>OU343221.1:211965119-212054370 GCA_910596185.1 Chrysanthemum makinoi | reverse complement strand
GTGGAATCTTCGTTACAAAGCACCTTTGGAAAACGATTCATCAATTTTATGTAGCTTACGGTAGTTGTTCTTGAGTGTATCAGCTTGTACCGGGTGGCAAGCGTTAAACATTCCTGCAAACATCCACCAGCACGCTCAATCAATATCGCCACAGCTAGCAGAAGGCTAACCATTTGTTGACATGTAAGCTGGGGGCTTGGTTCAGCTGATGATGGGGTTTGAGGGAAGTTTAAACGGTTGTGACCGGGTTCCAAGCTGATATGCTCAAAAGCCATTTCTGTAAGCTCATCAAAATTTGCATGAATCGTTTCCATAATGTGCTTTGTACGAAGATTCCAGATCCGGTAGCCTTTAGAATTCTCACGGTATCCAATAAAGACTCCAATGTCAGCTTTGGCTTTGAGCTTTCCAAAGTCATCACGATCATTATTTGGGTAGCAAAGGGATCCAAATACATGAAAGTGTTTGAGATTCGGTTTTTTGTTGTGGATAAGCTCAAAAGGTGTTTTGTTGTGGCGTTTTGTAATCATGGATCGGTTTTGAGTATAGCATGCAGTTGATACAGCTTCTTCCCATAAGTAATCTAGAAGTTTAGCATTGATTAATCATGGATAAGCTTTATGTGCTTGAACCTATGCTTTTCCTAACTTGGTCATCATTTATGTTCTTGATTGAGGTGTATTTCAGGTATCAAAATAACTATTCCCCTTTATGTTCAATTATAACACTTCGAATCATGATTGACTTATGTAATTAGTCGTTTAATAGTGAATCATCTATTATTTAATTCAGTTTGCATCATTTTTGATTTAATTGTAACTGATTATAATTGATATGTATAATTTTAAGTTGCTTATGGTTTCTTGCAGGTTAATTTGTTAACACATGCCTATCGCTGAGTTTGCTAGTATTTCGGTAGCTCAGCCACTACCTGCAACTTACACGTATGGTGCTCATAGTTACATACTAATCAATGATATGGGTTGTTCTTTTAATTTTTGGGGTATGTAATCTGTTTATGGAATCAAAAATGGTTTCCGAAGGGCTGTGATGATTGTCATAACCTGACTAAAATGAATGGGTCGTTCATACTCTGATGTTATGCAACTGTCTATTTGCAGCTACGACGACATTTTTGAGTTTTTGTAACCTGTTTTTTTATAGATCTGAGCCTAATCGTTTTGCTATATATACATTGGGTTCTGGTACTGTTTTTCGAAGGATGATATGTCAGGCTGTGATGAATAGAAACGGCTTGGATGAAGACGATATCATCCGTATCTTGGCAAGGTGACGTTTAATGGTCGCACCCATGGCGGATGCGTCCTCTTCAATCTAGTATTAGCCTTGTTAGGTTCCCATATTGTAACACAAGCATCAATATAAGAAATAGAGGAGAAGTGATCGGATGAACAATAACACACACACACATATGATACTTAAGAAAGGTTATGCGTAAAGTGTAAATGAGTGAATTGAACAACCAGCCTTCAATAGAAGGTTTACAAGAGGTATTTAAAGGGCAAGGAGCTAGGTCAACACATCTAGACTCCTTCCCTTCTTATGGGCTTGGGCCAAGGCTTATGGGCCTTCTACATAAGCCTTAGCTTAATAACAAACATAAAGGCTATATTAAGCTAACTATTACATATGAATCACTAACACTTGAATTAATATTTAGGAGTGATTCCAACAATCTCCCCCTAAGTGTTGGTGATGAATGAAAGAGTGATAAACGATGTAGGTGCTGATGTAATAGTAGCTTTGACGTCTTCTGACATTCTTCTATCTTGTGAGAAGAAGTGTCTTGATTAGAACAATCTCCCCAGTGTAGAGAAATTGTTTCCTTTGACCAGTTCTGCTATGACGTCATCATTTTCTTTGTTCTTTGATCTTTGTTCTTTGTGATGGTAGTGGTAGTATGTTGTTGTTGTCTGCATCAGGTCTGCTTCGTTGCCCCAGTGTCTCCACGTCTTTCTTCAACATGCTCACACGCTCTTTGATGTTGGATTTCAATACTAATGAAGTTCTCTTAGTCTTTAAACTTTGTAGATTCTTTGACTTGACGAAGAATCATTCTGACTTTGTTTTGCCCTTTTGAGAGAATTTCCATTAGTGATGTTATTGGTATGAGCATGTGAAGTAACTGCACGATCAGTCCGCTCCAGAGCTTCCATAAGAAGAAAACATAAGAAAGGTTAGTAATAAGCGGATTCCGGCACTTACAAGTTTGAACTTCGAGAGTGTTAACAGCATAGTGTGAAAACACAACTCTAATTCTTACAAAGGCCGATCCTGAACTGGAGTCCCACAAGTGAGATTACACGATGTACCAAAGTACATCTACAGTTCAGATGAGTCGCTGAGGTACACCGAAGCATCACCTCACGACTGTAGACCACGGGGAGTTACCGAAGTGACCTGCTGTCAAGGTTGTTTGATGTTGACCCTGGAAGGAGTTTCCATTCAATCACTGAGGATCACAATTGTGAACCTCTCATAAATGTTCATGACAGATTGCTAAGATCTGTGAAGGACACAATAAAGAATCACTTGCGTTCTTATTGTTGAACGACAAGCGATGAAATGTTAAGTGTACCTAAGAGATCTTTTGATGAATCCCATGGCGCTAGACTCAATAGTGCGCTTTGGTTTTCCTGGGCGGAGACTAGGAAGAGGGTCTCCTTCTTCAATACCAACGATCTCTAAGAGAAGGCCAATAGTTTACGCAGGGTTCCCTGTGAGAATGAAACAAGCTTCTGTTGATAGAAACTTGAGTGGCTAAGAAGGTTTAGTGCATGCGTCACTGGGTCCATGACGACTTTCATCTTCAATAACGGTGTAATCAAGTGACAACCAATAGCATATGAATTGAACCCGGTGTCTGCCCTAAGTTGAATAATCAAGAGGGCTATTTCTTTTCACCCTTTTCTTTGCATTTCTTTTTAATTCCTCAACTCCTTCTTTCTCCGATTCTCATATTCTCCTTTTTATGATCAAACCTAAGGACTTCTAATTCTAACTACAGGTGTCCTTGGTAGATTCCTCCGGACCTGGCGGATCATAGGAAGGTTATTCCTAACCTTAGTCACCTTATAACTTCATGACTAACCTATGTTGCCATAAAACCATTTTCTTGAAAATCTCCCAAAGTGTTTGTAAATGAAAAACATGTTTGAACACTTCGAGAGTTTTAGATTTTCAAAAATACTCCCCCTCCACATGTGCTTGAGAGTTTTGATGGAAATCTGCACAGCGAGGGAAGAGTGCACACTTTTGAATTGATCAACTCAAGATAGACAATCCCCCGTGAGACACGGTTACGTTGCATAGTTAAAGAGTTACATTGTCAGCTTTTAGGTGACAACTAGCTCTAATAACTACCTTAAAGGTGTGGACAAACCTCAAAAGGTTGTAAAACCCGTCAAAGTTCATGTCTACCAAAAGTTTCTCGAATGGTACATTCTACTCGGACAAGTCCTTTGAGACACGTTTACATCACTAGCGAACTAGCTTGAAATTATTACCCGTCCCGGACAAGTATTTTCGAGTTACTAACATTTAAGATTCACATTCATTGGTTAGTCTCAGTAGCACTACGATTCGTTTTCAATTTCACAACATATTTCTTATCACATAATTTTTCTCCCCCTCAAAAATGGCATATATATGTTATTTTTGAAGAAAAGTTGAGAATAAATATGACCATTTTGAGTTTTGTGGGAAGATTACTACAAAGAACAATTTGTGAACAAAGTTTTTCAGAAATACTCCCCCTCAACAAGTGATATTAACAGTTGAGGTTTTGAAAATCATAAGGGGAAGTACTTTGTTCTTTTGAGTAAAACCTTTTAAGAATGAAAGGTTTGATAGGTTTTACTCAAAAGGTAAGAAGCTTTCGCTCCTTTTATAAGGATTGTGGCACTGCAGCGTACCACAGGGTCCTTTCATTACAAGAACGGGTTGTACACTGTTATTTGTGCACAAGCCATTGTCATTAAATAATCACACATCCAAATCAATATGAAAATGAAACAATTTAAGGGGTACCAGGTAGTCCATCAATCTTTCCAGGAATGCGAACAGGGCGTTGATAGCCTGTGAGAGTAATCCTGGGACGACCACCTACGAAGCTCTCCAGAGTTCTGAACTGGTCCCTACTGTACAACCTTTCATCGATTCGAGTGATGATCCTCTTCATATCCCGTCTATCCTGAGAATTCCATCGCTTTGGAGACCAAATGCCATCATGTATCGCCTTCAACCTATAAGCCAAGCCATCCCTGACCTTCTTCAATGTGTGATCCCCAAACTTGTGAAGATCTCTACACGCCATCAAGCAGTTGCGTTGTAGTTCACTACGGTAAACTACTCCGAATGGTTTGCTGACGAGATTGTATTGTGGATGCTGGTTGATGTCAGGAAGTTCTAGCTGAGGTCTGGTGAGGTTGACACGAGTCTGATACGATTCAATAGCAAGTTGTAAATCTTCTACACGTTCCTGGATCACTATGCTTCTGATGAAGATGAGCAAGGACTTGATGTATTCACGTTGAATTTCAGTCAAGAATTGTCTCATTCTTCCCTGTACTTTGGCAAGATACAGATCTTCAATGTCGTTGAGAGACAAGTTCTGAAAGTCCGCTTCACAGAATTCATAGTCAATTTCGTCTTGTCTTTTGACCACAATATTCTTGAGGAAGGTGTAATCCCATTTAGACGAAGAGTTACATGCTTAAAGAACGATCCCTTTATCACTGAACACTTCATGTTGAGACTTTCAAACCTGGCAGCTCTTGTAGTAGATTCGTCGCGTTCGCCAATGGTGAATCCTATACATTGCATCAATGTCATACTGATCCACACGGTTAGAAAACATGTGAGTAGCCTTTTCTTCGATGGCTATGCAGTTGGAGTATATGGCTGCCGGGAATGGAAGTGTCAGTGATGTAGCATATTTCTTTGAACCATCGCTATCGTGTAGAAGAAATTCCAAGTCATTGTTGAAGAAGTAGCGGAATGGAATCTTAGGTTGATCTGGTTGGCCAATCGTTGGTAGAGGTCTAGACCAGTCGGTGTAGTATGGAGCGTTGTCTTTTCTGGTGAAGTCAATGTTTGCTTTAGGGTTGAGCCAATCAATGTTGGTGGACATGGCTCGTGCTATGTTTTCAAGGTGATATTCAACTTCAATAGCACTTTCCGAGCTGTCTTTGAGTAGTTGAAAGGCTTCATTCTTGATTCGTCTTAACTCTGATTTCGTCATCTTCTTCACCCGGAACTTCTCTTGAAGTAACTTAGCATGCTCTAATGTTCGACCTTCTACCATATCTTGATCATCAGTAAGGGCGGGAGTAGCATCAACAAGTGTAGAGAACCATTCAAACTCGGTGTCATCTTCGTCTAGCCATGAGATGACATCAGCCTTAGGTGACTTCTTCTTCTTCTTTGACCTAGATGAGGATGTTGGTTTCTTTGTTGAGGCGGTAGAGGTGGGTTGTTGTTGGGGCTCAGGTATCTCTTCATCGTTACCACCAGTGTACTCGAAGTGATCACCGGTTTTCTCTATCTGAGGTGGTAACTCAGAGTCCTGAGGTTTGTCAGCAGAAGAGCATGGAGGAGATCGTTGTTGAGATAGAGTCCTTTGGGGTGGAGGTGGCATGGAGGAAGATTCACCAGAATTCTTTGGACGTTTAGGTGCAGAGTCCTTGTCCTTATCATCGTCATCTCTTGGTCGTTTAGGTTGATATGCTGATTCCTTGCATGATGATCTGAGTTGATAATCTAGTAGACCTTCAAAAAATTTAGCTTCATCCGAAGTAAAAGTTGCAGATCGTTTTGACATTTGCATCACCAATTTAGCAATTAACTTAGTTTCAGAGAGATCAGATTCTTTGGCCATTATATGTTTAACCAATGCGACGATATTTGGAGTAAGTTGTCTGGAAAATACTTCTCTTGTTAAACCAGGGACAGTGTCGAGAAGAAACTAGTGAGTATATTCTCTTGCCGTCTTCTCCAATTCCTTTTGGAAATCTCCTTTGATAAACTTCTGGATTTGTTCCCTTTCTTTCAACAACTCGTTTATCCCTTTTTGAAGAAAGTTGATTCTGTCAGCAAGTTGATTCAGCTTTTTGTTGGTTACATCCTTCTTCCGTACTTGCTTGACAGCTTTGACAATCTTTGTTTTTGCTCGGGATATCCAAGAGTCTGTTGGTTTCTTCACTGATTTAGATGTGGATCTGGTTGTTCCTTTGGATGGTGGTGGAGATGAATGAGAGGATGAATCTGATGATGATGAGATATGAGGAGACTCAGGGTCCTTTGCTGGTTCAGAAGTTTCTTCTTGAGCGCGGAAGACTATCAAGAAGAAAATCATCATATTCAACTTTGTCATCTTTTCCAGACTTGGCCAATTGTTCTGCCTCAATCTTGGCTTCTTCATCAGCTTTTTCTTTCAGACTTCCTTTCTCGGTTCTTTAAATTCATAGGTGATGGTATCTTCCAATCGTTGTTTGTGGATCGTGGGTGGTACCAGCCCTTATCGGGTTGATTAACCGTGAACCTGGTGTAGATAGTGCACAACCACTTGACCCTCCGGGGCCACGAGTTTGATCCTTTACAAATTCATTGGCAAGATGTTTGAGTCTGAGGTTCTTTAACTTCTTTTGATATTCTCTTTCCTCATCAACTGGTTCTTTTTCAGAACTTTCCTTATCATGCTCTAGCACAGAAGTTTTCCCTTTTCCTTTATCAGCTATTGGACTGGGAGGCTTAGCTACTGTTGGAGTGTCATCGATTGCCGTTTCAGAGTAGGTGACCTCTTCGTCTGATTCAGTTTCCTCAGAGCTTTCATCCAGTAGCTTTCGTTGCGGTTCAGGATTAGGAATAGGAATAGGAACAGCTTCCTTAGAGGGAACTTTCCTTTTGAGTGCAGGTTTCCTCTTAGGGAACTTTCTTTGACTCTCAGTGCTTGTAACACTTCTTGCACTGCCTCTCCTGGTTTTTCTAGTGGGTGTACCAGAAGATTTTTCATCAAGAAAGCCTACTTTTCCTTCATCAACAGCTACCAGATACCTTTTGTATGAATAGAGTTGTTTGAGTGCATCAGTTAGAAGGTGATCTGGCAACACAGCACCCTGTTTCTTTGTTGTAGATTCCTTAAATCTGACTGTGAGTGTAGGCTCATACAACATGGAGTGATTGTTGGGGTCATTGGTTCTCAAGGGGATATCAGGATTATACCCTAGAGCTCTTTGGATCAACAGTTTTGTATATCTGATGTATGGGATTTTGGAGCCAAGCTTTTTGAGGAATGACATCATGTCGTCCCATATCAGAGCTTCAACTTCAATGTGTTTCATGTTGACCAAAGCCCAAAAGATCTGTAGTTCAACGAGCTTGGGATGCTCATAACCACTATCACGTCCAGAAATGGATTTGGTGATGATAATGTAGAGGGTTCTCCATGGCTGAGGAATATTCTTAAGATCCACGTATGAATGCTTTGTGATTACTCCTGAAGCTTCGTCATAACCAATGTCGATCATGAATTGCGGAACGGCCTCTTCAGTTGGTGTGGCATTGTATTCGGTTGGCTCGATGACAGGAATGAGGAGAACACCCTTAAATCTGCCTGGTGTGATGGTGACTTGTTTGTCATTGAGCGTCACCGTCACAGCATTTTGTCCTTTGACCTTTCGCATTGTATGCCATAACTGGTGAATGTAGATCTCTGGCACTGTAGCAAAATTGGTGAGTATGTTCTGATAAGGATGATTCTTCAGAATGTCCACAGCAATTAAACAAGAAGACTCTGAGCAGGTGAGAGTATGAAAATCAACACGAAGGTTGTTCTTTCCAATCTTCATCGGATAGCCATTAGGGAAGATATCTTCAACGGTGAGAACGTTTGGTGCTTCCACGTTTTGCATTTGAGCGTCCATGTCATGATCTGAAAGATATTTAGCCAAAAGAACCAACATATCGAAAGACATTACGTTAGTCAACAGATGGTTTTATTTTCCAATTATTGAATGTGATATGTCGATGATTGTTACGAGTCCAATGTCACTTGTTTGTCCAATAGTCCAAAAACGTCGTGATAAGTTTCGTGAATTGATTAACTTTAAGTTTTAAAGTCCAAGTTTTCACTTATTATTCACAACTTATTAAACATTTAAGCTTATTAGTGACATTATTGGTTTCGTGGCGTTATGATTTATTTATTTACATGTTTGCACGCGTAACAATTCATAATTAAGGTTAAAACTAGGCTTAGACGTAGAAATGGCAAGCTTATGCGTAAATAGGAGTGGTATACGCGTAAACGTAAACTTATACGTAGGTTCTTGACTTACGCATAAGAAATATTACGCGTAGGAAAAGAGGGCCTTATGCGTAGAGCTTACACGTAAGCGTATATGGAACCTTACGCGTAAGGCTTACTCGTAAGAGTCAACCTTATGCGTAGAGGTTACTGTTTACGCATATCCTTCACAGGATACGCGTAGTCCCCAATGTAGAACGTTACGCGTAAGATTTCTCTTACGCATAACATGCTACGCGTAAGGTGATCCTTATGCGTAGATGGCAAGTAACCTTGATTCTGAATTTTCACGCGTAGAAAACCTTAAATAAGTTCATCATATCACCAATCTTAACACATACATTCAATCTTTATCAGTTCAAACCATGAAAACTCATTAATCAGTTATGCGTAGAAGCAGGTTACGCGTAAACTTAAACCCTAAGGCTTAATTTCTACGTGTAAGCTTTCTAACCATAGGAATTGCACAAAACTTGTTCTGGTAATTCTAAGAAGCCTAGTGAGTTGTTCTGTCTAAGTTTTAACATCAAACTCTAATCGAATAAAAAATACCCAAATATCAAGAACATAAACCCTAATTTCTAATTAACTAGCAATTAGTGTTTCTGGGTTGATTCTAAACATGGATATGGTCAATTCATCTTGTAAACAACATCACACAACAATCTTTTTAACCAAAAACATTCATTATTGAAAACCCCCAATCTTACGCGTATGAACCCTAAATTAAAAAATCGTCCTATTCATGTTTCTGGGTGTATTAGAATGATGAAAACGTTTATAATAAGAACATTTGAGCCTTTTAACATCATTTTTATTAGCCTAAATACACAAATGAAGCATTTGTGTTCTTATCTTATGCGTAGAACATAAATCTCCCTTAAACATAAAAACGAACTGTTGGATTCTCAAACAAATCAAAACCCATGTTTGTTTTCTCATTTAGAACATGAAAACACTTACACGTTTTTTTATCAAGAACACGGATTTGAAGTTGAATTTATACGCGTAGGATATGGTGGTTGAGATATTAAATGTGAAGAGTTAATGAGTTAGGTGGATGTTTTATTAAAATTACTTTGAGCTTTTGACAGTTTTAGCCCCTCCACCTTTTCCATTTACATCCAATGTCCATAACTTCCATTTTGGTTACCAAATGAAGGATATTTGGAAAGAAACTTAACGACACTCCCCCTCAACTTAAGAAATAATGAAATTTGATAAATTTTAGTCCGAGGAGTGTTAGTAAACCAGAAATGTGACCACCATTAATAAAGAGACAACCGTGATAAGGTAACATGCAAGTACAAGGTTTTATGAAATCGAAAAATATTTGCTTTCTCCCCCTCAACACTTGATCGAGAAAATACAGAATTTTGAAAGATTTGAGTGTTGACGGAAGAATTGTACTTGCCACGTTAAAAGAAATATAGATAGAAGAATATTTTTGTTGTTTTATCTGATTTTATAATTTTGTATTTTGTTTTTGAAAAATATTTACAAAAGAGGTTTTGGTGTTTGACTGGTTTTAAGAATGTTTTAAGAGTTCATCCAGTTCCTCTGGAGTCAAACACCGCATACCAATCCGTTGGACCAACTCATTAAACCTAGCAGGAGCTAAGGCTTTGGTGAGGAGATCTGCCAGTTGGTATTCAGTACCCACAAAGTATAATTCAACAGTACCCTGTTCCACGTGGTCCTTGATGAAATGATATCTGTAACACCCCAACCCAATAAGGGTAGAAGTATCACAGTATGGTGTCATATCAGAACATAGATAATTAACATAAATCAAACAGCGGAAGCCTTACAAAGATATCTCAAAAGAATTTCAAGTCAACAAGACTTATCAATACATAAATACAAAGCAAATGAAGTCTAAGATGACTAAGCATGGTCTCTATATCAGCTCATCTCTCAACCCCAAACAATCCCCAGCTCCTAGCTTATGTACCTGCCGCAGGAAAAGAAATGCGGCTGAGCTTAAAAAAGCCCAGTGAACAGATATAGCGATACAATAATAATAAAATTGAACTGAGAACAAAGTAAGGGAAGTCAGTCAATAAATCTGGTATATCAAAGGAACAGAGTAGGGTAAATGATACATAGGAAAAGGGGTCAGTTATCCACCACGAGCCAACAAAACAAATCAAATCAAATCATATATCCATAGTAGCCTGTAGTAACCAATAGTAACCATAGCAGATATAACAGACATGGAGTGATCAGCTCCCAGATTGTGAAGACGCGTATTGCACACGACATCATTCACCAGACAAATCATAACATATCAGATAACAGAACAAATCTAGGATGCATCCATACGCCCCTGCAGACAAATAGTGGCCATACAATATATATCGAGCTCATAATCAGATAACAGAAAGGGACGGTGTGTAACATCACTCGTACACACTAGAGTCATGCCATTGGTGCATCAATGACACGGACATGGAACCCCCATGCCTAGTGATAGCTCGGGTCTCAAACTGACAGGTCAAGGCAAGGTCCACAATATACAATATATAAGTCATCATAATCAGAGTCCAATATCATTAATCTACAATTCTGAGGTTCATAGCAATAGTCCAGTATCAAAGGTTCAGAAACAGAGGTTCAATAACAGAGGGGTCAATAGAAATAGTTCAATATTAGAGCAAAGGTTCAATAAACAAAGGCAAGAGATCAGAGATGCAAAGAGATCATGAGAAATCCCTACTGAAAAGGGATAGAATATCTGTACCTTAAAGCCAATGAAAGGAAAGCAAACGAATGAATGAATACGAATACACAACGTCACGCCTTCTTCAATGAATCTACACAGATTACGGTTCGTATAATACTTATTAGCTCATTAAGTCATAACGGATTTATTGCTTATATGAATCGTATTAATATTTTTATTAAGCGTATTCTCATTTTTAGGAATGGACCGAATTAAGATACTTTAGTATAATAATCATTAATTAGCCAAACTTAGGGGTTTCAAATGATAAATGGCAAACTTAAAGGTTTTATATGATAAATATCCTATTTGAGGGCTTTATATGTCAATTTATAAGGTTCAGGGTTCCATGTGACATTTACCAAAGATTAAGGTTTGAATTGTAAATAACTTAAATATATAAAATATAGCCCAAGTAGTACATGCAGATTTATGCTTCATGTTTAATTTCCATGCACAAGTTCGATCAATATTCAAGCTCGCTCGCGGTCCATATGACTAACATTTACGACCAAGAAATCACGTAATATGATTAACCCCCGACTCAACTTCCCCGACGACTTTCAAAATACAAAACAATCCACCCATAAACTCCGCGATCAAGCTTGAACTTACCCCCCGTAGACCATGCACATACCATATTTCTTTTAGAAACAGTTTACAGACCAAAAATTCTTTACTCCATTTGACCCACATATAACGAGTAACCCAAGTAATATGGACAACCTCAACATGACATACCCATGCATAGATACCCTATTTCGACTCGCACGACATCTCAGCTCCAACAAGACATGGTCGATCCAAACTAGCATGCATACTATACCAAGACCATGCATAATGACACATAAAATCACAGTCCAAACCCAACTTCCGATTTTAACCCATATTCCATCCAACGTTATAATAACCTGATCGAAAATTCAATAACCAATTCCATATTCCATACATGAGTATTATATATGTAATGTGATTTCATGCAACCTTCTTCAATTCAAATATTTAATATGATACTTAACATGTTTCGAATATAATCATGCATACGTAGTAATATTTCATGTGATTTCACATGTAGTCATCTTTTTAATATATAGTTAATAGGAATTCAACACTATAATCTTTATATATATGTATTCGAATGATATGACTCTCACATAGATAATAATAACAGATAGAATAGCTTGCGACTACAAGTAAACATTACTTGGATTATGAATGTACCTTCGACCACAATAGGTACCCTCGACGCTGCAAAGACGAACACAAACACTAAGATTCGACCAGAGACGATCGAAACTCTAGCCCACGACGAGATTTAGCCAAGCAGCCACGCCTCCAACCAAAAGCTACGATCAGCCTTCTGTGAACAATGAGTCACGACCACAGCATCACCATCCACGCCCTTTTGCATGCCTTGTTGTCGAATGGAAAAAAGGAATAAGAAGTTTGCCGTCACTTTTATTAGTTAGGGTTTGTGTGAGTGTGTTTTTGAATGAGTGAAAGTAAGTTACAATTGAGAGAAATAATTGAGATTAAAAGAGAATAATGGAGAGTTAATGGGAGAGTGGAATTCGTCTGAATGGGAGGATAAAAATAGGGACCAAATCAATCTTCCATAATTATAATATATGTTGGCTATTTATTTAGTTTAATGTCTTTTGTAACTTGTACATATTTAGGTCCAAGTAACTTATATAATGTGTGATATATTATTTTGCAAACATAAGTGGAAGTTGATTTTATTATCTTGTACCATTAGATCATTTATGAGTTAAATGTAAAACGTATTCAACGATCTTGACCTGTTTACAATTTTCATAATTATTTACTTGAGGGGCAAAAAGGTCTTTTCACACGTTTACGTTTTTAGGGTTTTACAACTCTTCCCCTCTAAAAGAAAAATTTTCGTCCTCGAAAATTGAAGTGAACACGAATGAAAACAACGGAGAGATACCAGATTACAAACGAGATGAGGGTAACAAAAAATCAAACGATAGAAACTTTACAGAGATGAGCGCGTGCTGAGAATTCAAACGTATCAAATCGCATAACGATGAAGGTAGACTAAACGTATAGGCAGAATGATCCTAAGGTATTGCTAATCTGACTCAATCTTAATTAGGTGCCAGAAATTCTAAGCTTCTAAGGCACTCCTCGAAATTTCCTATGATCACAATGAGGGTACGTCATATGATGTCAGTATTATTACGTTGGCCAAGCGTCATAATACCAGCATCATATGAGTATACCTTCATGATGACCATACTTTATCTCAAGTCATGAAATTCATCCTATCAACCACCTAATGGTCCATTCGACATCTTAGGGTTGGTCCGAAACAATCATCACTAATGGATTCGAAATCAGAGAAACATAATATATAAGGAACGTAACGGAACTTAGCAATTATCATCGAAATGAAACACGTCAGCAATAGCATCATGTCTTCCACAGTTCGTCAAATTCTCAAAATGAAACAATCATCCAACATACGCAGAATTTATACATAATGGAAATCATCCAAAGAGAGCATAATTTATTCAAGGGATTTAAAACGCAACGCAAGGTCGTAGTAACACCGAAGAATCAAGCCATAGGACTCCATCATCCAAACGCGCCCAATCATATGAAGCAGATGAATCCCCTCAGCATCTCAACGGTTGGACTGTTGACCACAATATGCCGAATCTTGGTAGTAGTTTCACCACATAACTAAAGTACGCCGATCATACTTTTTCTGCTCATACTTCTTCCAAGTGTCCATCAGTTGAATCTTGTCTCCGTCTTCGTGCCTCTGGTTGATTCGTCCAGCTTCCTCCAGCAGCATCCTGATATCTCCAGCAGCATTGCAGTCGGTGCGGCTTCTGCTTCACGACCCTCTCCAGCTCAGAAACTGTTGCAGCAACACAGGGTCGGTACCATCACCTTCGACTCCACGAGTAGTCTCAATCGATAAAGGAATGCGCAAAGATAGAATAACAAAACGCGAAAATAATAAGGTTGAATCAGCGAAGAGAAAAGAACATCGAAATCAAACCTGCGCGAAAATCAAAAGAATCGGAAAAGATCGAAACAAACGGAAGCCTAATGTCTACCCAAGTCCTCAAAGGTCAAACCTAAGCTCTACGGGTCAAATCCTAGGGTCCATATGTCACAGGTCCTGACTACAAGTCGTAAACCTGGGCTCTGATACCATAATTGTAACACCCCAACCCAATAAGGGTAGAAGTATCACAGTATGGTGTCATATCAGAACATACATAATGAACATAAATCAAACAGCGAAAGCCTTACAGTATATCTCAAAAGAATTTTAAGTCAACAAGACTTATCAATACATAAATACAAAGCAAATGAAGTCTAAGATGACTAAACATGGTCTCTATATCAGCTCATCTCTCAACCCCAAACAATCCCCAGCTCCTAGCTTATTTACCTGCCGCAGGAAAAGAAATGCGGCTGAGCTTAAAAAGCCCAGTGAACAGATATAGCGATACAATAATAATAAAATTGAACTGAGAACAAAGTAAGGGAAGTCAGTCAATAAATCTGGTATATCAAAGGAACAGAGTAGAGTAAATGATACATAGGAAAAGGGGTCAGTTATCCACCACGAGCCAACAAAACAAATCAAATCAAATCATATATCCATAGTAGCCTGTAGTAACCAATAGTAACCATAGCAGATATAACAGACATGGAGTGATCAGCTCCTAGATTGTGAAGACGCGTATTGCACACGACATCATTCACCAGACAAATCATAACATATCGATAACAGTAACAAATCTAGGATGCATCCATACGCCCCTGCATGACACGGATAGTGGCCATACAATAGATATCGAGCTCATAATCAGATAACAGAAAGGGACGGTGTGTAACATCACTCGTACACACTAGAGTCATGCCATTGGTGCATCAATGACACGGACATGGAACCCCATGCCTAGTGATAGCTCGGTCTCAAACCGACAGGTCAAGGCAAAAGGTCCACAATATACAATATATAAGTCATCATAATCAGAGTCCAATATCATTAGTCTACAATTCTGAGGTTCATAGCAATAGTCCATTATCAAAGGTTCAGAAACAGAGGTTCAGTAACAGAGGTTCAATAACAGAGGGGTCAATAGAAATAGTTCAATATTAGAGCAAAGGTTCAATAAACAAAGGCAAGAGATCAGAGATGCAAAGAGATCATGAGAAATCCCTACTGAAAAGGGATAGAATATCTGTACCTTAAAGCCAATGAAAGGAAAGCAAACGAATGAATGAATACGAATACACAACGTCACGCCTTCTTCAATGAATCTACACGGATTACGGTTCGTATAATACTTATTAGCTCATTAAGTCATAACGGATTTATTGCTTATATGAATCGTATTAATATTTTTATTAAGCGTATTCTCATTTTTAGGAATGGACCGAATTAAGATACTTTAGTATAATAATCATTAACTAGCCAAACTTAGGGGTTTCAAATGATAAATGGTAAACTTAAAGGTTTTATATGATAAATATCCTATTTGAGGGCTTTATATGTCAATTTATAAGGTTCAGGGTTCCATGTGACATTTACCAAAGATTAAGGTTTGAATTGTAAATAACTTAAATATATAAAATATAGCCCAAGTAGTACATGCAGATTTATGCTTCATGTTTAATTTCCATGCACAAGTTCGATCAATATTCAAGCTCGCTCGCGGTCCATATGACTAACATTTATGACCAAGAAATCACGTAATATGATTAACCCCCGACTCAACTTCCTCGACGCACGTTCAAAATACAAAACGATCCACCCATAAACTCCGCGATCAAGCTTGAACTTACCCCCCCGTCGACCATGCACATACCATATTTCTTTTAGAAACAGTTTACAGACCAAAAATTCTTTACTCCATTTGACCCACATATAACGAGTAACCCAAGTAATATGGACAACCTCAACATGACATACCCATGCATAGATACCCTATTTCGACTCGCACGACATCTCAGCTCCAACAAGACATGGTCGATCCAAACTAGCATGCATACTATACCAAGACCATGCATAATGACACATAAAATCACAGTCCAAACCCAACTTCCGATTTTAACCCATATTCCATCCAACGTTATAATAACCCGATCGAAAATTCAATAACCAATTCCATATTCCATACATGAGTATTATATATGTAATGTGATTTCATGCAACCTTCTTCAATTCAAATATTTAATATGATACTTAACATGTTTCGAATATAATCATGCATACGTAGTAATATTTCATGTGATTTCACATGTAGTCATCTTTTTAATATATAGTTAATAGGAATTCAACACTATAATCTTTATATATATGTATTCGAATGATATGACTCTCACATAGATAATAATAACAGATAGAATAGCTTGCGACTACAAGTAAAACATTACTTGGATTATGAATGTACCTTCGACCACAATAGGTACCCTCGACGCTGCAAAGACGAACACAAACACTAAGATTCGACCAGAGACGATCGAAACTCTAGCCCACGACGAGATTTAGCCAAGCAGCCACACCTCCAACCAAAAGCTACGATCAGCCTTCTGTGAACAATGAGTCACGACCACAGCATCACCATCCACGCCCTTTTGCATGCCTTGTTGTCGAATGGAAAAAAAAGGAATAAGAAGTTTGCCGTCACTTTTATTAGTTAGGGTTTGTGTGAGTGTGTTTTTGAATGAGTGAAAGTAAGTTACAATTGAGAGAAATAATTGAGATTAAAAGAGAATAATGGAGAGTTAATGGGAGAGTGGAATTCGGCTTAATGGGAGGATAAAAATAGGGACCAAATCAATCTTCCATAATTATAATATATGTTGGCTATTTATTTAGTTTAATGTCTTTTGTAACTTGTACATATTTAGGTCCAAGTAACTTATATAATGTGTGATATATTATTTTGCAAACATAAGTGGAAGTTGATTTTATTATCTTGTACCATTAGATCATTTATGAGTTAAATGTAAAACGTATTCAACGATCTTGACGTGTTTTACGAATTTTCATAATTATTTACTTGAGGGGCAAAAAGGTCTTTTCACACGTTTACGTTTTTAGGGTTTTACAACTCTTCCCCTCTAAAAGAAAAATTTTCGTCCTCGAAAATTGAAGTGAACACGAATGAAAACAACGGAGAGATACCAGATTACAAACGAGATGAGGGTAACAAAAAATCAAACGATAGAAACTTTACAGAGATGAGCGCGTGCTGAGAATTCAAACGTATCAAATCGCATAACGATGAAGGTAGACTAAACGTATAGGCAGAATGATCCTAAGGTATTGCTAATCTCACTCAATCTTAATTAGGTGCCAGAAATTCTAAGCTTCTAAGGCACTCCTCGAAATATCCTATGATCACAATGAGGGTACGTCATATGATGTAAGTATTATTACGCTGGCTGCGTCATAATACCAAGATCATATGAGTATACCTTCATGATGACCATACTTTATCTCAAGTCATGAAATTCATCCTATCAACCACCTAATGGTCCATTCGACATCTTAGGGTTGGTCCGAAACAATCATCACTAATGGATTCGAAATCAGAGAAACATAATATATAAGGAACGTAACGGAACTTAGCAATTATCATCGAAATGAAACACGTCAGCAATAGCATCATGTCTTCCACAGTTCGTCAAATTCTCAAAATGAAACAATCATCCAACATACGCAGAATTTATACATAATGGAAATCATCCAAAGAGAGCATAATTTATTCAAGGGATTTAAAACGCAACGCGAGGTCGTAGTAACACCGAAGAATCAAGCCATAGGACTCCATCATCCAAACGCGCCCAATCATATGAAGCGGATGAATCCCCTCAAAGCATCTCAACGGTTGGACTGTTGACCACAATATGCCGAATCTTGGTAGTAGTTTCACCACATAACTAAAGTATGCCGATCATACTTCTTCTGCTCATACTTCTTCCAAGTGTCCACCAGTTGAATCTTGTCTCCGTCTTCGGCCTACCGTTGATTCGTCCAGCTCCCTCTAGCAGCATCCGTTATCTCCAAAGCCATTTCGGTCGGTGCGGCTTCGCTTCACGACCCTCTCCTGCTCAGAAACTGTTGCAGCAACACAGGGTCGGTACCATCACCTTCGACTCCACGAGTAGTCTCAATCGATAAAGGAATGCGCAAAGATAGAATAACAAAACGCGAAAATAATAAGGTTGAATCAGCGAAGAGAAAAGAACATCGAAATCAAACCTGCGCGAAAATCAAAAGAATCGGAAAAGATCGAAACAAACGGAAGCCTAATGTCTACCCAAGTCCTCAAAGGTCAAACCTAAGCTCTACGGGTCAAATCCTAGGGTCCATATGTCACAGGTCCTGACTACAAGTCGTAAACCTGGGCTCTGATACCATAATTGTAACACCCCAACCCAATAAGGGTAGAAGTATCACAGTATGGTGTCATATCAGAACATACATAATTAACATAAATCAAACAGCGGAAGCCTTACAGTATATCTCAAAAGAATTTCAAGTCAACAAGACTTATCAATACATAAATACAAAGCAAATGAAGTCTAAGATGACTAAGCATGGTCTCTATATCAGCTCATCTCTCAACCCCAAACAATCCCCAGCTCCTAGCTTATGTACCTGCCGCAGGAAAAGAAATGCGGCTGAGCTTAAAAAGCCCACTGAACAGATATAGCGATACAATAATAATAAAATTGAACTGAGAACAAAGTAAGGGAAGTCACCAATAAATGGTATATCAAAGGAACAGAGTAGGGTAAATGATACATAGGAAAAAGGGTCAGTTATCCACCACGAGCCAACAAAACAAATCAAATCAAATCATATATCTATAGTAGCCTGTAGTAACCAATAGTAACCATAGCAGATATAACAGACATGGAGTGATCAGCTCCCAGATTATGAAGACGCGTATTGCACACGACATCATTCACCAGACAAATCATAACATATCGATAACGAGAACAAATCTAGGATGCATCCATACGCCCTGCAGACAGATAGTGGCCATACAATATATATCGAGCTCATAATCGATAACAGAAAGGACGGTGTGTAACATCCCTCGTACACACTAGAGTCATGCCATTGGTGCATCAATGACACGGACATGGAACCCCCATGCCTAGTGATAGCTCGGGTCTCAAATCGGCAGTGTCAAGGCAAGGTCCACAATATACAATATATAAGTCATCATAATCAGAGTCCAATATCATTAATCTACAATTCTGAGGTTCATAGCAATAGTCCAGTATCAAAGGTTCAGAAACAGAGGTTCAATAACAGAGGGGTCAATAGAAATAGTTCAATATTAGAGCAAAGGTTCAATAAACAAAGGCAAGAGATCAGAGATGCAAAGAGATCATGAGAAATCCCTACTGAAAAGGGATAGAATATCTGTACCTTAAAGCCAATGAAAGGAAAGCAAACGAATGAATGAATACGAATACACAACGTCACGCCTTCTTCAATGAATCTACACGGATTACGGTTCGTATAATACTTATTAGCTCATTAAGTCATAACGGATTTATTGCTTATATGAATCGTATTAATATTTTTATTAAGCGTATTCTCATTTTAGGAATGGACGAATTAAGATACTTTAGTATAATAATCATTAACTAGCCAAACTTAGGGGTTTCAAATGATAAATGGTAAACTTAAAGGTTTTATATGATAAATATCCTATTTGAGGGCTTTATATGTCAATTTATAAGGTTCAGGGTTCCATGTGACATTTACCAAAGATTAAGGTTTGAATTGTAAATAACTTAAATATATAAAATATAGCCCAAGTAGTACATGCAGATTTATGCTTCATGTTTAATTTCCATGCACAAGTTCGATCAATATTCAAGCTCGCTCGCAGTCCATATGACTAACATTTACGACCAAGAAATCACGTAATATGATTAACCCCCGACTCAACTTCCTCGACGCACGTTCAAAATACAAAACGATCCACCCATAAACTCCGCGATCAAGCTTGAACTTACCCCCCCGTCGACCATGCACATACCATATTTCTTTTAGAAACAGTTTACAGACCAAAATTTCTTTACTCCATTTGACCCACATATAACGAGTAACCCAAGTAATATGGACAACCTCAACATGACATACCCATGCATAGATACCCTATTTTGACTCGCACGACATCTCAGCTCCAACAAGACATGGTCGATCCAAACTAGCATGCATACTATACCAAGACCATGCATAATGACACATAAAATCACAGTCCAAACCCAACTTCCGATTTTAACCCATATTCCATCCAACGTTATAATAACCTGATCGAAAATTCAATAACCAATTCCATATTCCATACATGAGTATTATATATGTAATGTGATTTCATGCAACCTTCTTCAATTCAAATATTTAATATGATACTTAACATGTTTCGAATATAATCATGCATACGTAGTAATATTTCATGTGATTTCACATGTAGTCATCTTTTTAATATATAGTTAATAGGAATTTAACACTATAATCTTTATATATATGTATTCGAATGATATGACTCTCACATAGATAATAATAACAGATAGAATAGCTTGCGACTACAAGTAAAACATTACTTGGATTATGAATGTACCTTCGACCACAATAGGTACCCTCGACGATGCAAAGACGAACACAAACACTAAGATTCGACCAGAGACGATCGAAACTCTAGCCCACGACGAGATTTAGCCAAGCAGCCACGCCTCCAACCAAAAGCTACGATCAACCTTCTGTGAACAATGAGTCACGACCACAGCATCACCATCCACGCCCTTTTGCATGCCTTGTTGTCGAATGGAAAAAAGGAATAAGAAGTTTGTCGTCACTTTTATTAGTTAGGGTTTGTGTGAGTGTGTTTTTGAATGAGTGAAAGTAAGTTACAATTGAGAGAAATAATTGAGATTAAAAGAGAATAATGGAGAGTTAATGGGAGAGTGGAATTCGGCTGAATGGGAGAATAAAAATAGGGACCAAATCAATCTTCCATAATTATAATATATGTTGGCTATTTATTTAGGTTAATGTCTTTTGTAACTTGTACATATTTAGGTCCAAGTAACTTATATAATGTGTGATATATTATTTTGCAAACATAAGTGGAAGTTGATTTTATTATCTTGTACCATTAGATCATTTATGAGTTAAATATAAAACGTATTCAACGATCTTGACGTGTTTTACGAATTTTCATAATTATTTACTTGAGGGGCAAAAAGGTCTTTTCACACGTTTATGTTTTTAGGGTTTTACAATATCGAAGATCGATGTGCTTTGATTTCGAATATTGAACTGAGTTGCACGAGATCGCAATAGCACTCCGATTGTCGCAGTACATCGGGATTCTATCAAATACATAACCATAGTCTTTGAGTTGAGTTCTCATCCAGATGACTTGAGCACAACACGCCGACATGGCTACATATTCTGCTTCGGTTGAGGACAGCGATGTACAATCCTGCTTCTTCGATTCCCATGACACCAATTTATCACCAAGAAATTGTAATGCGCCTGAAGTACTTTTCCGAGAGTCTAAGCATCCTGCGTGGTCAGCGTCTGAAAAAGCTATTAGTTCAAAACCAGAATCCTTCGGATACCAGATCCCCAAATTAATGGTTCCCTTGATGTATTGGAGGATTCTTTTAGCCTCAGAGAGGTGGGTGTCAGTTGGTCTCGACTGATAATGGGAGCAAAGATATATGGCAAAAACAATGTCAGGCCTGCTGGCTGTTAGATACATGAGAGACCCAATGATACTATGGTATTTGGTAGGGTCCACCAATTTCCCATGTAAATCAGCGTCAAGCTTCTTGGTGTGAGCCATTGGTGTGGCATAGGTGTCACAGTTTTGCATTCCAAATTTGTTTAGCAATTCAAGGGCATATTTGGACTGACTCAAGAAAATACCACGGGGTGATTGATGAACTTGCAGTCCTAGAAAGAACGTAAGTTCACCCATCATGGACATTTCAAAATGTTTCTTCATTAGTTTTGCAAAAGCGATTGAGTACTTTTTATGTGTTGACCCAAAAATGATGTCATCCACGTAAATTTGAACAATTAAGATGTGTGCCCCGTGATATTGTGTGAAAAGAGTTGGGTCAACCGAACCTTTGGTGAAATTATTGGCAATGAGGAAAGATGATAACTTATCGTACCACGCCCGAGGAGCTTGTTTGATTCCATACAGAGCTTTGTTCAGTTTGTAGACATGGTTCGGGAATGCGGGATCAACGAACCCTTCTGGCTGGCTGACATAAACCGTTTCTTTCAGTTGCCCATTCAGAAAAGCGGTTTTGACGTCCATTTGAAAGACCGTCATATTCATATGAGCTGCGAACGCGAGAAAGATCTGAACAGCCTCAAGACGAGCAACCGGAGTGAATGATTCTTCAAAGTCAATACCCTCTTCCTGTCTATAACACTTAGCCACCAGACGTGACTTGTTTCTGATTACGTTCCCTTCAGCATCCAATTTGTTCTTCCAAATCCATTTGAGACCAATGACGTAGACCCCTGTTGGTCTTTCAACCAGTTCCCATACTTCAAGACGTTTGAATTGGTTGAGTTCTTCTTGCATGGATTCAATCTATTTGTCCTTTGTCATTGCGTCTTTAATGTTTTTAGGCTCAGATTGGCAGACAGTGAGTGCATAAATGTTTTCAATTATGTTTGTCCTGTGTGAAGACGTTGTCTTGTTATGACTGGTTGATTCGGGTTGCCAATTATGTTTTCAAGAGGATGGTCTTTCGTCCAACAATGTGTAGAGGGTTGATGTTGGTATACATTGTGTAGATTTTGAGGATTCAAATGGCTTGTAGATGATTCCTCGACATCAGGTGCAGCAGTTTCATTGGCAAACGGGTTAAAGAACGCATTTGGATCAAAATCTGCAGGTGGAGGTACTTCATTCAGAACATCATCAGCTGGTTCAGCGTCGTTGGATGCAGTTTGTTCAACTGTTGTTGTAGAGTTAACTGGTGGTGCTTCTTCAACCGTAGTTATTGTAGCAGGTGTATCAGGTATTGGAATATGATTAGGTTGAGCAGCGGAAACATTGGATACACCTGGAGCACGTTCATCAATGTCATCACTAAACAGCAGAGCAAATAGCTTTTCCATTTGTTGACGAGTGAGCTGGGGGCTTGGTTTAGCTGATGATGGGGTTTGAGGGAATTTTAAACGGTTGTGACCGGGTTCCAAGCTGTTATGCTCAGAAGCCATTTCTGTAAGCTCATCAAAATTAGCATGAATCGTTTCCATAACCTGCTTTGTATGACGATTCCAGATCCGGTAACCTTTAGAATTCTCACAATATCCAATAAAGACTCCAATATCAGCTTTGGCTTTGAGCTTTCCAAAGTCATCACGATCATTATTTGGGTAGCAAAGGGATCCAAATACATGAAAGTATTTGAGATTCGGTTTTCTATTGTGGATAAGCTCAAAAGGAGTTTTGTTGTGGCGTTTTGTAATCATTGATCGGTTTTGAGTGTAGCATGCAGTTGATACAGCTTCTGCCCATAACTAATCTGGAAGTTTAGCATTGATTAACATTGTTCTTGCAGCTTCCACTAACGTACGGTTTCGTCTTTCAACAACTCCGTTTTGTTATGGTGTACGTGCAATAGATGTCTGATGCTCAATTCCCACTTTCTCATAAAATTCTTGAAGAGTTTGGTTCACAAATTCAGTTCCTTTGTCTGTTCTGATTTGGCGGACGGTGTTCCGGAGCTGAACTTGAATTTTCGTGAGAAAGGTGATGATCATCTGTGGAGCTTGATCTTTGCTTTGA
This sequence comes from Chrysanthemum makinoi, assembly GCA_910596185.1. Lineage (NCBI taxonomy): Eukaryota > Viridiplantae > Streptophyta > Magnoliopsida > Asterales > Asteraceae > Chrysanthemum > Chrysanthemum makinoi. Next base: position 212,030,468 of record OU343221.1, on the reverse strand, counting down.
AGAAAGTAGACCCAAGTCCATCGGGAGTAGTCATCGACAATTACCAAGATGTAGCGTTTGCCATTAATCGTTTGCACGCGCATCGGGCCACACAAATCCATGTGAAGAAGATGAAGCACATGCTGAGAGTTGTGTTCCATCTTTGAAGAAAAATGAGCACGAGTGCTTTTCCCTTGTTCACAAGCTGAGCAAAGGTGATCTTTGGATTACCGGAATCTCGGGAGAGCTTCAACAAGTTTGTGTCGAGCAAGGTTGGTGATGGTTTGAAAGTTTAAATGTGAGAGACGACGGTGCCATAGCCAAGATTTTGTTGATGTTGCCTTTGAAAGTAGACAGATGGGTGATGAAGCAATCATGTCTTGCATTGAGATTGTGTACAGACTAGAATTGTGAGAGCCAGACATAAGATCGTTTCCTTGTAGATCACGAATGAAACAAGTTTTCTCCCGAAAAGCAACTTCCAAATCTCCATCACAGAATTGACCGACTGAAAAAAGATTATGACCGAGGCCTTCCACATAATAAACCCTGCTAATTTCGATATTACCATTGATATAATCTCCGTAGCCCATGATAGCTGCGAAGTGATCGTTCCCGAATCTGACAGTGCCAATGAACTTTGCAACAAAGTTTGATAACAGTTTAAATTGCCTGTCATGTGTCGGGAACACCCACTATCAACAATCCAAAGGATGATCTGTATCACCTGCATTACACACAGACGACACATGGAATAGAATTAGATGTGGAACCCGAAGAGCTAGAGGGTTCTGAAGCAGTTATAGCTGAAATACACACATCAATGATTTTAGGCATCCATTTAAATCCTAGTGTATTATGGATCCATTTCTGCCATCTCCAACTAGTCTTAGCTTTAGTCTTAGTGAATGCACTAGGTGGTACTACATTCCTTGTAGTGAGACTGGAGCTACAGGGACATCAATGTGTTTCTTAGAATCTAAAGCGGGCGGTTTACCAAGCACATACTTAGAAGCATTTGTGAGCCTAGAGGTTTTCCGTTTCTTAGGATTCCGTAAACGAGACAAGATAGCTCTAGCAACACATTTATCATGACAATCAGAAAGCATACTTGTACGACAAATAACACAAGAAGCTTCAGACTGAATATCAAAAGTACTTAAAGGTTTAGCATTCGTTACAACACTTTTTCCATTACATTTGTCAGACGCAATATCTAAAGTGGGTGCAACTTGAGTCTTATTCAAAGTCCTAGGGTGTTCTTCTACTTCAGCATTCTTTATTGTTCTTTTCTTAGGTCGCAACTTCCTATTCTTCCTTGTATTGCCCCTAGGCTGTGAAGTGCGGACGTTTGGAAAAGAGGCAACTATTCCTGTTTCAGTAGAGGGAAGCACATTAGTATCTTGTGGTTTATCAGTAGGCATTCTGGGTTCACGTTTTCTAAGTGTTACAGGTGCAATTTTCTTAATGATGCTAGGCTGAACTTGTTCATACTTTCCTAACATTTCTCTTAACTTAATGATAGTGTGCACCAAATCTTGATTTTCAGAATGAAGATTTCCAGAAAAGTTCATGACTTCTTTAGTGTGTGCAAGATAATGATCAAGTTCATTTGATGCTTCATCACGAGTCTGTTTGAGTAAATCAAATATGACACCATATTCCTTTTTAACTTTTGCAAGTTCTTGTTCATATTTTGAGAGTTGATATTTTAAAGACACGTTTTGATCATCCAGTTGCTCAAGTTTTGGATTAAACGTTTTGGAATGCAACTGGCCGATTTTGTTTTGCAAAGCAAGTTCACGATTGTGACAATATTTTTGACACCATTGAAGACGACGTTTTGCATTTGAAAGGTCGGTTAACAATCGTTCATTTTCAACTTTTAAAAACTCGATTTGATGCACATTATCAGTATTCTCAACAATATCAACAGAATCAACAGAATCAGCAGAGATATGATCAGATGCATATGCAACAGATTGTAATAACACAAGATTATTGATATCAGCACAGATAACATCTTCCAAGAGTCGATCAACATCTTTTCTCAACAATTTCTTTTTACGTTTAGTATTTGAAATCGATGTTTCTGTTTTCTCGAAAACTGTTTTCATGAGACCAAGTTCCTTGTGAAAATCCCTTTCCCAATATAGTGCACAAGTTTTCAAATTTTTGACATGGGGTAAGATTCTTTTCTGACGAATATTTCTTTGTTCTCTCGCCATTGGCGATTGAAAATGTTCAACTTTTATTTTAGAATGAAATTCAATCTCACGTTCCAAAATTTTGAGGTCAGATAAGAAAGTGTCAAAGTATTTTATAACTCGACAGCTTTCGGCTTTTGTTTTTACTTCACTAAGTGAAGGTAGAGGACCATTAATTTGTGCACCATTGTGTTGGGGACGAACTTCAGAAACTGGTGTGATAACCAAAGGTTTGTTAGAAGTATCTTGTTATGTGACAAAAGTTACGGCTTTTGAATAGTTAAATGGTTTGTTATAAACGACATTTTCCATTTTTTACCGACTCTCGTCATCTGCATCTAATTCCTCCATGCGATTATATTCAACAACAGTCATAATTGAATCATCAATTCTATGTTCTGCACTGTAAACTTCAGGATTTGGTTTGAATGCTCTGTTTGAAAACTTAGGTTTATAATCAGCAAGAATTGGTCCATATCCATTTGGATTTGGTTTAAAAGTAAACTTTTGAAAAGTTGTGATTGACTCACCATGTTTATAAACAACATTTCGAAACTCTTTGATTTTGTGTTGTAAGTCGACAATTTCTTCAAGATAGTTATCTATTCGTTTCGTGGAATGCTTTTTGTACTCAGAGAACTGTTTTTGACAAGTTAACAACTCAGCCTTGGCTTTTTGAGTTTCCAAAGTAAGAGCATTAAGTTGTTGTTTATGTTCATGTTTCAGTTGTTCTATTTGAGACAACAAAGCATTCCTGGATGCGGCTAGATTACGTATCTGTCGTTCTAATGATTTTTCGTTTTGATGAGATTTAGCAAAAGCGACTTCAAAACCTTTTTCACGTTTTTCTTGAGTTTTCAAAACGTTGATTTGTTTGATTAAGCATTCATTATCCCTAATTAACAGTGCATTTTTATCTTTTAATTGCTTGCAAATTTCCAAACGAGATTTTTGGTCTTTAATTAAGGTCAGGAGCTCAATTTCTCTATCAGACAAAAGCTCATCTTGTTCAACGTGAGTCTCAACATGATCATTATTTACATCCTCAAATATAACCACGGAGTCAACTTGATTATCAATATTAACCATAAGGTTATCTTGATCGTCAAATATAACTACAGGATCTATTTGATAATCATCGGAATGAGATGTAGATGGCTCATGTTGAACACTCTGATCCTTGTCGGATGGAGAAATTGGCGGAGATATCAGATCATGAATGAGTGTATTTTGTTCCGGTACCTGAGACAAGCCGTCAGTGTCATACACAGGGCCTGTGTCACTCATGTGTAGAGTTTGCATTTGTGCCATCAATATCACTGCTGCATTAGCCTGCAAGTCCTCCATATCATCATCAGAATCTGCATCTGCCATAAAGCTCTGTTCCTTGTTGGTAAGAGTTCCACCAGCTTCATCCTTGAGAGCCAAGAGCAATGCCTCTTTGTGATAAGCACTGCCTCTTGTCCTCGGCTTAGGGCATGCATTAGCCAGATGACCCTTCTCATTCACGTTATAACAACGAAGACCATTAACCCCATTCTGAGCATTCCCTTGTTCAACCACTTTAGCTCTCTGTTGTTGTGGAGCACCCATGTTATTCCTTCCCATAGCATTAAACCCTTGACCACCTCCCATCTGACGACCATAACCATGATTCTGAACTTCAACACGTCCATTGTTCACAACAGCCTGATTCCTTGTGTTAGATGAGGAACGAACGCGATTGTTGGATTTGTTTGTATACCGGCCGAATGCTTAAGCAATCATAGCAAATCCTTGTTGTAATTCATCGAAGGCATCGGAGTCCTCATTAGCTTCACTGTAAAGTGCTTGAGCATTGTTGTTGTTGTATGGAACCAATTGAGTTTGTTGAGGTTGTTGTTGTGCCGGATCATATGGTGTGATGGTTGCAGTTGGTTGAGGAGCGGGTTGAGGAGCTGTTTGAGGAGGAAAACTAGTTTGAGCCCCCAAAGAAAGTTTTTGTTTTTCTAGAAGTGACTGTGTAGCCGGGAGTCCACGGATAGTCCTTTCTTTGTCAACTTCTTTTTGGTGAGGCTTCAAATATTCGTACAACAATCCGTATGAAGCATGATGAAGATTCTTAGCTTGACGGAGAAAAATGACATACTTCTCCCATTCCGGACCAAGACTACTTAGGAACTTAGTGTTGACAGCAATTCGTGGCATGATGATGTTGTGTTTGTCCAAATCATTAATGATGTCTGAAAAGCGATGATGATATGACTCTAATGTCTCTCCTGGTTCAATCATGAAGTGTTCATAAGCCAAGTATATTTTGGATTCCATGTCTTTCTGATTGAGTGTTGTGCCTTCCATTAGAAGATGAATATGTTCCCACATTGCTTTAGCTGTCTTTTGAGCATCAACACTTCGAAGGATCGGATTGGGTAATCCCAAAAGGATGTATTGCATTGCTAGTTCATCGGCTTCAAAATGTAGAAGTTCATCAGCAGTGAGGTCTGAGATAGTTGCAATGTTGGTGACAGGATCTCTTGGTGGATTGGCATCCGGATCTGCGGGTGTGACAACAGTAGGCATCTGAAATGGACCTTCCATACTGACCTTCTTTAAGAACTTTCCATGTGACTTCTTTAGATCACAAACCCTAAAGAACCTTATCACCCATTGATCATAATTTTCGGGAGTGAGCATTGGAGGTCTATCAAGTGAGCCAGCTTCATGAATTGATTGTTGGCTACTTAAGGCTTCACATATCTTGCCAAACCATGTCGGTTCCTTCATAGTACTCCTGGATGGATGTTGATTGTAAAAGTTTGTCTAAGGTTGTACTTGAAGACTAGGTGGTGCTTGAACCATTTGTAGTGGAATTGCTCCTAGTTGTGGAGTATGTTGTTGATTAAATTGTTGTTGATAAATTTGTTGTTGTTGATTAAATTGTTGATGTTGTGGACTTAGTTGTTGTTGTTGTTGTTGATTATAAGTGTAAGGAAAATAGCTATAGTATGGTGGTTGTGACATGTTGAAAACTTGTGTTGTTAAATGGATCTTTGTAGTTGAATGAAACGTTGTTGATGAAGTATCCTTAGGCGTAGAAAAAACCAAGTTTAGGCAAACTAACACTTAGGCGTAAAAACACCAAACTTACGTGTAAAAGTGATATTTACGCGTAGGAGTAGCTTACGCGTAAGAATTGAGAAACACTAAAGTTATGCGTAAACTGAAAGTTAGGCGTAGAAAACTTATGCGTAAGATTATCTTATGCGTAAGACAGGGCTTGGGCGTAAGAATAAGCTTAGGCGTAAAAGAGTTCTACGCGTAAGATTTGAGCTTAGGCGTAAAATTAGGGTTTAGCCCAAAAAAATCCTTTACACTATCACAGTGTAAGAGATATCTAAAGTCGAAGTGTTTTCAGGCTTATCCAAGCAAGAAAACACTGAGTAAACCACGAAAACTGAAGATCGATCCACGGATGAGTTACGCGTAAGAATAGGGTTTTCTTACGCGTAGAAAGCAACCAAAATTGATTTTCTGCCCAAAGATGTTTCTAAGCAAGATTTTTGTGATGAAACAGCTTCAATATCACCAAAATAACACAAAAGTGTGAAACTTGATGATCCAAAACTTCAAAACACCTTACGCGTAAAGATGAACACGCGTATAAAATAAAGCTTAAAACTAAGGAAAAACACGTAAAGTTCGAAACTTTTTGCTTAAAACTGAAATTTTAACACTTAAAAACGATGAAAGTACAAGAATCTTGGATTGAAAAGTGTAAAAAATGAGTTTTTAAACGTGACCAAGTTTTTGAACCGTGAGTTACGCGTAGAACCAAACAATTCAAAAACAAATAAACTTTTCACCCAACTATTTGGCGAATGATACCACTGTTAGGTTCCCATATTGTAACACAAGCATCAATATAAGAAATAGAGGAGAAGTGATCGGATGAACAATAACACACACACACGTATGATACTTAAGAAAGGTTATGCGTAAAGTGTAAATGAGTGAATTGAACAACCAACCTTCAATAGAAGGTTTACAAGAGGTATTTATAGGGCAAGGAGCTAGGGCAACACATCTAGACTCCTTCCCTTCTTATGGGCTTGGGTCAAGGCTTATGGGCCTTCTACATAAGCCTTAGCTTAATAACAAACATAAAGGCCATATTAAGCTAACTATTACATATGAATCACTAACACTTGAATTAATGTTTAGGAGTGATTCCAACAAGCCTGTCTAAGCCTTATATACTTATACATAAGGACGGTTGTAGGTGAAACTTTAATATAATTTCTAGCAAGTGGTCGATGGTTAAGATATAGGGACGTCCCAAACGCTGGTCAGTGGCATTCTTTGCCTTTGTTGCATTTTTTTTGGGTTTTCGGCCTGTCGGGCTGGAAGTGGTGTTTGGACGTCTTGGCCTTTTTCAGTATACGGTTGATATATGTGGCCCTTATCTTTCAACCTCGAAGATATTAGTGGGACGTTCCACTTTCCTTCCAGAATTTTATCTACGTTTCTTCACTGGGCAGCAAACTTGGTAGGTGATTCAGATCTCGAGCTTTTTTAGGGCTTTGGTGCATGCATTTGCTGCTGTTACGATTGATGTTGGTGTGGTTTATAGTGCTTTCCTTGCGGCTTTGTTTGTGTGTTTTGTTACTGACTTGGATGCTGCCGTACAGTGTCTAAACGTTCGTCTGGTACAAAGATTGTGAAAACTTATTGGTATTCTTATCAAAAACCAGATACAAGAACGGTGGAATTAAGGATTAAGTCCTTGCCGAGCCGTCTTTACTCCTACCATCAACAGTAAGTTTTATCATATCTTTTTTTAGAGTTTTTAGTTGGGGTTTAATTATTGATCATTAAGAATGAATAGGGGTTTAATTGTTTCACTTTCAATTAGTTCCGTTTCGAGATTTTATATATAAGATTGAAACTCTTTCATTTGTGGGGTTTTGATTTTGCATGTGGAATGTTTTCGAGGTTTTAAGGTACGAGAGTAAATAAGTTTGATGTCCAGGATAAGCTTTATGTGGTTGAACCTATGCTTTTCCTAACCTGGTCATCAGTTATGTTCTTGACTAAGGTGTATTTCAGGTATCAAAATCACTATTCCCCCTTTTGTTTAATTATAACACTTCGAATCATGATCGATTTATGTAATTAGTCGTTTAATAATCAATCATCTATTATCTAATTAAGTTAGCATGATTTGTGATTTAATTGTAACTGATTATAATTGATATGTATAATTTTAAGTTGCTTATGGTTTCTTGCAGGTTATTTTGTTAACACATGCCTATCGCTGAGTTTGCTGGTATTTCGGTAGCTCAGCCACTACTTGCAACTTACACTTATGGTGCTCATTGTTACATACTAATCAATGATATGGGTTATTCTTTTAATTTTTTGGGTATGTAATTGGTTTATGGAATCGAAAATGGTTTCTGAGGGGCTGTGATGATTGTCATAACCTGACTAAAATGAACAGGTCATTCATACTCTGATGTTACCTGGCAAGGTAATGACTGGATTGTATAGTAATTACTATTGCTATGCAACTGTCTATTTGCAGCTACGGCGAAATTTTCAAGTCTTTGTGACCTGTTTTTTTATAGATCTGAGCCTAATCGTTTTGCTATATATACATTGGGTTCTGGTACTGTTTTTCGAAGGATGATATGTCAAGCTGTGACAAATAGAAACGGCTTCGATGAAGACGAGATCATCCGTATCTTGGCAAGGTGACCTATAATGGTCGCAACCATGCCGGATGCGTCCTCATCAATCTGGTATTAGCCTGTCTTAGCCTCTATTTTGAAAGTGACATTTTGTTGTGGTCGGGTTTACATAAAATTTTATGGAATATATTAATATGTTTCTGCTGTCCAAGCCCTGTTTGCTAGCCCGTTTGCAGGTTCGATGACTATCTCGAAAAACAGTGTATATGTCGGTCGAGGTGTGTGTTACCAAAAAACGCGTCTTCCTGTCTCTTTTTCTCTATCATTATTGACAAATCACTGGATGTTAATAGGGCTTGGAAAGAGTGATGATGAAGAACAACACATGGCTGCCTGGATGATTTTGGTGTTTATGTTAAAGTGAGAATGAAAGTTCGGTCCCTAAGTGTGATTGTTTAGTCATGTTTTGTGAATCTAGGTATTATTCCATCTTAACCTTTAGTTTACATTGAAATTAGCGAATATTAGGAATTAATAGCATATTTCTATTTAGATATCAATGCATACTTCTGTTATTTGGTGTCTAAATATAGTTGTTCAAACTTATTATATGATATATATAATTCTGTTATTTGGTGTCGGGATCTGTGTTGTGGTATTAATTGTTGTTTGCTCATCATACTCTATCAAGAAAAGTTGAATTTTGCATATACTAATTATTTTTTCGTAATACATTAGTGCAGGCTATTAAAAAAAGAAACACCTGGGAACTTTGAGAATGCCGTTGACACTATTTTGGAAGGCGTTAACAGACCCAGTAAGTACTTTGCTAAAGTTGTTTGTGTATATGCATTACGTAGTGCAGCTTTGCTTAAGATTGCTTATAAAGGCCGTTTGGGATACCTTGTTCTTTAACGGTTGTTTGGTGTTGAAACGGGGGCTGTAGTGGCGCATTTGGGGGATCGGATAGGTGTGTCGTTGGGGGCTGAGATGGGGCCCGAGATAGTCACATTTCACTGATGAAATGCGGGCTGAACTGGGTGCGGTTTTGGTCTGCAACGGGTCAATTTGAGTGATGAAATGGGCCTGAAATGTAGGTGTTTGGGAGCTAAAATGGGGTAATTTAGGGGCTGAAATGATATATTACATCAATTAACCATTTGAGGTGAAAAAATGTCATGGTGTCAGCATATTGAACCAAAATCCTTCAATTTTTCATAATGTCAATCATTTTTTCATAATGTCATGATCTCAACATATTGAACCAAAATCCTTCACTAATATCACAAACAAAGGAAAGAGGCAACGAGTTCTGATAAATATAGCAGCGTGTTATATTTTTTTCTTTTCTTATGTAGTTTTAGTTTAATAACCACCTTTTTCAACTATTTATATTTTCCCTGCAGAACTGGAGGTTCCTGTATGCAGTCGGAATGAGTTGAATCTTATCCAACTGAATAGTCATGTCATCGATTGGAATCTTTCCACTCGATAGAATATTGCAATTTTCATTTGCTAATATTGATATGGGATGTTTAAGATATTGCACGGTTCCCATCTTCCCCTCGAATTCCTTTTGTTGTGACAATGGTCTAGCAATACGTCTGGTGCAGACCTTTGCATACAGACTCTTGAAACAACAAAAGGAATATGAGGGGGCGATTAGACGGGTCTCACTATCCTGAACATCGCGTGTCAACATCATCGACTGACGATTGGAGTATACTTCCGAGTGGAAAGATTCAACTCGATGACATAATGATATTCAAGTATGGAACAAAAGGAACCTTCACAGAGTACAACTTGTGCGGATACAAGCTTCGCGAACAACGAAAGATTCTTTCACCAAGTTGATGGCGATAATCTCCTTGAACATGCACATAGTCGCGTATTTCTGTCTTATTCGAGTTCTTTTTTTATTTGTTTACGACTCTTTTTGAATGTATCGAGTTTGGGATGAACGTATCAAAGGTCCAACATTTCTTGATTTTGCGAGTTCTTAAATGTATGCAAGCGCGTTAGCGTGCACAGGTTGCTACTAATTTTAACACAACACGTTTTAAAATCTTCATATATTGTATGTTGCCCTCTTATTAATTATCTAATGTTGCCGGCATTTTAGGCGTGCCTGATTCACATGCCCGTCTTTAACAACAGACGATGGACCGAGAGTCACACCAGCATCATCGGGCGCCAAGGTTAGCGACACATCTTTATTTGCTCCGTTAGAATGTATGTATTTGGGAGATTGCGATCAACTACCTTAAATAAAATGATTTTATGTCTCATATATGCGATCTTACAAATCTTCTGGATACAGGAGTAATGAACGCGTTGGTGACTTTGCAGAGCCAAAACCTGAAGGTAAGTCAGCAAACTCGGCTTCACAAGAGGCAAAAGCATGTGACCTCACTCCCTCAGCTTCTTCCGCAACTGGCGTACCAATAGACAAGATCAGGAACTTTGCTATTGTGCCCATCATTCTAACTGGTGTTAGGGCTCTTTGATGGTACCTTAAGTAGAACAATTTTCATGGTATAAAGAGAATGTTGTAAGGGACCACAACATTCAAGAACACCACTACCTGAAGCCGCAAACGAAATGCAGAAATCCAAGGTGTTATCTTCTGTTCCCCTGTTCAGTGTGAATTTCAAACAAATATTAGTTCTCGCAAGATATTGGAGCCATAGTCCAAGCCATATTTCGAACATCGGGTGTTGAAGACCACAACTAGGTTACAGGTAATATTAATTTTTGTTTTTGGGTATAATACTGTAAGGATTTGTTTTAACTTTTGTAAATTGCCTTTTTTGGTGTTTGTTAAATAAATTGCTAAAGGAACTTTGTATTTGAAATAAGATACTCGACTGTAGAAAAAACACGGCTAATTTAGTCAAGGTTATTATCAACATTTTATACATTAGGCTTTTTTTTTGCAGGTCAGTCATATCGAGTGTATGGCTGCAGCCATGTTGGTAGCCTGGTATCGCTATTGTATACGCATATCTGAGCCTCATTTGGTGTCAACGTCCACGTGTTTCTGTGACTTATGACGTGTTAGCGAAAGTGTGGATTACGTGCTAAACAAACGCACGTTCGCACAGTATTCGGTCTGTGTATTTAACAGGTATGTATTGCTGTTACTTTATGCTACATCGGCAAGCATGAATAATGAACATAAAAGGTTTCACACCAAATAATGTTAGCTGACAACTACTGTCTATGTATCGCTATATCGGCAGGTTCTAATTCTAATACTACAACAACACTACTTGGAATGCCAATATTCTCATATTGTGTATACGCTTATATAACCTTTCAGGACCATAGGTTACTACATTGCCGTAAGCAGGGAGTGATTGGAATTGTCCATACGTTTGCAGTCGGTAGGAGTAGAATCTTATCCAACTGAATTGTCGTGTCACTGATTGGGATCTTTCCACCCAGTAGAATATTGCAAGCTTCATTTGCTAATATTGATATGAGATGTTTAAGATATTGCCCTGTTCTAATTCACCCCTCGAAACCCTTTCGTTGTCACAACGGTCTAGCAATGCGTCTGGTGCATACCTTTGCACAACAACCGTTGAAATAGCAAAAGGAATTCAATGGGGCGAGTAGACGGGTCTCGCTATCCTGTACATCGCTTCTCAACATTAGCGACTGATGCTTGAAATGTACTCCCGAGTGGAAAGAGCCCACTCGATGACGCAACAATATTCAGGTACGAAAGCAAAGAAACCTTTGGGCAGTACAACCTGTGCGGGTGCATGTTTCAAGAACTGGGTCATGTTTTTGACGTACGTAGGCATGTCTCCTTTTATATTCCTCGCATTTGGATTTGTATAACATTGCATACAAATGGTTATTGTTACATGTAACGCATTGGTATTGCTGTCTCTTTCAGGTTAAATAAAAGCATACGTAGCAACCCCGTGATTGTCAAGTGAGAGCAGGAAGAAAAGTAGCAGGTTCATAATGCGGATGTGAAAGAAGATTCAAGATTCCATCAAAAAAATAAGTAGGGATGAAATAGAAATTAAGTGTGCATGAGTTGTATATTATTACTGTGGACGTATGGTCCGGACTGGGCCAGGAATGGGTCAGGCCCGGCAGATGCGGCCTACTCTACTCCTAAACCCTAATCCATCTCCTATAAATATAGAGTTGGATCTTCTTCTCAAGGACGGATGACAGGTTACCCTAACCCTAACTCATCACATCGCACCGATACTAACTTGACCGTCGGAGGTGGACCCCGGGGCTACGGCCTCGGGTCCACTCCTAACGGGTTCTCTTTGTTGACAGGTCTACTAGGGCTCGAGAAGACGACTAACGGCCAATGAGAGTCGTTGAATCTTGCCCGCGCCAGATTATGCATCAACAAGTTGGCGCCATCCGTGGGACCCGAATAAACTATGTTTCGTGTTCTCATATTACCGAAAAGCATAAATCAATTTCTAAAGTCGGTAACTCTAAAACCAAAGACTCTTTCTCGAAATTATGGTACGTAAACGCAATTTAATGCTCCTACATGGTACGGTAACGTGAGTTAGCCAATAAACTATGGTACGTAATCATATTTTCTCATTATTACGTTTGGTTTACCTAATAAAATATATTGGCTTACTTTAAATTAAATCGTACTTTGGTTTACGTAATAATCATACAAATAACATAAGATACAAAGGCCGTGAATTATATCATACTTTGAGTTAGCCAATAAAATATTGTATACGAATTACAATATTTCTTTACATAAGATACAAGAAAAGAAAAGTCCGCATGATCGGACCTATTTTATATTTTAGTCCGCACGATCGGACCTAAGAAAATATCCGCATGATCGGAGCAATTTTATTTTTTAGCCGCGAATTAATTCGCGCAGATACTGTTTTTAAGGTTGGTACGCCTGTTCGCGCTCGAACAACGCAGTCGCGATAAATCTAACCGCATTAGGCTGTGCGTTCAGACATCTTCGCAGAGAACGCGTACGCGCGAACAACACGATGCTAGTCAATCGCCATGATGCGCACTGGACAAAGGTCGTGGTATAAACATCTGCGATCATCCACAAACGTTCGAGTCTATGCGGTTACGATAAATCCATCTGCGTCTATTAGTCGCGGTCACGGTACATCCATCCGAGTTTTTATTTTATACATTAAAAAAAAAAAAAAAAACAATTAATTATTTTGTCGGTACGCATCCCACGACGGGTGCGCACTGCCACTTTTCTTATGTGCTAAATATTATTTATGCTATGCGCAATATATTACTCATGCTATGTGTTGTCTATTGTTTCAATTAATTAGGTTTTATATGCTGCGATTCGCGGCATATACTTTTAATCTTTGCATTCAGTGTTTTTCGCAGATTAAATAAGTTTAATGCTCCTACACGAGTAGCACCATCAAACTTGGGGGGCTACCAGGGTATATGCTACCACTGTTTTCGTACGCATCGCGCAGGTATATTTGGAAGCAGAACGCAAGCTCGGTACAAAGACGGATTTAAATATTCGCACGCATCTTTACCGCAGGGGAGACGTCCTCTGTTGGTTGTAAAGATGGATGTAATGCGCGCAGAAGCACGTCTTCTGTCGCACCTCTTGGTCGCGCACAGCACGCACTTAGGCGCAGAAGCACGTCTTCTGTCGCACCTCTTGGTCGCGCATAGCGCGCACTTAGGCGCAGAAGCACGTCTTCTGTCGTACCTCTTTGTCGCGCACAGCGCGCACTTATGCTACAGAAGCACGTCTTCTGTCGCACCTCGCTGTGCCTTCTGTCGCACCTCTTTGTCGCGCACAGCGCCTACTTCTGTTACAGAAGCACGTCTTCTGTCGCACCATGTTGCGTCGCTATCGCATACAAAAGGTACGCCCTTACCCAGATGCAAAGATGCGGGATCCACTTTCACCTACGCAGCCATCAGAACTTAAGTCTAGCATAACATAGCCATGCGCTATCTCATACTAGACTTGGGGGCTTGTGGACGTATGGTCCGGACTGGGCCAGGAATGGGTCAGGCCCGGCAGATGCGGCCTACTCTACTCCTAAACCCTAATCCATCTCCTATAAATATAGAGTTGGATCTTCTTCTCAAGGACGGATGACAGGTTACCCTAACCCTAACTCATCACATCGCACCGATACTAACTTGACCGTCGGAGGTGGACCCCGGGGCTACGGCCTCGGGTCCACTCCTAACGGGTTCTCTTTGTTGACAGGTCTACTAGGGCTCGAGAAGACGACTAACGGCCAAGGAGAGTCGTTGAATCCTGCCCGCGCCAGATTATGCATCAACAAGTTGGCGCCATCCGTGGGACGTATGGTCCGGATTGGGCCAGGAATGGGTCAGGCCCGGCAGATGCAGCCTACTCTACTCCTAAACCCTAATCCATCTCCTATAAATATAGAGTTGGATCTTCTTCTCAAGGACGGATGACAGGTTACCCTAATCCTAACTCATCACATCGCACCGATACTAACTTGACCGTCGGAGGTAGACCCCGGGGCTACGGCCTCGGGTCCACTCCTAACGGGTTCTCTTTGTTGACAGGTCTACTAGGGCTCGAGAAGACGACTAACGGCCAAGGAGAGTCGTTGAATCCTGCCCGCGCCAGATTATGCATCAACAATTACCAAGAATGGTTTTGTATTGTACTTAATCAACAATAATGGTAGACTGCCATCACATTATATTAAACACCTAAATGATTGCTTGGCAAGGAAATATAAGTTGAGTTGTATACTACTACCGACGCTGGTATTATACTGTTATTTAAGAAGTACATTTCTTACTTTCTTAACACTATTATTGATGTTCAAACAACCCAAGAAGTTACACAGTCTCGCCAAACTTAGCGCAACGTATTCAAAGTGCTAAAAAAATTTAAAAAACGTCCTCCGCAACGTGGCGGTGGCTTTTGTACCTCGTTTCTAACTAAGAATGATAAGTTGATTTAATATTTTATTGCATGTTTGACATAAACAAATAATTTTAGACAACTAGCTAGGTAATATGAAAAAGTAAATCGCTGCATATCAGATAATTAACAAACGTAAAGTAATATTAGGGTCCGTTTGGTTCCCATAAAAGGGAATGAAACTATGACTTTCAAAGTCATAGCAAGTGTTTGTTTTGTTTTGTTTTGTGGGCCCGGTAATGAAATGGGTATATCATAGTCATAGATTCATTACACACCAATTTGGTGTCTATGAAATCCATTCCTGTGGGGCCATCTTTTTACCACTACAAAATTCAAATATCTATACACTTTTTCATACCATATTTTATCAACCAAACATAAACAATCGTAATCATACACTTTTTCATACCCATTATCATTCCATCTCATTCCAAATCCGATACCCATTGTCATTCCTAGCAACAAACCAAACGGGCCCTTAAATGTGGAATCAAATATGGGTGGTTTTCATGATTTGATTCCCAAATGCTTGCAGCACTTCCAAGAGTAGAAATATATTCAAAGCCTTATGATAACCTTAAATTTAACGAAACACATATAGGGCAGACGCAATCTTGTCGGTTGAGTAAAGCGAAAGCTGTCTAAAAATAATCTTATTTAATTTAATGTAATCTTGTGTACTAGGTTTTTGATATAATTGTCTAATAACGTAAAGATCATTGACAAGTGTCCCAATAAGAGCATCTTCCTTTGTAGAGGGTTTAAGGGCCCGTTTGGTTTGTAGATGAATTTAAGATTAGGATTTGGATTTGGATTTAAATTTGGATTATGATTTGAATTTGGAATTTGATGTAAGGAAAGAGAAAATATATTTTAAAATATATAAATTATTATTTCTAAATATAAAAGTTAAAATGTGTTATTATAAATTGAAACAAAAAATAATAAATATACCAATGAGTGTTGAGTTAAAAAGATGGCTCACTTATTTTGTAAAAGTACAATAAAATGTGATACAACTTAGTTAACCCGATCATTTACCCAGGATTGCTAGATGTCATATTTTCAACCTTCATGCCCAATCTTGGGGCCCACTATTTTCTACCAAACAGATTTCTTTTACCATGATGCCAAACTCCATAACAAATCATGTAAACCAAACGGGCCCTAAGTTGTACCTATTTAAACCTCTTTCACCCAACCTCTAAATTAGTATATTGGGTTTGAATTGGTGGGTATTTTACTATTTTGTTTATCTAAAGATAACAATATTTATTATTTTATATTATCTTCATAAAATATTCTACGCAATCTCAATTGTTTTTTAGTAGTGATTAATACAATACGTTGAGTAGACTAATTGTGTATTAATTATAAGCTTTTCTTATGACAAAGGGCCACTTCAAATGACATATATGTAAGTTAAAAAAATGACATATATGTGGTGAGGCAACGATGTTATTTGAATAAGTCGTCCGCACTAATCTCATCGAATAAGGATATGGAAGACCAACTTAACAAAATTCGTGACAATTTTTAGAAAGAACTTAACTTGGTGAGATAATTGATTTTTTGAAAAATATTTTTTGAAAATGTGCAAAAACGGACTGAATGACCAAACATGTAATGCCTATACAAACTCAATGACCAAATATGTAATTTACTAACGAAATAGTTAACGGAAGTTAGAAAAAAACCTAAATCGGCTAAAAAAAAAGTCGGGTACCTTAAATTGAGAAAAAAAAAATAGTACCTTTAATTGAAATTGGACATAAGATGAGTACCTTTTTATGCGATTTGCCCTAAAAAAAATGGAGGCTTTTCAATTGAGAGTATTGAACTAATTAAGTACAAAATTTGGATGTTTTATTTATAAGGAGGACTTTTGATACTTTTTTAAGCACGTGAATTTGCTAACAACCCCGTGAAGTTTATTTAAGCATCCCTTAATTAACAATGTTTTTAAAACATATCTCATTATTTCTATAAATATATAATTACAACACATATAATTTAGGTAAGTGATTTTAATAAGGTATGTATTAATATCAAGTGAGTTTATATTTGAAAATAATTTTTAATTAAGACAAGCTTAAACAACACCCATGAGTTTGTTTTTAGCAAACTCCAACAGGATAACACTATTTTCTAGGATAACAGAATTTTCTAATTATGTTAAGAAATCTCACATTTGAATCTCGATTCTATAGATGTAATTTATCTACATTCAAAGCACGATTCTATAGGTGTAAAAACGGACGAAAACGTGCAAAAACGGACGAAAACTTGTAAAAACAGACAAAAACGTGTAAAAAATGACGAAAACGGACGGAAAAGTGCAAAAACGAACGAAAACGTGTAAAAACAAAATTTTAAGTTATTTACTAACGACCGTTAATATAAAGGACTAATGATACAAGTTTATGTGAAGAACGCAAGGGTATTTTAATCAGTTTGGTTATTATTTTAGTCATATGGGTGAAGTTAGAAAAAAAAATTGAAAATACGTTGGTTTATATGTTAATAAAAAAGTGAATGTATCAACTCGACAAATTAGAGAAAGTATGTTGTTATTTTGCCTTTTAAGTATAAATAACTCACTTGGTATTTGTTTTATTGATAATTACATAAGTTATTGTTTTATGGGAATGTCTAACCAATGCCCTAAGGGCATTGGTTAAGATTTGTCTCTTGTGGTTTTTAGTTACACAAATGGTCCTTATATTTGACATATAATTACATATTTGGATGAGGGACCCACATAAATAGTTTTTATAAACCACAAAAGGAAATCTTAACCAATTCCTAAGGCATGTTAGACATTCCCTTGTTTTATTTAATGCTATTGCTATATCCCATTTTAATCAATAAATCGGATTGGTGATTTTTTTTTTCTAAAGGCAACACAAATAAATATATAGACACGCAAGTAACCATTAAAAAAAAAGAAAGAAAGACAATGCTAAAAGAACTCTACAAATCTAAAGACACTTATTATATAGGCATCTCCAAAAGTACTATCTTCCAATTGACACTAGGTAGTTAGGACACATGCTTAAAACCACTTTTTATACCTTATCGGGGCAAAGTGTATCATGGAATTACTTGTTTGGGCAATGCATATAGTAATGGCAAATTTAAACAATGCATGACAAATTAAAGGGATTAATGTGGCATATTCTTATACGATGACATGATGTGTGTCATCTAAGCACCATTTAAACGAAAAGAAAGCACTAACATACTGTCCTTTTAGGTAAAACTATATGCTAGAGTCACTAATGTGCAACTTATGGGTAGTACCTACAATTTAAAATAAAAAAGTAACTTTGCAAGTAATGCATCTCGACAATATATAAAATTAAATGACTATCCCAAGTCTTTTGAGTTGGAATTCTTTTCATGTAATTAGGTATACAGTTACAAATATTGAACGCAAGAAATGTCAAAAAAATATAAAATAAAATAAAATAAAAAATAAAATAATAATAATAATAATAATTGTTGCTAAAGTATTTTATTTTATTTTTTTGAAAATCTAAAATAAAATATTAAGCTTAAAACGAACAAAAGAAAAATGGGTCTCAAAGTAAGAGAACCCAATACATATACACACAAACACTAGAAACGCACACTATACTAAGACAATCAAGAAATACCATAAAATAATAAAACACAAGAACAATTAGCCAACGCCAAAGTCCGTCGGGTTAGTGTCTTTACGGAGATTATGAGGGTTTGTTTTCGGATGTAGGGACAGGTATTAAAAAGTGTGTTTGGAGCAGTATCATCTCCATTGGTAACGAAATAGATAATTTGCACACTTCAGCAGAAATGCTCAACTGTTCAGCAGAAACAAAACTAAGGTCAGCAGTAACGGATACCACTAGGTGGTTACCGGATATCACTTGGAATCGTGTGATCACTTTCCAAAGTAAACTATTCGACCCTAATGCTGGTTATCACGAATATCTACTTGGGAAAGACCAAATCAGTTAGCAGAATTAGGCACAATTCTATACCCTGCGCTTATAAGTATTTATGTTTTTCTATGTCTCTTTCATGAAAAATCGATATCCTATTTATAGGATAATACTCTTGCTATTCAATAGAATTATGAGTATTAATATGCCCATTAATAGCCTCATAATTATCCCCATTATAGCCGTTAGTGGTTACATGACCAATAAACGTGGTCATTAGCATTTGAAACTGCCACTTGTAATAGGTCAAACCTTACAAGCATACTTTCATCAGTCTTCATAATGCTATCAGTGATTACACTGCTTCAGTGGAAACACCACTGCTTCATTGTAAACACTACTTCAGTGAAACACCACTTCAGTGGAAACACCACTTCAGTGGAAAAACTGATCCAGTGGAAGTTCGCTTAGTGGGAAACACTGATAATCATGGTAACCACACAGTACTTTCCCAGCACTACCAATACAACCACAACAAGAGTCAGGTGTTTCAGGACCTTATGGGTACACTTACCCTTACCTCCTAACCCATTACAAGGTGTGAACTATTCCCACAAGTGCACTAAATTTTCCAACAATCCGCCCCAAATTTAGTTCACTTCCTTTACATGAAAAATAAACATCAAGCAAAACATGTGCATAAATGAAAAATGTCCTGGGGATTGATTTCCATCTTAGTAAATTACAACTTTCAAATATTCGAGAATCAGGTGTTCTAAGATTGAACCCTTCAACCCATTTGAATTCTGAAGATAAAATACACACAAATATTCAAACACTTATCAGCTTCTGACACTATACAAGCCATGTGTCCATATCCAAATTCATAAATGTTGTAAGCTAAAGTCCAAGCTTCCTGAAGCGGCAAAACTTCAACATTTACATAGGTGGTTCCTCTTTAGTCATGCTCCTGCCAAGCACTTTTTCAAAGAAAATAACCATTAAGAAGTAAAGACTTCATCCTCCTTTCCAGGTTCTGACACAACCTTGGGATGTAAATAAACATGTGCTCCGTTCACCGAATGTTCAGCTTCCACATTGAACTCAGCTCCCAAGTTTCCTTAGAGGAGTTTGGGTGTCCTAGCATTCATTGACTAGTTGGACTAAAACCCATCCCTTTAGCAGCTTTATAAACCAAGTCTCTAGCTAGACCCTTCGTCAAGTGATCAGCTAAGTTCTGTTGAGATCTCACAAACTCTATATATACCACCCCATTCATGATAAGCTCACGAATCATGCTATGTCTACACCCAGTGTCTTAGACTTACCATTTACATCTGGCTATAAGCCTTAGCCCTGTATTTGCACTATCACACCGGATAGAAATAGGTGCTATAGGTTTAGGTCACAATGGAATCTCAAGAAGCAGTTTTTTCAACCATTTCAGCTTCTTTACCAGACCTGCTAAAGCCACAAATTCATATTCCATTGTTGACCTGGTGATGCAAGTTTGCTTCTTGGATGCCCAAGAAATTGCACCTCCACCAAGTAGAATATACCAGCCACTGGTAGACGAATTGTCTTCAGTGTTACTGATCCAACTTGCATCAGTGTAACCTTCCAACACTGATGGGTAACCATTATATGAGAGACTATAATCCATAGTTCTCTTCAAATACTTCGTACCCTTGAACTACTTGCCGTGATGAGCACTAGGATTACTAGTATACCTGCTCAATTTTCCCCTCCCATGCAAAACCTATCAGTCTTGTACAAGTCATGGCATACATCAGGCAGCAAATTACCCTAGAATACTCAAGTTGAGATACAGCCTTGCCATGATTAGCATCGTTCTCACAAGTATCCATAGGTGTACTCACTGAGTCAATCAAAGTAATTGAATTTCCTCAGTACCTTCTCAATATAATGAGACTGAGAGAGAGAAATTCTTTACTTTCATGTTTAATCCTTATACCAAGGATAACATCAGCCTCCCCATGTCCTTCATGGAGAACCTTGATGACAAAAATTCCTTTGTCAGGTCAACCTAATTTTGGTCAGTGCCAAAGATCAACATGTCATCAACATATAGACAAATGATGACTCCTTTACCAGATTCATCAAATTTCCTATATACACATTTGTCAGCTTGGTTAAGAACATAACCACTAGACAAAACCACTTCATCAAATTTTTGATGCCATTTCTAGGTGCCTGCTTAGTCCATAAAAGACTTAATCTTTTACACACATGTTTTCATTGCACATGATGAAGCCCGAGGTGGTTCATATAAACCTCCTCATCCATTCACCATTCAAGAAAGCGTGTCTTTCACATCCATCTGAGAATAATCAATTGTGAATAGATGCCATAGCAATCAGTAGTCTTATGGTACGAAACGAGCCACAGGGGCATAATATCAAAATAGTCTATCCCTGACTTTGTTTAACCCTGAATAACTAGTTTAGCCTTGAACTTTTCAATAGTTCCATCTACCTTCATTTTCTTTTTGAAAATCCATTTGCAACCTAGAGGTTTGCACCAGAGGTAGATCAACCAACACCCAAGTGTTGTACCCCATGATGGAATCCATCTCATCATTGATTGCTTCTTGTAAGAAAGCAATATCCTGAGACTTCATTTCTTCTTCAAATGTCTTGGGATCATCCTCAACAATGAAGCAATAGGAGTATTGGTCGGAGACCTCATCCCTTGTTCCTTCAACTAAGTATAGTTGAAACTCAGGTCCAAAGACTTTGATTCCCACCCTTTTGCTCTTCGGACACAAAGTCGGTTGTTGAACCACAACCTCATCAGGACCACCTGATGGTTCATCATCGGGACCTCGATACACAGTGTCATGAGTTCAATTAGGAATCCTCTGACTTGGTCTAGGGACTGATGAGAATCTATTCTCATCAAAATTGCATCCCTTGATTCAATTATAGAGTTAACTGAAACATATTCATTAGGTTCAATAACATAGAACCTATAAGCCTTGGAATGCTCAGCATATCCAACAAAGATGCAGTCAATGCCTATTTCACCCTAAGTCTTTTGCTTTGATCGGAAGTCTTACAACGCCCCACAACCCCAAACCTTGAGATAGTTCAGGTTGGGTTTCCTTTTAGTCCAGAGTTCATAAGGGTAACCTTGTTCCTTTTGTTGGGAACCCTATTTAATAAATAGCAAGCTTTTAACATAGCTTCACCCCAGAACCCTTGATCGCAGTCCTGAAAGGACAACATGGAATTAACCATCTCCTTCAGCACCCTTTTTTTCCTTTCAGAAATACCATTTTGCTGAGGAGTAAAGGGGCAGTCGTTCATGGATTATACCAATAGACTGAAAATACAGAGTATCCATGTACTCACCTCCCCTATCAGTCCTTAATCTTTTGATCAAAGACCCAAGTTGTAATTCAACTTCATTTTTAAACACTTTGAATTTATCTAATGCTTCATCCTTTGTATGTAACAAATATACATAACAAAACCTAGAAGCATCATCAATAAACGTCACAAAGTACTTCTTATACCCCAAAGAAGGAGTGGCATGCAAATCACACAGTCATGTGAATTAGCTCCAAGACCTTAGTCTCACGAACTACACCCTGAAAGGGTTACTTGGTTATCTTGGTCAACATGCAAGTTTTACACTTTTCAGTGTCCATGTCAAAAGCTTGGATCAACCCATCCTTAGACATATCTTGCATTCTTTTATAGTGTACATGGCCAAGTCTTGCATGCCATAGGTAGAATCAGTCTGGTTATATGTGGTCACAAACTGAAATAACATGTCAGTTGTAATTTAAGCCTGACATTTGATTGCATAAATAACCAAAACCAATTAAAACACCATGCTTAGAAAGCACAAATTTATCAGACTCAATAACTTGTTTATATCCATGATTATTCAATACACTACTTGAAACCAATTTCTTCCTTATATCAGGAACATGAATAACATTAAACAAAGTTACAATCTTTCCATAACTAAAATTAAGATTTACACACCACGCCATGCACCAAGGCTGTTGACTCATTTCCCATGTGAAGAATAGAACCATCATTCAGTGACTCATAAGTCTTGAACCAGCTTTCTATCTTTACACACATGAACTGTTGCACCAGAGTCAACCCACCACGCAACATCATCATCATCCTGCACATAATAAGATTCAGATACATATGTAACATAATAAATCTGAAGACTTATTAACCATATTCCTGACCTTTTCGGTAGTTTGAAGAACCACCACTCCCTGACCATTAGTGCCTATCCATTGGCTTTAACCACTTAACACCCTTGCAGTCCCTTTTAATGTGACCAGTCTGCACATTTCCAACATAGGTGTGTTGCCTTCTTGTTTTTATCTGCCCTTGTGTTATAATGAAATTTGCGTTTGCCTTTGTTGTCATTGTACCTGGTGGAGTTGTTATGCTCCACCATATTGACAACAGATGGTCCATTAGCATTGCTACTCTTTGGCTTGTCATTATCCTGCATCTTGATAGATTCCTCAATGCGCAGATGACTACCCAACTCAACCAGAGTTAATTCCTCTTTCTTATGTTTCAAGGTATGCTTGAAATCTTTCAAGAAGGAAGGTTTTGTCAATGACACAATAGACTTTAATGGCCTCATCCATGTTCATATTGTGTTGTGTAAACCTTCCAAGTATTTCAAGAAGTTCATTGTATTGTTCCATAACTGGTCTTGAATCATTCATTTTGTAATTTGTGAAATTACTAACAAGGAACTTCTTACTTGATGCATATCCTCACCATATATTTGCATCCAAGGAGTCCCACAGTTCTTTGGAAGATTCAAAGTTCTTATAATGTCAAACAAAGAATCAACATACCATTCGAATGAGACCTCTGAATATGTAGTCATCATTCTCTCCTTGCTCCTCCTCCTGACCTGCTCGACCGTAGCATCACCCCATCATCAGAATTGGAGTAGTCAGAACATAAACCACACTCATGCTTGACAGCAAGAAGTGCATCTTCTTCTGCCACCTCCTAAAGTCCACCCCTTCAAACTTGTCCAGCTTATCAAAGTTTGAAGCCATGTGTTTCATTGCAGCAGTTGCCATTGATTATCACAAAATAGTTTACTTTGATTGTTGGGTTTATACATTCCAGCAACAGGGTTAGATAATCAACTTCATCAGAAATGCTCAACTGTTCAGCAGAAACAAAACTAAGGTCAGCAGTAACGGATACCACTAGGTGGTTACCGGATATCACTTGGAATCGTGTGATCACTTTCCAAAGTAAACTATTCGACCCTAATGCCTGGGTATCACGAATATCTAGTTGGGATAAGACCAAATGCAGTTAGAGAATTAGGCACAATTCTATAACCCTTTCGCTTATAAGTATTTAGTGTTTTCTGTGTCTCTTTCATGCAAAATCAGATATCCTATTTATAGGATAATACTCTTGGCTAGTTCAATAGAATTATGAGTATTAATCGGCCCATTAATAGCCTCATAATTATCCCCATTATAGCCGTTAGTGGTTACATGACCAATTAAACGTGGTCATTAGCATTTGAAACTGCCACTTGAATAGGTCAAAACCGTACAGCATTACTTTCATCAGTACTTTCATAATGCTATCAGTGATTACACTTGCTTCAGTGGAACACCTCTGCTTCAGTGTAAACACTACTTCAGTGAAACACCACTTCAGTGGAAACACCACTTCATGGAAAACTGATCCAGTTAAGTTCGCTTCATTGAACACTTAATCGTGGTAACCACAACAGTAGTTTCACCAAGCACTACCAATACAAACCACAACAAGAGTCAGGGTGTTCATGGACCTTATGGGTGTACACTCCGTACCTCCTAACCCATTACAAGGTGTGAACTATTCCCACAAGTGCACTAAATTTTCCAACAGTATCATCTCCAATGGTAACGAAATAGATAATTTGCACACTTATTAGAGCACCTATTTGATATCCAATGCAGAGCCAACGATTGGTTTTACGCAAAAACATCTTCATGAAGAATAATGTGCCTTTTTTCAATCTTCTCATTGACATACCGATTCCTCCAACTCCAAATACTCCACATCGCAACAAAACATACGTACGCCTATGAAAATTTTGATAAAAGAATTATGCCTACCGCCAACAAAAGAAGTAGAGGATTTCAGACATTGTGATTGTTGGTGGAGGGTTTATACCCCAACAGCTAAAGATCTTCAACCAAATAAGTTTAGCTCGTTGACAACCGAAAAGAATGTGATTAGTAGATTCAGTTTGCTCTTGACACAATGGGTACATAATCGAATACACATCGATACCACGATTATCAAGATTAACGAGGTAAGGGGGACGATCATGAGACGCACGCCAAAGAAAAATGTTCACCTTTCGAGGAATCCACATGTTACATTCAAACTTTTTTACTTAAGTTGGAGGAAAGAAGGTTGTCATCAATTAAGAATGATAATCGTTTGATGGAGAAGCCATTGGTTATATCCAAGGTCCATTTCCATCCATCGTCTCCACCTGATACACACATGGACTCAAATTAGAGATCAAACGTCAATAAGTTCATCACAAGATCAACCACAAGGTTCATTTCTCCAACACCAAGCTGCTTGCCACCGGTTATCTTTCAAAACACATCTATCACCAATCTTGTAATGTTTCTCAACCTCCAAAGCAAATAGCCGAGGAAAAAACTCACACAAACAGGACCTGTTTCATGCCAGCAATCAAGCCAAAATTGAATCGAATCACCGTAGCCCACTTTCCTAATAATCTATTTTGTGAACGTCACGCCCAAATTATCTATTACATTACCAATGGAGATGATACTGCTCCAAACATCTTTTTTAAAGTAAGTATAACTAGGCTGATCCACGATCCTTTTGATTATAGGTCCTTACCAAATCAAAAATCACATACTTGATATTCGTTGTATAACACGACGTTATGTTTGTTTATATTTTTTTACAATCATATTTTGAAATCATTGTCGATGAAAAACAAATTATATGAGTACACATAAATATATCCGACAAATCAAGCAAGACACTGTTTGTTTATGAAATCTAAAAATGTATATTATGAACAAATACTTATATTTATCTCGGGGGACAGGACACCAACGATTTTTTGATGATAGTAATGATAGTTCATAGAAATCTTTTAACCAAACAACAAAAGCATCTAGACTGATGAATATCATAGGTTGCCTTATCTAATTATTAAAACAATCCATCAATTTAATCTGAGTTAAGACCACTAAAATCGATATTCCAATCACGTAACTTATAGATGTTACTCGTAATAGATTGCAAGAATTATATCTGTAAATGCTAGCAAAAATAAAAAAAGTTTACGAAGGTTGCAAAGGCAGTTTTTTTTATTCCAAATTTGGCTAAACCTATTTGTAGAAGTACTTTTTTTAGCACAAATTTTTGTAGAACTAGTTAACTAAAAACTAAGCACTTATTTCATATTTCAATTATTATTTAAGCACATAATTTGAAAATAAAAAATTAATCGTATTAAACTTTATTTTATACTCCCAATAGCATAATATTTTTTTGGATTAATTTCATATATCACCCTACTTTCATGATTAATTTCATATATACCCAAAGTGCAAATATTAAATGCATAATGTACAATGTTTTTAATGCATGTTTGGGTATATATGAAATTTCCATCTAAAAGGAGGGGAAATATGAAATTGCCCATATTTTTTTAGTATAGACTGTACTCATTTAGAGATAACCTTAAATACCGAATATAGTATTTTGTCACGACCTATACACGCCAAAGTTTATAATAAGTTGTTATCTCTCCTCATTGATTAGATATAATAATGTTAGGCTTGTCCATAAGCCAAAAGTTCTGAGCGCATGTTAAAACTTTATGGTAAAAATAAGCGCACTTAAAAACACACAGAAAATATCACACATTATATATTCTTTAAACACATATGTTGAAATCTGAGTTATCTAATATCTTCTTGATATCATATAAAATCTGTTTCAATTAGACTATATAACATTTAAAACTACATTTGCATTGGAAAGCCGGATATGTATGAAGTCAAGGTTTTTTTCTCTTCAACGAAAAGACTTGTATATAAGTACACACATTAAAATGGATAATTCTTTTGTTGACTCATGTATTCCTTTTAACATTACTAGTATGTGATTTGTAATACAGGAGATACCAGAACTTACAATTTAAATTTGTTAGAATTAAACTTTCTTTAAATAATTCAACAAATGATGAAAGTTCGATAAGTTTAAGGTTGAAAAGACAGATGAAGGTGGGATGACCAAGTGGGAGGTGTGGTATGGAGAGAAAGGAGTATGTGAATACCTCGAATGAATCTAGACAAGTACAATTCTTTTGTACTTTCCTTAAACTTTCCTTAACCTGGGGACATAAAAATTCGCAAAATTCACATGCCAAAAGGTTAAATGATACTACTGTATTATAATTTTTTTTTTTAACCGCCAGATATTATAACTTTTCACCCCTTATTTTATCATTTATGGTTACCAATCTAGCTTAAGTGTATAAATGGTTAGTTAGGAACTTAAACTTATGATGACTATCATATAATTTTTTTGAACCTTATTCACAGACTTTCTAGTTATTCTAATGCTAGAAAGTAGAAACTAATAAACCCTTACAGAAAATTAACAAGAAGTGTATAGGGTAAGGGGAGTCATCTCACATCTGTTTTGTTGGTTGTATTTATTGGCTTTATTGTAACATTTCCTTTATACGGGTTCTGGTTATACTATCTTTAAACCTTGTAGCTAGAATTGTTGCTTATATTCATTAGCTCCATTATAACATTTCGCTTATACGGGTTCTTTTTTATATAATGTCGTGAAGAAAAGGAAAACAAAATTTTGGTTGATCGCCACTATAAGACCGAATAGTAAATGCGTGATTCGGCCTTTATTAAAAGGGTTTAGGGTAGATTCTTTATCACAATTGTCTTGTTTACAAAAATCTTTATAGGTTTAAATATCAATGATCAATCGTATAAAATGTTCTTCCAAAAGTATATGCGTAATCATAGTTATTAATTTAGCAAAGATGATTTTTTCAGTGTTTAAAAGAATCTCTAAATATATACGGCCTGCACGTTACATTTATTTATTGTGCAGTGTTATGGGGAGTATCAAATAAATATTGATATGATTATTTTTGTATTTTCAAATTGTGTCATACTAGTAGTATTGTTTAAGAGTAAGAAATGAATTGCAATAACAAATTCTCAAAAAAATAAAATTATAATAGCAAAAAAAGAGAATTTCTTTAACATAGATTTGATTAAATATAGTGTACTTCTTTTATTCGATTGAATATTTTAATAAATAGAACGTACAAGACTTGATGCTTAATGGTTTAAGTTAATATCAGAAGAAATGTACCGGATCTATTAAAAAGAGAATAAAAATAAAAAGTTTGCAAATCCATTCAGCTCATGCCACGTGTCCTCCACCCACTCCCTCCTTTTTTTCTTATTAAATTTTGGTTATCGGTATTTTTTGTCATTTAACCCGTTTTTCATATTCCACCCTAAATTTCAAACGCAAATAACTTTCAAACGACAAACTTTTACGAAAAACCGATTTCACCATAATTTTTAAAATTCGATTCTCTTTAATTTGGTATAAATCTTGATAAATATTTTGAACTTTTTTTTTTACATATCAAATGGTTCTTGATTTTCTTGATTTTTTTGGCATTTTCGGCTCTATTTTTTACGCTCATAAATGTCGAATCTTGAAAAACTTAAAACATGAAAGTTATAGATATTTGTTCACTCTTTACCTAGAAATTCAAATCACTCAAATTCGATGTCATATGGGTAAGATATCACACGTTAAAGATGGTGTTTTACTCATATTTGTTGCATACAAGGTGTTTGATGAAATGTCTAGCTTAGATTTTTAAGTGTTGAGGTTGAGCTAAATGCACTAATTTTTGTCCCACAAAGCATCATTAATCATTTTATTAATATAAGATTCAAAGTAACGTTTTTATAGTTAATGTTTTAACTATTAAAACTGATGAACCAAATGTGAACTGATGAACCAAATTAACTGTTAAAAAAAGCATAAAAGCAAAACTGATGAACCTAACTAAACTGATGAACTAAACCAATAACTGATGAACCAACCAAACTGAACTAATTGATGAACTAAACCAAACTGATGAAACAAACCAATAACTGATGAACCAAACCAAAACTGAAACTATGATTGATGAACTAAACCAAAAAAGATGAACCAAACCAAAAACTGATGAACCAAACCAAAAACTGATGAACCAAAACCAAAACTGATGAACCAAACCAAAACTGAAACTATGATTCATGAACCAAACCAACTTATGAACCAAACTAAAACTGAACTGTGATTGATGAACCAAATAACCGTGATAAACAAAACAAGCACCAACATGTTAAGCTGAAACTATGATTGATGAACCAAAATAAACTGATGAACTATGTTTGATTTGGTTCATCGTTTTGGTTTGTTCTCAGTCATCATTTGGTTTTGTTCATCAGTTTTGATTTGATTCATCAGTTCATCAGATTGATGAACAAAACGTGCATTTTTATTTTAAATTAAGTACTAACAAAAATCACTTTTTGAATCTTACATTAATAAAATGATTAATGATGCGTTGTGGTACAAAATTTAGAGCATTTAACGCATTTTAACACTAAAATCTAAGCTAGACATTTTATCAAACACATGGTGTGCAACAAGTATGACTAAAACGCCATTTTAACGTGGCGATATCTCACTTATTTCATTCGGATTTGAGTGATTCAAAAATTATGTAAAGAGTGAACTAAAAATCTACAACTTTCGTGTTTTAAATTTGCGTAATCAACCTTTAAATTAGAAAAAGTAGGTCGAATATGCCGTAAATTTCAAGAAAATCATAACCCATTTGAAATTAAAAAAAAAAAGTTCCGATTTTTATATCAAAATGCATATCAAATTAAAGAGGATTAAATTTTAAAAATTATGGTGAAATCGGTTTTTCGTAAATGTTTGTCGTTTTAAAGTTATCACAATTTTAAGTTGCGGGTGGAATTAAAAACAAGTTAAAGACAAAAATATTACTGTAAAATAAAAAGGACGGAGGAAGAATTTGTTGGTTGACACGTGTCAAGCTATAACATGCTTTTTAGACTTTTTAAAATTCTTCGCTTTGCAAGCGATCGCATCTCTCAGAAGAAAAGCTATGGCAGGATGGACAATAGCATAGTTCCAAGGTAGTACTTGTGTATCTCCTTTGTGTCTTATTTATTTGTATTTCATGATAGAGAATTGCTCCTCATGACATCCAAGTTTGAGGCTACCTCCCATAACAACCTTAATAGACCTTCATTTTTTCTGCTACATCAGCTTTCTCTCTGTTGCAACCTACAGACGACCATTTAGCCACAGTAAAACGACCGACATCTAATTTTGTTATTTAACAACTTTTTTAACAAAAAATTCAAATTCATTAATAATAAAACACATTACCTAAATAATTTCAATAAAATTAAAATATAACAATAATAATTAAATTTTAAACTACTATTTAACACAGACTGGATAGCACTAAGTTGTACCCCTGCTTTCAATTTGCGTACTTAGCTATTAAGGTGACACCTATACACTTAATAGAGTGATAATTAGTGTCCTCGCCAGTCGCCATGTGATTTATTAGAGTGACAAGTATAATCATACAAGTACAACATCACTATATATGAGTAATTTTTACTAACTCACTCTTTTAATTTTTCAACTTCCACAACATTTCTTGTTCTATATAATTCTTTCTCTTGTTACCTGTTAATTATGTTTAAGATCAAAGATAGATTAGTTTTATTATTTAGCATATACTTTAAAAGACAATTTATGTATTATTATTATGTCCTAAGTATGCATGGGTCAGATAATACCCAAAACGACCCAATGCAATAAAACAGTTATTTTAGGCAGTTATTATAGTTGGTAAACGACACAATGATTAGTTTGTAACTGTCATTTAGATATGTGTCGTTTGGGAAACTATAAATAGGTCAAATATTGTACACAACAAATATCTAATTCTATATCAATATTACTTACTTTTGTTGCATTATCTCTGTCAAAATTACTTTCAAGTTTACTGTTATATTACATTTACCAAACACAAGAATAACAATGACTATCTACAACCATTTGTATCAATCCAAAAGTGTTGCCAGAAAACCTGGCCAACATTTGCATCAGAGCCAAGGAAGAATACGATCATGGGAAAGGCAAACACCAAAGATTGATCAAGGTTTCTACACTGGTAGATACTTACTGAGAGAAACACCATCAAGGCTTGTCAAATGGACTGCAAGAAAGAAGTGCATTAGTCCAAAGGGAAAAGAAATGCTTGTTAAAAAGGTGCTAGAAAATCAGGCTTTCAATTCTTCTAATAAGGCACAAAATCAAAAGGTGCAGACTGAGAAGAAATCAAAAAAAGAAAAGAAAGCAAGATGTTTTATCTGTAGAGAGAGAGGACATGCATACTGGGCATGTGAATAAAGAAAGAGGATTGCTGCAATTGAAGTGCAACAAGAGGCAATCACAGACAAGCAAGTACTTGAAGGAGAGGCACAATTTCCAGAAAAGATTCATATAGAACCAGATTATATGATTGAAGGTTCAAAGGACAAGTCATGGAACGAAATTTGGTTTGTTAGCAGTGGTTATAAACATCACCTTTGTCCAAGTAGAACCCAATTCAAACGAATTGAATACAAGTTCAAGATGATTTTCAAAGAAGAAAAAGAGAAAAAATTTGTTTTCTCTTATGGTGTGGGTGATGCAGTGGTCAACACAAAGGATGGAGACATTATTGTTCAAGATGTTCAATACACCCCTGAGGTGTCAATGAACATACTAAGTTATGACCTCTTGGAAGAACAAGGGTACGTGTTGAAAATTGAAAACAACATGTGCACTCTAAAGTGCATGTTTGATGAGAACACTGTGGAGAATGGAAAGGAACAGGAGAAAGGCAACAATGGAGAGAACTGGAGTCCAATCAGAGAGCATAACAAATACTTAGATGATTACTTTGAGTCTTTGGACCCAAAGGATGAGTGCTCGTTGGTTAAGGGACTGGAAGAACTGAATTGTAATAAGGAGGACACTCAAGACTATGTGGACAATGACTACATCAGTTGGAATGGGACCTTATATGCTCTCAAGGTAAATTCGTTTAATAGGCTCTTATCCTTTATGAATTTACTCAAGAAGAACAGCCTTGTTTACAACAATTGGAGCATATTCAGTGGAAAGTTTATAGAATTGGTAAAGTGGTTCTATTTGGTGCATCTCAATTATGATGCATTAGACATGATACCACCAGTTATTCATGAGAAGGAGATAGATTTGCTGAGTTTGTATAAGATAGTAGAAGGTTTTGGTGGATATGTGGCAGTCACCTTGAGTGACAAATGGAAAGGCATTGCAAGCATACAAGGTTTATCAGTTGATGATGATGAAGCCATAAAGGCTTGTTACAGAAAGTTCATAGATCTCATAAGTGTTTACCATGAGACTGCAAGGATGCCCAGTGTTGAAAGAACAAGAGATGTGGGAGAATGCAGTAAGTATGCAGAAGAAAGGGACCCACAGAACTGGAAGAATGATGCAGTAGAAGATGGCTCACAAGGAGAAGAGATGAACAACTATGGTGTTGAAACGTATGGCAATGAAAAGAAAGATGCAGCCCATGACACAACCAGTGAAGACAGCAGTGATTATGAAATCATTGTGTGAAGAAACTGGAAGCAAGTCTCACTCATGAAAGATTTGATCTTAAAATAATTAGGAGGGAAATGTTACCTGTTAATTATATTTAAGATCAAAGATAGATTAGTTTTATTATTTAGCATATACTTTAAAAGACAATTTATGTATTATTATTATGTCCTAAGTTTGCATGGGTCAGATAATACCCAAAACGACCAAATGCAATAAAACAGTTATTTTAGGCAGTTATTATAGTTGGTAAACGACACAATGATTAGTTTGTAACTGTCATTTAGATATGTGTCGTTTGAGAAACTATAAATAGGTCAAATATTGTACACAACAAATATCTAATTCTATATCAATATTACTTACTTTTGTTGCATTATCTCTGTCAAAATTACTTTCAAGTTTACTGTTATATTACATTTACCAAACACAAGAATAACAATGACTATCTACAACCATTTGTATCAATCCAAAAGTGTTGCCAGAAAACCTGGCCAACATCTCTATGTTTTGGTTTTTGATCTCAATGTTTCTGTATGCATTAAAAGTTTGGTTTCTGCCTATAATTTATGAGGAACAATGATTGGATTGTCTAAGCTTATTTAAGGTTGGACTTTTGGAATTTTACTTTTAATTCTCACTTCACTTTTTGTTATTATGGATTATAGAGATTTGTATGTACATAAAATTCTGATTTGCGTTTGATGACGACTTCAGCTATATGATCTTTTTCATTTTCATAACCTAAATATTCACAAAACAAGTGACCGAGTATCATAATCGGTCGGCTTCTCGACCCTCATCCCTCTCGACCGGCAGCAACCCAGAATCCCATAACAAGGATGACCATGAGCGACCTCCTCAACCGAATCGGTCGAGGGGCTTATTGGGGGTAGCCTAAAATGACACTTCAATACAAGTTAGCTTTTGTTCAGAATAAACCTCAGTTTAATCTAATAATATAATCTTGTACCAAGTTTCTATATATGTAAATGATTCCAAACAGAAACAAAAGTTATTCCAACATTACACATGCTTAAGTATCATAAAATTTCTCATCCATGAAGTAGATTTAGAAACTTATTTCCCTGAAAAAGTCTAAGATCAGTCTTATAAAAAATGTTCTAAGAAACGAGTATTTTTTTTTCCTTTCATCTTTTGGAACATGTTGGTGTTAAAAAATGGGTAAACGGATGAAGTTTTCCCTATTCAATTTACCTGAGAAGGGACTAAGATATCCGTGTTTCTCACGCTTTCCTTGACTACAACCAAATATGTACCTACTTACGTTTAAACCCTAAATCTCTTTTGAAGAGGCACTGTGTTAACATCTTTAGGCGTTCAAAGTTAATGACAAAAGATAAGCTTAGGAAAGTGTTTGATGTGAAAAGAACAAGCTTATGAGTGATAAACAGTAGCTTTTTAAAGAAGCTTGAGCTTCCCCGTATACCATTTACAATTTCATACTACTACGTACTAATTAAAGCTCATTTTGTCAAACTTACCTTTAAAATAGAAGCCAATAGGGGTGTGAATAGGGCCGGGTTGACCCGACCCGAACCTGATAAGACTTATCGGGTCGGGATTAATCGGGTTGAAAAAGCTTATCGGGTTAGTTTGACCCGAACCCGTTAACCCGATATTGTTATAGGGTTGGGTTAGGGTTGTGCTATTTTTCTTATCCGGTTATCGGGTCAACCCGATATCTTTAAAATGCTTTTTCTTACCCGATATCTATAAAACGCTTTTTCTTACATGTAACATTAGCCCACATTTTATTTGTTGATACTTCATCAAGCAATCATTATTTGTTTTTAGTCTAGTGTTTAGCATCAAATCCTTAACAGAACTAACAATAAGGATACCACTGTAATACAACTTTTGTAATTGTTGTACAACATATTTTGACGTTGTGCCACACTTGTTTGCCTCCTAAGAACTTGTTTGGTTGAACTATGTTATTATAAGTTATAACTATGAACACGACCTGAACTTTTCGTAAACGTGTTATTATAACTTTCGTAAATTTATTTTGTTGAATCATGTTATTGTTTGGGGCATTTACATATATCCCCAAAGAAACTTCAATAATTACATATTTCCCCAAATCATGCTTTAATAGCATTATACATCATGCATTGAAAACTTGTATTTTGAGAAAATATGTAATTTTTAAAGTTTCCTTGGGTATATATGAAATTCCCCCTTATTATTAGGTTTGGTTTTTATTCATGTTATAAGTTCATGGTGCATATCCACTCGTATGGTCGTAACATATTGTTGAACCATTTTATGGGCTTTCAAAATTAAAATATTTATGACAAGTGTATAAGCTGGAAACGTTTTTTAGGCAATTTAAATAAGCCAACCCGAGTAACCCGACCCGATATCAGCCGAACCTGACCCCTTATAGGTTCGGGTTGCGGGTCACTATTTTCTGATCCAAAACCCCAATTCAGCCGGACCTGATAAACCCGATAACCCGACAACCCGACCCAATAACACCCCGTACAAGCCAACCTGTGAATAAAAATGAAAACAAAACGGAGATGAAACAGTTGTTCACTTCCATACAAAATATACGTTGTTCCACAAATATTAACATACAGAATGCCGAGAAAAAAACTACATTGCATGTCAATGTTACATCTTAAAGGGAAGATATCATTCCCTACACTTTTGAAATACTTGCTGACAATCTTGGAAACTGGCAGATGAAAACATACTATAGGAATTTACTGCAGCCATCATCTAGGTGACACCAGATTCTGGTTCAAACTAACCTTTTGTTATAAATCATCAAACTGGTGATCCGTCTCATCAAAAATTTCCTCCTACATGGACGAAAAAGCCACTGTCAAATGCAGAATGCTATGGAAAATAAAGGTAATATAAGAGGATTTATCAAGATTTACCTGCAAAAGTTCTTCGATCACATCTTCCATTGTTATTACTCCAACTGCTTCTTCATCGGGGATTGGAAGTGGTTTTCCATCAATCTCTAAGATATCTGAATACATCTCTTTGTTCCATTTTTTACTGCTGAAGTTGCCTTTGAAAGAATTACTTCCCTTGCCGGGGAAACTTTTCCACTGCTTAAATGATTTCTTGGTCTTTAAAGTCTTTTGTGGGGGCGTTCTAGTATCTCCATCAACATCTACACGCACCTCCTTCACACCATTTTCTGTTGTGTTTACATAGGAGTAAAACTATTAGAAAAGGTCTCAAGTACAGGTGGCAATATAGATCATAATTATTACAGATGAATCAGTTCTGGTTGTGTTTTAATATCTAACGGGTAAAATAAAATACAGCGTAAAAGGAAACGGGTTGAAATTTGCACTAATTGTATTTTAATATTTTTATTTTAAATGCATCCTTAATATGAAAAACTTCAGAAAATACAACATATTCAACTAACATGATTTATGTAATCATATTTTGCAATTTTACACACTCATGTGCCAAAATAGATTTAAAGTTTGGAGAAATAAATAGTGATATGTTGACCCGACACGCTTTGACCCTTTCCAAAAACTACCCACTTTGACCCAACCAGATTTTGACCCGTTACCAAACCCTCCTATTTTGCCACCTTCATCTATACTTCAGTATAAGGCGTACCAGATAATGGGGTCTTTGAGGCAGGATCCTCTTCATTTTTTGCATTAATGCATTGTCTCACAACAACAGCCATGTGGCTGTGACCTTTCTGAAATTCATTCAAGATGTCATATAATGGAAGAGATTCTGCAACCCTACAAGAACATGTGGTTTTATTAGTATATGTCGAAAATCAGCATCTTCTTTTCGTTATTTCACGATGCTTTTTTGTGGAAAAGGTCATCTTGTCACACTTATCCATCAAATAAATAGGTAATGTTTATCTCACACTATTTCTGTATAAAGTGTATATATATATCACTATTCATTACATACTTGGGAATCCTGCGAATGGTGACATTCTTAACGGGGACTTCCTCATCTGTCTGGATGGTCAACAGATTCTTGACCTTAAATATCATGAAAAAAAACAAATAGTCCAATTAAATACTTGAAAGGTCAACACTATAAATATACGCATCATTTGTTATATTCTTCTGGGCTAATTGCGTAAAAAGGTAACAAACATTAGTATGAGTTTTGTTATGGATAACCAACTTTGTTTAGCAGTTGCAAAAAGGCTAAAGCTTTCAAAAAGCTCCGCAAAAAGGGTAATCTTTTTTTTTTTTTTTTTTTTTTAACAGAAAGAGTTCGTAAGTGATCGGAAATAAACTTAGTTACTAGAATAGAAATTAGACCGGAGTTTTTTTTTTCTATTTATGCAATAAGCCCTGTTTTTTGTATCATGGAAGATTAATAACCATACCAGAATAAGTCCAATGATATTTGTCGGCTGTTCATAGTAGACAGGTATTCTGCTATGTCCTTTCTCCAAAATTATATTCATCAAATCTCTGTAGCATTACAATAAACAATATATAATCATAAAGGTTCCAACTTCCAATTATGGAAAAGTAAGATTCTTTTTTATATCAGAAAACTGATTTAACACCTGTCAAGTTTGGCATTAATATCAATAGTAAAGGTATCTGAAATAGGAGTCATGGCATCACTGGCTGTCTTGTCTGAGAGTTCAAGTGCTCCTGCAATAATTGTTGTCTCATCGTGCGTTAATTCTCCACCTTTTCCAGCCTATTTCCAAGAATACAATTGTTTTTAACAGAGATTAACAGCTAAACACAAGGGATCCAAAGTAGTTGCAACTTACAAGACATAATGACATATACATACCTCGTTCCCGTGAAAATTAACAAGTGTTTTCAATTCAGCTCTTCGGAAGAGGGCGACGTGTTCATGGCCCAGCAGATAGTCTAGTAGCTGAAAATTAATACGTGTTTTCAATTCAGCTCTGTGGATAATACATAGCCAAAGATCACGAGTTCCAACAATGTTTGACTACTTTTGTAAAACATACTGAATCACCTTGCTTATAGGATATGTGACGGGAAAACAAATGCAAACAAGGACACGCACAAATGGAGACACAGCAGCACCAATTGCCAACCCATGCCTTGCACAAACAGACTGTGGAATGATCTGAGATTGGAAGTACATAGCATTCAGTGAGCCAGATAATCTATGTGTTCCTTTGACTAGATAAAAAATGTTGGTTTGACCAAAAGCATTAAATACAGCAGACTGTTACTTACCTCACCAAACAGAAGGATTAATGTGACTGAAATAAGAATAGCACCCCAAGCTGTGACCAGACTGTCCAGGAAAATCGGGAGAGCCTGAGAAAGATGATAACCAATCCAAACTTGAATCGATCCTATAAGAACTTGCTTAAAATGAATATAAATGAAAAATACCTCCATCGCGGCCGCATTGCAAATAAGAAGTGTGCACAGCAACAGATGCTGCCTTTTGACCACGGGTAGTATCTTCTCTGTTGGGAGAAAACAATTAGGAGTAGTGACATACGAAGCACGTAAATAAAAAAATTAAAATAGACAGAAGCCTGAGTGGAACATGCAACATCATATTATTTATGTATTCTGGCTTTGAGCAAGAACAGATTAGCATTATGAAAATTAACATGAATCTAAACCTATAAACATCTCCTGGAAAGAGTTAAAAGCGACCAAAGACCAATATGCACCAATAAAATTATCCCTTGCGCACAAATATAGATGTTTCACTTTCTAGCAAAATCTCATAGAAACATGAGCAGTAGTAAAAAGGTGATAGTGTTTCCAGGACAATAGAACACCCGGCAACCACATCATGATAACAAAAAGAGCGTTAGCTCCTAAAATGGAGGAAAAAAGTTAAGCTGGTTGAGTAAGTGATTGAACAGGTCAGACACCATTGGCACATAATGACCCGTGTGGTTAAAAGCCACTCCCAGAAGAACTCATAAGGGTTGATCTTCCAAGGAAAGTATTATATGAGGAGTTCACCTTATAGAAATTTGATTCTCCTCATTCAGGCCACTTGCCCAACTCCCATTCGCTAATAGCATTTAAAACCCCCAAACAATTTCCACCAGCTTTTTCAAAACCCAATATAAGGGGGGGTTTATTACACAGTTCCAATCCCACTCCATAGCATTCGTAAGTATTGTAGGAGTGGACATTCACTGAAAAGCTAACAGGTGCATATTTGTATATATCTTTATGAAGTTAAGCACACATACAAATCCATTGTGTTCTATGTAAAATGTGATACTTTGATATGTATTTGTGTTCAATTAGGATGAAGAAGAACGTGCTAAAGTGATGAAGAAAAAGAGGAAACAGCGCACACAGAAGAAACCAAGAGTATCTGCGTGACAAGTGAAGAATTTCCACACGCTAGAGTGGGAAAGTTCCTTGGGACAGAAAAGAGACAAGAGAACAAGCATTACATGTGAAAGTTTTCCACACATTATGCCGTTAACGTTTCTCTTAGATGCTGAGGTTCCCATAAGTTATGCTGACATCAATGCAGGAACAGAAGGAATGGCATAACGTGGGAATAATTTTCACATGTTTGAACTTTTGCAGATGAAAAAAACAGAAAAATATAGTGTAATGTATGTTGTACGTTACCAGGGGATATTTTATTGCTTAGGAAACTGATACGATCCAACACTTATAGGCAATCTTCATAAGTCTAGGGGCTGAATTAAAAATAGTTGTTTCCTTTATTATTAGTTTCCTTTTAATGGATTAGCTTGGTGGCCAAGCTAAAGTATTATTTATAGGGCATTAGGGTTACAGGTTTTGATATGCAGAATATTATTAATGGTTTAGTTATTTGTCTTCATTATTGGGAGAGAGATCGGCCTCTCGAAAGTTGATCACCTATCTTTATTGTTCTTTTATCTCTTAATCGAATCGGTTCGTATCAATTGGTTTCAGAGCTGTTCGATCCGGAAACACTGTTCATCACGGAGTACTGTTCATCCGGCGGCACTGTTCATCCAGGAAAATTTTTTTTTCAGGTCTTAATTGATGAACAATAGCCAAAAAGTAAGCGATTTGGGCGGGTTTGGCGGTTCACAAGGTTGAGCAAGGCGCCATTCAAAGCGGAGAAAGAAACTCTGGAAAAATAAGGCCGATCTTGGACAAACAATTATTTCTGATCCTACAAGTGTTGAAAACACTACAACTGCTTCTACCAGGTACGCCACCATACCGCCCATCACACCCAACCGCGGCCATACTCCTACCCGCGGCGCTACAGCCAGCTTCCTATCCCACCACTACACATACCAACCTTTGCCCTCACCCGGTGTTTCTCGTTCAGCAACAACCCCGCCGACCCTACCATCTTAGCGCATACACTGCGTTTTTCGGCCTTTTTTGACTTCGCAGGGGTTTACCTTCCACGGGCGGCGAGTGAATTTTATGGGCGTTTGAGATGAGGGCATAAAGTGACACCATAACCGAGGCTACCGGTGCGTCTTGAAGGGATGTTCCATAATTTCTCGGATTTTTGGGCCCGCTCACACGATGCCCGCGCCGCTTATTTCCGCGGGGCTGGAGGTTTGGGGACCAGGGTACTCTCGGTTGAAAACTCAAAGATGCCTCTTTACTTGAGGGATGGCGTATATGAATGGGTTTACCAAGAGAGATTTTTCGATATCAAGGATACTTACCTCGGGGAAGACTTCGAGATGCGATGATGTACCTAGAAGGTTTGGCCTTGTCTTGGTTTGATTGGGCGACATGAGGATCCGTTCCAGGGGTTGGGAAGAACTAAAGCGGATGTTGGTTCGTTTTCAACCTGTAAGGTAGTTTACGAACAGGTTTTAAGCTATTAGCTTGAGCGGAACCGCGAGACTATATCACTATGTTTTGAGAAGATGGCAACACAATTCCGAGATTACAAGAGGAGGTACTTGAGGATTTTCATAAATGGGTTAAAAAGCAGGGAGTTCACATACAGTGATTGGTCGAAACCCAGGATTGAGTCAAGCCATGGAATTAGCATTAATCATTGAGAGAGCAAGACTTGTAACAATGTCTTGCTCGAGGTGGAGTGCACAGATCAACAATAGAACAAACCACCCCGGGGAGAGAACTTTAGAAGATTAATGATTGAACTACAAGCCAAGAAAGTTGTATTATAGGTGTGATAAGAAATCCTTGATCACGGTGTCAAAGTCCGAGCATTACAAGTGTTCTTTGGTTGATGAAAGTAATGGCGGTGTCACGGAGGTTGCACGGACTTTCAAGTCACACGATGGGATCAGAACAAAGATCGATTAAGAGGATATTTACAAGCCACACCTTGAGGACAAGGTGTGTGTTTTGTGAGGGTAATGATCGATCAAACACTTATAGGCAATCTTCATAAGTCTAGAAATTGAATTAAAATAGTTGTTTCCTTTATTATTAGTTTCCTTTTAATGGATTAGCTTGGTGGCCAAGCTAAAGTATTATTTATAGGGCATTAGGGTTCTGAGGTTTTGATATGCAGAATATTATTAATGGTTTAGTTATTTGTCTTCATTATTGGGAGAGAGATCGGCCTCTCGAAAGTTGATCACCTATCTTTATTGTTCTTTTATCTCTTAATCGAATCGGTTCGTATCAGAAACATAATTTGTGTATACATCTAAAGGACTATTTTTCTTAACCTATAAGGAAACCTTGGGGCGTGGGAGCGTTAATTATTTCTACACCTTCAAACACAAACCAAAAAAAAAAATCCTAAATATGGTGTCTAAACATTGATTTATCCAGTTCAAGTTTTCAAACTGCACGAGCTGGATGCAGCCTGTAACTATGACCGAATTGCCTATCGTGGTAACCCACCCGGTCCCTTTAGTGATTCATAAACTTATTCCCATGTTGATCAAACAAGTCAAACAACCGTATATAGGATGGACCTTAGCCGTCTTTCTGATGATAGTCAGAATATAAAGGATTTGCCTACACCCCCTACGTCGTGACAGAGTTTACAGAGCAAAAGTATCTGGTGAATAAGAATCACGGATTTTTAATCTCCCGTTTTGACCTTTTTCCTTCCTCCTCTGTATTCTCTAGTCAAACCCATATAAGGCCATTGTGTTTTTCCAAACTCCAACATCACAAAATTCCATTGTTATTGATGCCAAACACATTGAGAGAGTAGTTCTGTAGTTTTATATTTTCTTTTCCTCCCTATTAATCTCTCAGTCAAGTGATGCAAGCAAGGTTTGAAACTACTCTGTCACAGTCCTAACTTTGATCAAATCACATTCGGCGTCACTTTCTATAGTAGCCCAAAATAAGATGAAGAGCCCAAATACTGGAGCCAACATTTGCCACCATAAAAATAGTGCTGGTAATGAAAGGTGGGCGGAATAATACCCAAACCCACACAAATAATGAAAAGTTGGATGCAAGGACAGCGTGCTACAGGGAGCGCCATCAATTGGGGCCAGTAATATAAGAATCAATAGC
Organism: Chrysanthemum makinoi; assembly: GCA_910596185.1. NCBI lineage: Eukaryota > Viridiplantae > Streptophyta > Magnoliopsida > Asterales > Asteraceae > Chrysanthemum > Chrysanthemum makinoi. The sequence continues at coordinate 211,988,502 of OU343221.1, read as the reverse complement.
GGACCCGCCACAATTTAAAACATTATGGTCAAAGTAATCTTGCTTCAGGGAACAATATAACTTAAACTCTAAATCCTAATGCCACTAATGTACACGTCTCTTTCTTTCCCTTGTAGAAAGTAGTGTCAGTGTATTCTCTTGTATTCAAAATCGTTTTTTTCTTTTACTCATTTAGGTATATGCATACTGACGTCCTGTACGAACAAGCATTAGATGGATAGACAAACACCATCTCCACAACAAACTAGCAGTAACATGGATGGTACATCAACTAACAATAGAAAGACAGCAGTAGGGTGGGCAGAACACAGGCCAAAGCCATAAAAATACATTAGCATCGATGAAATTGTAGTTAAAACAAAACAGCTAATTCGTACTCAATTTGGTCTGCAGATAGAAAAAATATACCATTCACCGTTTTATATGTTAATCATTTTGGTCTTCTTTACAAAATGTAAAGAAGGTTCAGGATCATCTACTCAAGTTTTAGCCTCTCCTTGAGCTATAACCCATCTTCGTCAGCATACATACTAACAAATATATTCCATCACACAGCGCTACTAACTCAACAACTAACACCACTAACAAAGTAACAATATACAAATTCACCGTACATTAACATACATCTACATTTCCAAAACTCATACCAGTCGATCTAAATCCCATTCCTCTAGCTAATCCGACACAATAATGCCACCTCATATCACGTTCTCTATATCTACCCAACAGCATTCCGCTAGCAGTAGATGTGGTTTTTATATTAGTGTTTGGAAACATAGTTGTAGGTGTAATTAATTAATTATAAAGTATAACTAAACATTAAGCGATGAACGCTTCTTTTATTAGCGTTTAAACAAAATCAAAAAGCTAAACGCTCATTTCCAAAAAAGCACTATACTCTAAACACCTAACGCCCCTAAACAATAATAAATCTCGTCGCCAAACACACCCTCAATCAACAAGCCTTTAGCGTTTAAAAGCTCTTTTGGCAAGGAGCGTTTAGAGTTTTGTTTTTCAAAAAACACTACTTGAAGAAGCGTTTAGCTTGTATATCATTTTACACTTTGTAATCACTAATACACCTACGTTTGCAAACACTTCTATTAAACAAACAGCTACAACTACAACTACAACTAACTACTAGTTTCGCCAGACATACCTCATTGCATCACTACATTAACCAATCCCCATTTTAAGTACTAACACAACCCAATAAACATTCATATACTAAATTATACAAAAAAACACACGAAAAGAAAAAGCGCGAAAAGCGATATACCTGCGTATTTACGGTCATTAGGAGTACCAGATTTAGCAAGAACCTCAAGATCAACAAGACTCATAGACATAAGACCCAAAGTAAGACCAGACATCAAACCAGCAAATAAAACCAACAACACTATTATCCCTATATGTATGAAAAACTCTGTTTCACCCCAATTATACTCAACCGTCATAACTAACTTTTCTTTAACTAATTAACTTTCCACCTTCATCATCGTTATTCTTTTATAACCCTAAATGGGTTTTCTTTTTTATTAAATTTTGGAAATTGTGATGAATTAAATTGTGGGAAAAGGATAAGATTTTATTATAATAATAGTGTCATGTCGAATGAAAAGGATTAGTGTGGTTGTTATGTGGGATTTTGAGTATAGCTGTTGTTGGATGGTGACACACGTTGGTGTACTTTTTTTATTTTGATTTGATTTGCTTTGTTTTGTCTTTTTTCATGTTAACTTATTTTTTTAATACTCTCCTATGGATTCTTGTGAGTTGTGGATATGATTTGGTATGAAAACAGTGAGTTGAGGTTGAGCTTATTTAGATTTTAGTAGTGTTTGTGTCGATCAATTTTCCTCACTATTAGACAGGTCGTGCTTGAGGTAGAGACGTAGAGTGGGTTAAACGTACGACTCTAACCAATTTAAGTTTTTAGGAGAACAAAAATAAAGTATAATGAGTTTAAAGTGTTATATGGTTCGAATGGGTTGATTCGTTGATCACTAGACTCGTGTAAGTTGTTTAACGTGATAACTTGATTAGATAAACGAGAATCTTGGTCGTGTATTTAAGCGGGTTAGGGTTTGTAACATCCCGCTTACTTATATCACAATGTTGTTTGTTTTGCTCGCAGGCTCACGATTTTGTTTTATGGACTGATACGCGTACAACGCGCGTTCGGGGTCAAAGAAAACTTCCATTTCTTCGAGCAAGTTTTTCAACCACCTAAGCAGTGAATCTAATCGTTGTAGTGTAGTATTAGGGTAAGCCTCGGGATTGATATCGTTCTCTAGGGGAATAGGAATGCTAGTGAGAAATTATTACGCTAAGGTTGATGTTGAGGAAGATTATTTTTAATATTTTTATATTTTTAGAAGGTGACGAGATCTATGGGTATTGGATTTGGGGGGGTTGGTATTTCTACCGATTACTCTACTATTATCTAAACTAATTAACTAAGATAAAGGGTAGTCTATGTCTAATTGATGTGTGCTCGTAAATTAGTCGGACATGGAAAACATGCAAGCATACACACATACAATTGAAGACATAATTGAATCAATGAAGTAAATTACTTATCTTGTTCTAAAATAGGGTATGAGAACCCTAAGATAATTTAAGGCAGTAAAAATCGTTATTAGGTTTTACTCCATAAAACTACCTCTTTAAAAGTGAGGAAAATTGGATTATATATATATATATATATATATATATATATATATATATATATATATATATATATATATATATATATATATATATATATATATATATATATAGTTAACTACTTAGCGACAATCACTCTTTAAATGTGGCGTGGCTTCCGCTCATTAGGGTTTTAAATCTTGACCACGCCAACCTTGAAGCGGCGTCACCTTGTGGTTGTGGCCGTCAGCTTCATCTTCTAACGCCCGTGGGATCTGAATCTAGGCCGCCCGGTTGCGCCCTCTCTTTAAAACAGCGTAAAAATAGTCACAATTCTTTTGAGCCGTCCACAATTTTGAGCATGTTACGGGGCGCCTCCCGAACATGGCGTCATTTCCAATTCAATGAGCAGAGTGTCTTGATCTTGACTTGGCCATTTTCTTCATATATTCACTCCTTTTCGTCCGAATAAGTGTAATTCCAGCAATTTGCCTTCAAGAGACCTAAAAAGTTAAAAGGAACGAAATTAAACAATAACGGATATAAAAGTGATCGATTAAGGGCTTAAATGACCCCTTAAAAGTGTACCTTTTAAATTCTTATTAAATATCCCTACACTTGGTATTTGCTTGTCCTCAAGCAAATGTGCTTTTGGCCAATTAATTTATAAGTTAGGGGTCATGAAGCATTAGTTTAGAACATTTCACAACAAGTATAAGCCCCGCAAAAGTCATAACAAACACGGAAATTACATACTAGCACCTCACAAGTGGTGTTTGGATACTCTCATCTCTCGGTGTATATGAAATATATCAAATTGGAAATGGAAGATAAACACTCATTAACCGGTCCTCGTACATAGATTACCATAGGCTTGAGACTAGATCAAACCTCCATCAGCTTTGGCATAGCACCTAGGAAAACTATCTATGAAATCTTTAAAGGGTTGTAATGTTAGAGCATTGTAGGAACAAAGGGTTTTGTTGGATAGGCGATTTAGTGGTGGCAAGTAAAAAATCTTTATGTTACAAGCATACGAATAATGGCGTTGCTAAGCCAAGACTCGACAATCTAAACTCTAGATAACTTTGAAACAAACAAACATAAATTTAAAGATAGATGGATAGGAGTGGTATTTTTTTTTTTTTTTTTTTTTTTTTTAACACATTTTTTCATACACTTTTACTCTACCATCCTCCACGATAACATCAAAATAATAGGGATTTATAGGCACATCCCTACACTTGAGTTTTTATTACTCTAACACTAATTTGACCGAATTGAAAAGATCAAAACACTTGGAGTACATTATTACGTAAATAAAGGGAATTTGAATTTAACGTTCCTTCCGATCACTTCATAAAATTTAACTTTTCCCATGAGTCCCAATCGTCCCAAAACTGTGTACAAAGGATATGGCTTGACTTAGCAACTTATGCAAGCAACTAGATAATTGAACTAAGGGTTTAGTATGATAACAATAATGCACTAAAGTGAGTGCATACAAGGTAGGCTAAAGCGATTTAGGTGTACCTTTGGGGGGTGGATTGTAAACAATGCTCTTCATTGATATTCCGGAAAACCGAAACATCATGAGAACCGCAAAAAGGATAGCTCACGAGGGGTTAACTATGGGTATCGTGTACTAAATATGAGTACAACGCAAGTGTGGGGAATTACTCAACTGATGTGGAAGAAGTAATTATAATACGGGTATCAAACAAGGGTTATCCTAATGCTTCTTATCATTTAGTTATTCCTAACTACACAAGTGTAGTCTCACATCGCGATCTGGAATGCACCACAAAAAGTTCTAGAATCTATTATACTAAATTACCTCTGAAGCATTAAAGATGAATGCTTTAATTCCTACAAATCTAAAGGCGATCCTCACATTTTGGGGTGGAATTTGAGTAGTAAAGGGTTTTGTGCTAGTCATATAACTTCCTATCCATGAGACGCTTTATTAAGAATAATGGCCCACTCCTACATGTCATGAAAAATTTTAAATTTGTTACTAAAATTACCCTAACCGATATTTCTCATGGTTTATTACACAAATGAAATTGGACAAGGCAAATAGTCAAGGATAAGCATAGTTTCAAAGTTCCCCGTTTTATCCCTCCCTACACGCTTAAACTGAATATTGTCCCCAATGTTCCCCAAAAGTATCAAAGTTATGATAATGGAAGGTAATTAAAAATGAAAGAAACTAATACTCCCATGATTAGCTCGGTAGGATCCGTGTGAAGTAGTGGTTAAATTCTTCTTCAAGAAGAATGTATGCGTGAAAAGCTCCTTCCAATCTTATGTATCTTCTTCTTGATAAATAAAACCTTCAAACTTTATGAAAACAAACGAAACCGTCGCGTAAAATCAGCGGTAACACTATATATGACTGTAGGACCTTACTTTTATCAACCTTATCACAAACCCAACACAAGTATCACCACGTTTACCACACAACGAGTAGAAAACGTTCAACCCAAAACACAAACATAAAGCTTAGAAGATGAAGAAGAAAAGATTAAAATGTTGGTGACTTGATGTTTAAACAAAACCGTGTATGTGGAGATAAGATAAACACAATAAAGTTGTATATTCTTTGAGAGAAAATACACATACACACACTTTCAAGCACACCCCTCAAATGACCATTTGAGGGGTATTATAGTCTAAGTAACTTAAAACCCTAAAGGCTTTGCTTGGGCTTTTATTGGTTGGACATGGATTGGGCTTTGGATACTTAAACTTCAAGCGGCTAGCATAATCATAGCGCCTAGCCATTTAGCTTAGTCCATCCACGAGCCCGTTGACTATTCTATCCGATATCTAACACCGCGTTACAAAGTTCCTAAATCGTGAATGACCATCACTTCTAATAAAACTATTAAGGCTAACAATGACTCTATTAAACTAGCATATAATGCTTGTGGAATGGATGTTTACAGGTTTTCTGGAAAATTAAGACCAGAAATTCAAAATTTATAAGTAGCACGGCTTGAGAAAAAGTTATAAAACGTTTTACGCTCCTCCATTATGACGATCTGCGATTTTACGTGAAGCGTCTATGATTTTCTGGAAAATTTATATCTTTAGAATCTTGAAAAAATTTCTTCAAAACATCCATTATGACTCGATACAAGCATTTGACTCTAACAAACACACATGTATATCTTTTTATAATCGTAATTCTCATATTCACGTTCCTTTAAAAATGTGTAATCTTCCCCTACACTTATCCCTTTTGTAAAATACCTTTATATGTAATTAAGGCGAGGTTAAAACAAAATAAAGCATTTTCACAAATTCAAACATGAGAATAAACAATCAATAAAAAGATATACGACACACAAATAGACAATCCAACCAAACAAGTTATGGATAAATCACACCACATACAAATATACATACACATGAAATTGTTCCAAGTTCACCACATCGTCACAAAGTCAAGATAGTCTAGATTATTACATGCCCAAATGAAATTGTTTCAACAACCAACCATCATTATCCATAGACAATCCACAAGAAAACACATGAGTCACTGGGGAGGGGGTCCATAACGGTAGTCATAACCAGGAGGGAGGTGGCCCAGGTATCCATAAGGCGGGTAGTCCTCCTCCCTGGAGAATGGATCAATCTCCTGTGGGTTCAATGAGTGCATGGATAGATGCGTGCATGGATGGATCATATGTCTATGCGCCGATCTGCATGCATATCCAGCGTGTCCATCGGCCCATCCGCTCCTGGTGGGCCCTGCCATCTCCTGGACATGTGCGTATGCGGCGTCAGTGAGAAGCCTCTGCTGCATCCCTGGCACGTGTCTCGCATCATTTATTGCGTCATCATCGTGATCATCATCCTCCCCGAACCGGCCGCGAGAACCATGCGTAGCCTCTACCATAATCCATGATGACCTCTATAGCTTTTAGGGACTTAGCTCACGCGACCGGTCTTTGCCACCACATTGAGTCTGCAGGTACCTCCCAGACCGAGATGCCAAATGACGAGCCAACCGGGTGACAAACATACCACCATACACCTATCCTCATACCTTACACCACTAGCGCTTGATCCTCAAGTACTGCCAACCAGGTATGGGATGTTAAAGTGCACCGCCTCGGCACACATGATAGAGATAGAATAGATCGATAGAGTGACACGATGACCCGTGCCACTGGCGCTGTTATGGTGAAAGTGATGCACGAATGTGCCGCAGCCTAATTCGCGGATCCCAAACCCGAGGCGAGGGTACGAAGAATATACTCCCCATTGGCTATTGTGTTCCAAAACTGAATTTACATCCTCCCTATGGGCAATCCAGTACCAAAGCTAGCTCTAAAAACATGCTCTCGGTATCCCTTCGCATACAATCCCACTCTCCAACCAAACTCCGATCTGCAACGCAGCCCTCCATTCTCCACCCGGCCTTAAGCGAATCCCGAAACTCAATGTTATCCGGCATGAAATAAAATCCATTGAATAAGGCGCGTGAAACTCCGCACCAACTTCATCATACAGGGCTCACACATCCTAAACAATCTCTCCCAGGGGATCGGTGAACTTATCCCTCCTAAAAGCTGTTCCAAAATTCCCTAGCGGATCATGCTCCTCAAGAAATCCCCAATCCACAACGGCCAGAGTCGTGGTCTGATGAAGCAAATCATTAACGGGTTTGGCACTCTTCCTCAACAAACACTCCCCACCCGGCAATAGTGTAAGGAAAAGTTTCTCACAGGTACGAAGATTGTCCCCTTGTTCTTCTTGTCCTCTTGCTCATCCTGAACAGGTGTAGGACCTTAAATCTATCAACCTTATCACACGAATACCACGTTATGCGTAGAACATGTTAACACACAAACACAAACTATGCGTGAATAAGAAAGAAAACAAAGATGAGAAAGATGGTGACTTGATGTTATGAAACTCGTGTATGTGAAGAAAGATGAAAACAAGAGAGATGTTTATTTCAAAGGAAAAACACACATACACACATTCAAGCACACCCCTCAAATGAGACTTTGAGGGGTTTATATAGTACAAGTAACATGATGCCCTAAAAGGCTTTCTATGGGCTTTCGTGGGTTGGACATGGGTTGGATTGGATAAAGGCAAGCAACATAACTAGTACCCATTTAGCTTAGTCCAATCCACGAGCCCGTTGACTATTCTAGCACGATATCTAACACACGTTACAAATTTCCTAAATGTGAATGACCATCACTTCTAATAAAAATAACACGGCTAACAATCTCCCCATAAGGGGTGGTCATTCAAATGATGCTCCACTTGATTAGGTCTTTACTTTTCTCGAGCTTGAACTTTGTGTGTAGATATACAATAGTCTTAATTCATTGTTCCTTCATGCTTTGTGATCAGATAATGTGGTATAAAGCCATGGAAATGCTTTGTCAACTTCTTTGGTTTGGTGTCTCCACGTCTTTCTCCACCATACTCACACTTCTATTTGTCTTTAGGTTACCAATGATGTAGTTCTCGAGTCTTTAAACTTTGTAGATTCTTTGACATTGACGAAGAATCATCTTTAACTTTGAGTAGCCTTTGATTTTGATGAGAGCTTTCATTTGATGTTGGTATGAGCATGTGGAGAGTCTGCATTATCAATCCGCTCCGGAGCTTCCATAAGAAGAAAACATAAAACGGTTAGTAATAAGCGGATTCCGGCACTTACAAGTTTGAATTTCGAGGGTTTTAACAGCATAGTGTGAAAACACGCCTCTAATTCTAACAAAGGCCGTTCTAACCGAGTCCCACAAGTGAGATAGCGATGTACCAAAATACATCTACGGTTCGGATGAGCCGTGAAAGTACAAACATCACCTACGACTTTAGATGCGTTTGAGACATACTAAAAGCGTAATCCACGGAGAATTACCGAAGTGACCTGCTGTCGGTACATTTGATGTTGACCCCGGGGAATTTCCATTCAATCGCAGAGATCCGCGGATGTGAAACTTCTCATAAATGTTCTCGCAGATTGCTAAGATCTGCGTAGGACTCTAGAATATATCACTTGTGTCCTTATTGATGAACAACAAGCGATATCATGTCATGTGTTCCTATAAGATCTTTTGGTAAATCTCGTGGCTCTAGGGCTCAATAGTGCATTTGGTTTTCTGGAGAGGAGACTAGGGAGAGGTCTCCTTCTTCAATACCAGCGATCTCTAAGAGAAAGTTGATAGATTATGTAGGGTTCGGTGAGAATGAAAAAAATCCTTTAAGAGGAATTGAGTGGCTAGAAGGTTTAGTGCGGTCGTCACTTTGGGTCCATGGCGTCTTTGTCTTCAATACCGGTGTCATCTAGTGACAACCGATAGCGATGAATTGAACCCGGTGTCTAAGTTGAATAATTTGGAGGGCTATTTCTTTTCACCCTTTCATTTCATTTCTTTTTAATTCTCCAACCACTTCTTTCTCCTTTCTCACATTACTCCTTTTTTCAATCATACCTAAGGACTTCTAATACTAACTATGGGTATTATCCTTTGGTAGATCCCCCGGCTCTGGCCGGATCATGGACGGATTTTCCTATCCTTATTCACCTTATAACTCGTGGACTCCTATTGTTGCCATAAAACCATTTTTCTTGAAAATCTCTCAGAGTGTATATAAGTGAAAACATGTTTGAAACTCCGAAGAGTTTTATATTTCGAAACACTCCCTTCACATGTGCTTATATTGTTTTAACTTAAATCTGCACAAATAGGGTAGAGTTCCCACTTTTTGAATTGATCTGCTCATGATAGACAATTCCCCACGAGACAGGTTACATTGCTTAGTTAAAGAGTTCCATTGTCAGTTTTTAGGTGACAACTAGCTCTAATAACCACCTTGAAGTTGTAAACACTTCTTGAAAAGAAGGTTAGACCCATGTAAGTTCATGTCTATACATGAGTTTCTCGAATGGTACATTGATTACTCGTCAATTCATTGGTTTCAACGCGAAATGAGCTCTTTTGAGATTTAAATACCGATCATTAAGATTTTGATCACATTTTAATCACGTCTTCTCCCCTCAAAAATAGCATAATCGTGATATTTTTTATATCAACGGATTAAACAACATTTATAAAATTTTTGGGAAGACAAGCAGTTTGATTTAAGCATGAATTTGGAACATTTTAGTTTTATACTCCCCTTTTAATAAAGCATAATCAATTAAAGGGTTTTAGAGAGAGTTATCTTGAGCATAAAATATTTTGAAAGATTTTGAAAATCTTTTTGAACAATCTTGAAAAACGTGCTCAAGATGATGATGATTTCTCACCAGTTTTAAATGTAGTGCACTGGAGCGTACACTAGATTTTTCTATAAAAGCACGAGTTTTGATTTGAAAAATCAAAAGTCATCATTTTAGTCCGCGTTTCGTACTGAAGTATACTAAAGCCATTTTTTAAGAAATTTTGAGAAACGACATGCTTAGGAAAACATTTAAAGAACTCTCGCTCGGAGCTCTGTACATACCCAGTATCATTGTTGAATGACATTTCTAGAAGCATCTGAGTATCGATTATACAGAGACATATCGTGAGAAGAATATTTTGGATTTTTGATTTTCTAATTTTTTGTATTTTTGAAAGTTTTATATTTTTATATTTTGCTTTTGTTGGTTTTACAAATTTTGTATTTTGTTTTTCAAAATATTTACAGTGAAGCTTTTGGAAAATCATTTTCAAGAAGATTAGAGAAGGCGTTCTAACTCCTCGTGTTGGTTAGCATTCGATTCCAATCCGAAACTAAATTCGTCAAACCTTTCTTTTGGAAGGGCTTTAGTAAATAGATCGTGAGTTGGTAATCGATCTTCACGAAAAATAATTCAATAGTACCTTCTTCCACATGTTCTTTTATGAAGTGATAGTGACTCGATATGCTTAGTATTTGAGTGATGAACAGGATTGCATGATATGGCTATGGCACTTTTTGAGTCACAATACATAGGTATTTTATTGAAAGTAAACCCATAATCATGAGTTGTGTTCTCATCCATAGAACTTGAGCACAACCAGAGATAGAACACATACTAACCAGGTTGAAAGTGCGATGCAATCTTGTTTCTTTGAAGACCAGCTTAACTTTTCACCCAAAATTGTGCTCCTCGGATGTACTTTTTTTGTAACTTGATCACTGCGTGGTCCGCATCTGTAAAGGCAATTAGATCAAATCCGGATTCCTTCGGATACCAAAGTCCCATGTGAATGGATGTCTTCGGGTACCGAAAGATCCTTTTAACCTCTTTGAGGTGCGATTCGGTAGGCTTTACGAAACCGTGCTAATAAGCAAGCAACAAAATGAATATCCCAGTCGACTAGCAGTGAGGTACATGAGAGAACCAATCATTCTATGATATTTCTTCGGATCAATAGGTTTCCTAAACAAATGGCTCAATTTTTGGTGAAGTTACCATTGGTGTTTCTACAGAATCACAATTATCCATACCATGATTTTCAAAATCTCAGTTGTGTATTTAACTTGATTTATAAAAATTCCACGAGGGGATTGATGTATTTGTAAACCAAGAAAGAATTTTAGTTCCCCATCATGGACATTTCAAATTTGCTTTTCATGAGATTTTCAAAATGTTTAAAAGATTGGATTAGTGGACCCAAAAATGATGTCGTCCATGTAAATCTGAACAATCAAAATGTCGTTTTTGCATTTTTGTGTAAACAAGGTAGGATCAACTTCCTTTGGTGAAATATTTTGGATAAGGAAAGAGGGCGATTCATCATACCACGCTCTCGGAGCTTGTTTCAATCCATATATTGCCTTTTTGAGTTTGTAGGCGTAAGTCCGGGTGTTCCATGTCTCACAAGCCTTGCAGGTGACTCCGTGCACTTCTTCTTTGAGAGTTCCATTCAAGAGCGTGGTCTTAATGTCCATCGATAAACCGTGATGTTTTTGTGCGTAGGCTAAGAATATCCCACTGCTTCTAGTCTAGCTACCGCCAGGAATGACTCTTCAAAGTCTATCCCTTCCTCTTGTTGTATCCTTTGGCCACAAGGCGAGGCTTTGTTGCAATTACAGTCATCTCTTCATCCCTTTTTTCTTCCATAACCATTTGAGATCAATGGCGACGTCAATTGGTCTTGGAACCAGATCCCAAGAGTCATGTAGGCGGTATTGGAGAAGTTCCTCCTGCATCGCTTCTATCCATGCGGATACGCCATTGCCTCGCTAATGTTCTTTGGCTCTATATTGCTAATTGAGCAAAGGTAAATGCATAAGTCGCAATGGTGGCAAGTTGATCGTCTGCGTGCGAGATTGGCCTTGACGGTTCACCAATAACTTGTTCAAGAAAAATGGTCTTTTGTCCACTTGAGTAGAAGGATACGTGCGATTATCACGAGTCACGAGTTAGATGGTTCTCGTAAGGTTGAAGATGATTCAGTGATTCCGTAGGCGGTTTTCAAATAAGTCTTCATCTAAGCGTTTCATAGTTCGGTGTTGGTTTTCTCATCAACAAGCGGTAGAACGGGTGCAATAACCGTAGTAGATGTAGATGATGTAGATGGAGTTGGTGCATTGGTTTTGACCGTTGTAGATGCATCTTCTGTTGGTGGTGGAGGATAATTTTGGCGGTGCGGTGGAATGATGGTTTGATGCGTTTGTCGAAGTTCCACCATAGTATTCATCAAACATTAACTCGAAGAAATTCTCCCTTTCTTGTTCTTTAGGATTGTCAAACGAAGTTGATTGAGCTCTTTGAGGTCACGAGTCCACGATGATGTGTCCGGTCTGTGGGTTTAGTCTGGGTTCTAGAGCGAGTCTCTCGGAAGCCATTTGTGAAAGTTCATCAAATTTCACATTCATCGTCTCCATGATCCTCCTAGTTCTCCTGTTATACACCATGAATGCCCTCGAGTTATCTGAATATCCAATGAAGATTCCAATATCACCTTTTCTTTGTCGGTTTTCCAAGATCTTCTCATTGTAGGATAACACAAAGCGCCAAACACGTGAAAGTAAGAGATATCAGGTTTTATGTTGTTCACAAGCTCATACGGGGTTTTATTGAATCTAGGATGGATTAGGGATCGGTTAAGGTGAAACAAGCATAAGCAACAACATCACCCATAGAAATAACGGTGCACTAGAATAGATTAGCATTGTGCGAGCGGCTTCCACAAGAGTTCTATTTCTTCTTTCAACTACCCCATTCTGCTGTGGAGTTCTAACAACCGATGTCTATGTAATACCAACTTCTTCAAAATAAGATCTTAACTCGGATTTGTGAATTCATGTGGTTATGCTTCTTACAATCCTTATGGAGTTTGAAGAAGTACTTGAATTAGTTTGAAGGTGATGATGATGCACGGTGCTTAGATTGACCTCGAAACTTAACCCATGTATATCTTGAATAATCATCGTGATAACAAGAATATACTTTTTTCCATTAATGCTTTCAACTCTTATTGGGCCACATAAGTCCATGTGCAACATATGCAACTTTGCTTCCGAACTAGGTGCGGTTTTGGGTTTATATGATGCTCTTTTGCTTTTCCTTGTTCGCATGATGGACATAAGTGATCCTTGGTGTATTTGAACTTTGGAAGTCCGTTGGCGATGTTGTCTTTGGCAAGTTTGTTGAGGGTATCGAAATTGAGATGGGATAACCTGCAGTGCCACAACAGGACTTTGTTCCAGATGCTCGTGTCATAAGACATATTGTGATGAAGAGGCCATTTGGTTTATGTCGATAGCATACAAGTTTGTATCACGATTCGATTTAAATTAGTGCCATCAAGTTTCTATGAAGCAAGCATTTTTCCAAAAGCAACCTCTAAATGCATCACGAGTGCCCGACCGAAAACAAATGTGTCCCAACCCTTCGACATAGTAAATTCGAGTGATCAAATAATTTCCAAAAGGTAGATCTCCATAACCCATGATAGCTCTCTACATGATCATTTTAAAAAGCAGCGGTTCCTGAATTTCAGACGAAGTTGATCAAGCTTGATTCCCGATTATGTGTTGAAACCCAAGTCGCGATCCAAAGACATATTTCGATAACACCATGTATGAAGAAGAAGATTTTGGAAACCGTTTTGATTTTGGTTCCTTTAGGTTAGAGGTAAAATTCTAATCACACTCAAAGAAGTTCTCTACTGGGAAAGTAGGCTCATTACTCATTCTACCATTCTGGAGTATAAAAGTTCTACCCGTAGGTTTCCAAATGTCATCCCTATAGTAAAGACTATGCTTCTTATAGGTAGTGTAAAACCTAAGTCATGCAACTAGTCTTCTTATGGGTTTAGCATAAGTTCTTCTAGGAACGTTCCTTACGTATAGGGTTAACAATCTCATTCTTAGAAACACAATCATCATGAACATTAGTTAAAGATTTCTTGCAAGTTAAACAAAGATTCAACAGATTTAAACTTAGCGGAGTTCAAAGGTTCATTACATTAAGATGAAATGTCTTTCTTATTACAAAGCGGTAAATTCCTAGGGTGTTCTTCTACTTTCTTCTCATTATTCAAGCTACTCTTAGAGGCATGCTAGACTCTCTTGTTCCTTGTATATTGCTCTTAGGCTTTAGTCTGCCTCCTAGAGGTGCTTCATATTCTGTAGAAGGTAAGGCACACTCATTAGGATTCACATTTTTTCTAGAAGTGGTTTCAGTTATCCTAGTCTCTTTAGAGTGCTTTTCTAAACTTATGTCGTTTGTTCCATATGGTTTAGATGTGGAAGCGAGCATTAGTGGTACTCATGTTAAAAAGGCAGTGTGCTAAAACTTTTGGTTTCTCTATAACCGCTTTTCCTTTATCAACATTTTGTTTAGGCAAAGTGGAGTTCTTGGTTTTGATAAATCATTTATCTCATTGACTTTTGGAGGAGGCATAGAAATAGACATTTTTGGTTTGAAAACCGGTTTGGGAACATTTGCTTTCTCTTCAATCAATGGTTTGGTAATCTTAGTATCCACTGCCTTTCCTTTTTGACTTTCAATGAGCCCTCAAAAGATCATTTTTCTTTCATGTCATTGAAGGCACGCATCATCGACAATTTGTCATATTTACATTCCTCAGTTTTTCGATCAAGTTGTTTAAAATATGAGACATTTTCTTTTCAAGTTTTTCAAGGGCTTTTCATATTTTGAAACAATTGTGGAGGTCTTAGACTGGAGTCTTTCATGATCTTCAACAGAATATGTTTGCAAAATAATGGACATAATATCATTAGTGAGCATCTTCGAAGAGAGTCATTTAAAGTTTCCAAAACATTGATTTGTTCAACCACGGTCATTAGCTTTTACCGAGGATTTATGGTCCTTGACAAAGTCGGTTGTTTCTTTCAAAAGGCTTGTTCAAAATGAATTACCCTAGAGTTGATGTTATTCAATGAGGACAATTTGAGTTTCAAAAAACTTTCTCTGTTCAATATCAAAACTAGAGAACCGGTTGTTAGGTGTAATAGTGGTTTTAGTTTTAACAGTTTCTTGAAGATCCGCAATTCGAGTTTTCACATTTTCTAAAAATACTTCTGCGCATGACTTGTGTTAAAGGATTGTTTGAAGACATTTGTTCAATGTTGAAAGGGATTTTTGAGACAACATTTGGTTTTGGCTGGTGTTGACTCTTTGTTTGAAACACTTGGTGTGATGGAGAACTTTGACTTTTCTTTTTGATTAACAAAAGTAATTCCAGAAAGTTTGTTCCATTTATTATAATCAATAGGTTTGATTTCGGACCTTTTGTTTCATTCTTGCTCTACTCTCCTTAGATAGTTCTAACGTTTCAAGAGAATCACGAACAATAATGGGTTCATGTAATGCATTTCCATTGTTTAACACATTCTGTGGTTTCTGAGCTTTCTTGAGAAACGAAGAAGGGTCGTTACCAAGTGCCATTTTATGATTAGTATGAAAACGCGGATTTACTTGGTTAGAAAGCATCTTGTTTGTTTTATCTGAATGACCCGTTGTGAAAGCAAATTGTCCAAGATTTGATTTTTCATTTTATCAAATTTCATCAAGAAGAGAATCTTCTCGTTTTGAAAAATCGATTATCAACTTCTTCTTCTCTTTTCAAGATCGAAAACATTGCTTTTTGTCTTGAAAGTTGGTCATTTAGATCAGAAATTTCCTTGTTTAAAGATTTAATTTTCAAGTGCAAATTCACATCAAGTGTGTCATACTTGAGTTGTAATTCTTTTCTCTTAAACAGAATTTGATAACCGATTTCTAATTACATTCTTTGTTTTATGAAATTCAAAGGCTTTTCGTTCTCCTTGTAACTCTCAAGCTTCGGTGTCAATTTTGCATTCCCGGCCTTAACATCGCGATTGACCTTTTTAACTTTCTCAATTTCAATGCCACATTTATTGATTAATGATTCAAAATAAGCGTGTTTCCTCATCGGTCTCGTATTTTGTGCCACACGGCCTCCACTAGGATCCACATGGAGTTTGAGTTAGTATTGCTACAAATCGGATTGTCTAGGTATGTATCATAAGTAGTAGCTGATGTCACGGAGAACTTCGCTCGGTCATGAGTAAACACATCAAATGACATTGTTATAGCATGGATCAGATTGGTACCTCGAGATCGCATTGCGCGTAAGAGGTGAGGTGCGTCGAATCGGTCGTCGTGCCAGTCTCCTGAAGATTTGCCATGAAGATGCAATTTGCATTGATCCTCTCAGTCTTCCAAATCATCCATATTGGCCATGAATTCATGTTCCTCAACTCTCATTGAAGTCAGCTTGTTTCCTTTTGTACCAACATGATAGCTTTAGAAGTGCAAGATCTTTCTTTTTAACTTAGTAGGACAATTCCTTGCCATGTGACCCAATCCTTGGCAGTTATAACACTTAACTCATTACCTTGATTCACATTTCCATAATTCCAACATTTGGAGTACAGACATTCCCATTCTAATTACCTTGCTCTATTCCCAACATTCCTTGCCCATTCACATTGATTACCACGACCGAATTCCCGATTACCCATCGAAATCCATAGGCATATCCTCTTTGATTCCCAATAACTCCAACCATTTTTCCTTGATTACCCATATTCAAACTTCGGTTTGTGCAATTTGCTATGCAGTGTTTGATGACATCCTTTGGTTGTTGTTAGTTGGTGTGGAATAGCGACTTCTGAATGCTTTACCCAAAAATGCAAATGCATTTGACAAAGCCTCTTCTTGTTCAATTTGAAGATCGGTGATTCTTTGTTCACCGTATTGTTGATATCTTTGTTGTTGTTGATTGACTTGTTGTTCCGTGGATAGAATTGTTGTTGAGGAATAACAGCTTGTTGTTGTGGACGTATTCTTTGCAAGTTGTTGTTAGTGGAAGATGATGAAGGTTGTTGTTGTGTATTCACCGGAGTTTGAGTCTTTGCAATGAGTGCCAATGGATCATGATTCTTTGCCAATCTTTCTTTCCTGACTTCATTCACTTCGAGCCTTGGTTTTGTTTGAGAAAATCGTTGAGTTGATCAAAGTTCACCTGATGTAAGTCTTTTGTTTGGTTGACAATAGTAACATATCCCCATTCTTAGATTGTTCAAGAACTTGATGTTTCTCACGATAGTTACGGTGTCAACTTGTTTCGATTAGCTCATTCATTAAAGTCTGAGAACCTTCCATAGTAGGATTCAATGGATTCTCACGGGTAGATGTAAACTTCTCCCATGCGATTAGCAACTTGTTCTCCGTGTCTTGTTGACCAATTGATATAATGACAAAGTCGTCTTACCGTTCCCACATGTGGCAGTTTCACAAGCGTCTCTGGCAGCAAAGATGTCTCTTGGTAAACGAGTTGGACAATATGAATTGCCATGTCATCCGCGTGACTTGTTTACGATCCTCTTGATTATAATCGATTCTTTTTGATCTCGAGAGCGGATGGTGGGGCGGGAGGTGTTGCATCAAGATCTCCAGGGACATGGACTTGTCGAGGTATGAAGGGTCCATTCTGAATGGATTGAATCATCAATTTTCCATTAGGTTTGGTCTTGATGTAGCGAAGCATATGACTTGTCCATTGAAGATAACCACCTTTTTCCAACATAGGAGGACGGTTTTGGCGGCACGTTGCATGAATGTCTTGTTGAGTTGCCATTTGATGAAGGTATGATAGGATAAAGTTGATGTAGGATCGATTCAACGATAAAGGAGTTGTGGTTGATGAAGATTAAGCTCGGTTGTTGTAGTGAAAATTTTCTCTAAAAACTTAAAAACCTAAATAACTTCAGTTTGGAGCGTTTTTAGGACTTGAAGGTTGACCCGAATGAACTTTCGGCGTGCCAATCTCCTCTTTCTCACGGTCGTTTTGATGTGAAGCCTGAAAGCAGATTACGGTTTAAAAAGTTATAGCCATTTGAAGTTATGCTCAAAATCTTACTCAAATGGCACTATTAAGCGTAGAAATGAGTGCTTATGCGTAGGATTGCTTATGCGTGGATTCCTTATAAAGAGCTTAGGCGTAGGATTCTTATGGCGTAAACCTAAGGTTAAGCGTAAGATTATCGTAAACTTTGAGCGTAGAAGTAAAGTACCTTACGCGTAGAGTTAACTTATCGTAGAGTGCTTACTCGTAAGCTTTACGCATCGCGTAGAGTTGGTTTAAAACCAAAATCCTTTACAGCACAAGTGAAAGATATCCAAATCGTGTTCCACACTTATCCAAGTGAGGAAGCAGCTGAGTCACCGTTTACGAAGATTCTTCACCAAAAGTTATGTTAGAAAAACTAGGTTTTGACTTTCTTACGCAGAAAAATAGGGTTTTGACTTACGGCGTAAGAAATTTCTAGTGAATCAAGCGATTTATGACGCAAACTTCCAAAACATGCAAATAACAAGAAGGTTTTGACCAAAAACACCCAAAATGCCTTTTATGCTTATGCGTAGAAATGAACCAGACCAAAACAAGTTTAAAATCGAACCAAAACACGTAAAGCGAATTTTTTCCAAAACTAGACTCTTTAACACTATAATAACCTCAAACCATAATAATCTTGAAGATTTTAGTGCAAAAATAAAGTTTTAAATGGACCACTTTTGATACCGAGAGCTTACGCGTAACAACACAAACAAACTTCAACCAAACACTCCTAAACCATTGTTAGGCGATTGATACCAATTGTAGGACCTTAAATCTATCAACCTTATCACACGAATACCACGTTATGCGTAGAACACGTTAACACATAAACACAAACTATGCGTGAATAAGAAAGAAAACAAAGATGAGAAAGATGGTGACTTGATGTTATGAAACTCGTGTATGTGAAGAAAGATGAAAACAAGAGAGATGTTTATTTCAAAGGAAAAACACACACACACACATTCAAGTACACCCCTCAAATGAGACTTTGAGGGGTTTATATAGTACAAGTAACATGATTCCCTAAAAGGCTTTCTATGGGCTTCGTGGGTTGGACATGGGTTGGATTGGATAAAAGGCAAGCTTAACATAACTAGTACCCATTTAGCTTAGTCCAATCCACGAGCCCGTTGACTATTCTAGCACGATATCTAACACACGTTACAAATTTCCTAAATGTGAATGACCATCACTTCTAATAAAAATAACACGGCTAACAACAGGAAATCAAAAAGATTGGGAACAAATGAGTAACATTTGCGCTGATAAGGATGACATCAGAAGGTTCTGACGGCGTCACAACCGAAGCCTGATGCCGTCACTCCAAGAAAATTTCAAATTCGACATTTGTGAGGGAAAAATCCAGGTTTTTAACCATAACCCTTGACCCAAACACCCAGCCCAGCAACAATGGTGCATTGGCTAGGTGGTTTTAGTCCCTAAGCCATCTAGGCTTCTGCTTTACAATCAAACCCACATGATAACACTACAATTCGCCTAATCTTAAATCTAATTAACAAGATTCATGGACGACATTTAGCACTAATCAAATCAATTGGGGATTTTCGGATGAAGAGGGGAAATCAAAATTGAGCATTGAATAGAGCAATTGACTAGACAAAGATCAATGTATATTACTTACCTTGTGGAGATTGGCGGTAGAAAAAGTGAATTTGGTGTGGAAGCGTAGTAGTGTGATGTGGGGCGGATAGAATGTGTAGGGTAGAGAATGAAAAGGATGGTTGGTGTTTTATTAAATTACGATCTGGCATTTTAGCTAAATCACCTTTGTATGTGTCGGCAAATTTTACAAAAGACCATTTTATTAATCCTGGATAAAAAATCGATTACTATTTTTGACAAAGATTTTGGTTTTATTTTAAGATTCATTTTGTCAATCCATTAAGTAATCTCCATGAAGGTAAAATGCATATGTCAAATTGTCTTTCAATTAGGATTCTAAAATATCAAATATTTGGGATGAGGATTCATTGATCCTGGTTTAAACCCAAAAGAGCGTTTCCTTATATTGGAAAGTTAAGGGAACACGTGCACCCTTCCAATAAATATGTCCCTAGGAAACAAGCGGGGAGTGTTGAGGCAAGAATTCAAACAAGGATGTGATTCCTTGAGAGGAGTTGCCACCTTAATGGAATTGGAGAGGGTTAAAGTCATTCTAACGAGCTCAGTGTACGCATATACCTTTTCTATCTTTTTAGGTACATTGTTGTTTGCGATTTCTTCACGGAGTTTCAGCATGAAGTTGTCAGCCATCCCCAAGAAAGTGTCGTGACTTTTCCTCATTTGAGCTTGAGGTTTTATTTCCTTTTCTTGTTTGCTGACAAATGTTAACATTATGTCCTCGAATTCATCTTGTCGGGATTTTCTTGGGAGCAAAAATTCCTTGACAGCGTTCACATGCTTATAACCATGGGTGGTTACTTCCATTAACTAATTTACTTGTGCCTCCATACTCATAAACATTTTTGTTCGGGAATCCAACCCGTTTTCCTGGAATACTGGAATTTCCCATCCTTCTTCTTCATATTGTGCTAAGTCTTCGATGACTTCCCAACATGCTTCAACATTGAGGTTACTTAGCCTTCCATCGGCGGCGTAATCAATGGTTTGTCGGATGGAGAGACTGACGTGATCATAAAAGATTTGGACTTGAAGCCAAAGATCAATGCCGTGATGAGGGACTTTATGGAGTAAGTCCTTGAATCGAGTCCATGCTTCGTAGAGATTCACCTTGGCCATTGGAACATCAAGATTTCATTCCTAAGCTTAGTAGTTCTCCTTGGTGGGAAATATTGGGCAAGGAAACGAGAAGTGAGATCATCCCAACTTGAGATGGAGCCGGCGGGAAGTCGCTCAAGCCAATTACTAACTTGGTCCGTAGAGAATTGGAAGAGGCACGAATCATGTGGTCTCAGTAGTAACATCGAGGTCAATGGAATCGGCGATTTTAAAATCCTTAAGATGCTTATTAGGATCTTGGGCAAGTCCATGGAATACACATCTGTTTTGCACCAACCGGATGGTGTCGGATCGAAGGGTATTAGTTTGGGCTTGGTTGGGAAGCTCAATGGTGTTCCTATAGCCTAGGTGGCTTGGTCTTGAGTATTCACCAAGAGTACGGCCTCTTGGTGGGTCATTTGATGGTGGGTTGATGAGTGGGGGTTGATTATCACCTTCCATGATGAAAAAGCTTACTTGATGGGAATCAAGCAAGGGAACCTAAACGAGGTGGAAATCTAACTAGCTATTCTATTCCCGCGGTAAAAAAACTTGATACAGCGTGCAAAGCGTTTGGGGTCAAAGGAAACTTCCTTTTCTTGAGCAAGTTTTTCAACCACCTAAGTGATGAACCTAATCGTTGTTGTGTAGTATTAGGGTAAGCCTCGGGATTGATATCGTTCTCTAGGGGAATAGGAATGCTAGTGAGAAATTACTACGCTAAGGTTGGGGTTGAGGAAGATTATTTTTTATCTTTTTTATATTTTTTTAGGAAATTGAAAGGTACGAATCTCGGGGTATTGGATTAGGGGGTTGGTATTTCTACCGATTACTCTACTATTATCTAATCTAATTAACTAAGCTAAGGGGTAGTCTACGTCTAATTGATGTGTGCTCGTATGATGATTAAAAATGTGTTTACCTAGATGCAATTAGTCCCTAGTTATCTCCTATTGATGGTTGAATTGTCACGTCCATATTCTTAACGTGTTGTGTCTTCTAAGGTCGTAGGGTATGCTTTCTTCCCTAACTCTTTGAGACTACCTTAAGGTTATTTCCTACAAAATCTCTATGATTCATAAACTAACTCTAAGGTTATCTTTGGATTTTTAGCCTACAACAACTCTAGGCGATTATAAACTAATGTTCACAAAGACTACTCAAGCATTAAAAACACAATGATGACCTATCGCAATCCTAGGCCAATTACAATTAAGATAAGAGACAACCAATCAATATTCAATACCTAGGTTTCATAGATCTAAGCAAACACACAAGTAAATTAGCCGGACATAGAAAACATGCAAGCATACACACATACAATTGAAGACATAATTGAATCAATGAAGTAAATTACTTATCTTGTTGTAAAATAGGGTATGAGAACCCTAAGATCTGCCCAACAGCCAAAAATCGTTATTAGGTTTTACTCCATAAACTACCTCTTTAAAAGTAAAATTGAATTCTATATATAGAGTTACAACTTACTGGCTGCATCCTCTTTAAATGTGGCGCGTGGATTCGCCGCCATTAGGGTTTCGTCTTGACCATCAACCTTGTGGCGGCATCACCTTGTGAGTTGTAGAGCGTAAACTTTATCTTCGCGCCGTCGAGATGCAGATCTAGGCGTCGAGTTGTGGCGCCCTACTCTTTAAAACTTGGCCGCGGCCAGTACAAAATAACAAATTAGCTCACAGCCATCACAATTTTTGAGCATGTTGCGGCGGCGCCGTAGCCCTCCCCGGCATAACGTGTCAACTTCAATTCAGCGACAAAGTGTCTTGATCTTGACTTGGCCATTTTCTTCATATATTCGTTTTTGTCGAATAAGTGTCATTCCAACAATTTGCCTTAAAGAGACCTAAAAGTGAAAAGGAACGAAATTAAAAGAATGCGATATAAAAGTGGTCTGTTAAGGGCTTAAATGACCCCTCAAAAGTGTACCTTTTAAATCCTTATCATGGACCTCACGTGAAGACTTTCCAACATGACACCCAAACTGATACTACTAACAAATGAGCACCTTTACCTGCAGAGTTATTATAAATATGCTCGTGATTGATCCCAAAACGCGTTGAATGTTATTTTATGAAACCAACATCTCTCCGGGCTAATCAATATAGATTTTTAAATTTGATCTACCGCTCGTCTACTTAAATAGGTGTGCTCGGGTGGGTAGTCTTGACCTGCTAAGCTGCCAACCTAAACACGACAAAAATTATATTCAGACGTTTTCATCATCAAGAAATAGTATCAAACTACAGGTTAATTCAATTTTAATGTACCACACAACTAAAGTTTAATCATGGTACTTTTTTTTCTTTTTTTTTTCTTTCTTTTTGCAATTATTATTTAGGTTAGAAGTTAGTTTGGTATGTTTGAACTCTGGGTACTTTTTTTTACATGTTTAAAGATACTCATACTTTATTGTATTATTGTACAAAAATAAATTTTTGATATCGTTATTGAACATTTTAGTTGTATGATAAGTTAAATAGAAATAGATCAATTGACCTATATCTTTTGTGTTTTCAGAAAACCATTAAAAGCAACAAGACATGAGAAAAACATTTAAACTATCTTTTACTATAATTAGTAACACTAAACTTGGGACAATTTAAAAAGCACGTAAAACACAC
>OU343221.1:211861496-211965019 GCA_910596185.1 Chrysanthemum makinoi | reverse complement strand
GTGGACGGATAAATAAGTCAAAACCGCAGCGTGCGAACAACAAGAAGGTGAAAGGAAAAGGGAAAGTTGATAAAGGTAAAAAGGTTATGGCCTATCACCAGAACCCAAGAAGTAACCTACTCCTAGGAAGGAAAATCCTAAAAAGGATCAAGCATGCCACCACTGCAAGGCAGTTGGGCATTGGAAAGAAAGCTGTGCTCTCTATCTTGATGAATTGCGGGCAAATAAGATGAAGTACGAAGGGTCCTTGAAGCGTTCTTCGAGGGTAATTTATTTGTCATTGAATTATTTACTCTAAATCATAAAAATTCCTGGGTATATGATACTGGATGTGGTATTCACATTTGTAATACACTACAGGGGTTTAGAGTGGAAAGAAAGCTAGCCTATGGGGAGCAATATCTGCACGTGGGAAATGGCGCACAACGTATTTATGATCAATGATCATGTGGTTTTTTATAGGCGTAGAAATCGATAAGTGATTTGTTAGTGGTTTGGGCTTCATATTAAGTTTCTTAGCAAATGTGACAAATATAATGGAGTGTGTGGACCTGTTATCAAATAAAGAGCAGAATAATCATCAATGAAAAGAGTGCGTAATTTTGAAGTGCGCTCAAGCGCCTGATTCCGAGTGGTAGCATAAACACGTCCAGTAGTAGGTGGCAGCTTGATGTAGTTTCCAGGGAATCACGGGTTCTTCTTAGGGCAATCCTTGATCTTGTGAGTAGTGGAACCACAAGAGAAACATCCACCAGTGGTCTTGAAACACGGCCCCGGATGAGCCTTTCCACAAGTAGTACAGAGAGAGGTGGAAAAGGCAAAACCTGTTTGTCCTTTGCTGACCGAAGATCCGAAGCACGACCTGATATGATCCTCGAGGTGTCCTGTTGTACGCTGGTTATTGTTACCTTGGTTCGACGATCATTTCCATTCTTGCCGCAGCTCTGCTATCCGACTCCTGCCTCAGGCTAGAGTCCACATTCCTTCTGACGGACCCCATTGATCATAACTCTATCCACTTGACCCTCGAATCATAACTCTGCCGAATTTCCCTTATAATCACTACTTTGAGTCCTACCTTGAATCCGATCACCATCGCGGTTACGCTTGTTGGAACCCGAAACCTCATAAAAGATCTCAATGTTACTGCTGCGTCATTACAGGTGCCGACACATCCTCATACTTTCGATATTAGCGGTCGGTCCCACCCACTTCTTCGATCCCCACTTGAAGTGCTTAGCTTGACGCCTACCATCTCCAGCAATCGTTCCCACAAAACTTACCAGCCTCATAAACCTACCCATGTACTCATTGGAGTTCTGTTAGGAATTAGAAATTCCAGGTATTAAAGAGTCTGTCACCTCAAGTATATTTAATCGTTAGAAAGCTCGTAGTCATAGTTATTTTATGTTAAGTAGTATTTTGTTAAGTAACACCGTGGAGGACGGACGGGTCTTTACCCACTGTAAGCCTGATCCACAGCCCGTTGTGTGGCGTTTTATGTAAGACTATAAATACTCTCTACCTCCCAAGGTAGAGAGTTGGAGCTCATAATAATATTTTCTTTCTCTCACTATAGTTCCCAACTCTCTTCCTTTCTCTCACTAGAACTCTCTCTCTAACATTCTTATTCGCCTACTTTGATCATGGTTTAGAGTGTTTGTGAAATCCAATATCCAACAATTGGTATCAAGAGCCATGGTTTGATCACTCATCTTTCATGCTCTTTGTTTTGGTGGATTTCATAAGGTTTTGGAGTATTAAGGGTTTAGGAGAGTTTGATTCATTGGACAAATTCTTGTGTTAAAGTTTGAATTTTGCTTGTACTTTTGTGTTTAGGATCATCATATGTGTTTATGTTTTGAATTGGAAGCCTTAAATCATTGTGGTTTGGTTGTTTTGGATTGATAAAGTGGTTATTTTTGAAAAAAGGACTAAGAGAGTTGTGTCTCGGACTTGTGTTTCTTCAAAGCGAGTTGCTTTGTTATTTAAAGCGAGTTGGTACATGCGACTTAGCTGTTTAGCGAGTTGATATTTATGCTACTTGGGTTCTAAGCGAGTTGTTTCTTTAAGCGACTTGAGATCTAAAGCGACTTGCTACTTAGCGAGTTGTAACGTTAGCGAGTTAACTTAAGCGACTTAGTGTTCAAGCGAGTTGATTGTGTTGCGAGTTGAGACTAAAGCGAGTTGGCTATTTAGCGACTTGATTAATTAAGCGAGTTGAGTGTGTTGCGAGTTGACTGCTTATGCGAGTTGTGTGTTTAGCGACTTGTTCATTTAGACCTTTTTCTTCTTCGTGTTACGTTCTTACGGTTGTTCTTTTGGTTTAGTAAAATCCCGTGAAAGAATCAATTTCCGGTTTAATCAAAGAATTGCAAAATCCCGTAGAGCTTGAAACATGTCTACAAACGTTCCTATTATCATCTCCACTGTTAGAGGATGTTCAAGGTACTGTTCAGATACTCGTCCACCCATGCTTGATGAACAGACTACGATTCTTGGGCTCCACGAATCAGATTGTACTGCCTTGGAAAGGAAAATGGTGTCAACATTCTCAAATCCATTGATGAAGGACCGTATCGAGTTGAGACGACTAGAGATGTACTTGATACTTCTGAAGATGGAACTCTGATTTACGGAATGGACGGACCAAAGATGTATGATGAGCTTGATGATAAGGAGAAAAAGAGATTCGATGATGATATCAGGGCTTCAAACATTGTTCTTCAAGGTCTTCCTAAAGACATCTACAAGCCGATCAATCACAACACCGAAGCAAAGGCAGTATGGGATAATGTCAAGATGCTTCTCTCCGGTTCAGAATTAACTATGGAAGACAGAGAATCACAACTCTATGACGAATTTGAACACTTCAAGATGAAACCGGATGAGAGTGTCTATGAGTACTATGTGAGATTTCATAAGTTGGTGAATGACATGAGGAACATCAGAATGACTATGCCTAACATTCATTTGAACTCAAAATTTGTGAACAACATGAATCCCGAATGGCACAAGTTTGTCACCTCTGTGAAGCTCACTAAAGGATTGAAGAATACAAACTATGAGCAACTCTATGCCTTCCTCCTTCAGAATGAGAGACATGCTATGTTTGAAAAATTGGTTCTTAATCAGTTCAAAACCAACCAGGGAGAGACAAGCTCGTCTAATGACTCAACTGCCTTCTACTCAAACATCCGAATCACAACCAAAGCCTCACAAGTCATACCCATGGGAAATGGTAATCACAAACTAATTCCTTATCCTATGTTCAAACAAGCGATGCTTTGATGCACACGTGGGTAATTTCATTAATCAACTAGCTCTTCTGATTAGTCAAAACATGAATTCTCTCCTACAAACCAATAACAACCTCGAACAAGCATCTAACCCACACAATCAAGCTACTGTTAAAGATGGGAGGATCGTGGTGCAACAGTTCAGGGAAAGACGGTATGATCAGGGAAGAGGTGGAGCTGGTAGAGGTTATGTTGGTAATCCGAATCGAGGAAGGAATGGTAATCAAGGTCAAGCTAAGCTGATCAAATGTTATAATTGTGGTGGTGAGGTACACATTGCAAGGAACTGCACATCTCCAAAGCGTCCACGAATGCGATTACTTCAGAGATAAGATGGTGCTTGTGCAAGCTCAGGATAATGGTGCTGCTTTGGATGAAGAGGAATTGTTGTTTCTAGCTGAGGGCAATGCCAAGATCTATGATGCAGATGTGGATGAGCAGCCTATTCAGGAGATAGGTCACAATCATCAGAATGCCTTTCAAGTCGCTGATTGTGATGCATACGACTCTGATGTGGATGATGGACCTACCGCACACACAATCTTTATGGCTAGCATTTCTCCAATGGTTTCTCCCAAGGTCTCCTCTTCACCACAAGCTGGCCCATCCAAAGACACACTTATCTCAGAGGTACTAAAACTATACGATGATGGTGATGTGCAAAAGATGCATGACAAAGTACTATCAACTGAAACTTTTGTATCAAATATTGAAAATATGGGTAATATCAATGTTGTCCCATATGATCAATATGTGAAACAAAGTGAAAGTGAAGTTGTACCAAGTGATGCATCTCCTGCAGTCAACAATGACTATATTTTTGATGATTACACTGCCTGTGCCCTGATGAGTCGTAATATCTCGAATTAAATGCCTATAAAGAACGTGTTGCTATTTATGAACAACGTGCTAAATTTGAGTTGACCACTCGTGAGCAGGAAATGGATGACCAAGTGCGTATAATTATTAGAAAAAGTAATTTTTGAGAAGAAGTATTAAAACAAGAGTTAAATTCCTTGCAAGAAAAGCTTTCTAAAACCGCTAAGCAAAAACAAGAACTTCAAGAAAATGTGAAAATGCTTAAGCAAGAATTTAATGCAAAGGAATCAAAACTCTTGAAAGATTTTTCTAATCTGAAAACTTTGAAAAACAAACTTGAAAACAAGTTGTACATACAAGGGAACACCATTCAGACTGCTCACATGATCACTAAGCATAGGGTCCTAAGCGATAAGCATAGCATTCCCCTTGTTGAGGAACCAAATCCAAAGGTCATTAAAAGGGCTAGAAATGCTCATAAGGTTCTTTATGATGGCAATGTAATCCTTAAACCTAGAGTAAAACCTAGTTGCGTTGAGTGCACTGAGGAAGATAAGAAATGAGATGAAGTCACTAGGGAAAAGATGAACAAGAAATTAGATGATCCTAAATGTAGAGAGAAGAAAATAAAGATCACACCCCATGATTACAAGAAGGAAAACTGGATTTCCTTGAACATGTTTAAACTTTCAGACATTGTTGACTCCGAACAAGTTTTCGGAAAATGGATTTAGATAAGCGAAGAAAATATTGTTGAAACAAACCCTCCTCTTTGGAAAATGCCTAGAGCGACCGTGTATCCTCCTAATACACCAATGCATCTTGTTCCTAGAACAATTGCCACTAAAAGCAAGACCTTAATTAGCCAATATGTTATACTTCAACTATTTGTTGATTTTGAGAAAACTTGCAAGAAAAGGATCACACACACTGGTATTACGGAAGGAGAAAGGGGTTTTGAACAAATGAAAGAATGTTATTTAACCGAGGTCATGCCTTTCTTTAAACTTCTAAAAGATCACTTTGAGAGTCTTAAAAAAGGGATTGAAACTGATATTAAGGGAATGGAAAAGGAATTTGATGCAATGATAGTTGAAGTTAGTGACTATGGGCGAGCACTAAAATATAATGAGATTGAGAGGAAGAACTTGCATACACTAAATGAGAACGATTTCGAATGTATTACTCAAGATGTGTTTTTCACTGCTACAAATTGTTCCATTAATGCTTCCAAATTTCATGAATTATCGGTTGCACAGAAAGTCTCCCATGATCGTGTCATTGAGCTTGAAAAAACTAATTCTGAACTAAACGAGAAAATTGAACTGGATGATCACGACAATTTGGTTAAACATTTTTCTAAACTGGAAGTTGAGCATTTTAATTTACAACTAAAATATCAACATCTTAAAGAAAATGTCAAAACTTCAAATATCAAGACATCCTCGGATGCTCCAGAGTTTGATGTAGTTTTTCAAATTAACAAACGTGATGAACAGATTCAAGCTCTCTAAGTCAACACGACGTAAAGTTGAAAGCCCAAATCTCTCAATTAAAGGGTCAAACGAACAATATGACAGGCTCCCAAATGCCTCCTCCTTTAGATTCTCCGAATTCTCAAACTTTTCATCTTCAAAACTTAGTTGATGCCTTACAAAAGGAAAACGAGAGTTTTCTAGAAGAAAATGAAAAAGTTAAACGACATTTTAAAGAGTTATATGATTCAATAAAAGTCACCCGTGACCAAAACAACGAAAAAATAACGTCTTTACAAAAGGAAATTGATAATCTGAGAAGTCGGGTAAATGGGAAACGCCACTTGTTTTCAATAAGAATGTTGTCTCAAAGTCACCCTTAGACTGCAAATACAGGATGTGCTTAAATATATTCCTCCTCATCTTAGGAATAATGAACATGCTTTTCATGAATATTGTGCTCACCTTAAGGATAGTCTAGAATGTCTCTGTGAGATTGTCGAAGAGGATTTCATTAACAAACCTGTTGATAGTGAAATTAGGTTTGCTTGCCTCCAGGCCAAACGATCTCAAGAGTTGCTAGAATGTGTAATTGCAACATGTCCCAAATCCTTAACCTTAGGTGCAAAAGGCAAAGCTGTGATGCCTTGTTCTATGCCTAGTGCCGAGCCTTCAAACCATTCTAGGCCCAGTTTTAAGAAAGTATACATCAATTTGTCGTCTAGTAATACAGTCCTTCCACACGTCTAGTTCAGGAATGCAAAAAGTAGATCAACCAACTAATGTTCCCATAATTCCCTCTATAGTAGTAATCAATGACATTAAAGCGAAGCGGTCAAAGTCTCAAGACAATACAAGGAATGATAGGACCTCGCAAGCTAAAATGTGCATTGGAAGAGAGTAGAAGACCAATCTAGGAACTTTAAGCTTGTGTTGAATAAAGCGAATCGTGTTGATTCTAGTATTAGCCTTAGGCGTACTGTAATTAATTCAATTTCGATACTATTTGCAAACCTTGTAATGATGTCTACTTGAATTCTGTTGCTAATCATGAATGTGGTGTGAATGCTTTGTCTAATGCTGTCAAATGCCCGGTTAAAATTGTTAATGCTAATAATCGTGCAAATAAGGCAAAAAGGCAAAAACGAAAGATTGTTCGAAAATAGTGGATACCCACAGGAAGAACTTTTATAAAGATAGGTTATTATTGGATACCGTTTGGCCATAAGAATAATTAGTTTTGTTCTCAAACTGCTAAGATTATTCCCACTAGAAAATGGATGCTCTATTGGTAGAACTATTCCCTTAAGAAGTGAACATACTTTGAATAGGTCAAATCAACTACACCAAAGATTGCATCTATTCCATACCTTTGGCCATAAGAATAATCATTTTGTTCTCAATTGCTAAGATTATTGCCCACTAGAAAATGGATGCCTACTTGTAGAACTATTCCCTTAAGAAGTGAACATATTTTGAATAGGTCAAATCACCCATTGCATCTATTCCCAATGATTCCATTGCTTCTACATATGGATGTTTCTATTTCGATGTGGGTGTTCCAATACTGTTACTAACCAAGTGGAACCCATTCTTGCATGGGGATCTGTTGATCCAATTATCCAGCTTATCCATTCTTGTCAGTGTTCAACTGCAGATCGTTCAAATCGTTCGGTACCGGACTCAGTTTTCCAAGCATATGATTTGGAGACCGGTCGCGGCTCATGAACTTCGTGAGAAAATTCATCGAGACAGTTAGATTCGGTAATGATCATTTCGGTGCAATTATGGGTTATGGTGATTATGTTGTTGGTGATAGTGTTATCTCTAGAGTATACTATGTGGAAGGTCTTGGTCATAATTTGTTCTCTGTCGGTCAATTTCGTGACTCGATCTAGAAGTAGCCTTCATAAAACATACTTGTTTTGTTAGAGAACTTGATGGTAAGGAACTTTTAAGAGGAACTCGTGGTTCAAATCTTTACACCATCTCTATAGAAGATATGATGAAGTCTTCTCCAATTTGCTTGCTGTCAAAGGCTTCAAAAACAAAGTCATGGTTATGGCATCGACGTCTCAATCACTTGAACTTCGGCACCATCAATGATCTCTCCCGAAAGGACTTAGTTGTAGGTTTACCTCGACTAAAGTATGAAAAGGATCATCTTTGTTCAGCATGTCAATTGGGAAAAAGCAAGAAGTATGCCCATAAACCCAAACCTACTAACTCGTCACGAAGTTCTTCATACAATTCATATGGATTTATGTGGACCAATGAGAGTGCAGAATATCTTTGGGAAGAAATATGTGTTAGTTGTAGTTGATGATTACTCTAGATTCACCCGGGTCAAGTTCTTAAGGACAAAGGATGAAACTCCTGATATCATCATCAAACTCATCAAACAGGTGCAGGTTCGACTTAACAAAACCGTCAGAATTATCCGGACAGACAATGGAACCGAGTTTGTTAACAAACAACTTAGTGAATTTTATGAAAGCATTGGAATCAGCCCTCAAAGAAGTGTTCCACCGAACTCCTCAACAACGGTGTAGTTGAAAGGCTAAATCGAACTCTTGTAGAAGCCGCTAGAACAATCCTGATTTACTCAAAAGTTCCAATGTTTCTCTGGGCTGAAGCTATTGCCACTGCATGCTACACACAAAATCGTTCCCTGATTCACATTGTTCATGGAAAGACACCATATGAACTTGTCCACAACAGAAAACCTAATCTCTCTTTCCTTCGTGTGTTTGGAGCATTGTGCTATCCAACTAATGAGGGTCAAGACTTAGGCAAACTTAGAGCTAAAGCAGACATTGGAGTATTTGTAGGGTATGCACCAAACAAAAGGGATACCGAATCTACAACAAAAGAACCCGAAACATCATGGAAACAATTCAAGTTACGTTTGATGAGCTGACCGGTCAAACGGCCTCAACAATTGATTCTGGACCCGCACTTCAAAACAGTCCAATTGGTTCATCCCTTGTTCCAAACTCTTCTCAAGAAACTCCATATGTACCTCCATATGAAGATGATTTAAAGAAATTGTTTGATCCTATGTTTGATGAACTTTATGATCCAAGTACTAATGAGGTGTTGATCCCTACAATAGAGGTCGCTCATATTCCGTGAATGAAGTCAATCCCTCGGTCTCAATATCTTTAAGTCAAGAAGCACCTGCCACTGCTGATCCTTCGTCTCATCAACAAATCATCATTCTTCAAATGTACATCATGGAATTTTTCCGGCATCAATGATGAAGTTAATCCCTTTGCTACTCCCGAAGATGCTCCATTTGAAAACATATTTGCTCCTGAATCTTCATCAGAACCATCTTCTTTAGGAGACATCAACTCTGCTTTCACCCCTCAACAACTACCACATGAACACCTGAGAAAATGGACTCACGATCATCCATTAGACAACATCATTGGAAATCCCTCTCGTCAAGTATCCACACGGAAACAACTTGCAACCGATGCCTTATGGTGCTTCTTCAACTCCGTACTCTCTAAGATCGAACCAAAAGATGTTAAAACCGCCATGAATGAAGATAGTTGGTTCAATGCTATGCAAGATGAAATTCATGAGTTTGATCGACTTGATGTATGGGAATTAGTACCCGCTCCAGTGTTGTGCTATGATTATTGCTCTAAAATGGATCTTCAAAGTGAAACTTGATGAGCATGGTGATGTGTTGAAGAACAAGGCTCGATTAGTTGCTAAAGGATACCGTCAAGAGGAGGGTATTGACTTTGAAGAATCTTTTGCTCTAGTTGCTCGAATCGAGGCAATTAGAATCTTTCTGGCTAATCTTTGCTAGTAAGAACATGGTAGTCTATCAGATGGATGTGAAGACGGCATTTCTGAATGGAGATCTTAAAGAAGTCGTCTACGTCAGCCAACCTGAAGGATTTGTAAATCAAGAGCATCCTACTCACGCTTATCGTTTGAAGAAGGCCCTACGGTTTAAAGCAAGCTCCAAGGGCATGGTATGATACACTGTCAAAGTTTCTTCTATCTACCGGATTTAGCAAAGGAGCAGTTGATCCAACATTGTTCACAGGAAGTCAGGCAAACATTTAATTCATGTTCAAATTTATGTTGATGATATTATTTTCGCCTCGACAGACCCAATGGAATGTGATCGTTTTTCTAATGAAATGAGTTCAAAATTTCAAATGTCAATGATGGGACAAATGTCATTTTTCTTGGGATTACAAATTTCACAAAGTCCCTGAGGCATTTTCATAAATCAATCTAAATATGCAACAGAAATCTTAAAGAAATTTGGATTTGATTCAAGTGACCCTGTTGACACCCCATGATTGATCGAACCAAACTAGATGAGGACCACTCAGGATCATGATTGACCAAACAAAATATCGTAGTATGATTGGATCCCCGATGTACCTACCAGTAGACCGACATCTTGTTCGCTGTTTGCATGTGTGCTAGATACCCGGCTAAGCCTACTAAAAAGCACCTTGAAGCGGTTAAACGGGTCTTTCGGTATCTCCAAGGAAGCATCAATATGGGACTATGGTACCCGAAAGACACCGGTATGTCACTAACGGCCTATGCAGATGCTGGTCATGCAGGTTGTCAGATACCGTCGAAGTACGTCTGGAGGTGCTCAGTTTTGGGTGATAAGCTTGTGAGGTGGTCTTCAAAGAAGCAAATGAGTACTTCTATTTCCTCTACAGAGGCTGAATACATAGCCATGTCATCTTGTTGTGCTCAAATCTTATGGATGAGATCTCAATTATCCGACTATGGCTTTGAATTCAACAAAATCTCTCTTACTGTCGCGGATAATAAAAGTGCTATTGCTCTCTCATGCAACAACGTTCAACACTCAAGAGCAAAGCATATCGACATTCGACATCATTTCATCAGGGAACAAGTGGAAAAAGGTGTGGTGGAACTCTATTTTGTGAGGTCTGAATATCGGTTAGCAGACATCTTCACCAAAGCTCTTCCAAGAGAACGCTTTGAGTTTATTCTTCCACGACTTGGCTTGAAAAGCCTTCAACCAGAAACACTCAAACGTCTTCGGGAGGAAGACGAGGAGTAAAGGTCTATCTTCATCTATCTCTTGTAAATATCTATTCGAAAATCAAATAGAAAATATAAATATTTTCAAAATCCATAAAATTAAAAACTTGAAAAAATATAAAAATATAAAAAATATAAAAAAAAAAAATATAATATATAAATATATATATATTTCATTTTGTTTTGTTTTTCTGGTGCCTCGATAATATCTACGGTCTTTGTGCTGTCATTCAAAGAATGACACGGGACTTTAGATGTTGTTCGAATTTAAAAAAAAAAAAAAAAAAAATAATTTTGAGAGAAAGAAAATAATGGTTTATTCGGGTCATTTCAGCAGTAACCCGCTTTTCAAAGAAAGAACGAGCCATGCTTTTCATGTTTTCAAGATTTGAGAATTTGTTTGACGTTCATCAAAGTTCTTATCAACCAAATTCCATGCTCTGATTCTATAAACATTTATCTGCTGAAAACTAACCGCTTTGAAAAATAACTCAGTCTCTATTTTTGATAATCATCTGGACTTATTTGTCAAAAGATCAATCTCTCAATCAACAACCTATGTCATTGATTGAGGGGGAGAATGATTTCAATTAAATTAAAATTTTATTTGGCATTCAATTGTTTTCAAAAGATATACATGCATGTTTTATCAATGGAGTTTAAAGTCTTAACATCCGATCCTTATCGGTTAAAACGCTTTCATAATCAAGTCACAATTCTCCCTAAAAGCTTTCAAAATCAATTTAAATCTATAAGAGATCACAAATCTCAAATGATTTGATAATTGTGATCGGGGAGAATGTGTGATTTAAATTGGATTTAAATTGATAATTCGGTAAATGGTTTTATAAGGATGTACATGCTCTTCTTCCCACATGTGACAAACGATTTCAAATTTTCCATGCACATGTTGAGGGGAGCATCTATCTTAAACCTATGATTTGAAACGTGATCACTTATCTCAATGTGCAGGTTCCCTCTAGTATGTGCAAAACTCTTTTCAAATCTTGAGGCACATATTGAGGGGGAGCAAAATCATGAAAACCTCATCCTTCCCAAAAATGCTTTATCTACTTGTCTTGGTTAGGGAAGTGATGTTGATATTTTTTAGAAAATGGTAATCAAAGAAGTTAATTTCTTCCTCTTGCCTCCGTGTGCAAAACAATTTCAAACATTTGATGCACATGTTGAGGGGGAGTTCTTATTCTAAAAATATCAAAAACAATTCAGGTACAAAATGCTTTGATAAAATATCATAAGTATCCGGATTGATTTTCAAATGGTTTTCAATTGGTTCCTATGGCAGATGAACAATACCAAAAGACCGACCAACTTTACATTATGTATGGTGATATAAGGACGATAAGGTTAGGTATGTGTTCCCATGATCCGCCAGAACCGCAGGGGATCTACCAGGGACTATCCACTAGTTAGTGTAGAGTTCTTAGGTATGATGATAAAAGGAGAAAATGAGATATGGGAAGAGTGCGGACTGAGACCGAGCTAGTACTGGAATAAACCCAACAAGGTTCTAGCTATGAAGTCTCGGTAAGCACTGAAGGGGTTGAAGAATTAAAAAGAATTGAATGAGAAAAGGGTGAAAACAAATAGCCCTCCATTTATTCAACCTTAGGGCAGAAACCGGGTTCAATTCATATGCTACTGATGGTAACATCGGTATTAAAGACAAGACGTCATGGACCCAAATGGACGACACTGCACTTCAACTTTCCAAACCACTCAAGTTCCTCTTAAAAGGACTTGTTTCATTCTCACCTGGAACCCATTATCTATCGACTTTCTCTTAGAGATTGTTGATATTGAAGGAGGAGACCCTCTCCCTAGTCTCAGATATAGGATCCAAATATGCACAAATTGAGTCTAGTGCCACGAGATCATCAATAAATCTCATTAGGACACTTTCAATGAAGACTCTCAGTTTCACACAATGTGGAAAGAGAGATTATATCTTATGAGTCCTACGCATTATCCTTGTGGTATTGCCGAACATCCGAGTGATGTGTTTACATATTCACTGTGAAGATGGAAAGCCTTCTCGAGCCAACATCTAACAAGCTCCTGGTAGGTGGCATGTGAGATCTATTATTCAGATCAACCATGTGACAAGCTGAACGAAACAATGGGCGATTCAATCTTTTGAATCAATCACGTTCAGGTATGGATTGACGGATACCTTTGAAAAAGGTCTTTGTGCTTTAAAACTCTTTTCATTAGCGTCAACCGTGTACTAATTTTCAAATCAAAAGGTGTTTTATGATTGATAATTGATTTTCATTAAAACCTTCGTTATATTGCAAAAACAATTTCTATTGAGCAATACATGATTGTTTCTCAAATCTCTTTTCATCAATCGGTGGACGTAAATTATTTGGTTCACTACTCCGTGTTGTCTTCTTTGAGGCGTTCGGTTTGAAACAACTAGAGCATTACGAAAACCACGTCAAGGAAATTCTTGAATTATACGATCCGCGAGCGTACTTGTCTTGATCAGCGGAACCGTGGGCGTGTACCTCAATTCATCGAAAGTGATCAAAGACACTTTCGTTTAACTTTGCTAACTGTCTTATCACGGTACACCCGGCGTTCGGTGATCGAATGAAGCGGTCAATCCATAGCCGCATGCTCACCTAACACATTCATCTCAAAAGAAATCATGATTAGTGCATCAATGACTCTGATATTATCACTCCATGCTACGCTTCTGGCTAACAATATCATGAATCAACGAAAGCTTCCGCTACTCTGATGAGAAGATATCATGATCGAGAATGTGAGCATGTCGGTCCGAATGTCACAACATCACATAATACCAACACCACAATGGATGTATCGGAGATTTTCTACTAGCTGATGATCTCAAAAGCGGCTCAAATTTATTATCCGCGTGGATCTGTAAAGACCTCCACTTGATTAACCAAACATGCAATGAGAAGAATCAATGACTACGAGCTTTTGAGCAAAGTACTACATCAAGAATGCAAGATCAATTGTTAATGTAATATCAGTTTGTATTCAATGTAATTTTAGTATATGTTTGAGGTGACCTCCCTTATGGGGAGATTGTTAGGAATTAGAAATTCCAGGTATTAAAGAGTCGGTCACCTCAAGTATATGTAATCGTTAGTAAGCTCGTAGTCGTAGTTATTTTATGTTAAGTAGTATTTTGTTAAGTAACAGTGGAGAGACGGACGGTCTTTACCCCTTTGTATGCGATCCACGGCCGTTGTGTGGCGTTTATGTAAGACTATAAATACTCTCTACCTCCCAAGGTAGAGAGTTGGAGCTCATAATAATATTTTCTTTCTCTCACTATAGTTCCCAACTCTCTTCCTTTCTCTCACTAGAACTCTCTCTCTCTCTAACATTCTTATACGCCTACTTTGATCATGGTTTAGAGTGTTTGTGAAATCCAATATCCAACAAGTTTTCATGATCAAACTGGTAGATTGCCTGATAATCCCTCTCTTCTTTTCAGTGTCAGGGAAATGCCGGTTATAGAAGATAGTCACGAAACTTCAGTCAGTCAAGTAATAGCAAAAGCATCTCCTCCTCTGCTTTGTTTGGTGCCTTCCACCAATTCAAAATATCACTCCAACTTAAATGTAATAAGCGGGTCTTAAATTCATCCCACAACCCGATTACTTCAAATAGCTTCTAATATAGGTGTCGGTCCTCGGCCTCGGTGGGAAGTAGCAGCGATTGCTAAAGGAAAGAGGCGAGCTTCTGAAGCCTTTCGAGCCAAGTATGAATGCCGATGGGTTGATTTCCTCCACCACTACAGAAGCACCGGTCGATTACGAATGTTGTTGATCACTGTCATCATCTCGGGTGTGGTAAGACCGAGGAAAAGAGTGTTGAGAGCATTAGCAATCGCTGCATCCAAGTTAGGAGCATCATCGTCTCCATCCACGTTACCGTTACAGCGAGTTTGAACCATCGAGCGATATTCAAGCGATTAGTAAAATGAACAAAGGTGAGATCTGAAATGGAAGTTCGCGAAGGAATCCTAAAGTCTACCCAATCCTCACAGGAGCAGCCTAGGCTCAAGGGTCTCAAAACCTAGGGTCCATATGTCCGCGTCGACTACAAGTCGTAAAGCGGCTCAGAAACCATAAATTGTAGCGCCAGGCGAGCAAGGGTAAGGAATCACAAATAATGGTGTCATATCAAAGCAAACATAAATATCCAAGAGAAGTCTTAACATAAATCTTTGAAATAATTCAAGTCAACATGACTTCAATACATAGGTCCCAATGGAAAATAACTCCAATAGAAATAATCTGAAATAGTAAAGTCTTAAATGGCATCATAAGATCAAAGCTAAATGTCTCTAAGGTAAGCCCACTCATGCACTCATCCCAAAGCAAAAACCCAGCTTCAATGCTTAGATACCCCATGCGGAAGAAAGAAATGCGGTGAGCTTCAAAAGCTTCGGTGAGCGGATATAAAAAGCAAAGCAAATACGAAGCGTATCGGATACAAAATATAGTGAACGAAAGATAGCAAAACCATAATCATTTTCAGAGTATAAATCAGAAATGCGAATAAGTTTATAGTTAACTACCACGAGCCGAGCAAATATCGGATCATAATCATACACATAAGGCAACATTTGTAGGGGCCTACCGAGTTATGAAGGATGTGCATGCACGCAGCATCAATCATCGGATAACAGATAACATATAGCAGATACTGATACAGATCTAGGATGCATCCATACGCCCACAGACAGATATTGGTCATATAACATAACTTGAGCTCATAACAGATAACAGATAAAGGACGTGGCAGAACATCACCCTACTGCCCTAGAGTCATGTCGAGAGGTGCATCATCGACACGGACATGGAACCCACTGACTAGTGAAATATTTGGCTCGGTGTCAAACTATCTTAGGTCAAATCGAGAATGTCAAAATCATACTTCATCATAAGGTTAATCATATTTTCAAAATCAGAGTTTTCATATCATATAGTTCCAAATCAGATGTTTCACAATTGAGAAATCGAGTTCGGATAAGCAACAGCTCAAACAAACAGAATGGGGTTCATAGCAAAGGCTTAGGAAACCTTAATATAAAAGCTAACGAAAGAAAATGTTATAAGAAACCTTTACTAAAAAGGTCGAATATCTGTACCTTATTCCAACCGAATGACCAAAAGCAAAATCGAGAAAGCAAAGGATTACTCCTTCTTCACAGAACCTATACACATTAACGATTGTACATATTATTTATGATTCCATAATTGTCGAAATGATCTTTTAATATTTGGTGTTCATACTTAATGTATTCAGTGATCTTAATATTTTAGAGATTTATGATTAAATGAGCCTTAAGTGTTTTATAACAATATTGTAGATTAAGGTTCATTATGTCATTTATTAAAGTTTAGGGTTAAATGTGAAAATAGTTTAAAAGTCATAACTCACACATGAAATAACGAATTAATATAATTAGCTTCAAACCCTAATCAACTCTCATTTATGTTCTAGGGTTTTCTCAATCTTTTAATATCATATCAATGCGTACTTACTTATATGTCGTCATTTAATGACTCATTACTCTTGATTATTTACTCAACACATTCATGACTTAACCATACGTTACTTATACACATATTATACGTCAACTTTTATACCCATATGGCGTCTATGATTTCATGTGACAACAAAGTTACTTATTATCGGATTAGATATACATCTACACACACACATGCACAATAGCTTCGACTAGATATGAACACGTACTACGTTTACACATCGACAAGCTCACTTGACTTACAACAGCATGGTACCACGGTTCACAAACCATTTAGGGTTCGGTTCACACATCACTTAGGGTTTAGGTTTTACCTATCCTTTACTCATTTAACACACTTCCACAAACACTTACATGGTTCGGATTGTATATAGGTTTCGGCTAATATGTTTTATAAACCCTAACTCTTCTCGTTATCTTACATATTCACGTTTACATGTTATACTTTAGCCGAATTATATATATATATGGTTCGGTTCATATATAGCTTGACATACTTAATATCCGATTCGCAATACACATTACAACACATGTTCTCTAATTTATTATAAGGTCCGATTTATATTTGTTGTTCTCGGTTTCATAAGGTTCGACAAAAACATAAGCTTAGACCAAAACAAAACATGATACAACATATATTAACGTTAGGGTATCAAAGGAAGACGAGAAGAACATGTTTATACCTTAGCTTGTTGGAACAAACTCTCGACACCAAGAGTAGCAATCGGCGAATAGAAAGAAATGAGAGGCCAAAGAAATACCAACTTGCAAAACTAGGGTTCCAAATTGTGTTTAGGTATTTGTATTTATAGGTGGTACTAATTTTGTTAGGGCTTGAGGGTTGTGGGCTTCGGCTTGGGTCCAACCGAACAAACAAAACCAACCCATATGGCTCTCGGCTCTTGACCCCAACGAACAAACAAACACGCCCTCTTGGGTTCTCAAATAACGAAAGACAAGGCCCAATGACGGCCCAATATTTTAGCGAGGCGTTTAACTTTAGATGCATACAATGTCGATCACGTATTACGTTAAGTTTAATTATAGATAAGTTAGTTTTAATTTCGTTGAATGAATATAAATGTCTTTTCACGTTATTTTATAAATTTCGATTTCAAGGGTATTTTAGTCTTTATTCATGTTTTAGATTTTCAGGTTTTACAACTCTTCCCTCTAAAGAAGAATTTTCTTCCTCAAATTGAAATGAAACGAAGCAAAAGAAATGAGAACATACAAACTATTCAAAGAAATGAGGATAACTAGCCGCATCGACTCTTGGTTTCCCAAGTAGCCTCGCTCGGGTGATTTTTCAAGAATCTTATGACGGAATGACTTTATTTCTCATGATCTCTTGCCTTAAAATAGCCAGGTTCTTCAGATAAAGACATATCGGATTGAATTTGATC
Source organism: Chrysanthemum makinoi (assembly GCA_910596185.1). Classification (NCBI taxonomy): domain Eukaryota; kingdom Viridiplantae; phylum Streptophyta; class Magnoliopsida; order Asterales; family Asteraceae; genus Chrysanthemum; species Chrysanthemum makinoi. The sequence goes on along the minus strand of OU343221.1, from coordinate 211,947,399 downwards.
AAACGGATAATAAGCAACGTGTAACGGATGATAGTTGTATCCCCTTAGGAGTGATACATGGAAAACATCATGAACATCACGATAAGTGAAGTGCTAACCGTCACGAAACTTCTCCTATCACGCTCAAAATTTCAAACGGACCAATGAATGAGCTTGCCTTGATTCCAAAGCGTTTCACACCTCTAAGCGGCGAGACCTTGACTACGATCTCCACTGAAACTCTAAATCACGGCGATGCTTGTCGGCATAACTTCGACAAGACCTAGCCTCCTTCAACTTTTCTCTAGCAACAGCTACTTTCTCATTATTGATCTCAATCATTTCCGGACCTTCAATTAAACGTTCACCTACTTCATCCCAACCAGTAGGTGATCTACATCCCCTCCCATAAAGAAGTTCAAACGGTCTTTGCCTTAATGCTAGCATGCCAACTGTTGTTATATGCAAACTCTACTAAACATAAATATTCATCCAATTTGCCCGTCCATTCCAAAGCACAAGCCCTTAGCATGTCCTCTAAGGTCGAATAGTCCTCTCATTGCGACCATCCGTTTGAGGATGAAATCTTTGTCTTGAAATTAAGTCGAGTACCCCACTTTTTTAAAACCTTTCGAAGCTTGAAGTAAACAGCGGATCTCACATCGGACACAATAGATCCGAATTACCATGAAGCCTAATGATCTCTTGTTGAAAATTTTCCGCCAATCTACCAATACCATAATCCTTTCTAATTGGTAAGAAATGGCGAGATTTGGTTAGTCGATCAACAACTACCCAAATCGCATCATGCTTCTTCCGAGTAAGAGGTAGTCCAATCACAAAATCCATAGATATCTTATCCCACTTCCATGTTGGAATATCCAATGGAACATAACGATCCACTAGCCCTTTGATGTTCAATCTTAACCTGTGACAAATCATACACCGATACAAGCGTCATACATCTTGCTTCATGCCATTCCACGGAAATCTTGTTTCAAATCCCTATACATCTTGGTAGAACCAGGATGGATAGTGAAAGGAGACTTATGGCGTCGGTCATAACTCTCGTAATCCGAATCATTGGGAACACAAAGCCTATCTTCATACCATACAATTCTGTCATTATCAACCTTAAACTCCGTCGCTTACCTTCTCACACATTTTGCATGCGGCCTGACTCACCATCATCTTTCGAGCTTCTTTAATTTCAGATATAAGGTTCGACTCCACCTTCATACTAGCCGGTATCCATCAAAACCTCATGCGCACAACTCAACATCCAAGCGCTCTAAGTCGAAGAATCCTAGGTTCAATCTCAATACTTGCAAGAATGCCGATTCGGCTAAGTCGTCGGCAACTACATTAGCCTTAGGCATGGTGCTTGAATGTTGGTGTCATAATCCTAAAGGTTCTAACCATCTTCTTTGTCTCATGTTAAGTTCTTTAAATTGAAAATATACTTGAGACTCTTATGGTCGATGAAAATATCACACGTCTCTCCATACAAGTAATGTCTCCAGATCTTCAACGAACACCACTACTTGACTAACTCAAGGTCATGAGTTGGGTAATTCTCCTCATAAGGTTTTTGAAAGCCTTGAAGCATAAGTATTACCTTTCCATGTTGCATCAAAACACGGCCAATCCTTTCTTAGATGCATCCTTACAAATTTGAAATCCTCTAGAACCAGATAGAAGAGTCAAAATAGGAGCGGACACCAATCTCCGTTTCAACTCCTCAAAACTCTCTTCTTGTTCATCCGTCCATACAAACTTTTCTCCTTTTCTCATCAGTTGGGTTAGGGGTAGAGCTAAGCCGAGAAACCTTCAACAAAAGCGTCGGTAGTAACCAACAGTCCTAGAAAACTTCTAACCTCAGATCCTTTAATCTTAGGTCTTGGCCATTTAGTGATAGCCTCACTTTAGAGCGGATCCATGGTGATACCAACAGCAGATACAATATGACCAAGGAAAGCGACTTGTTTTAACCAGACTCCACACCGAAAATTTGGGTACAACTTCTTCTTCCTCAGAATCTCCAAAACTATCCGGAGATGTTGCTCATATATCTTGGACTTGGAGTAAACCAAAATGTCAATGGATAAAGAAAATGATAACAAACTTTCGAGGCTCATTGAAAACATGATTCATTAGGTCCATAAACACGCAGCGGTCGTTTGTCAAACCGAAGGCATAACGAGAATTCATAATGACCATATAAGTACGAAACGGTCTTAGGAACATCTTGCTCCTCACACGTAGCTGGTGATAACTTGATCTGGATCAATCTTAGAAAAGAATTTAGCTCCTTGATTGATCAAACAAATCATCAATGCGTGGCGAAGGATAAGCGGTTTGAATGGTAATACGGTTGAGTTCGGTAATTAGATACATAGGCGCATGCTTCCATCCTTCTTCTTCACAAACAAAATAGGTGCACCCCATTGGAGAAACACGGGTCGAATAAATCCATTATCTATCATCTCTTGCGGTACTCCTTCATTCCCGGTTCTCACGGGTGCCATCCATACGATGCGGAGCCTTGAGAAATCGGTTGACACTAGGAATTAACTCAATGCTAAACTCAACTTCTCTAGGGAAGACAGGGAAGTTCATCGGGAAGCATCGGTGAATCACAAACAACGAAAGGCTTTCAATGTTAGGACTCTCCAAAGATGTGTCCTTAACGGATGCCAGAAAAACCTTGCACCCTTGAGAAATCATAGTCCGTGCCTTCATAGCGAGAAATGAGAAACAGTTTGAGGGTTGAGAACCATAATAAACAAATTCAGGATGTTTTCGTCTCCAAATCCCGTTCTAGCATAGCAGTCAATTGAAGCTCTATGATAAGCCAACCAATCCATGCCTAGAATGATATCACAGTCGACCATATCGAGAGGGATCTGATTTGCGGTGAATCGATCATCAAACGAAGAGGGCACTTAATGTATTTATGATCAATGATCATGTGGTTTTTCATAGGCGTAGAAATCGATAAGTGATTTGTTAGTGGTTTGGGCTTCATATTAAGTTTCTTAGCAAATGTGACTGTTAGCCTCGCTAAAGTGAAGTCATTACGAGAATTGCATTAGTTTCTTCTTTTACTCATTCACAAGGACTAGTTTAGTCATTTGTGCTAAGTTAGGCTTGTCCTAGTATAAATACCCCTCCTAGTCCCAACTAGGAGGGTAGGAAGTTCACATTTTGTAAAGAAGTGTGTGTGGTTTCTTCTTCTTCTCTCTAGAAACACACACATCTTCCCCTTTTCTATCTAAAACAATACCATGTCTTATTCATTCTTTGAAGCTTCCCACAGGCCAGAACCACATAAATCACTTGTTTTTATCGATCCTACAATTGGTATAACGAGCCAGGTTGTTGTTTTTATCGATTTGTGTGGTTCGAATGGTTGTTTAAACTGTTTTTAACCAATTTTTATGTCTGGGAATTTTTTTTCCAACTTTTGAGGTTTAGCAGTTTATTCGAATATTGTATCATCTTGGTCAAAGCGATCCAACACCTTTTATGTGGTTTTTGAGTTTCGTTTACGGTTCAGATTCGGTTTCTTGATAACATCATTTTGTGACTTTTTGTACCAAATCCGTGGAAAATATTGTGGTTAAACCTTGGTCAAACCGTCATTTTTTGGTTAAGCGGTCAAAATAAAGCGTTTATATGCTTTATGGGTTTTGTATGAAGATGGTGGAGGAAAAACATGGTTAGAAAACTTCGCCGGAAAAAGTCAAGCTGGTCAAAACCCTAGTTTTCTACGGCAAGAATATCTGATGAAAGTTAGCGTAGCTTGTGAGATTCTGGCGTATGTTTACGCCTAAGACGGGTTCTGGCGTAAGGTTCTTTACGCATAAGCCTTCAACTACGCAGCATACATGACAGTCTACAGCAGAAGCTACGCTTAAATGTGCATAAGGTTTTATTATCAAGATATTATCGTAGATCTGAACTGAAAGTTAGCGTAGACCGACCACAACATACCATATACCATTAGACTTGATTTTATTCCATCATTAGTCCAAGACAACCAAACCCAAACCTAACTAGACTCACCCCAAAGGACCCTCACAATCACTCTTGACTCTCATTCATCAACAAAATAACTCGAATTATATTATAAACAATCTGAAGCGGTTCAAGATTTCATCTTTTTCAGATTTTTTCTTGGAACCTTATCATCCTTGATCATGTTCGAAGTCCAAGCACAATGATATTGACTCAACAAGAAATAAATAATAACAAGTATGTTATTTTTATCTCTTTAGTTAGTTCTAATTTCAAAACCATATACCTACGAGACCTATCGGGATCTTGAAGCCCTAGAGAAGCGTTCTTGATTAGTACATTAATGGAAATACCAAGTAGCGGTATGGTTGTACTTGTGATTGAATATGAGATTATAGGAGATGAGAGTTGTGATATGAAATATTTGGAGATGATATTTGTGTTGAGACAGATTTAATTGTATCTTGAAAGAAGTTGTGGGGGAGAAAAAGCGAAAAAGGGAGACGTTTTTTTAGGTTTAGGTTAGAAATGGTTGTGAATGGTGTGAAGTTATATATCTATGTTTGGATTATACATGGGCCTTTATGATTTACGGTTTTAGGCTTCACACATTCAACATATTTGAATTGAAAAGTTGGATTAGGCGATTGATTAACTATCATATGGTGGTGACATGGAATGAACTATTTGGGCGAGGTTGATATTATTTTGACATTATCAAAATTTAATTCATGGTATTTGAATAAATTTTGGATTATGTATGGTATTCTTGGCATGTTATAAATTTTCCGCGGAGGATACCGTTCACGGCTAAAGGTTTCGATGAATTTGAAGTGTGATCACCGAGATGACTCTTTATTATTTACTTGGGTTTGAAGTGAAGTTTGACGGGCGCGTGTACTTATTTCATCTTCTTTCTTTCTTCCCTTACGCGAAGATGACTTATCTGGGCAAATATGTTGAGTGTGATGAAGACTTGCTATCTAGTTACTTTGGTGATTCTTTCTCTCTTAACCCACAAAGTAGCTATCACTTGATGTCTGCATTAGTTGAGGATCGTCAGAGGTTTTTGTCAATGGATACACTGCGTTCTTTTTCACAAGGATAGTACAAGCTTAAGTAACTATTAGGAGATTTGACTTCATTCTCAAGTTAGTCATATTGGGTTATCCTCACATGTGGTTACTACAGGCTTAGTTGAATTTTGATACGAGGGGTTGAGATGGGTTAGACAATTTCAAATGGTATTGTTCATGACATCTTCTATGTGCGATTTCTTTTATGATAAGATGCTTCCATTAATGCTTCATGTACACAATATCTTTGATTCGATAAATGTAACCATCGAGGGAAAATGTATGTACATTATGGTACGATTTGATATATATGAAAGGTATGGAATGCATTTGGTGAGATGAATTTTGATATCTTATTCCCCAGAATGGACAATCTTGAAGAAGGTCGAGTCGACAGTCTTTTCTACATTTTCCGCTGCGTGTTAGAAGACTAAAGGCGGTTCTAATTTAATTATCAAAAGACTTCTTATTGGGAAATTCATGAAAGGTTGTGGAGTTTGGGGGAGAGCACTAATTAGGGGAGAGCAAATGGGCGAATTTAATTCCTAATTAGATTTGCTCGCATTGTTCTTACACAAGTAAAGAGATGGCGGTAGAAGATTCATGAAGTTTGAAGGCTGTGAAGACACTCTTTGGGCTGCTGGCTTATCTGTTGTATTTAATTTTGCTTGTAGGGAACATTGTAAGCAACAAAATTATGACATCACTTGGGGAGAGATTGTTAGCCTAAGCTAAAATTGAAGTCATTACGGGAATGCATGTTTCTTCTTTACTCATTCACAAGGACTAGTTTAGTCATTTGTGCTAAGTTAGGCTTATCCTAGTATAAATACCTCTAGTCCCAACTAGGAATTTAGGAAATTCACATTTTGTAAAGAAGTGTGTGTGGTTTCTTCTTCTTCTTCTCTCTAGAAACACACACATCTTCCCCTTTTCTATCTAAAACAATGTCATGTCTTATTCATTCTTTGAGCTTCCCGGCCCAGAACCAGCATGCAAATCACTTATTTTATCGATCCTCACAGGTAGCCGGATATGGGTTTTGTGTGGCCGGTATCAAATAAAGCAAAGAAACGAGAATAATCATCAATGAAAAGAGTGCGTAATGGTACGAAGTGCGCTCCGCTGATTCAGAGTAGTATAAACCGTCCGGTAGTAGGTGGCGGCGTGATGTAGTTTCGGGGAATCACGGGTTCTTAGGGCAATCCTTGATCTTGTGAGTAGTGGAACCACAAGAGAAACATCCACGATGGCATTGAAACCGGCCGGATAGCCTTTCCACCGTAGTCTGAGAGGTGGGGAGGCAAAACCTCAGTACTGTCGCTAGCGACGAAGATCACGAAGAAGCGACCGATATGATCCTCGGTGACCGGTCCACTGTATGCTGGCCCAGTTATTGTTACCTTGGATTGCAGCGATCATTTCCATTCTTGCGGCGACTCGCTATCGACTCCTCGCCTCGAGCCTAAGTCCACATTCCTTCACGTGACCCGTGATCATAACTCCTATCCAGCTTTTCGAATCGCTCTGCGAGGTTCCCTATAATCACTACTTTGAGTCCTACCTTGAATCCGATCACCATCAGCGGTTCGCTTGTTGGAACGAAACCTCATGAAGATCTCAATATTACGAGCTGCATCATTGCGAGCCGACACATCCTCATACTCGATATTAAGCGTCGGTCCAACACCCTTGCCCGATCCCAGCAGGAGTGCTTAGCTTGGCGCCTACCATCTCCGCAATCGTTCCCACAAAACTTACCGGCCTCATAAACCTACCGTACTCATTGGAGTTCTCATGATCAAAGCGGTAGATTTCACGATAATCCCTCTCATCCCTTTCTTTTGCTGTTGTCGGGGAAGTACGGTTATAGAAGATAGTCAAACTCGGTCAAGTACAAGTAGCCTTAAAAGCATCTCCTCCTCTACGCTTGTTTGAGTGCCTTCCACCAATTCAAAGCATCACCTCCAACCAAATGTAGCCAAGCGGGTCTTAAATTCATCCCACACCCGATTACCAAACGGCTTCTCTATATGAGTGATCCGGTCCTCGGCCTCGGTGGGAGTAGCGGCGGTGCTAAAAGGAAGAGCGAGCTTACTTAAAGCTTCGAGCCAAGTATGAATGCCGATGGGTTGATTTCCTCCACCACTACCGAACACAGGTCGATTCTAGTCTTGTTGATCACGTGTCATCATCTCGGGTGTGTAAGACCAGGGGAAAATAGTGTTGAGAGCATTAGCAATGTCGCGGCATCAAGTTAGGAGCATCATCGTCTCCATCCGCGTTACCGTTACGGCGAGTTTGAACCATCGAGCGATATTCAAGCGATTAGTAAAATAATGAACAAGGTGGGATACGAAAATGGAAGTTAGCGAGAGGAATCCTAAAGTCTACCCAGTCCTGGCGTTGTAGCCTACAGGCTCTAGGGTCTCAAACCTAGGGTCCATATGTCACGAGGTCCGACTATAGAGTAAGTAAACGGCTCACGAAACCATAAATTGCGCCCCGAGGGGTAAAGGAATCACAAATGGTGTCATATCAAAACAAACATAAATATCCAAAGTCTTAACATAAATCTTTGAAATAATTCAAGTCAACATGACTCAATACATAGGTCCCAATGGAAAATAACTCCATAGAAATAATCTGAAATAGTAAAATTATTAAATGGCATCATAAGATCAAAGCTAAATGTCTCTAAGGTAAGTCCAGTCATGCACTCATCCCAAAGCAAAACCGGCTTCAATGCTTAGATACTGCGCCGAGTGAAAAGAAAGAAATGTGGTGAGCTAAAAGCTCGATTGAGCAGATATAAAAGCAAAGCAAATACGAAATGATATCGGATACAAAATATAGTGTGAGCGAAATATAGCAAAACCATAATCATTTTGGTATAAATCAGAATTAGCGAATAAAGTTTATAGTTAACTACCACGAGCCCAGAAACAAATATCAGATCATAATCATATTCACATAAGGCAACATTTGTAGGGAGACCTACCAGAGTTATGAAGGACGTGCATGCCCGCAGCATCAATCATCAGATAACAGATAACATATAACATATAACAGATCTAGGATGCATCCATACGCCCAGCTGACGGATATTGGTCATATAACATAACTTGAGCTACACCATAACAAATATGAGATAAGGGGCGTGGCAGAACATCACTCTACTGCCTAGAGTCATGTCAGAAGGTGCATCACGACACGGACATGGAACCCCCATGACTAGTGAAATATTTGGCTCGGGTGTCAAACTATCTTAGGTTAAATCAGAATGTCAAAGCCCTGAACACATATCATACTTCATCATAAGGTTAATCATATTTTTCAAAATCAGTTTTCATATCATATAGTTCAAAATCGGATGTTTCACAATTGTTCAATCGAGTTCAGATAAGCAACAGCTCAAACAAACAGGCGGGGTTCATAGCAAAGGCTTAGGAAACGCTAATATAAAAGCTAACGAAAGAAAACGTTATAAGGAACCTTTACTAAAAAGGTCAGAATATTTGTACCTTATTCCAAAGCAAATGACCAAAAAGCAAAATACGGAAAGCAAAGGATTACTCCTTCTTCACAGAACCTATACACATTAACGATCGTACATGTTATTTATGATTCCATAATTGTCAAAATGATCTTTTAATATTTGGTGTTCATACTTAATGTATTCAGTGATCTTAATATTTTAGAGATTTATGATTAAATGAGACGTAAGTGTTTTATAACCAATATTGTTGATTAAGGTTCATTATGTCATTTATTAAAGTTTAGGGTTAAATGTGAAAATAGTTTAAAAGTCATAACTCACACATGAAATAACAAATTAATATAATTAGCTTCAAACCCTAATCAACTCTCATTTATGTTCTAGGGTTTTCTCAATCTTTTAATATCACATTAATGCGTACTTACTTTATATGTTACGTCATTTAATGACTCATTACTCTTGATTATTTACTCAACACATTCATGACTTAACCATACGTTACTTATACACATATTATACGTCAACTTTATACCCATGCCACGTCTATGATTTCATGTGACAACAAAAGTTACTTTTTATCCGGATTAGATATACATCTACACACACACGCACCATAGCTTTGACTAGATATGACCACGTACTACGTTTACATATCTACAAGCTCACTCGACTTATAAAACACACGTGTGGTACAAGGTTCACAATCCATTTAGGTTTCGATTCACATGGTTCGGTTCACACTTCAAACTAGGTTTAGGTTTACATGACCTTTACTTAATAAACACACGTTCAAAACTCTTATATTGTTCGGCTAATAGGTTTACGCAAACCTAGCTCTTACGTACTTTACATATTCAAGTTACCATGTTTTTATCTTAACGAATTAATTACAATGGTTCGGTTCTCATGTATGTGGTTCGGTTCTCATGTATCGACTAACAGATCCGATTCAATAGCACTTATTACGTAACATACTCTTTAATACTTATAAGGTTCAAATCATTACAGTTTATTCTTTGTTGGTTTATACGGCTCGACACAAGGAAGAAACACAAGTGACAACAAAACATGATACATAAAGGTTAAGTAAGATGTATCGAAAAGAAACGAGAAAACATTATACCTTAGCTTGTTGAAGCAAAAGTCTCGACACCAATTTTAGGTATCGGCCGAATGAGAGCAAAGAAAAGAAAGAGGCAACAAAAACTAGGGTTTCAATTTGTGTTAATGAGTATATTTATAGGTAGTTACATTTTAGGTTAGTCTTGAGGAGTGGTGTGGGCTTCGGCTTGGTCCAACCGAACACACAAACCCACGCCCATATGGCTTCTTGGACTCTCGGCTTGGCAAAAGAAACGAGCCCAAGTGGTTTCCCAAATAACGAAAACAAGGTCCAACTAATCGGCCCAACTTTAGCAAGACGTTTAAATCTCGTCATTATAATCGATCACGTACACGTATTAGTTAAGTTTTAATTATTCGTAAGTTAGGTTTTAATTTCGTTTAATGATTATAAATGTCTTTTACGTATTTTATAAATTTTGATTTCAAGGGTATTTTAGTCTTTATTATATATTTAGATTTTCAGGTTTTACAACTCTTCCCCTCTAAAAGAAGAATTTTCGTCCTCAAAAATTGAAATGAAACGAAACGAAATGAAAACATACCAAACTATTCAAAGAAATGAGGATAACTAGCTCGCATCGACTCTTCGGTCTTCCAGGTAGCCTCACGCTCGGGTGATTTTTCCAAAGAATCTTAACGAACGGAATGACTTTATTTCTCATGACTCTTTCTTGCCTTTCTAAAATAGCTTCCGGTTCTTCAGATAAAGACATATCGGACTGAATTTGATCAAAAGGATAAGAAGCAACGTGTAACGGATGATAATTGTATCCCCTTAGGAGAGATACATGGAAGACATCATGAACATGCGATAACTGAGGCGGAAGTGCTAATCGATACGGAACTTCTCCTATACGTCCAAATTTCAAACGGACCGATGAATCGAGGACTGAGCTTGCCCTTGATTCCAAAACGTTTCACACCTCTAAACGGTGAGACTTTCAAAAATACACGATCTCCAACCCGAAATTCTCAATCACGACGATGCTTGTCAGCATAACTTTTCTGACGAGACCTAGCCTCCTTCAGCTTTTCTCTAGCAATAGCTACTTTCTCATTACTGATCTCAATCATTCCGGACCTTCAATTAAGCGTTCACCTACTTCATCCCAACAAGTAGGTGATCTACATTTTCTTCCATAAAGAAGTTCAAACGGTGCTGCCTTAATGCTAGCATGCCAACTGTTGTTGTATGCAAACTCTACTAAACACAAATATTCATCCCAGCTGCCAGTCCATTCTAAAGCACAAGCCCTTAGCATGTCCTCTAAGGTCTGAATAGTCCTCTCTGACTGACCATCTGTTTGAGGATGAAATGCCGTACTAAAATTAAGTCGAGTACCCCAAGCTTTTTGCAAACCTTTCCAGAAACGGGAAGTAAAACGCGGATCTCTGTCGGACACAATAGATGCCGGAGTACCATGAAGTCTAACTATCTCTTGCTGAAAAATTTCCGCCAATTTACCAATACCATAATCCTTTCTAATTGGTAAGAAATGAGCAGATTTGGTTAGTCGATCAACAACTTACCAAATCGCATCATGCTTCTTCCGAGTAAGAGGTAGTCCAGTCACAAAATCCATAGATATCTTATCCCACTTCCATGTCGGAATATCCAATGGTTGTAACAGTCCACTAGCCCTTTGATGTTCAATCTTAACCTGCTGACAAATCATACACTTCGACACAAACGTCGCCACATCTTGCTTCATACCATTCCACCAGAAGTACTGTTTCAAATCCCTATACATCTTGGTAGAACCAGGATGGATAGTGAAAGGAGAACTATGAGCTTCAGTCATAACTTTCTCGCGAAGTACTGAATCATTGGGAACACAGAGTCTATCTTCATACCATACAATTCCGTCATTATCAACCTTAAACTCCGTCTGCTTACCTTCTTCAACATTTTGCGCTATGGCCCACAGCTCGCCGTCATCTTTCTGAGCTTCCTTAATTTGCAGTATAAGGTTTGACTCCACCTTCATACTAGCCCAGTATCCATCAAACCTCGTACCACAACTCAACATCCAAACGTTCTAAATCACGAATAATCCTAGGTTCAATCTCAATACTTGCAAGAATGCCTGATCTCCGACTAAGTGCGTCAGCAACCACATTAGCCTTACCAGGATGGTGGTAATGAATGTTGGTGTCATAATCCTTAAGAAGTTCTAACCATCTTCTTTGTCTCATGTTAAGTTCTTTCTGAGTGAAAATATACTTGAGACTCTTATGGTCGGTGAAAATATTACACGTCTCTCCATACAAGTAATGTCTCCAGATCTTCAATGCGAACACCACAGCAACTAACTCAAGGTCATGAGTTGGGTAATTCTCTCTACGGTTCAGTTGTCTTGAAGCATAAGCTATCACCTTTCCATGTTGCATCAAAACACAGCCTAATCCTTTCTTAGATGCATCACTATAAATTTGAAATCCTCCAGAACCAGATGGAAGAGTCAAAATAGGAGCGGACACCAATCTCCGTTTCAACTCCTCAAAACTCTCTTCTCGTTCATCCGTCCATACAAACTTTTCACCTTTTCTCATCAGTTGGGTTAGGGGCAAAGCTAAACGAGAGAAACCTTCAACAAAACGTCGGTAGTAACCAGCAAGTCCTAGAAAACTCCTAACCTCAGTCACTGTCGTAGGTCTTGGCCACTTAGTGATAGCCTCAACCTTAGACGGATCCATGGTGATACCATCAGCAGATACAATATGACCAAGGAAAGCGACTTGTTTTAACCAAAACTCACACTTCGAAAATTTGGCGTACAACTTCTTCTTCCTCAAAATCTCCAAAACTATCCGGAGATGTTGTTCATGCTCTTCTTCAGACTTGGAGTAAACCAAAATGTCGTCGATGAAAACGATAACAAACTTGTCGAGGAACTCATGGAAAACACGATTCATTAGGTCCATAAACACAGCAGGCGCATTTGTCAAACCAAAAGGCATAACGAGAAATTCATAATGACCATATCTGGTACGAAACGCGGTCTTAGGAACATCTTGCTCCCTCACACGTAGCTGATGATAACCAGATCTCAGATCAATCTTAGAAAAGAACTTAGCTCCTTGCAGTTGATCAAACAAATCATCAATACGCGGCAGAGGATAACGGTTACGAATAGTAATACGGTTGAGTTCACGGTAGTCGATACATAGACGCATACTTCCATCCTTCTTCTTCACAAACAAGACAGGTGCACCCCATGGAGAAACACTGGGTCGAATAAATCCATTTTCTATCATCTCTTGCAGCTGCTCCTTCAACTCCTTCAGTTCTACAGGTGCCATACGATACGGAGCCTTCGAAATCGGTTCAGCACCAGGAATTAACTCAATGCTAAACTCAACTTCTCTAGCTGGGGGAATACCGGGAAGTTCATCGGGAAAAACGTCGGTGAATTCACAAACAACAGAAAGGTTTTCAATGTTAGGACTCTCCAAAGATGTGTCCTTAACAGATGCCAGAAAACCTTGGCACCCATGAGCAATCATGGTCCGTGCCTTCATAGCAGAAATAAACTTAACAGATTTGAGAGGTTGAGAACCATAATAAACAAATTCAGGATGTTTTACGTCTCCAAAGATCACTGTTCTAGCATAGCAGTCAATTGAAGCTCTATGATAAGCCAACCAATCCATGCCTAGAATGATATCAAAGTCGACCATATCGAGAGGATACAGATTTGCAGAGCGAATACGATCATCAAAACGAAGAGGGCACTTAACGTATTTATGATCAATGATCATGTGGTTTTTCATAGGCGTAGAAATCGATAAGTGATTTGCTAATTGTTTGGGCTTCATATTAAGTTTCTTAGCAAATGTGACAGATATAATGGAGTGTGTGGCACCGGTATCAAATAAAGCGAAGACAGAATAATCATCAATGTAAAGAGTGCCCGTAATGGTACCTGAAGTGCGCTCCGCCTGATTCCGAGTAGTAGCATAAACACGTCCAGTAGTAGGTGGCGGCTTGATGTAGTTTCCAGGAATCACCGGGTTCTTCTTAGGGCAATCCTTGATCTTGTGAGTAGTGGAACCACAAGAGAAACATCCACCAGTGGCCTTAAAACACGGTCCCGGATGAGCCTTTCCACAAGTAGTACAGATAGGTGGGGGAGGCAAAACTTCAGCTGTCCTTTGCTGACCAGAAGATCTTGAAGCACGACCCTGATATGATCCTCGAGCGACTGATCTTGTTGTAACGCTGGTTATTGTTACCTTGATTCTGACGATCATTTCCATTCTTACCAGCAGCTTTGCTATCCTGACTCCTCGCCTCAGGGCGCCTAGAGTCCACATTCCTTCCTGACTGACCCCGCTGATCATAACTCCTATCCACTTGACTCCTCGAATCATAACTCCTGCCAGAGTTTCCCTTATAATCATTACTTTGAGTCCTACCTTGAATCCGATCACCATCGCGATTACGCTTGTTGGAACCCGAACCCTCATGAAAGATTTCAATGTTACGAGCTGCGTCATTGCAGGCCGACACATCCTCATACTCAGTGTTAAGCAGTCGGTCCAACACCCACTTTTTCAATCCCCACTTGAAGTGCTTAGCCTGATGCCTACCATCTCCAGCATGTTCCCACAAACTTACCAGCCTCATAAACCTACCCATGTACTCATTGGAGTTCTCATGATCAAACTGGTAGATTCCTTGATAATCCCTCTCATACCTTTGCTGTTCAGCATCTGGGAAGTAACGGTTATAGAAGATAGTCTGAAACTCAGCCCAAGTACAAGTAATAGCAAAAGCATCTCCTCCTCTTGCCTTTTTGAGTGCCTTCCACCATTAAGCATCACCCTCCATTTAAATGCGCCAAACGGGTCTAAATTCATCTCCACAACCAAGTACTTCAAACAGCTTCTCAATATGAGTGATCCAGTCCTCGGCCAGGGGAGTAGCAGCAGTGCTAACGAAAAGAGGCTTGAGCTTACCGAAACGCTCGAGCCAAGTGTGAATGCCGACGGGTTGATTTCTTCCACCACTACCCGAAGCACCATTTTGATTCCGAATGTGTTGATCACCTGTGTCATCATCAGGTGTGTAAGACCAGGGAAAGAGTGTTGAGGCATAGCAATGCAGCATCAAGTCAGGAATATCATCGTCTCCATCAGCGCTACCGTTAGTACGACGAGTTTGAACCATCTGAACGATATTCAAACGATTAGCAAAATGAACAAAGGTGAGATACGAAATGGAAGTTCGCAAAAGGAAACCTAAAGTACCCATCCCACAGGTCAAGCCTAAGCTCTAAGGGTCTCAAAACCTAGGGTCCATATGTCACAGGTCCTGACTACAAGTCGTAAACCTAGCTCTGAAACCATAAATGTAACGCCCCGACCCGACAAGGGTAAAGGAATCACAAGTAATGGTGTCATATCAAAGCAAACATAAATATCCAAAAGAAATCTTAACATAAATGCGGAATAATTCAAGTCAAAACGACTTCAATACATAGGTCCCAGCGGAAAAAAAACTCCAACAAAATATCTGAAATAATAAGTCTTAAATGGCATCATAAGATCAAAGCTAAAAACTCTCTAAGGTAAGTCCACTCATGCACTCATCCCAAAGCAAAACCCAGCTTCCAATGCTTAGATACCTGCCGCGGAAGAAAAGAAAGTGCGGCTGAGCTTCAAAAGCCCAGTGAACAGATATGAAAGCAAAGCGAATACTAAACGATATCGAATATGAAATATAATAAACGAAAGATAGCAAAATCATAATCATTTTCAAAGTATAAATCAGAATTTTCAAATAAAGTTTATAGTTAACTACCACGAGCCCAGAAACAAATATCAGATCATAATCATATTCTCATAAGGCAACATTTCTCGTAAGGCAACATTTGTAGGGGAGACCTACCAGAGTTATGAAGGACGTGCATGCACGCAGCATCAATCATCAGATAACATATAACAGATAACAGATAACAGATCTAGGATGCATCCATACGCTCCTTCCTACATATACAAAATATGCTCCACCATCCAGGAACGTGGCAGAACATCACTCTACTGCCCTAGAGTCATATCAGAAGTGCATCACTGATACGGACATGGAACCCCCATGACTAGTGAAATATTTGGCTCGGGTGTCAAACTATCTTAGGTCAAAACAGAATGTCATAACTGAACAATCAGAATATATTTTTATCAGAAAGTCATTATATTTTCAAAATCAGATGTTTCATAATTCAGAAATCAGAGTTCAGATAAGCAACAGCTCAAACAAAACGGAATGGGGTTCATAGCAAAGGCTTAGGAAACCCTAATATAAAAAGCTAACGAAAGAAAACGTTAAAAGGAACCTTTACTGAAAAGGTCAGAATATCTGTACCTTATTCCAAAGCAAATGATCAAAAAGCAGAAATACGGAAAGCAAAGGATTACTCCTTCTTCACAGAACCTATACACATTAACGGTCGTCCATGTTATTTATGATTCCATAATCGTCGAAATGATCTTTTAACATTTGGTATTTATACTTAGTGTATTCAGTGATCTTCATACTTTAGGATTTTATGATTAAATGAGACTTAAGTGTTTTATAATTAATATCGTAGATTAGGGTTCATTATGTCATTTATTAAAGTTTAGGGTTAAATGTGAAAATAGTTTAAACGTCATAACTCACACATGAAATAACGAATTAATATAATTAGCTTCAAACCCTAATCGACTCTCATTATGTTCTAGGGTTTTCTCCTTCTTTTAATATCACATTAAAATGCATTTACTTTTCATGTTACGTCTTTTAATGACTCGTTACTTAACCTAACCCTTCATGTCTTAACCATACGTTACTTATATACAATGTTATACTTCAACTTTTATTCCCATGCACGTTTATGATTTTATGTGACACACAAGTTACTTATTACTCGGATTAAATACACATTTACACACACACGCACCATAGCTTTGACTAGATATGACACGTACTACGTTTACATATCTACAAGCTCACTTGACTTATAAAACACACGTGTAGTACAAGGTTCACAATCCATTTAGGTTTCGCTTCAATGGTTCGGTTCACACTTCAAACTAGGTTTAGGTTTACATGACCTTTACTTAATAAACACACGTTCAAAACTCTTATATGGTTCGGCTAATAGGTTTTACGCAAACCCTAGCTCTCTACGTACTTTACATATTCAAGTTCCATGTTTTTCTCTACCGATTAATTACAAGTGGTTCGGTTCTCTATATGTGTCGGTTCTCATGTATTCGACCTAACCAGATCCGATTCAATAACATTAATAACATACTCTTTAATACTTATAAGGTTCAAATCATTACAGTTTATTCTTTGTTGGTTTATACGGCTCGACACAAGGAAAAGAAACACAAGTCGACCAAACAAACATGATACAATAAAGGTTAACGTAAGATGTAACGAAAAGAAAGACGAGAAAACAATTATACCTTAGCTTGTTGAAGCAAAAGTCTCGACACCAAGTTTAGGGTATTCGGCCGAATGAGAGCAAAGAAAAGAAAGAAGCAAACAAAAACTAGGGTTTCAATCTTGTGTTAATGAGTTATATTTATAGGTAGTTACATTTTGGTTAGGCTTGAGGAGTGGTGTGGGCTTCGGCTTGGTCCAACCAAACACACAAACCCACGCCCATATGGCTTCTTGGACTCTCGGCTTGGCAAAAAGAAATGAGCCCAAGTGGTTTCCCAAATAACGAAAACAAGGTCCAACTAATCGGCCCAACTTTAGCAAGACGTTTAAATCTTCGTCATATATAATCGATCACGTACACGTATTAGTTAAGTTTTAATTACTCGTAAGTTAGGTTTTAATTTCGTTTAATGATTATAAATGTCTTTTACGTATTTTATAAATTTTGATTTCAAGGGTATTTTAGTCTTTATTAATATTGTAGATTTTCAGGTTTTACAACTCTTCCCCTCTAAAAGAAGAATTTTCGTCCTCGAAAATTGAATGAAACGAAACGAAAACGAAATGAAAACATACCAAACTATTCAAAGAAATGAGGATAACTAGCTCGCATCGACTCTTCGGTCTCCCAGGTAGCCTCACGCTCCGGGTGATTTTTCCAAAGAATCTTAACGAACGGAATGACTTTATTTCTCATGACTCTTTCTTGCCTTTCTAAAATAGCTTCCGGTTCTTCAGATAAAGACATATCGGATTGAATTTGATCAAACGGATAAGAAGCAACGTGTAACGGATGATAATTGTATCCCCTTAGGAGAGATACATGGAAAACATCATGAACATGCGATAACTGAGGCGGAAGTGCTAATCGATACGAAACTTCTCCTATACGCTCCAAAATTTCAAACGGACCGATGAATCGAGGACTGAGCTTGCCCTTGATTCCAAAACGTTTCACACCTCTAAACGGTGAGACTTTCAAAAATACACGATCTCCAACCCGAAATTCTAAATCACGACGATGCTTGTCGGCATAACTTTTCTGACGAGACCTAGCCTCCTTCAACTTTTCTCTAGCAATAGCTACTTTCTCATTACTGATCTCAATCATTTCCGGACCTTCAATTAAACGTTCACCTACTTCATCCCAACAAGTAGGTGATCTACATTTCCTTCCATAAAGAAGTTCAAACGGTGCTGCCTTAATGCTAGCATGCCAACTGTTGTTGTATGCAAACTCTACTAAACACAAATATTCATCCCAGCTGCCAGTCCATTCTAAAGCACAAGCCCTTAGCATGTCCTCTAAGGTCTGAATAGTCCTCTCTGACTGACCATCTGTTTGAGGATGAAATGCCGTACTGAAATTAAGTCGAGTACCCCAAGCTTTTTGCAAACCTTTCCAGAAACGGGAAGTAAAACGCGGATCTCTGTCGGACACAATAGATGCCGGAGTACCATGAAGTCTAACTATCTCTTGCTGAAAAATTTCCGCCAATCTACCAATACCATAATCCTTTCTAATTGGTAAGAAATGAGCAGATTTGGTTAGTCGATCAACAACTACCCAAATCGCATCATGCTTCTTCCGAGTAAGAGGTAGTCCAGTCACAAAATCCATAGATATCTTATCCCACTTCCATGTCGGAATATCAATGGTTGCAACAGTCCACTAGCCCTTTGATGTTCAATCTTAACCTGCTGACAAATCATACACTTCGACACAAACGTCGCCACATCTTGCTTCATGCCATTCCACCAGAAGTACTGTTTCAAATCCCTATACATCTTGGTAGAACCAGGATGGATAGTGAAAGGAGAACTATGAGCTTCAGTCATAACTTTCTCGCGAAGTACCGAATCATTGGGAACACAGAGCCTATCTTCATACCATACAATTCCGTCATTATCAACCTTAAACTCCGTCTGCTTACCTTCTTCAACATTTTGCGCTACGGCCCACAGCTCGCCGTCATCTTTCTGAGCTTCCTTAATTTGCAGTATAAGGTTCGACTCCACCTTCATACTAGCCCAGTATCCATCAAAACCTCGTACACACAACTCAACATCCAAACGTTCTAAGTCACGAATAATCCTAGGTTCAATCTCAATACTTGCAAGAATGCCTGATTTCCGACTAAGTGCGTCAGCAACTACATTAGCCTTACCAGGATGGTACTGAATGTTGGTGTCATAATCCTTAAGAAGTTCTAACCATCTTCTTTGTCTCATGTTAAGTTCTTTCTGAGTGAAAATATACTTGAGACTCTTATGGTCGGTGAAAATATCACACGTCTCTCCATACAAGTAATGTCTCCAGATCTTCAATGCGAACACCACAGCAGCTAACTCAAGGTCATGAGTTGGGTAATTCTCCTCATACGGTTTCAGTTGTCTTGAAGCATAAGCTATCACCTTTCCATGTTGCATCAAAACACAGCCTAATCCTTTCTTAGATGCATCACTATAAATTTGAAATCCTCCAGAACCAGATGGAAGAGTCAAAATAGGAGCGGACACCAATCTCCGTTTCAACTCCTCAAAACTCTCTTCTCGTTCATCCGTCCATACAAACTTTTCTCCTTTTCTCATCAGTTGGGTTAGGGGCAAAGCTAAACGAGAGAAACCTTCAACAAAACGTCGGTAGTAACCAGCAAGTCCTAGAAAACTCCTAACCTCAGTCACTGTCGTAGGTCTTGGCCACTTAGTGATAGCCTCAACCTTAGACGGATCCATGGTGATACCATCAGCAGATACAATATGACCAAGGAAAGCGACTTGTTTTAACCAAAACTCACACTTCGAAAATTTGGCGTACAACTTCTTCTTCCTCAGAATCTCCAAAACTATCCGGAGATGTTGTTCATGCTCTTCTTCAGACTTGGAGTAAACCAAAATGTCGTCGATGAAAACGATAACAAACTTGTCGAGAAACTCATGGAAAACACGATTCATTAGGTCCATAAACACAGCAGGCGCATTTGTCAAACCGAAAGGCATAACGAGAAATTCATAATGACCATATCTGGTACGAAACGCGGTCTTAGGAACATCTTGCTCCCTCACACGTAGCTGATGATAACCAGATCTCAGATCAATCTTAGAAAAGAATTTTGCTCCTTACAGTTGATCAAACAAATCATCAATACGCGGAAGAGGATAACGGTTACGAATAGTAATACGGTTGAGTTCACGGTAGTCGATACATAGACGATATCCATCTTCTTCTTCACAAACAAGACAGGTGCACCCCATGGAGAAACACTGGGTCGAATAAATCCATTTTCTATCATCTCTTGCAGCTGCTCCTTCAACTCCTTCAGTTCTACAGGTGCCATACGATACGGAGCCTTCGAAATCGGTTCAGCACCAGGAATTAACTCAATGCTAAACTCAACTTCTCTAGCTGGGGAATACCGGGAAGTTCATCGGGAAAAACGTCGGTGAATTCACAAACAACAGAAAGGTTTTCAATGTTAGGACTCTCCAAAGATGTGTCCTTAACAGATGCCAGAAAACCTTGGCACCCATGAGCAATCATGGTCCGTGCCTTCATAGCAGAAATAAACTTAACAGATTTGAGAGGTTGAGAACCATAATAAACAAATTCAGGATGTTTTACGTCTCCAAAGATCACTGTTCTAGCATAGCAGTCAATTGAAGCTCTATGATAAGCCAACCAATCCATGCCTAGAATGATATCAAAGTCGACCATATCGAGAGGATACAGATTTGCAGAGCGAATACGATCATCAAAACGAAGAGGGCACTTAACGTATTTATGATCAATGATCATGTGGTTTTTCATAGGCGTAGAAATCGATAAGTGATTTGTTAGTGTTTTGGGCTTCATATTAGTTTCTTAGCAAATGTGACAGATATAATGGAGTGTGTGGCACCGGTATCAAATAAAGCGAAGACAGAAAATCATCAATGAAAAGAGTGCCCGTAATGGTACCTGAAGTGCGCTCCGCTGATTCCGAGTAGTAGCATAAACACGTCCAGTAGTAGGTGGCGGCTTGATGTAGTTTCCAGGAATCACCGGTTCTTCTTAGGGCAATCCTTGATCTTGTGAGTAGTGGAACCACAAGAGAAACTTCCACCAGTGGCCTTAACACGGTCCGGATGAGCCTTTCCACAAGTAGTACAGATAGGTGGGGGAGGCAAAACTTCAGCTGTCCTTTGTTGACCAGAAGATCCTGAAGCACGACCCTGATATGATCCTCGAGCCGACTGATCCTTGTTGTAACGCTGGTTATTGTTACCTTGATTCTGACGATCATTTCCATTCTTACCAGCAGCTTTGCTATCCTGACTCCTCGCCTCAGGGCGCCTAGAGTCCACATTCCTTCCTGACTGATCCCGCTGATCATAACTCCTATCCACTTGACTCCTCGAATCATAACTCCTGCCAGAGTTTCCCTTATAATCATTACTTTGAGTCCTACCTTGAATCCGATCACCATCGCGATTACGCTTGTTGGAACCCGAACCCTCATGAAAGATCTCAATGTTACGAGCTGCGTCATTACAGGCCGACACATCCTCACTCAGTGTAAGCAGTCGGTCCAACACCCACTTCTTCAATCCCCACTTGAAGTGCTTAGCCTGACGCCTACCATCTCCAGCATTCGTTCCCACAAAACTTACCAGCCTCATAAACCTACCCATGTACTCATTGGAGTTCTCATGATCAAACTGGTAGATTCTTTGATAATCCCTCTCATACCTTTGCTGTTCAGCATCAGGGAAGTAACGGTTATAGAAGATAGTCCGAAACTCAGCCCAAGTACAAGTAATAGCAAAAGCATCTCCTCCTCTTGCCTGTTTGAGTGCCTTCCACTAATTCAAAGCATCACCCTCCAATTTAAATGCAGCCAAACGGGTCTTAAATTCATCTCCACAACCCAGTACTTCAAACAGCTTCTCAATATGAGTGATCCAGTCCTCGGCCTCAGTGGGAGTAGCAGCAGTGCTAAACGAAAGAGGCTTGAGCTTACCGAAACGCTCGAGCCAAGTGTGAATGCCGACGGGTTGATTTCCTCCACCACTACCCGAAGCACCATTCTGATTCCGAATGTTGTTGATCACCTGTGTCATCACCTCAGGTGTAGTAAGACCAGGGAAAAGAGTGTTGAGCGCATTAGCAATCGCAGCATCCAAGTCAGGAATATCAGCGCTACCGTTAGTACGACGAGTTTGAACCATCTGAACGATATTCAAACGATTAGCAAAATGAACAAAGGTGAGATACGAAATGGAAGTTCGCAGAAGGAATACTAAAGTCTACCCAATCCTCACAGGTTCAAGCCTAAGCTCTAAGGGTCTCAAAACCTAGGGTCCATATGTCACAGGTCCTGACTACAAGTCGTTAACCTGGGCTCTGATGCCATAAATTGTAACGCCCCGACCCGACAAGGGTAAAGGAATCACAAGTAATGGTGTCATATCAAAGCAAACATAAATATCCAAAAGAATCTTAACATAAATGCGGAATAATTCAAGTCAAAACGACTTCAATACATAGGTCCCAGCGGAAAAATAACTCCAACAAAATATCTGAAATAATAAAGTCTTAAATGGCATCATAAGATCAAAGCTAAATAAATCTCTAAGGTAAGTCCACTCATGCACTCATCCCAAAGCAAAACCCAGCTTCCAATGCTTAGATACCTGCCGCGGAAGAAAAGAAAAGTGCGGCTGAGCTTCAAAAGCCCAGTGAACAGATATGAAAGCAAAGCGAATACTAAACGAAATCGAATATGAAATATAATAAACGAAAGATAGCAAAATCATAATCATTTTCAAAGTATAAATCAGAATTTTCAAATAAAGTTTATAGTTAACTACCACGAGCCCAGAAACAAATATCAGATCATAATCATATTCTCACAAGGCAACATTTCTCGTAAGGCAACATTTGTAGGGGAGACCTACCAGAGTTATGAAGGACGTGCATGCACGCAGCATCAATCATCAGATAACATATAACAGATAACAGATAACAGATCTAGGATGCATCCATACGCTCCTTCCTACATATACAAAATATGCTCCACCATCCAGGAACGTGGCAGAACATCACTCTACTGCCCTAGAGTCATATCAGAAGTGCATCACTGATACGGACATGGAACCCCCATGACTAGTGAAATATTGGCTCGGGTGTCAAACTATCTTAGGTCAAATCAGAATGTCATAACTGACACAGATCATATTTTATCAGAAAGTTATTCATATTTTCAAAATCAGATGTTTCATAATTCAGAAATCAGAGTTCAGATAAGCAACAGCTCAAACAAAACGGAATGGGGTTCATAGCAAAGGCTTAGGAAACCCTAATATAAAAAGCTAACGAAAGAAAACGTTAAAAGGAACCTTTACTGAAAAGGTCAGAATATCTGTACCTTATTCCAAAGCAAATGATCGAAAAGCAGAAATACGGAAAGCAAAGGATTACTCCTTCTTCACGGAACCTATACACATTAACGGTCGTTATTTATGATTCCATAATCGTCGAAATGATCTTTTAACATTTGGTATTTATACTTAGTGTATTCAGTGATCTTAATACTTTAGGATTTTATGATTAAATGAGACTTAAGTGTTTTATAATTAATATCGTAGATTAGGGTTCATTATGTCATTTATTAAAGTTTAGGGTTAAATGTGAAAATAGTTTAAAAGTCATAACTCACACATGAAATAACGAATTATTATACTTAGTTTCAAACCCTAATCGACTCTCATTATGTTCTAGGGTTTTCTCCTTCTTTTAATATCACATTAAAATGCATTTACTTTTCATGTTACGTCTTTTAATGACTCGTTACTTAACCTAACCCTTCATGTCTTAACCATACGTTACTTATATATATGCTATACTTCAACTTTTATCCATGCACGTTATGATTTATGTGACATACAAGTTACTTATTACTCGGATTAAATACACATTTACACACACACGCACCATAGCTTTGACTAGATATGACCACGTACTACGTTTACATATCTACAAGCTCACTTGACTTATAAAACACACGTATGGTACAAGGTTCACAATCCATTTAGGTTTCGATTCACATGGTTCGGTCCACACTTCAAACTAGGTTTAGGTTTACATGACCTTTACTTATAAACAACACGTTCAAAACTCTTATATGTTCGGCTAATAGGTTTACGCAAACCCTAGCTCTCTACGTACTTTACATATTCAAGTTACCATGTTTTTATCTTAACCGAATTAATTACAAGTGGTTCGGTTCTCATGTATGTGGTTCGGTTCATGTAATCGACCTAACCAAGATCCGATCAATAGCACTATTACGTAACTACTCTTAATACTTATAAGGTTCAAATCATTATGGTTTGTTTTGTTGGTTCATACGGCCGACACAAGGAAAAGAACACAAGCGAACAACAAACATGAACAATAAAGGTTAACGTAAGATGTAACGAAAAGAAAGACGAGAAAACATTTATACCTTAGCTTGTTGAAGCAAAAGTCTCGACACCAAGTTTGGGTATTCGGCGAATGAGAGCAAAGAAAAGAAGAGGCACAAAAAACTAGGGTTTCAATTTGTGTTAATGAGTTGTATTTATAGGTAGTTACATTTTAGGTTAGTCTTGAGGAGTGGTGTGGGCTTCGGCTTGGTCCAATCGAACACACAAACCCCGCCCATAGGCTTCTTGGACTCTGGCTTGGACAAAAAAACGAGCCAAGGGTTTCCCAAATAACGAAAACAAGTCCAACTAATCGGCCCAAACTTTAGCAAGCGTTTAAATCTTCGTCGTATATAAACGATCACGTACAGTATTAGTTAAGTTTTAATTATTCGTAAGTTAGGTTTTAATTTCGTTTAATGATTATAAATGTCTTTTACGTATTTTATAAATTTTGATTTCAAGGGTATTTTAGTCTTTATTCATGTTTTAGATTTTCAGGTTTTACAACTCTTCCCCTCTTAAAGAAGAATTTTCGTCCTCGAAAATTGAAATGAAACGAAACGAAAACGAAATGAAAACATACCAAACTATTCAAAGAAATGAGGATAACTAGCTCGCATCGACTCTTCGGTTTCCTAGGTAGCCTCACGTTCCGGGTGATTTTTCCAAAGAATCTTAACGAACGGAATGACCTTATTTCTCATGACTCTTTCTTGCCTTTCTAAAATAGCTTCCGGTTCTTCAGATAAAGACATATCG
This sequence comes from Chrysanthemum makinoi, assembly GCA_910596185.1. Classification (NCBI taxonomy): domain Eukaryota; kingdom Viridiplantae; phylum Streptophyta; class Magnoliopsida; order Asterales; family Asteraceae; genus Chrysanthemum; species Chrysanthemum makinoi. Next base: position 211,922,054 of record OU343221.1, on the reverse strand, counting down.
GAATGAATTTGATCAAACGGATAAGAAGCAACGTGTAACGGATGATAATTGTATCCCCTTAGGAGAGATACATGGAAAACATCATGAACATGCGATAACTGAGGCGGAAGTGCTAATCGATACGAAACTTCTCCTATACGCTCCAAAATTTCAAACGGACCGATGAATCGAGGACTGAGCTTGCCCTTGATTCCAAAACGTTTCACACCTCTAAACGGTGAGACTTTCAAAAATACACGATCTCCAAACCGAAATTCTAAATCACGACGATGCTTGTCGGCATAACTTTTCTGACGAGACCTAGCCTCCTTCAACTTTTCTCTAGCAATAGCTACTTTCTCATTACTGATCTCAATCATTTCCGGACCTTCAATTAAACGTTCACCTACTTCATCCCAACAAGTAGGTGATCTACATTTCCTTCCATAAAGAAGTTCAAACGGTGCTGCCTTAATGCTAGCATGCCAACTGTTGTTGTATGCAAACTCTACTAAACACAAATATTCATCCCAGCTGCCAGTCCATTCTAAAGCACAAGCCCTTAGCATGTCCTCTAAGGTCTGAATAGTCCTCTCTGACTGACCATCTGTTTGAGGATGAAATGCCGTACTAAAATTAAGTCGAGTACCCCAAGCTTTTTGCAAACCTTTCCAGAAACGAGAAGTAAAACGCGGATCTCTGTCGGACACAATAGATGTCGGAGTACCATGAAGTCTAACTATCTCTTGCTGAAAAATTTCCGCCAATTTACCAATACCATAATCCTTTCTAATTGGTAAGAAATGAGCAGATTTGGTTAGTCGATCAACAACTACCCAAATCGCATCATGCTTCTTCCGAGTAAGAGGTAGTCCAGTCACAAAATCCATAGATATCTTATCCCACTTCCATGTCGGAATATCCAATGGTTGTAACAGTCCACTAGCCCTTTGATGTTCAATCTTAACCTGCTGACAAATCATACACTTCGATACAAACGTCGCCACATCTTGCTTCATGCCATTCCACCAGAAGTACTGTTTCAAATCCCTATACATCTTGGTAGAACCAGGATGGATAGTGAAAGGAGAACTATGAGCTTCTGTCATAACTTTCTCGCGAAGTACTGAATCATTGGGAACACAGAGCCTATCTTCATACCATACAATTCCGTCATTATCAACCTTAAACTCCGTCTGCTTACCTTCTTCAACATTTTGCGCTATGGCCCACAGCTCGCCGTCATCTTTCTGAGCTTCCTTAATTTGCAGTATAAGGTTCGACTCCACCTTCATACTAGCCCAGTATCCATCAACACCTCGTACACACAACAACATCCAACGTTCTAAATCACGAATAATCCTAGGTTCAATCTCAATACTTGCAAGAATGCCGATTTCAGGACTAAGTGCGTCAGCAACTACATTAGCCTTACCAGGATGGTACTGAATGTTGGTGTCATAATCCTTAAGAAGTTCTAACCATCTTCTTTGTCTCATGTTAAGTTCTTTCTGAGTGAAAATATACTTGAGACTCTTATGGTCGGTGAAAATATCACACGTCTCTCCATACAAGTAATGTCTCCAGATCTTCAACGCGAACACCACAGCAGCTAACTCAAGGTCATGAGTTGGGTAATTCTCCTCATACGGTTTCAGTTGTCTTGAAGCATAAGCTATCACCTTTCCATGTTGCATCAAAACACAGCCTAATCCTTTCTTAGATGCATCACTATAAATTTGAAATCCTCCAGAACCAGATGGAAGAGTCAAAATAGGAGCGGACACCAATCTCTGTTTCAACTCCTCAAAACTCTCTTCTCGTTCATCCGTCCATACAAACTTTTCACCTTTTCTCATCAGTTGGGTTAGGGCAAAGCTAAACGAGAGAAACCTTCAACAAAACGTCGGTAGTAACCAGCAAGTCCTAGAAAACTCCTAACCTCAGTCACTGTCGTAGGTCTTGGCCACTTAGTGATAGCCTCAAACTTAGACGGATCCATGGTGATACCATCAGCAGATACAATATGACCAAGGAAAGCGACTTGTTTTAACAAGAACTCACACTTCGAAAAATTTGGCGTACAACTTCTTCTTCCTCAGAATCTCCAAAACTATCCGGAGATGTGTCATGCTCTCTTCAGACTTGGAGTAAACTAAAATGTCGTCGATGAAAACGATAACGAACTTGTCGAGGAACTCATGGAAAACACGATTCATTAGGTCCATAAACACAGCAGGCGCATTTGTCAAACTGAAAGGCATAACGAGAAATTCATAATGACCATATCTGGTACGAAACGCGGTCTTAGGAACATCTTGCTCCCTCACACGTAGCTGATGATAACCAGATCTCAGATCAATCTTAGAAAAGAACTTAGCTCCTTGCAGTTGGTCAAACAAATCATCAATACGCGGCAGAGGATAACGGTTACGAATAGTAATACGGTTGAGTTCACGGTAGTCGATACATAGACGCATACTTCCATCCTTCTTCTTCACAAACAAGACAGGTGCACCCCATGGAGAAACACTGTGTCGAATAAATCCATTTTCTATCATCTCTTGCAGCTGCTCCTTCAACTCCTTCAGTTCTACAGGTGCCATACGATACGGAGCCTTCGAAATCGGTTCAGCACCAGGAATTAACTCAATGCTAAACTCAACTTCTCTAGCTGGGGGAATACCGGGAAGTTCATCGGGAAAAACGTCGGTGAATTCGCAAACCACAGAAAGGTTTTCAATGTTAGGACTCTCCAAAGATGTGTCCTTAACAGATGCCAGGAAACCTTGGCACCCATGAGCAATCATGGTCCGTGCCTTCATAGCAGAAATAAATTAAAGATTTGAGAGGTTGAGAACCATAATAAACAAATTCAGGATGTTTTACGTCTCCAAAGATCACTGTTCTAGCATAGCAGTCAATTGAAGCTCTATGATAAGCCAACCAATCCATGCCTAGAATGATATCAAAGTCGACCATATCGAGAGGATACAGATTTGCAAAGCGAATACGATCATCAAAAGGAAGAGGGCACTTAACGTATTTATGATCAATGATCATGTGGTTTTTCATAGGCGTAGAAATCGATAAGTGATTTGCTAATTGTTTGGGCTTCATATTAAGTTTCTTAGCAAATGTGACAGATATAATGGAGTGTGTGGCACCGGTATCAAATAAAGCGAAGACAGAAAAAATCATCAATGAAAAGAGTGCCCGTAATGGTACCTGAAGTGCGCTCCGCTGATTCCAGAGTAGCATAAACACGTCCAGTAGTAGGTGGCGGCTTGATGTAGTTTCCAGGAATCACCGGGTTCCTCTTAGGGCAATCCTTGATCTTGTGAGTAGTGGAACCACAAGAGAAACATCCACCAGTGGCCTTAAAACACGGTCCCGGATGAGCCTTTCCACAAGTAGTACAGATAGGTGGGGGAGGCAAAACTTCAGCTGTCCTTTGCTGACCAGAAGATCCTGAAGCACGACCCTGATATGATCCTCGAGCCGACTGATCCTTGTTGTAACGCTGGTTATTGTTACCTTGATTCTGACGATCATTTCCATTCTTACCAGCAGCTTTGCTATCCTGACCCCTCATCTCAGGGCGCCTAGAGTCCACATTTCTTCCTGACCCCGTGATCATAACTCCTATCCACTTGACTCCTCGAATCATAACTCCTGCCAGAGTTTCCCTTATAATCATTACTTTGAGTCCTACCTTGAATCCGATCACCATCGCGATTACGCTTGTTGGAACCCGAACCCTCATGAAAGATCTCAATGTTACGAGCTGCGTCATTGCAGGCCGACACATCCTCATACTCAGTGTTAAGCAGTCGGTCCAACACCCACTTCTTCAATCCCTACTTGAAGTGCTTAGCCTGACGCCTACCATCTCCAGCATTCGTTCCAACAAAAACCACCAGCCTCATAAACCTACCCATGTACTCATTGGAGTTCTCATGATCAAACTGGTAGATTCCTGATAATCCCTCTCATACCTTTGCTGTTCAGCATCAGGGAAGTAACGGTTATAGAAGATAGTCCGAAACTCAGCCCAAGTACAAGTAATAGCAAAAGCATCTCCTCCTATTGCTTGTTTGAGTGCCTTCCACCAATTCAAAGCATCACCCTCCAATTTAAATGCAGCCAAACGGGTCTTAAATTCATCTCCACAACCCAGTACTTCAAACAGCTTCTCAATATGAGTGATCCAGTCCTCGGCCTCAGTGGGAGTAGCGGCAGTGCTAAACGAAAGAGGCTTGAGCTTACCGAAACGCTCGAGCCAAGTGTGAATGCCGACGGGTTGATTTTCTCCACCACTACCGAAGCACCATTTGATTCCGAATGTTGTTGATCACCTGTGTCATCACCTCAGGTGTAGTAAGACCAGGGAAAAGAGTGTTAGCGCATTGCAATCGCAGCATCCAAGTCAGGAATATCATCGTCTCCATCAGCGCTACCGTTAGTACGACGAGTTTGAACCATCTGAACGATATTCAAACGATTAGCAAAATGAACAAAGGTGAGATACGAAATGGAAGTTCGCAGAAGGAAACCTAAAGTCTACCCAATCCTCACAGGTCAAAGCCTAAGCTCTAAGGGTCTCAAAACCTAGGGTCCATATGTCACAGGTCCTGACTACAAGTCGTAAACCTGGGCTCTGATACCATAAATTGTAACGCCCGACCCGACAAGGGTAAAGGAATCACAAGTAATGGTGTCATATCAAAGCTAACATAAATATCCAAAGAAACTTAACATAAATGCGGAATAATTCAAGTCAAAACGACTTCAATACATAGGTCCCAGCGGAAAAATAACTCCAACAAAATATCTGAAATAATGAGTCTTAAATGGCATCAAAAGATCAAAGCTAAATAAATCTCTAAGGTAAGTCCACTCATGCACTCATCCCAAAGCAAAACCCAGCTTCCAATGCTTAGATACCTGCCGCGGAAGAAAAGAAAAGTGCGGCTGAGCTTCAAAAGCCCAGTGAACAGATATGAAAGCAAAGCGAATACTAAACGATATCGAATGTGAAATATAATAAACGAAAGATAGCAAAATCATAATCATTTTCAAAGTATAAATCAGAATTATCGAATAAAGATTATAGTTAACTACCACGAGCCCAGAAACAAATATCAGATCATAAACATATTCTCATAAGGCAACATTTCTCGTAAGGCAACATTTGTAGGGGAGACCTACCAGAGTTATGAAGGACGTGCATGCACGCAGCATCAATCATCAGATAACATATAACAGATAACAGATAACAGATCTAGGATGCATCCATACGCTCCTTCCTACATATACAAAATATGCTCCACTATCCAGGAACGTGGCAGAACATCACTCTACTGCCCTAGAGTCATATCAGAAGTGCATCACTGATACGGACATGGAACCCCCATGACTAGTGAAATATTTGGCTCGGGTGTCAAACTATCTTAGGTCAAATCAGAATGTCATAACTGACACAGATCATATTTTATCAGAAAGTTATTCATATTTTCAAAATCAGATGTTTCATAATTCAGAAATCAGAGTTCAGATAAGCAACAGCTCAAAAAAACAGAATGGGGTTCATAGCAAAGGCTTAGGAAACCCTAATATAAAAAGCTAACGAAAGAAAACGTTAAAAGGAACCTTTACTGAAAAGGTCAGAATATCTGTACCTTATTCCAAAGCAAATGACCAAAAGCAGAAATACGGAAAGCAAAGGATTACTCCTTCTTCACAGAACCTATATACATTAACGGTCGTCCATGTTATTTATGATTCCATAATTGTCGAAATGATCTTTTAACATTTGGTGTATATACTTAGTGTATTCAGTGATCTTAATACTTTAGGATTTTATGATTAAATGAGACTTAAGTGTTTATAATTAATATCGTAGATTAGGGTTCATTATGTCATTTATTAAAGTTTAGGGTTAAATGTGAAAATAGTTTTAAAGTCATAACTCACACATGAAATAATGAATTATTATACTTAGTTTCAAACCCTAATCGACTCTCATTATGTTCTAGGGTTTTCTCCTTCTTTTAATATCACATTAAGATACATTTACTTTTCATGTTACGTCTTTTAATGACTCGTTACTTAACCTAACACCTTCATGTCTTAACCATACGTTACTTATATATATGCTATACTTCAACTTTTATTCCCATGCACGTTTATGATTTTATGTGACATACAAGTTACTTATTACTCGGATTAAATACACATTTACACACACACGCACTATAGCTTTGACTAGATATGACCACGTACTACGTTTACATATACAAGCTCAACTCGACTTATAAAACACACGTGTGGTACAAGGTTCACAATCCATTAGGTTTCGATTCATGGTTCGGTCACACTTCAAACTAGGTTTAGGTTTACATGACCTTTACTTAATAAACACACGTTCAAAACTCTTATATGGTTCGGCTAATAGGTTTTACGCAAACCCTAGCTCTCTACGTACTTTACATATTCAAGTTACATGTTTTATTTAACCGAATTAATATCAAGTGTTCGGTTCTCATGTAGTGGTTCGGTTCTCATGTATGTCGTCGGTTCTCATGTATTTGACTAACCAAGATCCGATTCATAGCACTTATACGTAACATACTCTTTAATACTTATAAGGTTCAAATCATTACAGTTTATTCTTTGTTGGTTTTACGGCTCGACCAAAAAAAGAAAAACAAGTCGACTAAACAAACATGATACAATAAAGGTTAACGTAAGGTGTAACGAAAAGAAAGACGAGAAAAACAATATACCTTAGCTTGTTGAAGCAAAGTCTCGACACCAAGTTTAGGTATTCGGCCGAATGAGAGAAAGAAAAGAAAGAAGAAACAAAACTAGGGTTTCATCTTGTGTTAAGAGTTATATTTATAGGTAGTTACATTTTAGGTTAGTCTTGAGGAGTGGTGTGGGCTTCGGCTTGGTCCAACCGAACACACAAACCCACGCCCATATGGCTTCTTGGACTCTCGGCTGGCAAACAAAAGAAACGAACCCAAGTGGTTTCCCAATACGAAAACAAGGTCCAAACTAATCGGCCCCTTAGCAAGACGTTTAAATCTTCGTCGTATATAATCGATCACGTACACGTATTAGTTACGTTTTAATTACTCGTAAGTTAGGTTTTAATTTCGTTTAATGATTATAAATGTCTTTTACGTATTTTATAAATTTTGATTTCAAGGGTATTTTAGTCTCTATTAATATTGTAGATTTTCAGGTTTTACAACAAGTGTCACCGATACCTTGACTTAGTGACACTATTGTCACTAATGTCGCTTTTCTTGTAGTTATGAATCGTTATAGATAGATAAATGTCTCTTACGCAAAACCCACAGAAGATAAAATGTTCACTTTTATTTTTCTGTGCAAACGAATTCCATTGTGTTCCAAAACCTGGGCCATGCATTACAATTGCCAAGATAGAGACTGAACCTGCAAACAAAATTTCATTATATGGACCGATAAAAAATTTCTAGCTATGATCCATAGTTGTATGCGCCTTTTTATCTAAACAAAATTGAAAGAGACATGAATATTGTTTTTATATATATGAATATATGTAAATTGCATCTACTTCTTTGTTCCAACTTATTTATAAGTATAGTAATACCTAAAATAAGTAAGTCTTATGAAGAATCTAAATATAGTATATCAACCAAACCTGTAAATGGAAATTACATGTTGAACTTGTTGGAATTATATAACATGACCACTCATATAAATATAAACAATAAACATCAAAATAATCATGCGGAAGCGTAAGGAACATATAATGAATAATTAATTAACTAAAACATAAAAGTATGCGTACATTTGGATTCTATCTAAACAAGAATCAATTCCCAAACTAGCAATTGAGATGAACCCTAATTAGGGTTTATAAGGATTATTGGAATTGCCCCTTACCAATTTTGCAATTCAATCCAAGATACAATCAATAGTGTGATTGTAGCACGTTCTTGTACACCGCATTACTATTAACGAATTAAAGTAAATGCTAGTTTTAAGAACACAAAACGTTTTGTTAAAGAAAAACAAAGTAATCGGCATCTATATGAAGGTGTACGATCGTTTGAACCAAAAGAAACACACAAACAATTTAGGTTTTTAGGTTTAGGAGTACAAGAGTTAATTTACAAAGACCCTAAGCCTTGTATATATACCCAAAGAAACTTAGAGTCCAAGTTAGGGTTGAATTAGTTTATGGAAACCCACATCCAATCGTTTATGGAAACACATAGGGTTTCTAGAACCTACTTGACATCTAATTTCATATTTAGTCCTTCTTTTAACATTTAACGACCGTTAGTCCGTTACATTTAATTACTTAACGTTTGTTATGCGTTTCGTGTAAATAGTAACTAAATATAACATTTTATATTTAATTATTATAACTTCAATTTTCATACGTAAAGTGTGCAATCCCGTGGTCTCGAGTTCGATCCTAACTCACGAGTACTAATTTATATCCATAAAACCAACAGCTCCCACTTGGATATATCTTAATAGTGTGATCACATCAGTTAGCGTCTAGCAACACGCGATGCCTCTAGCACGACTCGAGTAAGGCTCCTGGAAAAACCTTTTAATGATTTCTCATTATTATTATCCTTTTGTTTCTAATACCACGTTAAATAAAATATTTGCGTCATTCTTTATTCAACCATTATGTTTCTCGTTGTAAGTAATTGAGCAAGATTACCAAATCTTCTGAACATATTCAGGGGAGATCTTGGGTGTGGCCACACAAACATCTTGTCAACCTTACGAGTGGTCCAGCAGTACTAAACTCCAAAATAAATTTGAAGGAACAAATTCTATCTTGACTACAAGAATAACTCACAAACTTTGCAACACTTCTGAAAACAACCCTTATGGCTACCAGTTATGTTTAGCATTAAGTTGTTCCACAGAAGTGCACTACATTCATGACCCTTATCTGCTATCTCAAGTCTGAGGATAACTATTCATGATTTACTTAATAACAATATATCTATAAAGTAAAATCATGTAGTTGGGATAAGTCCTATATTCAATTCATTGAATATCATCTGAAATTGGTATGCTTTCTCATTAATATATTTTTAAGTATATTATACCAAATCACTCGGATTTGTCTTAGTTTAATAATGCTCCCATATCATTAATTGACAACGGACGATTTAGAATAACTAAATATTATTTAAGGATTAAACATGCAAATATAAGATACAATATATTATAAAATCAAACATACCAAATATTTTATTTATTATAATAATTTTTTAACATCCCTTATCCAATGAAAATTCCAGTTGATGAATTATGCCTCAAGTAATGACAATCATATTTGTTTGATAAGACATAAATCAGCCAACTTGATCTATCGTAATTTTGAGAATACTTATTTCAAAAATTCAATTAGTGAAGTTCTTGTATGTGTGCATTCAACAATCCACATAATATTTCATAAAGTGTGTGACATCCTTTACCACCAATTTATGACAATTAAATTTTCAAACATTTTTAAAGTTTAAAGTATTCTTATTCTTTTAAAGTATAATGCAACTGTGCTCTTAGATAGCACAACTAGTTCACATGGCCATTAACAAGGATGAAATCCTACCATGAGTAGTATTGAGTGTCATCTCAATTAAACCAGCATCATTGTATACAAACAACAATATGCTCTTTAAAAAATCCGTAAACTTTAATATCTTATTGTGTAATGTTTGTAGCTGATGACAATTTGCACAACAATTGACATATTATTCGTCCATAGAATCTAGGAGCAATTCAGAAATGAGGAATGTAATTCTAAGTCCAAACATATTCTATTAGAATATTCATTACACAAGTTATCTAATAACTTTTAGTTAGATATCAATGTTGTCAAATCATATCTCATTCAAAAATGATACATCAATTTTAGTACACAACATGATGTACATGATGAATCTACAGGTCAAACTTATATTTCATTCATGTTCTATATTGTCAAAAGGTATGTATCCATTTCCCAAATGATATATCATATTTTATTAGAATCATTTATTTTACCGCACATGTTTTTAATTTTTAATAACAATAAACATATATTCGAAGGTTGTATGTTTTAATTCTTAGATCTTACAAGTGAAGTTTCATTCCAAACTAAGACTTAACATTTAACTTACATGGAATGTTACTTCCTATATGTTATACAACATATAAGATTTAAGAACCTTAACATAATACTCTCACTAGCTTTTAAGAATACTTAAAATTTATCTTATTTGAATTATAAATCAAAATTAGAATTTAATAATTAAACATAAGAATAATTTTATAGATGCATGCATTTATCCATTCATGGATTATTGCACTTTGTACATTTTCAAAGATTATATGAATTCAAAAAACTTTTCGATTACTTACCGTCCTTGCTCAAGTAATCACTCAAGAAAGAGTTTTGATATTCATTGTCATTTTTCATATTAATGAAAATAAGTATGAAAATAATCATCTTTATATATTTAATGTTGCATAGGAAAGAATATTCAATTACAATTAATTGTTTAAGTATGATAAATAATCTTGTCATAAGACATGCATTAAATATGTGTACAATATTGTCCATATGATTTCTTCATAAAGAATCAAACCACTGGGGTCTTCTCTTTAACGGAACTCACCTTCATTTTCTAGTCTAACTTTTAAGATAAACCAAGTTTTCAAAAATTGATTATCTTTATAGACAACATTTTTAACATTCATAGTATAAGTAATTTACTCAATTCAATTATTGGTAATACATCATAATGATTATCAGGTTTACCATAATCCTGTAACTCATATTTCTCAGCATATAAATCAAATACATGAGATATCCTTGCAGATATATAAATGAAAATTCCATCATCTTGAGTTTAACATTTCATGTCTAGACTCATTATGATATTTACTAGTGTATTTAAGAAGATTATGTATCTTGTAATTTTATCTTTTCAAGATAAAAACTCCCACTTGCCTTTTGTAATATACAGACTATCTATATATACTTATCAAGTAGAGCAACAATACAATGTTCTCTTTTGAGACATTACAAATACACATTGACAGTTCTGATTTAGTTTGTTAGTAATCACTCTTCATAAGAAGTTTAACAATTCAGAACATCGCTATTAAAACTTAATGTGATTCATCACATTCTACAATGAAATGGTGTTTTATTAATCTTTTAAGTTGGAATCTTATTGAGTATATCCAATCCATACTCAATATTCTAACCTTGATTACTTTTAAGAAAGAAGTTATAGTTATCTTGAATCAAGCAAATCAAATAGAGTTTGATTCTACTAACTGAACATACTATTAACTTATGGTATTTCTATTGTAAGACAATATAACAATATGTAAGATAAACATATTTATTTTGGCTTACCTATTTACCAACTAAGTCAACTTAATGGTATAATAGACTTTCCAAGCAAATTGCATGCTTTATAACACAAGTACTCTTTGACTAGGTAACTTCATATCCATGTCTCATCAAGAAAACATAAACTGTTATAATCCCATTATACGTTATAAATCATTGATCAACTCAATGACTTCTTGTATATGTGTTAATTAAAAAACATAACAACTTAACGTCTTACTTTATTATAAGTCTTAAAAGACTTCATGTTTATGTTTTTACAATGAATCATAAACATGTTTAACTAAAGTAATTATGAACACAACTCTTGGTTTCAATAGTAATTTTAATTTAATTTATTAATTCACAATAATGTAGGACTACATTATTTATTCATTTATTTTATGTCATTCCATAAGACATAAATATACAAATTAAAGTAGTATTAGATTACTTCATTGTCATTCCAATAATACATAAATATTTAGTTTGAAGTACTCTTATATATCATCTTGACACATGTTCTAAATACTTGTCTAATTTAGAAACTGTAAATTTATTCCAGATACGATCCCACGTAACATGGAGATTTACCTTGTTGTTGCAATCTAGCTAAGCTCTCACATAACAAAAATTGCAACACTAAGTGTTTCTTGAATTAGATATGTATAAGTCATATTAGAACGTTAGTCTCTATTACCTTGCAGGATCAAGAGAATCCGTTAAATCATATTTCGTGTGTTGTACTTGCACATAATAAAGATTTCTCCCACTTGTGCATGGAAAAACATCATGTAGCAGATAAACAAAACGACACACGTTTGCTTATGTGATCAATATGATTGTGTCACTGATATTAGAATAACTAGTAGATATAGAACCACTTCATTGTCTAATAAGGAAACGCACATGACTATACGTAAAAGCATAAATGTCTACAAGTGGAAAGTAATTATCTTAAGACATTCTAGAGATAATCAGGGTTACTACCAAGATAACAAAGCTTGTAACTCCCACTGAATTAGAGATCATTACATTAATTCCTTATTCTGTAATAAGAACACAATGCTCCAACTGGATTTGACAACATTGTAAGTGTTTCATTTACCAGTGAAAGAAAATAGTGTGTTATTTACATTCCTACACCTTGGAGAAAGTCCATACATAACAATTATTTATGTACTAAAAAAGTGTATTCTACTATGTAGATGATGGATTATCTATCAATGCCATTAACTTGAAAAATTGGGCATGCAATTTCTTTCTTAATCGTTCTACCATTCCAATGATTGTATGTAGTACTTTTAAATTTTCAAAACACAACAACTAGATAAAATATACTAGTTTGTCTTTTACCAATTTTGAAGTAAATTAGTCTAGCTTCTAATTCAATAACTCAGAAAATATGCAATTTTTTTAACTATTAAAATTTGCTTATGAGTTATATATTTAGAATTTAGACAATTCTAATTTTTCTATCATACCTTTCTCATTCATGAAAAGGAATAGGATTGAATCTCACTCTTTTTTTATGAAAAAAGGACTAGGTTTATTCTTTTAGTAAAGTTGACTCTACCAAAAACCCTTACAAGTGTAGATCAATTTACCAATACAAGAATAACCCACGTTTACGGTTTAATGTTGCATAAATACATTTAAAGATTTAGAAAAATTCAAGATTAGTATTTTCGATAATTAAACTTTTCAAGAAAATAAAATACCCAAGGTAATATTCATATAACCATAGAATTTTCTTGAAAACTATGATCTAAATTATCATAGTTCCATTATATCAGTTGATCTGCTAGCTATGAAAGCACATACTAAGGTAATCTGTCGAATAATAATTGGAATTTTTTTTCCAATTCCTAGATCATAATGGGATTTACATTACCAACAACATTGCAAATGTAAACATGTTTTATCCCATCTTGTGCCTTGAGTCCAGGTCTCACTTACTACTCAATTTAAGTCGTCTAATTTAAAGAACTGCAAATGTGTTCAGTTAAGGTCTGACTTAACATGAAGATTTACCTTTCCATCACAATCTCGCCAAGTTCCCACATGACGTAAATTGCAACTTCAAGTGTTCCTTTAACTAGATGGCACTTAACTTAATTTTAAGGGTACTAGTTTTGATTATGGTGTCAAATCAAATATGTACAAAGATGTCATGCATTCATCTTGTAGCATAAATTTTAATAAAAAAAAATTATTAGCCAATTCATAAAGATTAAATTAACAAAGCTTTTATTGAGGTATTGGTTTCGCCAATAAAGGAATTTACCTTTAATTATCGTCCATTATACGTATTTTTGTATAAGTCCAAAGACTTAGTTTTTCGGATAATTACCACAAAGTGGCACATGGAATTAAAGCTAATTCGCCCTTAAGATAATTTTGTACATAAAATAGCCTACTTGGTAACTCTAATTTGACGCACAAAGAAGCGGAAAATTTGGTCAGCGTGAAGCAATTAACCTCCTTCTTTTGGGTCACAATTTAATACGCTCCCCTCCTTATACCCCTCTTATAGTTTTTCAAAATTGGATGCGTCGTTCTCACTATTTGTACCAAAACTCATCACTCAATTAAACTTATGACAATTTTAACTCTTCAAAAAACAAATCAAATTTCACCATTGTTTAGTCCAATTTATTTTTCTATTCATGAAATCCATTTGCTTAAAACTTGTCAAACATAATAAACAAACAAGTAACAAAATAAAAAATAAACAACAAAAACAATGCGCACATAACTAACAATTAATATGCGTAAACAAGTAGCCACATGCAAACTTATTCGATAAAACCTATTAATAATCAATTCTAGGTTAAATTATGTATATATTTACTAGGGATTTCACTTACTAAGGCAAGTGAGCCACATACATCGATAAATCGATTGCGTAAGCCATAGTCAAACATATACCAGATTGCTCATAATTGATTCATTAATATATATATATATATAGGCTTTGGTTCCATTGAGAAGGTTTTGAGATTGAGAAGAGATCCTAGCCATCTAATTAAATTAAATTTGAATCAATTAATAAAACATTTAAAATTGTTGTAAGGCTAAATACGTAATTAGATCAAACAAAAATTTAATTTCATATTAAAGATTTCTATAATTTTGGTCTTCAAATTTCGAAACTGGTAACATACAGCTCGTAGTTTTCTTTTCCATTATTCTAGCTTTGTTCTTAAATTCACACGTCAATGTATTTTTTTTCTTTTCTTTTTTTACCCAATCTTTGTTTCTTTTATCTATGTTTGATTATCTATAAATAACTTTTTAGCAACATGAAAATTCACAATGAATCAAAAATAGATTTTCGATTACAGTTGGAGAGATCCATGTTATTATATTTTTCTTATTAGATCATATATAAATGTGAATCGTCAAATTGATGAATCATTGAATATTGAATAACTAACGATGAATCATTGAATATCGAATCATTGACGAATTGTCAAATTGATGAATTGTTGAATATTGAATCATAAACAATGAATCATTGAATATTGAATCACTAACAAATTATGATAGTGAATCGTTAAATCATTGGATAGTGAATCATATGTTAGTCTTTTAGTTTTGAATCATATCGGAATTGGTGAATCATTAACACAAAATGTTAGTGCTTATCATCATATACACATGAGCGATGATTGTAAAAGTCTGATGACGATTCTCACATCTTACTCCATGATGACGTCAAAGTTTGTGAATCACAAAAAACTAGACAAGTGAATCATAAATAAATATATATGAATGAAGGCATCAAAAGGGTATTTGTAAGTTATACTCGTAATACATGTGAGATGGAATGGTTGGAGTATCTTGGCATTTTTTATATATAAATTAGATCGCATGTGCTACTGATAAAAAAGATATAAGAAACAAACAGAGAATGATGAAAAGTAGTTTAGGAGGCCAATTTCACAATCGATTTGATGGAGCAAAGAAAAAAACGCTGCTTCTAAAATATATTAAATGAATTAGAAAGCTAATAAATGAAAATTGTAAATTGTCAATCTTACCCTTGACATGGTTTAATGAGATGAAGGATCAAGATTGCTTCTCACTCTTCTCAATCTCAAACTCTTCTCAATCGATCCGGATTCTATATATATATATATATATATATATATATATAGGGAATATATTAGCTACAATTTTTTGTAGCTAATTGGCTCCAATTTGTACTTACTAAAAATGTGGGTCCCGATTATTTTGTGGGTCCGATTCTTTCTGTGGGTCCCTGAATGATTGTTAGTGTATTTTTAATGAAGGATTGTGGCCAGATTGGTACAAAATTATGGCAGCCATGGCCATAATATATATATATATATATATATATATATATATATATATATATATATATATATATATATATATATATATATATGTGTGTGTGTGTGTGTGTGTGTGTGTGTGTGTGTGTGTATATATATATATTCATTAATATATACCAGTTGCACATAATTGATTCATTAATATATATATATATATATATCTATACTATCTATAATAGAAAAATGGTCAAAGTGAAAAGTGAAAAGTCAAGAAAATGAAATGTGAAAAAATTTAAAAAGGAAATGTTGAAATAATTAATTATGAGTAATTTCAACTATTAATAAATACATATGTTTCAAAAGGAAACTATTAATCATCGAAAAACGGGTTGACGGGACCGGTTTAATCGACCCGTTTTTCGACCCAACCCGTCGGGTTGACCCGGTTTATATTGACTCGTTTTTTAACCGGAACGGTTCAACAAGTTGAACCTCCCGGATCGAACCGGGTTTCAAAATATTATTTTAATCCCCAATTTCTCAAACTTTTACTATTATTCGTTTATAACCCATAAACTTTTTTTATCACTAAAACTATCTTACTAAAAAGTACAATAAAATTTTCACAATATACAATTTAAACAAGCTACAACATAATTCTAAATATAAAATAATTAAACAGACTAATTAATATTATTTTTAAAACACCCTAAAATGAAAAGTACATGTTATTATATACATTATACAGATTAATAAAACACACAAAGCTTCAAACAAGCTAACAAGTTGATGGTACATATAGTTTTGAAAATCGGATCGGACCAACGGGTTCAACAGGAAGCTGGTGTCGCCACCGGTTAGGCTAACCAATAACAGCCATCCAGACAACGACCACAAACCGGTGAATCAGGTCTCATCGAGATCTATTTCCCGGATTATTAATCGCCGCCCTTGTGCCGCCGGGTACCCTGTTACACTATATATAAAGGAAAAACCAAAAAGTAAAATGTGAAAAGTTGAAACTATTAATACATATCGAAAAGGGTTGACCACGGGCTTCAAAACCGGTGGGTTGACCATGTTTAATTTGACCCATTTTGACCCAACCTGTCGGGTTGACTCGGTTTAAATCGACCGATTTTAACGGGAGCGGTTCAACGGTTGAACCACCGAATTAGTACAGGGTTTCAAAACATTATGTTTAATCCCCAAATCTTGAGACTTTTATTATTTTTCTTTAGAACCCATAAACTTTTTTAACACAAAACGACGCTCGTCGCTATATAAATATATATATATATATATGTTTTTTCAAAAGCGATTATAATGTTTTACAATTAAGAGAAAATATGTGCCCGTTAGTGCACATTAAATTTTTCAATAGGCTAAATCGCCCATTTCAAAAGAAAAATTGGGCTAAACGTGCCCAAATTTTTTATAAAATAGCCAAAATTAGCCTTTTTTTTTGGGCTAATCACATTAATGCTAATTTTGGTAGTTGCGTTCTTCTTAACAACGGCACCATTAATCCCATCCTTGTTAGTTTTACGTGACAAGGAACGTCTGTTGTTAGTTTTATCTCATAACTGATGTAATGTTTACTTTCATTTTCATTAAATCTTTTAATATGCTGTTTGATAGATGTTAAAATTTTGTCTAGACTTTAGTTATCGTATAGTACAACCGTTTGCAATTGCATTTTCATCGGTTCACGTTTTATTTTAAACGCTACACAAAACACTCACCATAGTATCACAAATCATTAATTATCTGACGCTAGAAACCGCTGCCGCTAGGCGCGGGTACTCGCCTAGTATATATATATATATATATATAGTGTAGGGTTATTTTCAGAACCACAAAAAGGTCGAGAACTGCGAAAACCGATCTGAGCCATTAGATTTTTTATCAATGGATATAAATGAATATGGCATAAATGTAAATACATAAAAAGTTGTGTTTAATTTAATAAGTGGTGGAGGCGCATTATTGTAAATACATAAAAAGTTGTGTATTTTAAAATCACTCCACTAAATACAGATTTACAGTAAAAAAAAATCCTACTTCTCTCTAGGCAAAAGTTCCTCATAGAACCAATTTTAACCATAGATCCCATCAATTAATCTGGACCTCTCATCTACATATCATCCAATGGCTAAAATTAAATCTTACATTTACACTTAGAGGGTGAATTGGTCATTTAACACACCTCATTTAACACACTCGCCTGTACTCTCACCTATACTCTCACACTCACATCTATACGGTTCATCTATACGGTTCTCTCATTAAATCACTCACACCAAACCCTAATTTTTTCCCCAAATGATATGAATAATGGATTCATCATCTGCTCAAACTAAGGATAAATCAAAGAACGATTCATCATCTGCTCATACTCTTCTTTGGTAATTTTTGATTTTTTGACTTATATGCTTATCTACTTGAACCTATAGCTTATTAAAGCCCATAGTTGATAAGCTCATAAGCCAGGAAAAGTAAGCTTATCAGTAAAAATGTTTATTTTAGTTTTGATATAGTAGATTAGTAGCTAGTAGGAAATAGGAAATATGTGATTGCTTATGCAAACGGATTGTTTGGTTATGAAAATGAATGTGAGGAAATAAGATGTTTTGAATAAATGGTTTGCGGGTTCGTTATTAGATAATTTTATTGAGGACAAGTAGTTCTGGGGTGTTTGTCTTAGCTTATTTAATTGGCTTATGAGCTTATTGAGAGTTTGATAAGCTCATTAGCTCATTTTTTATGGCTTGTAAGTGTATGCACTTGAGCTTATGTACTTGTATAAGCTATTATATCAAGTTGATATGCTCATAGGGTTGGTTTCTTTCATGCTTATTTGAAATTGGGAAAGCACGTAAGCTCACTTTGTTCAGCTTATAGCTAGGAAAAGTGGGGTTTTGAGCTTTTCTAAATTCAAATAGGCTCACAAGACTGAACAATAAGCTAATTCAAACACTCCTTTTAAGTGAGCTTGTAAAGCTTTTAATAAGCTCATGAGCCCATCAAATAAGCTATACAAACACCCTTGGTAGCGTGTATGTAGTTACCATTAGATTGATGGATTGAGCTTATTTTCAGTTTGGTAAAAATGGACATATTGCTTAAGCTTATATGTTGTGCAAGTCGGGCTTCCATATGTGCGGTAATTGGGTATTAATTGTTGAGTCACGTGAACTGCTTGTTTGGAAGGTGTCATATGTTGTGTAGTTAGTCAAATCTACTTGTAAGCTGAAGCAATGATAATAGTAGAAGTTTCTATAGTTGCCATTAGTTTTTAGGATACGAATGGGTGAGAATTATTTGAATGGTTCGATTCCCTTAGGGTTGTTTAGTTTGCCTAATTTGTCGCAAGTTGAGTTGCAGGATAATTTGTTGTGGTGAATTTCACTGGCCCGATTCATTTAATCTGAGCTGAGGCATGGATTTGAGTAATATCGTTTGACGGGGAGTTGCGGTTAATTAGAAGTTATTGGTGCAGAAGCTGTTGCTTGATGGGAATAGGTTTAGTGGAAGTATTCCTAAGGAAATAGGAGAAATGCGAGAGCTGTCTAAGGTTGATTTTAGTGGGAATAAGTTTTCGGTGAGATGCTGAGATTGTAAGTGTCGGTTGTTGTTGCATATGTTGATCTTAGTAGGAATGAGTTTTTAGGTGAGATTCCTAGTGAGATTACTGGTATGCATATTTTGAATTACCACAATTTGTCGAGGAATCATTTGGTGGGAAGAATACCGACATCTGTTGCTTCTATGCAGAGCTTGACGTCGGTTGATTTTTAGTATAATAATCTTCGGGTTTGGTTCCAGTACTTGTCGGTTTAGTTACTTCAATTATACGTCGTTTTGGGGAGCGGGTCTTGTGGACCGTATTTGGGACCCTGTTAAGATGGTGCTATGAATAGTACTCGTCAAGAGCATTCTAAGGGCTATCACTTCGTGAAGCTTTTACTTGTTATCGGGTTGCTTGTTTGTTCTATAGCCTTCTTTGTTGCACTATCTTTAAGGCAATCAAAACTATCCGTTGTTTGTTCTATAGCCTTTGCTTGTTTGTTTATAGCTTTTGCGTGGGTCTTTGGATCGGATTGCTCAATATTTTGTTTGGTGTTATTGTATTCGAACACTATCCGTTGGACTGTCACAAGTACGATAATTAGGTGTTGATCGTTGCTTTACATGTGGTCGTTTGAAAGTGTCATCCGGTGTGTAGTTAGTTTGACAGTTAAACACCTTTGTAAGCTGCAAAATGATTATATTAGATCCAAATTAATTTATGTGTTAAAATGTCAAAACAGTTCGCACATCATTTATACTCTTCCAAGTGCCATTTGTTTTTTAATTTTATTTCACTCATTTCTTGTCCTTATCAGCTGAAATTTTATCTAGAATCATGTATGATTCTACTAGAATCATGTATGATTCTACTAGAATCATGTATGATTCTACTAGAATCATATATGATTCTAGTAGAATCATACATGATTCTAGTAGAATCATACATGATTCTACTATGATTCTAGTAGAATCATACTAGAATCATATGTTTGAGTTATTAACAATCATATTGTAGTAGATTATTTATTGGGTTATTAACATTTAAAATTTTGATGCAGGTCAATCAAAAACTGGCAATGTGAAGATGACAAAGGGAGTAGTGACGAAGAATAGGACTTCTCCTAAATCAACCGTTGTTAAACCTCATTGTAAATCTATTGTGAAACCTATCTGTCAAACCTCTTGTCAAACCAAAACCTGCCACGATAAAAATTTATCATATGAGGAGCAATTAGATGAAGACAGTGGTTCTAGTGAAAGTGATGAGTACATGGATGAGGGTGAGGACGAGGAAGGGGATGCGTCTAATGAAGAAGAGGGAAGTGAAGAGGAAAGTGGTGAGGAAAGTGAAGAGGATGAGAAGTTAATAAAGAATTTAAAATCAAAGAGTGTTAAGGGAAAGAGTAAAAAGGTTAAGAATGAGATTTCTAAGTCTGATAGCGACTCAAAAGATCAAAGGGCTAAGAAACGTGTCAAGGAAATGAAGGATGTTTCAGAGACTAAGAAAAGGAAGCGTTTTCTAAGTCGAAGAAGAAAATGTCTCGAAGCCTAAGAAATCTTTGAAGAAGGCTGTAGGTTTATTGAAGCCTAAGAAGGAGCATTTGTTAAAGGCTGAAGAGAAGGTTAAAGTGAAGATTGAGCGTGTATTGAATTCAGATTCAGATAAGGAGAAGAAGAAGAAGAAACCTCTGCTGTAAGCAGATTGAGAGGAATGAGTATTTGAGTAAATTTAATGTTCTCTTATCTAGGACAGTTCCTTCTAGCTTGTTTTCTACAATCCGTGATGCGAGAGTTGACATGGGATCTTTCTTGGCGGATATTGGTTTTTCTTCATTGCACATGGTTTCTATTGACACGCTTCCATCTCGTTTGGCAAGGTTTGTGGTGTCAAAGTTTAATAACAAAACTTACGAGTTTGTGTTGGAGAAGGGGACGATTCTTGTCACTCGTGAGAAAATCCACGATATCTTAGGAATTCCTCTTGGTGAAATTTCTTTATTTGATTTACCCAGAGATCTCTTGATGATCCTTTTGTGACGTTGTGGTTGAATCAGTTTTATCCATTGAAGTTGAAGGAAATCCGAGCTAGTCATATTGCTTCAAAGTTGGCTATCGCAGAGCAAGTTGACTTCATGTTTAAAGTCAACTTTCATATGTTATTTGCAAATGTGATGGGTAAAGCGATACAATGAAGGCGTTGTTAATTTGAATGTGGTTAGACGTATTACCAAAGATACTAACATTGCCCAAATTGATTGGTGTGGTTACATTTCCTGTCTCAAATATAGTGAACGCCAAAGATTTGGCGGCTACTATATTGGTCCATTGTGCTTCTTGATTGTAAGTTTATACTTTTTATGTTTACTGTTTTTGTGTATGCTTTTTATGATCTCATTGTGAATTTTCTTACTTTTAGCTCCCGTATCTTGATTCCACAAAATTTGAGCGTTTAAATGTTATCCGTTACCGTCTGCTATCGAACTGGAGCACAACTTCAATGAATCTACGGCAAAAGCTTGAAATTGAAGAAAAAGTCATAGGCAAATTGGATTTGCATGCAGATTGGAGTGAATCTGAAGTACATGAAACCGAAGGTTTTTATGATGGTGGGGTGAATGTGAGCAAGTCTCGTACTTCCTGTGTGCCTCCTACTGATAAACATGTTAGACTCTTTTCCTGTCTTTTTTGAATTATTTGTTTGAACTACAATCACATATGATTCAAACAGAATCACATGTGATTCAGAGAGAATCATATGTGATTCTGATAGAATCATAAGTGATTTAGAAAGAATCATATGTGATTCATAGAGAATCATATATGATTCAGATAGAATCATATGTGATTCTGACAGAATCATATATGATTCTGACAGAATCATATATGATTCTGACAGAATCATATATGATTCTGACAGAATCATATATGATTCTGTCAGAATCATATGTGATTCAGAGTAAAATCATATGTGATTCTGACAGAATCACATATGACTAAAGACTAATTGACATGTTATTCAATATTTTTACTTCAGTTTTATGTGACATGCCTTATATGATTTTGTTTTTATCTTCAGAGTTTTGCAAGATGATTAAAAACAAGCTTTCAAACATATCTCGTGAGAAGGCTGAACTTGAAGATCTTCGAAAAGGCTAATACCGAGTTCCCGAATGACGAAGAAGTTCTTGAATTATACGAGAAATATGGAGGAGTATTTAAAGATGTTATATTATTTGAAAATGTTCATGTTGATGATTTTAATCCAGGAGATGGAGGAGGATCTGATGATGGTGAGAACGTTGATGGTGAGAACGTTGATGGTAACATTAAAGATGTTGAGGAGGCTGTTGTTGAAGATGAAGAGGAAGTACCAATAATCATGAAGAAACGTATCGCAGTGGATTGAAACAAATATTGATTGGGTCGGAGGGTGATTGACAGTATTTGCGATGCCTATTATGATGTACTTTGTTTAACCCTTCTATCTTAGCAGTTTGATCTTACAAGTTTCAAGTCGAGTACCATATGATTCTTTACTCTGAATCACATATGTGATTCTCTCTTAATCACATATGTGATTCTCTCTGAAGATGAAGAGGATGTACCAATAATACCGAGTTTCTGAATCATATGTGATTCTCTCTGAATCACATATGATTCTTTAATCTTTAATCTTTTTATAATTTGTTCTTTTAATCTTTTGTAACTAAAAATTTGTTTTTATTCAGAATGATATTAACTGGCCTCGGGTTGTTGTTCCGGTTAACATTGAGTGTCCTCACACTCTGAACAGTGGTTACTCGTTCATCTCCTAAGAAAAGAGTTCCTAAGCCATCTTCTTACTTGTCATCACCATACATGAATAAGAAGACGCCAGTTATCGCTCTTCTTAGGAGGCTTGAGTTTGAGTTGGGGAATAGCTTGTTTTCAATGCAGGGCGATAAGTTGTAAGTTTACTTTATTTTTATTTGTTTTGGTCTTTATTTTTATTTCTGTAATAACATTTCTAATTCACTTTTTTTTTTTTTTTTTTAAATTTAGTGAAACGGTTTTCAAACTCGTTCGGTAACCATGAGGTGTCGTCTATACGTTTAAACATGGAGACGTTGGCACCAAATTTGTGGATAGATGCAAATGTTGTCGACTCTTGGGGAGCATCTTGAATTATGAAGAATCGCTTAAAAAGGATCCGTCACCAAAAAGGCATTTTTCCCACGAATTGTATTGTAAGTTATTTTATTTTATTTTATTTTAATTCAACTTTTTCAATCAGTTTTTACTCGTATGTTATCTAAGTGAATCATATTTGCTGAGAAGCATATGTTATTGTGATGAGAATCATATATGATTCATCGATCAGAATCATATATGATTCAATCAGAATCATATATGATTCAATCAGAATCATATATGATTCTATCAGAATCATATATGATTCTATCAGAATCATATATGATTCTGATTGAATCATATATGATTCTAAGTAAATAACATATGATTATTCAGAATGAACCAATTGAAAAACATATGATTATATAGAATCATATAGAATCATATATGATTCTAAGTAAATAACATATGATTATTCAGAATCATATATGATTTTGAGTGAATCATATATGATTCTGATATTTTACACATAAACATGATTTAGTTCAAGTACTAAAATAGCATATGATTTATTATTTAATACAGCGAAGCTATGGTTAAAAACTTATTGATGAAGATGAGCAGTGGAATATGTTTTCAGAGGAGATGTTGGCTCATTTTAAAAATGACAATGACAATGCCTCTAGGTCTCTTGCTTGATATTGAATTGGTAACTTCTCATTCCATTAGAAATTTAATTTTGTAGAAGTTTGAATTTTAGTTTTAACTTTCCTTTATTTTGTTGAAATAGGCGTTTTTCCCGATTCGTGTCTCCAATCATTTCTATGTTGTTGTTTTCAACATTAAGAAGAGTGCAACATCGATGATCATCCTTGATAATTCGATTCGGAACCTACAATTCCTACAAGGACGTTTGTGAAATTCTGGCAAGTTCTTTTAAAAATCATATGTGATTTTTATACAACTTATATGTGATTTATGTACATTTTTAACCATGTTTTTATTTTTTGTAGAAAAAGTTTTTTTCCAGGTTTCTGCAAGAACATAATCATCAAAAATATGTCTGCTTTGTTTCTAAAGTTAGAGGACGAGTTCCAAGGATGAAATGGAAGACTAAGAGCAATCATGTAGACTGTGGAGTTTTTGCGATGATTCATATGGAGTCTTATGTTGGTGATCATGTTGCAAAATGGGAAGTTGGTCTCGTGTGCAGAATCGGCAGGGTTGCATTGTTAAGGAGGATGAGGTTTAAGATTGCTACCAAGATCCTTTTGCATGATTTGAATGAACATTCACAAAAAATGTACGATTTGGCATATAGGTTCAGTGAGATTCTGAAGAGAACAGATTACAATTATTGTGAATGCTATTAAGAACGGTAGGAGCGTGAAAAGGATCCTAAGAAGGATGAGGTTGTTCATGCTCCTAAGTGATGGTAGTCATGATAGTTTATGTAGTGATGCTAGTTTAAAACTGATGTTAGTATCGATGGGTAGTTTTTGGTAGTCTGATGTTAGTTTAAAACTAACTGATGGGTAGTCTGATGGTAGTATGATGTTAGTTTAAAAATGATGGGTAGTCTGATGGTAGTATGGATGTTAGTTTAAAACTGATGGGTACTCATTTTGGTAGTATTGATGATGGTAGTATCTGATTGGTAGTTTAAATGTTTTTCTTACCTGCTATTTTGCTATATTATCTGATTGGTAGTATCTGATGTGATTATGTGTGAATCATATGACTTTTGTGCAAATCATATATGATCTGTCTTGAATCATATATGAGTTTTGAAATCATATATAATTGTCAAACGATCATATATTCTTCAAGGCAGATCATATATGATTTTGAAAAATCATATATGATATGTCTTGAAATAAGCAACATATTATATATGCTTCAAGGCAGATCATATATGATTTTTCAAAATCATATATGATTTTTCAAAATCATATATGATCTGTCTTGAAATAAGCAATAGATTATACTTGGGGAGTACTGATTTTTGAAATCATATATGATGGTAGATCATATATGATTTTTGAAATCATATATGATTGTCAAAAGATCATATATGTTTCAAGGCATATCACATATGATTTTGAAAAATCATATATGATCTATCTTGAAATAAGCAACAGATTATACTTGAAATAAGGAAAGATCACATATGATTATATGATTTGCACTATGTAACTTTTCAATTAAACAAAAGGTAACTTTTCAATTAAAAATGTATGTAACTTTTCAATTAAAAAATAAATAATAACCAAATATAAAGAAAGTATGACATTCAAGAAGCGTTAGTCGCTTGTTCACCCGCATCAGTTTCGATGTTTGTCGTTGCTTGTTCACTCGCATCAGTTCTAGCTTGTTTTTCAGCAGCAATTCTTGCAAGTTTTGCAATATACTTTGGGTTCAGTGGACATGTCATCTTCTTGTGATTGTTAGTCTTCTCACCACAGAATCCACATTTCCTTTTCCTCTTAGATGTTCCTTCAAGTGCCATTTCTTTTCCACTCTTTCTACGATCTTCTTTCGACCAACCTTTGTTTGAAGCATTGGATGGATTTTTGACCACATGTTTTTCCGGTTTTCAACCGCATATATATCCTTAATTACATCTCTTGTTTTGCGTGACGGAGGGTTAGGCATTTCATCCTCAATTTTCTTCTTGATTGATTTCAATTGTTCCACAAACTTTCCTAAATTGGCTTCATCTTTACTCAACAAAAATAAACACTCGTCTACCACAAAATTAGCTTCATTTGTTAATTTTTCTATTGGTTCATTCTTTTCTCCATACCTGTTTGTATTTCTTCTCAAACCAGGTGGTATTATATCCCTTCTCCAACGCCTCAAAATGTACTTTTCAGGGATGCTTTGAACATCACGGTTCTTCAAAACACAGAATGCATGTCGACATAAAAACCCGAATCGAAGAAAATGCCTACAAGTACATTCCACTGACCCGTCTTTAAGAGAACTTGAACCTAATTGCAGAACAGGAAGGAAAGAAAATTAGAACTTTTTTAGTACTGAAACCTATATGATTTTGTGAGCATCATATATGATTCTACGTAAAATCATATATGATTCTATGTAAAATCATATATGATTCTACATAAAATCATATATGATTCTATGTAAAATCATATATGATTCCACATAAAGTCATATATGATTATATGTAAATCACATATGATTCTGGATGAATCATATATGATTTCATGTCAGATGGTAACAGCTAAAGAATATTCAACAGTTGGAAGTAAATTTACCTTGTATTCTGCTACCTTTTCAGATTCTTCTTTTTCTTTAGAAAGTGTCCTATAAGAAGCTGCATTCCTATCTTTAACCCTAACTCTCTCACAACCCTCTTCAGTTTTAAACTCTTCTATTGTGCAAGACCAACAAGCTTCTTTTATTTCCCTTTGAACAAGCAGAAATATTGATCTTGTGTATACTTTATATGCATGGAGTTCCATCTTTAACTCTGTAGAAAGTTTTGGGGCTGAGTCAAATGTGTTGAAGTCCAATTGTTCTTGCCTATACCTTTGCCTCTCCATTGCTGATTCGAAGCACATCATGAAATTAACCAATGTTGACCCATGATTTGTGAAATGTCTAAAGAATGCATTTTCATTCTCGGACCTTGAAGTAGTTCTCATCAATCCAAATAATGGAGAGTCAATAAAATAAGCTGGTAGCCACATTTCTCTAAGTCTAAACATCTTTTTCATCCATTTATGGTCTTGCAATCCAAAATCTTCAATCAATTTTTTCCATTTTTCTTCAAATTCCAATGGTTCCATGAACATGTTCCACACAATCTTGTTGAAGCGCTTTTTGAAATCAGTTTCATCATAGATCTTTTTACAAATCTGAGAGAAAATTTCATGTTACATAGAATCATATGTGATTTACATAGAATCATATGTGATTCACATAGAATCATATGTGATTCTAAGTGGCAGATTATATTTCTCAATATTAAAATAGTATACGAATTAAAATACCTTCGATGGAATTTTTTGTGTGATATGCCACATACATAGTCTATGCTTGGATTCAAGTAAAACTGCTTCAATTGCTAACTTCATGGCTCCATCTTGATCCGTTACAATCATTTTTGGTTGTTTTTGATGTGCAGTCATGAATGATTTTAGTAGCCATGTGTAAGCTTCTTCATCTTCTCTTAGAAGCATTCCCGCACCCAATGTCACGCACTTTTTATGATTATCTATCCCGGTGAATGGAACAAACACCATATCGTATCTGAATATCACAATTTTCACACCATATCGTATGTGAGAATCATATATGATTATGTGATATTCATTTGGGATTCCATGAGAGTCATATATGATTCTGAGAGAATCATATGTGATTCTGAGAGAATCATATATGACTCTGTGAGATTCATTTGGGATTCCATGAGAATCATATATGATTCTGAAAGAATCATATATGATTCTGAAAGAATCATATGTGATTTAATGAGAATCATATATGATTCAGATAGAATCATATGTGAGATTCAGATTGAATTACAAGTGCTTCATTTAAATAACATGTGAATCAGATTGAGAGGAGACTTACTTGTTGGTTCTGAATGTTGCATCAAATGACACAATATCTCCGAATTCCTTATAGTTGCATTTGGCAACTTCATCAGCCCAAAACATGGCAACCAATTCACCTTTTTCAACCATATAATGAAATGTAAAGTTTGGAACATATTTCTTTCGGTTTTCCATTTTGTTTATCAACATTTGTGCGTCACTTTCACCTATGCATACGTTTATATCCCTTTGATAATTCTTGAAATCACTACTTGTGCCATGAACATATTGAGAACCACCTTTCATGCTACATAACAAATTGTGTGCCTTTGTTGCACCAAGTCTGAAGTTTGAAGCTTTCACAACGAACATTTTTTCCGCTTGAGTCATCTTCCTTTGTTTCTTTGTTAGATGCTCATACTCTTTTGGAATCATTAAATGATTATGCT
Organism: Chrysanthemum makinoi; assembly: GCA_910596185.1. Classification (NCBI taxonomy): domain Eukaryota; kingdom Viridiplantae; phylum Streptophyta; class Magnoliopsida; order Asterales; family Asteraceae; genus Chrysanthemum; species Chrysanthemum makinoi. Next base: position 211,893,664 of record OU343221.1, on the reverse strand, counting down.
TAGCAACAAATTTAGTTATTTCAGTATTCTCCGAAATAGGATCCAAAGTTATGAATATTCGCCATACAACCTGTTACCGTTGTCTTGTATTTCGACTTGTTTATCACCTGCTTTTAAGATCCAATGTGTTGATATTTATGTCTTTTGGAACGCCTTCCCTATTACACATAAGGTACTTACTTTTTACCAAACCACTTTTTGTATTTCTCGTTGCCGATTTCTTAACTTCAAAGTCCGCTTGTTCATAGCGTATTTGTTGTACATTTCAATACATTCCTCTATCGTTTTAAACTTTTTCCCCTCAACAGGTAAATAAATATGATCAACAACGGGTTCCCAGTACACTGATCCTCCAGGAGTTTCTTCATGTGCATATAAAGTTGGTCTTGGTGTCATGACAGAATCTGTATAGTGAGTTACATTAAAAGAATTAGAAACATTTATTTTCATAACAGAATCAAAGTATGATTCACACAGAATCATATATGATTTTCCTTTGAATCATATATGATTCAATAGGAATAATATATGATTTCTCCTTTATTACATAAACAGATCAATGTAACAGACAAACTAAAATATGTGATTCAGTAGGAATCATATATGATTCCGAATCATTCAGAAAACTAAAATATATGATTTTGAAGAATCACATATGATTCAGAAAACTAAAATATATGATTCTGAAGAATCACATATGATTCTATCGAATCACATGTGATTCTTCACAGACGCATTTCATCAAACACATGGTGTGCATCTATATTAAGAATCATATATGATTCGAATCATTCGAAAACTAAAATATGTGATTCAGTAGGAATCATATATGATTCAGAATCATTCAGAAAACTAAAATATATGATTTTGAAGAATCACATATGATTCAGAAAACTAAAATATATGATTCTGAAGAATCATATATGATTCTATCGAATCATATGTGATTCTTCGCAGACACATTTCATCAAACACATGGTGTGCATCTATACACCATGTGTAATTCCACTAGAATCAGATATGAATCCACAAAATATTCAAACTAACCAAAGAAACAAAGCAATAAGCTACCAAAAAGAAAATAAACCTTTGCTTATCCTACCAAGCAATAAGCTATTTTATACTATTTAGAATAAGCAAAAAATTAACTGAATCATATATGATCCTTTTCTTCTTTACCTTGAATAACAGGTGTATCTTCTTCTTCCATAATCTCAGCATCCACCAATATATCATCTTCAATATTAACCTCAGCATCCACCATAAGCTCATCTTCATATCTATTTTCATCAACAACATCATTGTTTTGCATTACCAACGGTGAGGATGGTGGAGAGGTTATGGTGGTGGAGCGGTGATGGTGGTGGATCGATGATGGTGGTGGAGCGGTGATGGTGGTGGAGCAGTTATGGTTGTGGAGCAGTGATGGTGCAGGATTGATGATGGTGTTGGATCGATCATGGTGATGGAGCGGTGATGGTGGTGGAGCTGTGATGGTGTTGGATCGATCATGGTGATGGAGCGGTGATGGTGGTGGAGCTGTGATGGTGGTGGAGCTGTGGTGGTGGTGGAGCTGTGGTGGTGGTGGATCGGTCATTGTGTGTGTGTGTTTTTTCACCTATAATTTTAGGTAAATAATGGAGGTAGGTTTATTTTTTTAGTTTATATAATTGACATTTTTGCCCTCTAAGTGTAAATGCAGGATTTAATCTTAGCCTTTGGATGTAATTGGATTGGAAGGTTGAGATTCATTGGTTGGTTCTATGGTTACTCAAGGATCTACATGGATCTCAACTCCTTCTCTCTATCAAACAAAATCACAACCATCATCTTCTTCTCACACAAATCCTAACCGCCTCTATCTCTTTCTCTCTCATTCAGATCATAAACCACACAATTAGCCATTTCTTTAATTCATATATATAAACCTTGACATCTCGGATCTTTCTCAGCTCAAAAATGGCGCCTCACACTCACCGGAATTCTAGCCGATGTCGGATCCGTTTGCGTTGCCGGCCACCCAACCACCTGATCTGATCTTTGATTCTTAGTGATGATCAAAGGTGAGATTTTATGTTTTATTTTTATTTGACACTTGTAGATGAGTTTACGTTTTTTATCGTATTTTTCCAGATCTTGATATTTTGTTTCACTTCTATTAAAAGTTTTAATTTTTGAAAGGTTACAGTTATTTGTTGCTCAAAGGAAACGAATCCAAAAGGTTACAATTATTTGAAAGGTTTCATATCCTGATAACTTGTTTCACTTCTATTAAATAAATCGAATTTTGTTTTTCTTAATTTGTTTTCGATCGGAAAAAATATCATATTTTCTATTTGATAATCTATTTGGCCTTTTGATCTGAAAACAAAAATGGGTTGCGATCTGCAAAAAAAATATAATATATAGAACTCTTTAATCTAGATTGATTATTAACAAGTTTTATAAGTATAAAAAACAAGAAAGTGTTGATACACTGGTTGATTACCGAACATGTTTCTATATTTTTTTTATTAGTCTATTTGTTAAAGTTTTTATGGGCTGTTGTGTTTAATGCAAATGAAGATGCTCCTACTCTTTCTTTTGGCTTTTATGTTTATCTTGACTCATTTTTTTTTCTTTTAATTCTAAGTGGTACATACGCTAGTATAAATTTGTGTGACTTAGATGTAAATAGTATAAATGACTTGTTACCGCACTTCGTTGCGGAACTAGACCATAGAGCTATTATTCTTTTCCAAAATTATTATCATTTGTTAAGATTATGTTGTCAAAGTAGTTTTTTGTTTGGTTGTATTGTTGCAAAAGCTATAATATATATTTTTTAAATGCCTAAAAGCTTCAATAACTTATGTGTTAACAATGCTCCGTATAGAATAATTTTCTTTGTTACTAAGTGTATATGTTATGCATATCATGCAACATAGAATGCATAGTTTGTGATAGTTATTTTAAATCTTGGTTATGGGATTGCTTTGGTGTGTGATTATTAAATAGATCTGATCGTAGCATAATGTGTTATGAGTGTGCATGTGTTTTTAGATTTTTTGTTGAATTTGATGTCATCTGTGCATATGTGTTTTTACAGTTTCGCAGTTTAAATGTATTAAAAGTGCATATATGTTTTAGTTCTAATATAAGGATGATTTGGGTTTAGTTCTGATTAAAGGGTGCATTGTGTTTTGTGTTTTAAAAATGTACTAATTTCTCAAAGAAGTCAAGAATATGGTTTCGTGTGTACAAGTCAGAAATACATTGTGCATATGTGTTTTGTCAGTTGCTATGATTAAATTATTCGTTTATTAATTGGTTATGGTTACAGGTACGAGTATGATGACCGATGTGAAAAGTGCACATGTGTTTTGTACATACTATCTAGCGAGAAGAAAGTTATGGTAAAGAAGTAAAGAGTAAAGAGACAAGTGCATGCAGTAAATACAAGTGCATGCCGTAGATACAAGTGCACATATACATACATAGAAATTCAAAGTGTCCAAGGAGGGAAAATACATGTGCATATAGGGCAACATATATTTTGCTTTTAGAAATTTGAATTTAAATTGTATATCACATGATTTTAAATTTTGTATATAATGTTTTTTTAAATTGTATACAATACTTGTAAAATACCTCTGTTTTCCATTCCATGTACTACAAACACACGTAAATTTACATTATCTAAAAAACACATATGCACTTTACTAAATACACGTAACTTGAACACTACAAACACACGTAAATTTACATTATCTAAAAAAAAACACATGTGCACCTTACTAAACATGCATGTTGAACAAAATATTATTCTTAAAAAAAAAAAAAAAAAAAATCCCTAAAATATAGGAAAAAACGTTTTTTATTAAATAAAAATTCGAAAAGAAAATAAAAAATGTACTTTTACAATTATACCCTTTTAAATTAAATAATAAAAATTGATAATCAAATAAATCAGATTGGTTGATGGTGGTTCTCGCAGTTCTCGATCTTTTTATGGTTCTGAAAAGAACCCTTCCTATATATATATATATATATATATATATATATATATATATATATATATTGAGTCTTCCCAATTCAAGAATTATCAAAACTATACATGTGATAAAATAACTTAACAATTAATAATTCAACATCCATGACGAACATGCATGTATCATCATGGATATAACAAAACATTTATTCAATTAAGTCACAAAATAGCATACAATTTCATGTCGCATAACAATTATTCACGAATTAATTCACGTAACATATATACAATTCTAGATTTAGATATCGATTAACCAAACAATTTTATAAACCCCTAAAAAATTTTATACAAATCGATGTAAATTTTTTTTTTGGATCGATTAAAAAAAATTAGAGAAAATAGGGCAAAAGCCCCAACCCTAAAATTAGGGTTTCAAAAAATAACCAAAACCCTAGAATTAATCATATCAAACACAATACAATATCTGTTTTTACGTGTTTAGTAATTAATTACTCATTAAACCAAGCTCGTGATGCCACTGTTGGAATTATATAACATGACCACTCATAAATATAAACAATAAACATCAAAGTAATCATGTGGAAGCGTAAGGAACATTTAATGAATAATCAATTAACTAAAACATAAAAGTATACGTACCTTTGGATTCTAGCTAAACAAGAATCAATTCCGGAACTAGCAATTGAGATGAACCCTAATTAGGGTTTATAAGGATTATTGGAATTGCCCCTTACCAATTTTGCAATTCAATCCAAGATACAATCAATAGTGTGATTGTACCACGTTCTTTTACACACGTACTATTAACGAATTAAAGTAAATGCTAGTTTTAAGAACACAAAACGTTTTGTTAAAGAAAAACAAAGTAATCGACACCTATATGAAGGTGTACGATCGTCTGAACCAAAACACACACACAAAAAATTTAGGTTTTTAGGTTTAGGAGTACAAGAGTTAATTTACAAAGACCCAAAGCCTTGTATATATACCCAAAGAAACTTAGAGTCCAAGTTAGGGTTGAATTGGTTTATGGAAACCCTCATCCAATCGGTTATGGAAATCCACAGGGTTTCTAGAACCTACTTGACATTAATTTCATATATAGTCATTTCTTTAACATTTAACGACCGTTAGTCCATTACATTTACTTAACGTTCGTTATACGTTTCGTGTAAATAATAACTAAATATAACATTTTATATTTAATTATTATAACTTCAATTCTCATACGTAAAGTGTGCAATCCCGTGGTCTCGAGTTCGATCCTAACTCACGAATACTAATTTATATCCATAAAACCAACATAACTCGTGTCAGTTGATTGCTCCTCTCGCAACCCACCAAACGGAATAAACTCTTGCCCTCTAAAATCAATATCTTCTAATGAAGGATTAAGAGTAAAAGAATCCTTACACGTGTCAACCTTGATCATCGTTGTATCGACTTAGATTATGTTTTATGCCCGATTTGCAACAAGGATACTGAAATGGAAGATCGAGCATCACACCTCGATCTATCCTTTTTGGGTACGCAGTCAGATGTAAGGAATGTTATGTGTAGTTTGTTCCATTAAGATGCTTTGAGTCAATCTGAATAACACATCTTACTGTTAAAAGATAGCTAGAAAGTCTGAACGCGAACCAAATAATATTGTTTGTTTTTAAATTGTCTGAATTCTTTTAATTAATTTGCAAATTTTTGTTTATAAAATCACCACATGAGGGTTTTATATAAAATCATCGCTATAGTATAGGCCAGTTGTTTATCTTGTTTAGGCATTAGGGTTTTCCTTTATAAACCGTTGTATGCTTGGTAGTTTTAGTGAATTTGATATAATACATTTTTTTAGTTTTCCTCTTGTTCCTACAAGAAGGACATTCTCAGGAGGCGGAATTACTAACCACATCCATCTTGTACATAGACGAGGTGCTGGATTTAACAGATCATGTCAAATCTACCTTTGGTTTATTTGGAGTTCGAGAAACGACTTGATCTTCTTCAACAATAAACGGACCCACAAGGATATATTCAACAACAAAAATCTTTCGTCATTTAAATGGATTTCAAGTAGACGCGAAAATCATTGTTCAATTGGATGGAGTGGTAGAGTTACCGTGTAGCGATTTGTCGCTTCTTGTAAATCTTGTATTTGTTTTCTAGCTTCTTGCTAGCTTTTAATACAACTGTTTAAAAGATATGGAAATTACCAAATTGTCTTTTACTTATTGTGTTGTTGGAATGTGAGAGTTGGATTAGCATATACGACTAAAGGTGTAAGCCTATTGGGGGCACACACGTTGAACATTAGAATACGTTTTCACGTAAAGCTAAAAAGTAACTTCGTTTGGACATGAAATGAACTAGACATGAAACTTGCTTGTCCTAAATCTATATGGACGGTCACAAGTAGGATCGGGGAGGGCATATTCTATCTAGGTTCATTGAGAAGTGATAAGGGTTGGAATGGATAGTTGTGAATAGGTTTGGAGTGCTTGAGATAAAGCTTAAGTTCATATTTTGAAGCTTATCTTTGCTAGGGTTAGGAGGGTATATAAACACCCTCATACCCACCTCCTTTTGCACGGCATACACAACAACAAACACTAAAACTCTGCCATTATTCCTACTCTCTAATCAGTCGAAGTAATAGACGTTGCTAGGATTCATTAGTTTTGGTTTTCTCCCCATTACCCGTCATTTGTATTCGATTGTGATCCAAGGTGAAAAGCAAGTGTGGTTTGATCCTTTAGCTACTGTATAGGCTTAAGGGTTTGTGGGTTACTTGTTCTCAGGCTTGAAAACAAAATAGGAAGCACATATCTTATTTTCCTGATCGTTCTCGGACAGCAAAGGGAAGTTGATCGGATAGGGTTATCCGATATCGAACAACACAGGTTTTGGGCTGTTTTCATTTTGATTCGATTTTAGAGCTTTGACACTTGGTGTTTGGGTATATGTGTGATACGAATAGCACTCCGGGCATATTTGTTTGACGTGTTTGTGTCAGCACTCGTAGAGGTGATTGTGTTAATTACTTGTTTTATTTGTTGTTGCTTCGACGGTTAGTGTCTTTGTTCCCTTTTTATCTCATTTTGTTTATTATACGTGTTGATCATAATTGCTAAACTAGATCCATTATCCGCTGCGTACTTGTAGTTAAATGGTTAACTAGATTTATAAGTCCCAACAGTGTCATCACGAGTCAACTCGTTTTGTGTTTATAGGTTACACGATTTAATAAACACGTGGAAAGGCTGCATGAATTCTAACTTAGTTATTAGTTTTATTTTTTGTTTTGACAACTTATCATGTAATACTTATCATTAATTAGTAAAAAAATACCTAGATGCAAATGAATTAAATTAATGGTTAATTAGATACATAAAATAGTATAATTAAAAGTTAACTAGTTTGCCATGATTATTTTATGTATGAATTTCGGGCATAAGACCCACTCAATTACTTTAAGTGATGTATGGGGCGATCTAGGTACTGCACCTAGTGAAAGTCTTATTGTTCTCCTTTTGAGGAAGACTTGCGAGACAACTCGGATTATATGAGTTTATATATTAATGTTTTTGTTTATGTGTTTGATTCCTTATTTGCATAATTGTTACATGTTTTACACACCTAATTGTATGCAATATGGAATAAAACATATCGAAATCATGAAATTAATACGGTCTTAATTTACACGCCTAAATACCATGCTCATTGTGACCTGCTATTTGATTCGTTGAAAATTTGTTTCCGTAAAATTAAGTGACCTAATTAATTAAAACAAATTTTCTTGAAATAAAAAACTGGACGCTATGGACACTTGGGATGTACGGCTCACCCACTAGAAAAAACTATAAGGGGGGTTTAAGGCGGTGCGCACAGTCACACCTAAAGGATTTTCGGTTATTGCTTCGCGCTTACCTGGTCCTCCGCTTCCTTGCGAGTTCGATTGGAGCTACCATGAACCATGATGATCGCTACAGTGTCATTACTAAAAGTTTTTAAAATAAGTGCTACAAAGTTGTTTTGCATGCTTCTTTGTACACGATTTTACCACATTTATGTGTATACCCTATATGTAAATTTTAAATCTATGCCAGCCAACCAAGAACACGTGCATTTGGCTTGACCTCTTTGGTCAGACCTTATGGCCATTCCAACCTATGGCAAATTTTTCTCATTGGTCAGACATTTGGCGATGTTTGCACATTCTTGGTTGGTCAAATTATTTCGAGTATACTTGGTCAGACCTTGGATCCGAGGCATAAGATGAGACTAAACATGCTCATGACATTATTACTTGTCTAGTAATGTCTTGATCAGTCTCATAAGTCTAAGAGTTGCATTTTATGCAATTAACGCTCGTCGCTTACCTCTTACCCCACTTGTTTACACATTGGTCAGACTTTTGGTAATAAGTGGGAGGTCAAGTTGGATCTTAGTTTTAATTAGTAATTAATTAGGGAGCTAATTCTATTAAAAATTTAATTATTGAAAATACTAACTATTTGAACTTTTCTAAATTGTAGATGACTACCTCAATCGGAAACAATTTGGTACTTAAGAGTTTTTTTGAGAAACAAAAACTCACTGGACCTAAATTCATTGACTGGTATCGCTAGCTTCGCATTATCCTGTCAGCTGAAGATAAGGAAAATTACTTGGAGTATCCTATTCATGCTGCACTTGTTGCAGCTCCTGGACACCAAGTCCTTCCCGAGGCTATTGCAGCTCACACTGCTTGGGTCAAATGATCAAAGGACATTGCTGCATTCATGCTTATGACCATGGACTTAGAAATCCAATGAAATCTAACTCACCTTGGTGCATATGACATGTTACAGGAATTGAAATCTATGTTTGCTCAACAGGCAGAATAGGAACTTCTTCAAACCACGAGGGAATTTCACTCGTGCAAGCAAGAAGAAGGTTAATCTGTAAGCTCATATGTTCTAAATATGAAGAGCTACATTGAAAACTTGAAGCGTCTCGGTTATCCCGTCACTTTGAACTTTGGAGTAAGCCTAGTATTGATTGGACTCTCTAAGGAGTATGACAACTTTGTGCAGAACTATAATATGCACATCATGGAGAAGACAGTGAATGAATTACATGCTATGCTTAAACAACATGAGCAGACGCTACCCAAGAAATATGTTGCACCTGCACTTCATGTTATACGTGCAGGAAAGGTCTAGAAAAACCAAGGTAAAAAATCGTTCAAGGCTGCTAAGGGGAATCAAAGGAAAGGAAAGTATAAGTTGGCTTATGCTCGAGCATAAACCACCTAATGCTCCCAAGCCTAAGAATCCTCCACCACCTAAGAAGGATAACCCTGCAAAGGGCGGCCCCTGTCACCAATGTGGTGAAATAGGTCATTGGAGAAGGAATTATTCCGTGTATCTCGCCGAGTTGATGCAAAAGAAGAAGCTATCTTAATGAGGTAGCACTTTAGGTATTTTCACCATAGAACTCTATTCTTTTCCTAATACATCTTGGGTTTATGACACGGGTTGTGGTACTCACATCTGTAATAATACTCAGGGTCTCAGGGGAGGTAAGAAGCTGAATCCAGGCTTTAAGTGCGTACATGGGCAATGTTCAACGTGCAGGAGTTGAAGCTATTGGAAGTTATCATTTATGTCTCCCAAGTTGATTAGTAGTTGTTTTGAACAATTGTTATTATGCTCCCTCTATTAATAGAGGGATTATTTCAGTTTCATGTTTGTTTGACTATAGTTTTATTAACCATTTTGAATTGAATAATACAATTTCAGTTTCTAGGAATAATGTTGTTTATTTTAGTGCTATTCCAATGGATGGTATCTTTAAAATTGATATGTCTTGTTCTAAAACAAATGATAGTTCTATGTTTGCTGTTAGCAATAAAAGAGCCAAGCTCACCTTGGACTTTACTCTCTTGTGGCATTATCGTCTTGGACACATTAGCAAGAAACGCATGGGGAAGTTGCAACATGATGGACTTCTCAACTCAACTGACATTAAGTCATTAAAAAAGTGTATTTCATGCATGTCTGATAAGATGGCAAGAAAACCCTATTCACATCAAGTGGAAAGGGCTAAGGATCTACTTGGACTAATACATATCGATGTATGTGGCCCATTTAGAACTGTGTCAAGACAAGGAGCTAGTTACTTTGTCACTTTTACTGACGACTATAGTCGGTATAGTTATGTTTACCTGTTGAAACATAAACATGAAGTGTTTGAAACATTTAAAGTATTTCAAAAGGAAGTAGAAAACCAACTCGGAAAGACCATTAAGTCACTACATTCTGATCGTGGAGGTGAATATATGAGTCAATAGTTTGTGGATCATCTTAAGGAGAAGAGGATTATTGCCCATCGCACTCCTCCTTACACGCCATGACATAATGGTGTGTCTAAAAGGAGAAATCGAACACTGCTAGACATGGTTCGCTCCATGATGAGTCAAACTACTCTTCCAAAGTCCTTTTGAGATTATGCCCTTGAGTTTGCTGCACGCATTCTCAATATGGTTCCAACTAAGAAGGTTGATAAGATACCATACGAGGTATGGCATGGGCAAGCCCCTAAGTAGTCTTAATTAAAAGTATGGGGTTGTGAGGCACTTGTTAAGCATGATAAACTTACCAAACCTGACAAACTGGAACCCAGATCTATTAAGTGTATTTTTGTAGGATACCCAAAGGAAACAATGGGATATTGTTTCTACATTCCATCTGAGAACAAAGTAATTATTGCTCGAAATGCTGAGTTCTTTGAGAAAATCTCTTGGATCAAGAAGCAAGTGGGAGTCTAGAAGATCTTGAAATTATTCAAGAAGAAGATACAAATCCTTATGTAGACACTAGCTTAGGTCATGATGAGGATGATCAAGAAATTGATGAACCTCAAAGTGATATCAATCCCATTCATAAGTCCGCTAGGACACGCCGTGCTCCAAATCGAATGTGCTGATACGTCGATGCTGAAGAGCATGAGTTAGGGGATCTTGGTGAACCCAATAACTATAAAGCTTCATTGTTGGATCCTGAATCCAAGAAATGGATTGATGTAATGAATGTGGAAATGCAATCCATAAAAGACAACAAAGTCTGGGACTTAGTTGATCTTCCTCCTAACGGTAAAACCGTTGGTAGCAAATGGCTCTTCAAAAAGAAGATTGACATGAATGGTGCGATGCGCACCTTTAAAGCTCGATCGTAGCAAAGGGCTTCACTCAAACTTACGGGGTTGATTATGAAGAGACTTTTTCTCCTATTGCAGACATTAGAGCTATAAGAATTCTCATAGCCATAGGTGCATTCTATGACTATGAGATTTGGCAAATGGATGTTAAAACCGCCTTCCTCAATGGACATCTTTTCGAAGAAGTCTATATGGTGCAACCTGAAGGTTTTGTTAATCCAAAATACCCTAACCGAGTATGCAAGCTCAAGCGTTCTATTTATGAACTTAAGCAAGCACCTAGGCAATGGAATAAACATTTTGATGACGAGATTAGAAATTCGGTTTCACTCAGAATCTAGATGAGCCATGTGTATATCAGAAAGCTAGTGGGAGTTATGCCACTTTCCTAATTCTATATGTTGATGACATATTACTCATTAGAAACAACATTCCAACGTTACAAGATATCAAATCCTATATTGGAAAATGTTTTGTCATGAAAGATCTAGGAGAAGCTGCATATATTCTTGGAATCAAGATCTATAGAGATAGATCAAGACGATTAATTGGTTTATGTCAAAGTGCTTACATTGAGAAAATCTTGAAAAGATATTTAATGAAGAATTCTGAACGAGGAACTATCCCAATGCAAGATGAGCCTAAATTGAGTAAATCACAAGGTCTTTGAGACACCTCGAAAAGCGCATGCAGAGAGTTTCCTATGCCTCGGCTATAGGATCAATTATGTATGCTGTGTGATGTACTCGTCCTGATGTTGCGTTCCCTCAAAATATGAAAGGCGTTTTCAACGAGAATCCAAGCGAACTTCACTGGACTGCTGTTAAGAATATTCTTAAGCATTTACGCAATACTAAGGTTATGTTTCTGGTTTATGGAGGTGATATGAAATGAGAGCTCGGGTTTCTTGCTACGATGCTAGATATCCGGACAGATCTTGATGACCTAAAATCTTAGACTGGATATGTATTTATTTTAAATGGAGGTGTTGTTGATTGGAAAAGCAAAAAACAGAGCATTTCTGCAACTTCATCTACATAAGCTGAGTATATAGCTGCTTATGATGCATCTAAAGAGGCTGTATGGATTCAAAATTCATTTCCGGGCTTGGCATTGTTCCCATAATTGAAGAACCTATAAATATGTATTGTGATAATATGGGAGCCATTATTATAGCTAATGAAAGTAGAATCACCAAGGGTGCTAGCATTACCGCGCAAAAGTTCATTATCTTTGCGAAACCATTGAATTGGGTGACGTGAAGATATTAAAAGTTCACACAGATGACAATCTAGCTGATCCCTTTACGAAGCTAGTAGTCTCATGTAAATCCATGTGTTAATTAGTATTAGGATAATTTTGGAATTGTAAGACAGTTTTATTTTCTGATAAATAAAGATACGAGGTATTTGTTATTTTATTCATATAATTTGTTAGTCCATATTTGCATGTTTATTCCATGAAATGATTTATCATTCTAAATATGTCCATTGTCGGTTAACGATATGGGAATATTGTTATGCAAGGCAAATGTGAGTGTTGGTTATATTTTATGACAATGTGGATTGTTTTCGCCAAACTCATATGTATTCACAAGGGATGCATATTGGATACCCCAACTTTCAAACATTTATTTTTTGATCCTTGTCATGAGCAAAATGTTGAAATGGTTTGTTAAGTCATCCTTAGACTTGAGATACAAACAAGTTCTGTTATGTGTGGATATCACTTTTGTAATTATATGCCAAACATTATCCTAAATAAGGTAGTTATAAAAACTATTTTTTGGAGTGATGTGAAGCAGCATCCACAACACTTGTAGTCAACAAAGGATTTGTTACTCCAATTGATATGTGCATAAAGACACCATGGGCCCTTCTCCGAATTAATCGAGATAATTGTTAGGCCGAACCCAAAGGGTAATGCAAGATGATTCTTGATTACATTTGGTATATCTAATTAAATTCTATAACGAGAATCTAAATGGTTAAACTATATGGAATGAGTTAGGATCCGTATCCATGGTTTAACGGTATCTATAACAAAGGATGATAAAAGCAAGACATAAATGACCATGCTACTGAGAATGATTTATGAAACTATATCTCAGACACCTTTAGTTTAAATAGCGAGTGAGAGCGTTGCCAGATGTTTCCGTAGTTGTTATTTGTGCTATCTGCCACTCCAACTCCCAAGTGGGAGCTGTTGGAATGTGAGAGTTGGATTAGCAAATATGACTAAGGGTGTGTGAGCCTATTGTGAGCATACACATTGAACATTAGAATACGTTTTCACGTAAAGCTCAAAAAGTAACTCGTTTGGACACGAAATGAACTAGACATGAAACTTGATTGTCCTAAATCTATATGGCCAGTCATACGGAGGATCGGGGAGGGCATATTCTATCTAGGTTCATTGAGAAGTGATAAGGGTTGGAATGGAGATTTGTGATTAGGTTTGGAGTGCTTGAGATAAAGCTTAAGTTCATCTTTTGAAGGTTATCTTTGCTAGGGTTAGGAGGGTATATGAACACCCTCATACCCACCTCCTTTTGTACGACATACACATCAATAAACACTAAAACTCCGCCATTATTCCTACTCTCTAATCAGTCGAAGTAATAGACCTTGCTAGGGTTCATTAGTTTGGTTTTCTCCCCATTACCCGTCATTTGTATTCGATTGTGATCCAAGGTGAAAAGCAAGTGTGGTTTGATCCTTTAGTTACTGTATAGGCTTAAGGGTTTGTGGGTTACTTGTTCTCAGGCGTGACAACAATGGAAGCACAAAGCTTATTTTCCTGATCGTTCTCGAACAGCAAAGGGAAGCAGATCGGATAGGGTTATCCGATATCGGACAAGGTTATCCGATATCGGACAACAAAGGTTTTGGGTTGTTTTGATTTGGATCCGATTTTAGAGCTTTGACACTTGGTGTTTGGGTATACGTGTGATATGGCTAGCACTCCGGGCGTATTTGTTTGACGTGTTTGTGTGAACACTCATAGAGGTGATTGTGTTAATCACTTGTTTCATTTGGTGTTGCTTCAGGGTTAGTTTTTGTTCCCTTTTTATCTCGTTTTGTTTATTATACGTGTTGATCATAACTGCTAAACTAGATCCATTATCCGCTGCGTACTTGTAGTTAAATGGTTAACTAGATTTATAAATCCCAACATGTGTAAATTTTCAATTTAGGTTATTTAATTAGTTACATAGTTGACTATTGTTTTTTGTAAGCTTATGCTCGATAGTTTAATTATGCACACTTGTAAAAGCGGATCAGCTTATTAGCTTATTTCTCTTCCAAAAAACTTACAACCTTTTTGTGATAAACTTATCCACACAATATAAGCTGTAAATTAAAACTCCTAGAATAATCTCAGCCAAACACCATCTTAATAAAAATGTTCATTTATGTTAACTGACTCAGCTTCTAACTTGCGACTGTCTTCATGTAAATAGCTAGCCTGCAGGTATGGAATGACCAAATATAGTAAGTAAGTCATGGGTATTGATTAGTTATGTATTGATTATGGGGTACAAATTTCCCTGCTCAATGAGTGATTTTTTAATATCCGAAATGGCTCAATCACCCAACTCTTTAATTTTGCCACCTTTATAGACACCAACTCTGTAATTATATGTGATCTTACATTAAAAACGGGTATACTAAGTACAACAACAATAGCCATAAACGTTACATATATGCATATAGCTAGGGATTATATGGACAAGACATAGTATTTAATGCCGAAACCTAACAAATTAATTTTCATGTCTATAAAAGCCGGTGAGATATCTTTACTTGAAACCCGTCCCAATTGTATCTCTCTCTCTCAGTTCACCCTAATATTCTTATATTTTGATCTCGTAAGTTGAAAATGAGACATACAGTATGCGTGACATTTAAATTTGTAATGCTGATATTCTTGTTCCTGGCTGCGATTACATGCAATGCACATACCATGGAGAGTGGTAAGACACTTAAGGTTCTTGCGGAAAAGTTTAACGTAACATCCATTGTGGTGTTTGGTGATTCAAGTGTCGATCCTGGTAATAACAATAATCTTCCGGACACATGGCATAAAGGAAACTTCTTGCCTTACGGAAATGATTTCGGTCATTCCATACCGACGGGAAGGTTCACTAATGGGAAGCTCGTCACTGATTTTATTGGTAATTTTTTAGTATACAACTATACATATATGATCTTGCATGAAAACTTGTAGGACAAGTTATATTACTTTTGAAACATGCATTGAAACTTAAAGGTACCTTATACTGCAAATTTTGTAACGTAAATCATAAATGTATGAATGCAGCTGGTGCTTTAGGATACACAACCAAAATCAAAGCCTATTTGGACCCAAACCTGATGGAAGAAGACCTCTTGCATGGTGTTAGTTTTGCATCAGGTGGATCTGGTTATGATGATTTCACAGCAGATAATATCACTGTAAGTGCCATACCTGAACATTTTAATCTAAAAAAGGGGTCGTGAAAATTGAACAAAATCTAAACAAAGTCGATCGTCCGTCTCTTGACAAGACTAATTATTATATTTTTGTTTTTGTTAATGTAGAATGTTATATCTCTTTACAAGCAACTGGAGTACTTTAAGGAGTACAAGAATCGTTTAGAAAAGCTCGTTGGAGAAGAACATGCTCGTAAAATTGTTGATAATGCAGTTTTCGTGTTGAGCATGGGTACAAATGACTTCTTACAAAATTACTACATCGATCCTACTCGACCGAGCATGTTTACCATCACACAGTACCAACGTTACTTGATCAATTCCATGGAAAATTATGTTAAGGTAAATCACGATTCTTGGACCATTTGTACGGAGTAATTAAATTATATTTGGGTGAACAAAATGCATGTAGCGGTATCTTATTGTTTATGTACGTTTTTCTGTCTAAAAGATTTACAGGGTTTACTAGTTTTTCTGCTGTTTCTATACTTCATTTATTTTTAGTAGTAAATGAAGTTACTTCCATTAATTAGTTACGGGTGAGCCGTTGAGGTAGGGTTCTGCTTGAAATCTTTGACTTGATATAAATAAACAACCAAGTACAAGTTACCAAGTATATTTAATATAACATTCTAAATCTCATATTTTGCACTACTCATCAACACCTTTTTGTATTTCTTCACACCTAAAAAGCATACGGGAAAAGTCAGATTTGTTAATAGAGCTTTCAGTGACAAGTAAACTGTTGCCAATTCAGATTATTAACTTGTGACACTTACATAATTTGTTGACAAAAGGTTATAATTTATATAGTATTGACATTTTTTTATAAGAAAAAATTGCGAAAAGTATTCACCCAATTTTTTACGTCACTATGCATGGTTTATACTCGCTCCACCTTTAGCTAGAATTTTTTTATTCACAGGAGAAACCCGAAAAATTAGTGACACTTTGCTGACTTAGTGAAACATTTTTGACTTTTGATTATACTCTCTTTCCAGTATTACTAAATGACACTTTTCTAGTATATCTTTTCACACATGGAAAAAATATTCTTAATTTTGATGTTTTGCGAACAATGTTTATACGCGTGAGTACCGCAAGTTCACAAAATATATCCATTTCCGTAAGCGTGAAAAAACAGAAGTGTTGAGTATATGCTTGCTGTAGTGCATTACAAAACATCTGGTGCTCGAAAAAACCTGCCTTATTTTATCCTGTATAGAACTAACCTAATACTGTGAATGTCCATTGTTATACTGCTTATAATAAGAGTCATATTTCTTTATTTATTTTTTGACAATTATAGAAAATGCATTCGTTGGGAGTGAGAAGACTGGCGGTTGTTGGGATGGAACCATTTGGATGCATGCCTTTGATAAGGACATTAAAGAACAGTGTTAATTGCAATGCAGAGATGAACAAAGTGGCTCTCTCCTTCAACAATTTGTTGAAAGCAAAGTTGGCTTCACTCAAGGCAACATTAGGGGTAAAAACTGCTTTTGTTGACATTTATGGTGTCATTCGAAACATTTTACGACACCCATCAAAATATGGTTAGTACTTGTTACCTCTTCAGTTTTCTTATATTTTCTAGCGCGGTCTAAATTAGTTTCATGAACTGAAATAAAGACTACAACTAGATAGCTTATAGTGTAAATATGGTTTCATGTGTAGGATATTCAAACACATAAATTACAGGGAAACTGACATAGATTGAGAGAGGATAAATGAGACAAAAATGTGTCTCTAGATTTGACATTTTAGGGACATCTTTGAGAAAGTCTGGATATATAAAAGCTTAAAAGTTAGTTTTAAACAAATTGTGTCACAAGAGGCAAAATAATATACCAACACTCTTTTGTGTCACTATAAGTAGGTTTTTCTACTTTCATTTCTTACTTCTTGTGACATTTCAACGTTAGTGACATGTTTTTACTTTTAGTGACACTTTTCCAAATGTCACCAAACAATAATTCTCTCATATGGCTCTAAGGACACAATAATATAATTACAGATGCAAACATCCTAGAATAAGATAAATGAACCATGAAGATAAAAAATCAAATCTAATCAAATCAAATACCCTTTATAAGGCCTCATCCTTTTGATGTAGCTACTTTGCAAAATGGGCACATACATATACATTAGCCGTTAGAGAAGGAGCAAGATAGCCACTGTTCTATGTGATTTAGTCTATTAAGGAATGTTACATATTTTTTCTTAAATTAACTTTGGCAGGTTTCAAAGAGACCAAAAAGGGTTGTTGTGGATCCGGATTAACAGAATTCGGGACGTCTTTAAAGGGGTTGAGCATGTGCGGAGATCATTCAAAATACATCTATTGGGACGCCGTTCATTTCACAGAAAGCATGTATTATATCATCGCAAACGAGGCTGTGAAATCTATCATCGCGCAAGTCTTAGTTATTCAATAGACACGCGACCAATAAATATTTTACTATCGCCCTTTTAGTAGTGCATAATATGTGAGCTTGGTTCCTTTCACTTTCTCAGTCTTCATCTTTGTGGAAGAATATTTATCTAGGATCTTGGATGTGAACATTTAAAATGTTACATTGTATTTGTCAGATTTAATATTATTTGCTTTTATTGGATGATATAAACTATTTTTGTGTCGTTTCGTTTTAATATCTTGCACTATGTTAAATGAAATATTGCTATAGCACGTATCTACTATATGCTATTAGCTTGTTTCATCTTATGCCTACATCAAAATAAAGGCATCTGCCCCCCACCCCACCACCACCCAAAAAAAAAGAAGAAAAAAAAAAGAGAGAAAAAGGAAAGAAAATAAAAAGAAGAAAAAAACCCAACATATCCAAATTACGATAGACGATCAATTACACAACTATGATCGAAAGGGTTCTGTATCTCATAGTTACGATAGACTATCAATTCCGAGCAGTGATTACTCACTACGACTGAGAAAGGAGATCGTGATAAAAATTAGAGATTTTTAATTGGGCTAGCTTGGACATAATTTAGTTGGTTTATTACCTTTCATGCCCAAGACCAATTCATGCAAACACTATAGTAATTAAACTTCATTATTTTTATATAAAATCGTGCGTAAAGCAAAAGTATTGCAATATTGAGCTTATTTTGTTCGTAATTTAGAGCCTTTCCGTTGGTATATTTTGTTATATATACAAAAATTGCTAGATATCTGCCAGATATTTGATAAATAAAGTTTGTTATATAATAAACAGTAAATAACTAAAAGTATAAGGTAGTTTTCGCAACTCGTCACATAGTCAGGGGAGGTGTTGAGAATTTTTTTGCTTACTTTTTGAGACGACGTTGCACGTTATACCTAATGTATATAAGGATAATATAATGTGACCCCCAAGAACTAACGAACCTTAAGGGTGGGCATTTTCAAGAAATATATTAACCACCGCGACTTGAACCCTAATTGTCCAAATTGTCTCGAAGGTGGTCACTTCGTGATACTTAACATGTTTCAGACCAACACGATTAGACAAGCCAACATTAATAGTATGTCTAATTCTGCAATTAACTAACTCATATTAGCATTGACACATAGGTTCATACATATATCTCTAGCTTGTTTCTCAATGAGTGCAAAAGTGGTCAAGCTATATATATGTGCACTTGTCTCATGCGAATATGTGATTACAAATATATCGTTTAATCATTGTACGTAACTCCGTTTAATTCAATGATAATTTTTCATATTATAAATATATACATTTACAGAAAAAAAACATTGTTCAGAATTCACAAAAATGTAACATTTAATACTAGGATAATATATTGTTTTGTCGACACAATATTAACAAATGGACGTGTGAGGGTCCTTGTTTTGATTTGTCATTGCATAAGTTGTAGGCCAGGCCAAGATTAAACAATAATTACGATTGTGCTGGCCGGTCCAGAACCAAGTGGGTTTTGTTTGTGAAAAGTGTGGCAAATGGGTGGATATTGGATATGGGCGTATAGACTCCAGGGTGTGTATGAACATATCTTGGACATCATTGATGAAGCGATCCGATCCTATAATACAAGTTTAGACTGGATACTGATTAAAAAAATGTTAGGGGATGTGTAACATCTATTTTTGAGTTGTAATTGTTTAGTTTAGAGTGGGGTATTATGCATAATAATTGTAGCTTTTGAGTTCTTTAGATTGTTAAAAAAAACATTACCGATAATTGACATGCTAGGTTAGAGTGGCACGAATACTTCCACTAGAGAAGTGCGGGGAAATGTGAGAAGGATACATTTGAGTACTCGGGTGGAGATGCGAGATGAATACACAAACAACACACATATGAGGAACATGTGTGATCAGAGCCTTGCACATGTGTGATTTATGAGGCGGTAAGGAGGGGCCGGGTGGTATTCTTGTGTGTGGAGGATGATACATATATCTGTTCCACGCTAGCTTCCCCAGCAAAGTACACTAGGACTTGAGAACTGAGGTTTCAGTTTTGGATGTATGCAAGATAATACAACAAACTTTAACTCTCTGGACGGTCCTATATATCAATAATGCATTATTTCGCCACTAATGTTAAATGAAGTTGTACACTGATTTGGCTAAAGATATTCAGGGAAACCGGATCATATTTCGAAGCGTGTTTGATAGGATAGTGCAATTAAAAAGGAAACGAAGCTGATTTCACAAATAATTTTTTTAACGATAAAAACAAATAACTATCTATTAGATGATATAATAGATTAGTTGGCCCAAGCCCGACACTATCTCATAATTTATACACCACAAAACTATTTATTTATTGTTTGAACAAACATCACAAAACTATTTCACACAACATGAGATACCATGGATGTAAGTACTTTGAATAACATAAAATAAAATGTTTTCGATTGAGCTTAAGCACATTAAGAAGAAAGAAAAACAACAATCTCAAACACCGGTAATAAAGCATATCACAGGCATGACTTGACTCTGGTATCATCTGTTGTATGTGTTATTTTTTACAATCACGCAATACCTATCAAGCTAGCAATCACATGGATCTTCGATTAATTTTCATATTTTTATAACTTCAATTGAAATTTATTAAATGTGAAACTTTGCACAAAGTAGTGTTATTTAACAATAGGCACTCGCTGATTTTGCTTATACGCTTAAACTTTGCATGAAGTAGTATAAGTTTTTAACGATAGCCAGTTGTTGATTTAGCTTATAAGTTTAACCTAGCAATCCTCTTGAACGTTCAAATCATTATTAAAATCAATCAGAAACCTAATTCATATTTTTGCAACAAAATGAGCAAAGTTTACTTTTAATTGTTGTCTTCACTGCGGTTTTCTTTTGTTCTTACTACCTAACAGTGGAGTTAATGATTTTTTTTAACAAATTTGGTCTGTGTATATTCTTTTCTGTGACTCAGTTATTTCACCTATTTTTCTTTATATCAAACATGTCTTGCTGAGAATAATTGAAGGGCTTGGGTACAATTTATAGAAAACCGTTGTTAGTGACATTAAAAAGCGTCACTAATAAAAAGATGTCACTAACGTAAATAACGTTTGTACACAAAGTGCCGTTGATAAATTGAGACTCATATTTTCTGTCACAATAAATTATAACTTTGCCCACCCTTTTTAATAAGTGTCACCAATACCTTGACTTAGTGACTGTGTCTTGTCACTATATGTCACTTTTCTTGTAACTATGAAGCGTGGATATAATCTATAGATAGATAATCATTGTCTCTTACGAACAACCCACCGAAGATAAATTGTTCACTTTTATTTCTAAAACCTGGATTGCCATGTGACCAAAACATTGCAATACTTTGGAAGCTATCGATTAGGTAAGCTCTAGATTCCTACACGAGTACGATCTGACTTGAGGATTGCCTGGTGCTAATGTCACCATTTCTTTGGAAGCTATCGATGAGGTAAGCTCTAGATTCGCTAATACTTTGTATGGTTATTTCATTGGTAAGAGGCTCGCTTTTCCGATAGTTGAAAATTACGTTAGAAATACATGGGTGAAGTTTGGTTTACAAAGGGTTATGCTTAATAATGGTTTTTTTCTGTTCCAATTTGAAACAAAATAGGGTATGGAAAGGGTATTGGAAGGAGGTCCATGGTTGAAATGATTGGTGCCTATCTTTTTGAATAATTGGACTCCGAACACTAAACTTACAAAAGATGATATAACTTTAGCTTCTGTGTGGGGTTAAACTCCATAATATTCCGGTTGTTGCGTATTCTCGAGGTTGGTGGTAGTTTGATTACAACACAAATTGGTCGTCCTATCATGCTTGATTCCTACACGAGTACGATGTGCCTTAAGTCGTGGGGTTGTAATTTTTATGCTAGGGCCCTTGTGGAAGTGTCATCAAATGAAGCCTTACTTGACTCTCTTGTTGTTGCGATCCCTTACCCTAATGGGTCAGGTCGTTCATTGAAAAAAATTGATATTGAATATGAGTGAAAGCCACCAAGATGTGAGACTTGTAAAGTATTTGATCACAATGATGATGGATGTCCTAAGAGAGTGAAACCGATTGTGAAAGATAAATCGTTGGTTGATGAAGAGGGTTTCGTTAAAGCTTATAAGATGAAAGGAAAAGGTAAGCTTCAAGGTACTAATCGTCAGGTTGATGGGATTCGTTTTCAAAAAGCCTAAAGTTTCATATTACTATAAGCCGATTACTAAGCCAAAGAATGGAGGAGCATCGTCTAAGCGTTATGTCCAATCGAATACATGTTCTCCAATGGTTAATGCAGGTTCTTCTTGTAACGAACGTACTACATATCCTGCTGTAGTACGACTCCATTCCGGGATGACCAAGGTAAGAATAATAATTGGGTGGATGATATCAATCTTGTTGATTTGAAGAACAGTTTTTATGTGCTTATGGAATAAGATTCAGTTTTGGAACCTGTGATTGGCACTACGTGTACTCCTGAAGTTATCTCTAGTTCTTCCAAAAATATGCCTCCATCGCCTATGGAGAACACTCCTATTGCTGGCAAAATTAAGAAGCTTGAAAAGCTTATTATTGATGGAAAAGCTACCCTTGTGGATGATAATGGTAAACCTATTCCGATGGCTGATGGTGAAAGGAAAGGCAACCCATTCTCTAAGGTGGGTGAAGTAGTTGATTCAGATAGTGATGATGAGGTGTTTGAGCCAAATGATCCTATGGACAATTACTTTTCATCAGCAGGAGGACATAACGAGCTTGAAGGCTATTTTTCGGATGATTATACGGCACAGGTCTATGACTTACCTGGGCAATTTGAGGAATTTAACAATCAGTTTGATTTCTAGCTTCAAGGCCGTTCGAGGAAGTAATCTTTTATGTGGATTTGTTTATTTGTTTTGTATGTCTTTTTATGTTTTTAGTGGTTAATCTAGCTGTTGGTAACTAGTTGTTCATTTATGGCATGTCATAAATGATCGTGTGGTTGTTCAAGCGGTTGCTTGAGGTTAATGTGGCATTTCAGCCACATTCCATTGTTCTTTAAACGGTTTTTTAGTTAATAAATTTTAACAGGGTGGAAGTTCCCTTTTACCCAAAAAAACATTGCAAACAAAATTTCTTTGTCGGACGTACCGATCATAAACTTCTAGCTATGATCCATAATTGTATGTGCCTTTATATCTAAACAAAATTGAAAGAGACACTATATATATGAATATATGTCAAATTGCATCTACTTCTTTGGTCCGACTTATTTATAAGTATAGTAATACCTAAAATAAGTAAGTCTTATGAAGAATACATGTAAATATAGTATATCAACCAAACCTATAAATGAAAATTACATGTTGAACACGTGTCAGTTGATTGCTCCTCTCGTCACCCACTTAACATTGTTTGTTTCATTAAGATGCTTCGAGTCTAATGTAAGGAATGTTAGGTGTTGTTTCTTTCATTAAGATGTTGGGTTCGCAGTCTGATGTAAGGAATGTTAGGTGTTGTTTGTTTCTTTAAGATGCTTCGAGTCTTAATCTGATTAACACATTTTAATGTTAAAAGATAGCTAGAAAGTCTGAACGCGAACCAGATAATGTTGTTTGCTTTTTTAAATTGTCTTAATGCTTTTAGTTTGCAAAATGTTATATAAAATCACCACATTAGGGTTTTATATAAAATCATCACAATAGTACAGACTTGTTCTTTATCTTTCTTTTGGGTAAATGGTTATAGGAGTAGTACCATTAGCCCCATCTTTAGTCAAGTCAACAGTAACACTAGGAGTACCAACCTCATCAGTATCAACCATATTAAGAGCATCAAACGGATTCGATGTAGCAATATTCGTCCCACTTGTACTAGCCACTTCAATAATCTTCTTCTTTATAGCATCCGGCTTCTTCACAATGCTTGGGCTGATACACTTGCTTCTTAGGTTTAGAAGGGCTAAATTTAGCCCCCTTCCCATCTCAATACCACAAACGCCTTCCTCGAGGCATTTGGAACCCATCATTATTTTTTACTTGTTGTTTAAGGTCAACAGCAGCACACGTTTGATACATTGGGTCTCATCATGGCCAAAAACCATACAAACATCACAACGAGGTGGTTTCCACTCACATTCCACTCAAATAGTATATAATACATCCCTTTCACCATCCCAACACGGTACAACAATAACCATCTTATCTTTGAGCTCACGGTCAACCTTAATGTCAATCAGAGCACAAGCATAGTTAAGATGTCCCCAAGATTGCATGCACATAGTGCTCGTGTATGCATCAAGCATCATAGGAGTACCAATTTTAGTAGCTATGGCACTTAACCCTTCTTAAACGCAAAAATAGGAATATCATGGAGTTTTACCCATACAGGAATAGAACCCAAATCCTCTTTCTCAAAGCTCATTCAAGAAGTCCACTTCTTCAAAATAATTGGCACTGAACGAATAAACCAGGGTCCGTTCTCCAATACACCATTCAAACCATCGATAGAACAAAATTTGAAAAAAACAACCTTTTAGAGTTCATCATAGCACGAATCAAACCATATTTCTTCCAAGCATTTTTCACATAGTTTTCCACAACAGGAAATGCAACTCGCTTGCCAATAAAATAACCAAACAAGCAATTTTCAAACCGGGAATTAGCAGCTTGAACAGAAGACAAAGGAATTTGCACCTCCGCTTTTTCATTTAATGGCTTACCAGTGTCAAAAGTTAGAAAATTTACCTTGCGAGTAGTATTAGTTGAACCAACCTTACTAGCAAAAGTCGGACAAAGAACCTTAGTTGCAAATGAAATGGGGTAGGGAAGAACCGGCTCTTCCACCCGTTTCTCCATGTTGGGAACATCAAATGGAACAACCTTAGGAAGCTCAATGTTGCAATGCATAGTACCTTCCTCATAATCAAATTTATCAGCCAAGGTGTGTCGATCATAAGTGCGTTTAATTGCACTCACATTAGAGCTGCTAAGGTTATTCACTCCACCAATCGAACCTCACCTACTGGATGTACCACCATGGATCTTAGACGAGATAGAAGGAGGATCTTTACCAGGGGTTTGCTCGTTTACACGTATAACCCTGAATGGCAATCCATCGGCACCAATTGTAATCCCATCCACAGTATCCAATGTCCCACCTTTATCCCTCTCTCTCATTACCCCCATCTCAAACAAAACCAAAGCAATCGCCCCGCAAAACCAACACAAGTCAAGACCAAATACAAAGAATAACCACCAGCGAAGCTTCAACCAAAACAAAGAAAGAAAACACTAACAAAGACTTAGGGTTTATACACATGAAGATCCAATCACTAACCATCACCCATCATTAAAACCGACAATATTATATGAGCTGTTATAAGGTATGTTCAAAAGTCGATATTAAGCTTATGTAAATAAATGCCAATGATTGAGTATAAAATATATACACACACATATATGTATATGTATATGTATATATATATATATATATATATATATATATATATATATATATATATATATATAAATATATATATATATAATCGACTTAAATAACAAAACCACATGACCAATGAATTGAATATAATGTCTAAAATTCCACACCCCACTATTGTGATGGACCAATTGGAAGATAGAAGCAATTAAAGATCATTCAAGGCTGGTGTGATTAACAATTGATGATTTTTGGAGTGATTTAGAGTTGTACGATCGGTAAGACTTGTTGTTTATCCTGTTTAGGCATTACGGTTTTCCTTTATAAACCGTTGCATGCTCGTTAGTTTTAGTGAATTTGATATAATACATTTTTTCAGTTTCTCTCTTGTTCCTACAAAACGGAAATTCTCAAGTGGCGGAATTACCAACAACATCCATCTCGTACATAGATGAGGTGCTGGATTTAACAAATCGTGTCAACTCTACCTTTGATTTATTTGGAGTTGGAGAAACGACTTGATCTTCTTCAACAAATAAACAGACCCACAAGGATATCTTCAACAACACAAGTATTTGATCATTTACATGGATTTCAAGTAGGCGCGAAAATCATATATTGTTCATTAATACAAATAAACCGTAAAAACGTTTATTAATATTGAGCGATCTCTTTATGTTTTGTTGATAACAAATATATTGTTATCATAAGTAAAATTATAAGGATACAAGTTATTTTTGTAAAGCATTTACATATAGTCATTTAATACAAATTGTTGTAATAAATCATTTATTGTAATAGTTTATTAGGATGCGTAAAAATCACAACCCATGGAGCATATCCATAACCCATGATATTGAACCATATCCATTTGACTAGATGCATTGCATCTATTAGATACATTGTATCTAATGAAATACCCATGGACCAACCCATGACCCATAACCAAAAACCCATGGGCAAAGAGGAGCGTCCCACGGATCCCTGAAGTTACACTAGACGGATCCCTTAAGGGAGGGATCCATGGGATTCGGGGAACAGTGGCTAGATTTTGCCTATAAATAGAGAGCCATTTTTTCATTTCTCTTCACCCCTCTTCTTACTAACTCTCTCATATATTCTTACACTCTTCTAACAAAAGATCACTTGATCTAGAGAGTTGTTCTTCTTTCTATTGTGATTCTCATATAGGTCCTTCTCTAATGCGAGTGATGAGTGTGTAAATACTCATCATTTTTAGTCAAATCTGAACTGCAAAACGGTTAAAAATGCTCAGAAATGCATCAAAATACTGAAAATATCTTAAAAATGCATTTTATATGTTTCAGATGCAAAGTGTTCAAAATCAGATGAAAAACGAGCAAAGTTTGCATAATTGGCGCTTTGATCCCGACTTTCGAAAATGGCAAAATCATCCCTAGGCATTTATTTTAAAAGAAAAGTCACCAAAGGTCCTTTTGTAATCATAAATTATCATATTTAGTCCTTTGGTGAAAAATCTAAAAATTTTGAGAAATTACAGTTTAGTCCCTGAAAATCCAAAAATGGTCAAAATTAGTCCTTGGGAATTTCAAAAGTGTCAAAAATTAACCCTTGGATTATTAAAGTTTGGCAAAACCAACCCTTGACTACATCTTCATAATTTACATGTTTGGTCCTTGGAATTTCAGTTTTACAAATTTGGTCCTTTGGTTTTGAGAAATTGCAAAAGTGGTCCTTGGTGTTACTAATAAACCAAACCGGACCTTATGTTATTATCCAAGCCCAAAACAAACACCCCTGGCCCAATTCACTTACCCGGTCCTTTACCCACAACCCGACCAACCCAAACCCACGTTTTAAAATAAACAAACCCGCCCCCCCTAGTTACCTGTCTTCCCCGACAATTATGTCTGCAACCCCCCTCCTCCAGCCACCTAAAACCACTCTACCTCACATATTGTCTCCCCCACCTCACCTACCCATCCCAATGCATTTAATGCATCTTCTTTCCTGTCCCTGATATCAAAAACAGAATTTGGCGCCAAAACCAAATTAATGGCTAAGATGAGCTCAAGACAATCAATGGCTTAGATTTATGCTGGGATTTGTCCAGAGGAGAGAGACAAGCACTTTGGGTGTATAAGAAGACCAAGAAAAGCAACAAGGAAGTAGTGAGTCTAGTTTTAAAAATATGTATGTCGAATTTCAGCTTCTTAGTCTAAATTAGCTTTGTACTTGTATTTTCAAGTTCTATTGTATTCAAGTTAATCATTTCAGTGTATCTCAACTTCACTTAAGCACCAATTTTAGTTCACGTTCAATTTCCATATTATATATCCACTGTTGAATTTCTCATTCTCAAAATCATTGTTAAATCTGTTAGCAGTCTATTTTCAAGCTTAAACAAGCTCTAATAAGCTTGTTAAAGCTTTGTTTAAACTTACATTTACATCTCATACAACTTTGGACATTGGTCAATGAAAGTCAAATTTGGAGCAAAATGATGCACGATGATGATATGGGTTGATTCAGGAATGGAAATGGGTAGAATTGGAAGCAATGGGTTGGAATTGATAGGTTAGAGTTCTGGTTTCACTGATTGGCAAGCCATTGTGGCTAGGGACATTTGTAAGCAATTTTCATTGTTTCTTAGCATAATTAGTTTTAGCAATATAAAGTAGTTAAAACCTGTTAGTTAATCTGTGTTTAGGTCAAGTAAATCTAGTTTGATCATTTGTGCAAGCTTATTCAGTTGTTATCTCATTTTAATTTGCAAAATCGATTATGTATTAAAGAGTGTTTGGCATTGTTTGATACAACTGTCTCAGAGGTGTATGCATGAGTTAGAATCTGTTAGTTCATATTTGTTTAGTCATTATACACCGATATCGAGTCTTAGTTTTTGCCTCAAGCTAGCTCATAAAGTCAAAATAAGTTTCAATCATCTTAATGTCCGAATCGTTGTAATTTTGGATGTGCAAAATCTTGTTTGGTGTTTAAAAGACTTAGACAAAGCTGGCATTAAGTTCATTTCATCAACATACTTCAACATCATTCATAAAATTGGAATCAAGTTTCATTTTAGTCAACTTTACAATCTGTTTCAAAAAGTCAAAATGTGTCAAAGTTGGTTTTTTGCAGAAGTTGCAGATTGTGCACAGGGTTCAATAAAGCTTTGTAGGGTCTGATTTTTGGTCTATAAGTAGTCTACCAGGTGGTCTTTAAGACCTCTTATCTGTTTTTAGCTTAAGCTTTCTGGATAAGCTTGTGTATAAGCTCAAAAGCAGGCCCTGTTGCCCTGCTCACAAGGGTCCCTATAACTGAGTTTTTTTCTCAGTTTTATCCAAGCTTGCACAGGGCTTATAACTGCTACCCTAGGTTTGAATTTTGGTTTGCTAGTTGTTGGCCAGGTCTAGTTTAGGTCTTAACATTTGGGTTCTGTTTTTTAGCTTATTTGGGTGCTTATTTTGGGACTGCAAGTTGGTGCCCAAAACTGTTTTGGTACTTTAATCATAATCATCAAATCCTTGTATCCTGTAATCCAGTGGTTAAAGTTTACTGTTTTTAGTTGCAATTTGGTTAATTTAGTATATCATAGTTCCTGTTTTCAGTTGGTAGCTTATTTTGCTCATTTGCTTATCAAGTGCTTATTTCAATAAGCACTTGATTCTTCAGTTTCATTTTCTTGCAAATAAGTGCCTGTTTTTCCATTTTTCTTATATTCCTAGTATTAATTTAGACTTTTCCTGAAATTTTCAGATTTTTCCAAGTTGATTTGCTATTTTTCTTAATTTAAATTACTTTTTAAGCATTTTTAATTAGCTTTTAATACAAAAAATCAAAAAGGTTCAAAAAAATTAAGTTTCTTAGGTTTAGATAAATATAAAAAGTAAAAAAAGTAATTTTCCAGATTTTTCATAGTTTATTTGGTAATTTTTAGTAATTTAATTAGTTTTTAATAAGTTTAAAATTCCTAGAAAATAGAAAAATAATCAGAAAAAGTCAAAAATAGTTTTTAAAATTCTATTTTGATATTTTAGATTTTTCTAAGTCTTAAATTTATTTTTATAGCTTTTTTTCATAATTTCTTGTATTTTAGGTAATTATTTAATAGTTAAAAATAGTTTTTAATTAGATAATTAGTTATAAAAATAATTTTCTTTTTCTATAAATTTTCTCTTATCATTAGGATTGTAAAAACATCATTTTCATATTTTTAGGGTTAATATTGTGTAAGTTTTACTTTTTAATTTGTACGTCGCGTAGTTTTTAATTTCCGTTTTATAAAAACTTAAAAACAAAAACATCATTTTAAATATAGTGATAGCGTTTATTTAATAGATTTTATCTTTTTAATTTCCTTTAATTTGCATTCAAGCCTTTGTATTTGTTTGATATTTCTGTAGTTATAATAATCAATTCATATTCTCTTTTCCATTCAAATTCCTCGATCACTACACGTTTGATAATCCATTGTGCATAGCCTGGGACATAACGACCCGGAAACACTATACTCCCTGATCTTCATTGATTTCGCCTCGAAATGCTTTAAGCTTGTTACGGTTCCATTCACAAGTGGCAGTTTGTGTGATAAAGCTTGACCGCTCGATGATCAAATTTTTACCGGGGAGTCAGGTCGATCTATCTTCCGCTTCCAGCGATTAGTTGTTTGAATACTCAATTTTGTTTATACCATCCATCTATCATCTATATATATATATATATCCATATTTTCTTATAAAAAATCCAAAAACCCAAAAACAACCAAAACGATAAAACACAAAAATATTTTTCCTTTTGTTTCTATATATGTATCAAAAATAAAAGAATACAAAAAGATTCGGTCGCTTTAATAATAACAACTTAAAGATTACCCACCGCGAAACAAGTAAGGCAAAGGTAACTACCTAACCGCAAGCACTCATATAAGTTCCCGAACTAAAGATATAAAACTTGCCTTTGTGTCCTTGTGATTGGTGTACCTTTTTAAAGAAGCCATTCATCTTGGATTATTGGTTAAGTTCATCGTTGTTTTGCCTCGACTTTGTGTTAATTGATTTTGTTGTGATATCGACGCCGTGCAACCGTAAAACCCATAAAGATTCTCCTCACCCCATTTTTATAAAACGCCTTCATAATTCTCATTCTCATCCTAAAGATTTTCATAATTCCCATTTCTCCTTAGCTCGAAGTTTCTTTAGAGTTAACTCTAGTGCATGCGCACTCGCTCTTCTAGATCATTGAAGTCCTTTCGCTAATCTAGCAGAAATTCCCGTAAGACGCTCGTGCACAGCCTGGGCCACAAATAGTCAACCCGAGATTCGTACTATTTCAAGCAACAATATGGCGTACTTAACGTATTTATGTATGAAATGCTCCAAGCACCCACCGAGGGTTATGGAGATGCCATCGTTTACCTAATCAACTCGATCACTTTGAATGAAGACACTGATCCAACTTGTGTCTACAAATCACCTGGTCCGATCGTGAAGACCCGTATGCACACATCCGTTGGTTTAACAAGTTGACTTCAACAATCAATTTCAAGGATGTGCCACAACAAGTAATCAAGTTGATGCTTTTCCCATTCTCACTGAGGGACAAACGGATTTGGTCGAAAAAGAACCCTCGATCCATCGAAACTTGGAGGATCCTGGTTCAAAGTTTGTTAATTACTTTCCTCCATCAAAGACGCATAATCTAAAATGAAATTTCCGATTTCGGCAAAATTTCGATGAAAACTTTGGAGAGGTATGTGAGAGATTCAAAGATCTCTCGAAATGCCCCCATCATGAATTCACTGAGTTTCAACAAGTCAATATCTTTTATAATGGTTGAACTGTGAACGATCAAGATTCTTTGAACGCATCCTCAAGGGTGGCAATATCTTGAATCGTAGACCTAAAGATGTGTTCTTGAAATTTAAGAGAGTAATCAAAAGTTCCTATTTAAACAAAGTCAATGTTCAACACTCCTCGCCTACATCCAAGAATCCTTTCTCCGAAGTTGGGCAAATTGAGCAGTCAGCTCTAACGGACATGATCCATTGTATGATAAAAGAGGTAAAGGAAATCAAAAGTTTAAATTCATAAGCCGAACCAATCAAAGCCATAAACAAGGTGTGTGAAATTTGTAGTAACCACGCAGTATTATGATTGTCAAGCAACCGATGCTTCTTTTACCAAGTCTCGTAGCTTCGGTAAACCACAATCAATACCCACCACAAGTCGATCCTCACTACCGCGTGCACCTAGCGTATGACACCCTGGTTTTCCTCGCAAAACCATGGCAATCAAAACCATGGCAATCAAAACCATGGCAATCAAAACCATGGCAATCAAAAATCGCTTGTTTCAATCAAGGACACAACTTCAATAACTCTCAAAAATTTCAATCAAAAACTTAACAATTTCAAACCAACCATATCAAGCTCCTAATCATCAAAGTTATCAACAACCTCCTCAAGCTCCCATGCCAAATGACTTCATGAAAATGACCGAGTCAAACATATGCTCAATGCAAACTCGCATCAATAACATGAGAGTTGAGCTTAAAAAGGAAATTGATACCACAATGTCTCGGCAGACAAATGAGTTAAAAGAATATGATGAGCGCTTCATGAACATGAATATGAACAAAGCTTCATCA
>OU343221.1:211586661-211861396 GCA_910596185.1 Chrysanthemum makinoi | reverse complement strand
TATACATACAAGTAGTTAATTATAACAAAACACATCTATATATTTCTTTTGTATATGTCGACCACCCCCATGGGTGAGTCATTTAGATGCAAAATATCTACACTTGTATAATGTATTATACTCTCAAAATATCACAACACATTCACTTCATTATTTGCAAAGAAAGATCAAGACCATTTCTCTTCCTCTTTTCTCTCTACAAACCGCAACCAGGAAGAAGAAGGAAACCATAAATTTTTTCCTAGTCAAGTTATTTACACTCTAGCATCACTCTCGATTAAGGTTGTGCAATAAAAACCTTGGGTGATTAGGAAAAACCTTTGATCATAAACCTCATCAAGTATTCTAGTAAGCATCTCATGTCCATTTTTCATCTTTCATATTTATTTCATATTCATTTCATCATATTTGAGCAAAACATGCAAGTCTTATGGATGTTTATACCACTTTTTCATTGATTTTAAGAGGTATATATATATTTGTCATCCTATAATTACTCCTTGTTATAAATCACTTTTGGTGATGTCTAGGAACCCATGACACCCTAAGAAGGTGTATGGTAGGATTTGAATATGTTAGGAATTAGAAATTCCAGGTATTAAAGAGTCGGTCACCTCAAGTATATGTAATCGTTAGAAAGCTCGTAGTCATAGTAATATTAAGTTAAGTAGTATTTAGTTAAGTAACACCGTGGAGGACGGACGGGTCTTTACCCACTGTATGCCTGATCCACAGCCCGATGTGTGTATGCTTTTATGTAAGACTATAAATACTCTCCCAAGGTAGAGAGTTGGAGCTCATAATAATATCTTTCACTTTCTCTCACTAAGTTCCCTAAACCTCTAACTTTCTCTCTAGAATTCCATCTATATGCTACCTTGTGTTAATGTTATGATGTGTATGTGAAAAGTTATATCTTACAATTGGTATCAAGAGCCAAGGTTAGATCATATCTTGCACATCTTTGGATTTATTGTGGTTTTTAGGTGGTTTTTGAGTTTGAAAAAGTTTAGTGGTTTTTGCATCATTTGGTTGATTTCTTGTGTTAAAGTTTGAATTTTGTTGGTACTTTTATGTTTAGAATCATCAAAAGTGTTTAGGTTTTCATTTGGTAAGCTTGAATCATCTTGGTTGGGTTGTTTTGGATTGAAAAGTGAGGTTTATATGGTTTTTCAAGCTAGCGACTTAGTTCACGGAATATTTTCTTGGTAGCGACTTGCTTCACATTTTTGTAGCGACTTACGGTGTTGGAGCTAGCGAGTTAGATCTAGCGAGTTAAAGTACAAGTAGTGGATTCTCCACTATGGGTAGCGACTTGTGGTAGCGACTTGGTCAAGAGCGAGTTGCTCTTTAGCGACTTGTGTCTTTAGCGACTTGAGTAGCGAATTGCTGCCAAAATTTTGCTAGCGACTTGAGCCTTAGCGAGTTACTACTTAGCGACTTGCATTTGTCTGGCGAATTGGGACTCTAGCGACTTAGTGGTGTAGCGAATTAGGTCCTAGTGACTTGGTCTTAGCGACTTGGTATTAGCGACTTGGTTCAAGAATTCTTAGCGACTTGTTGACTTTTCCCGACAAAACTTCAAACGGCTATAACTTTTGATCCGTAACTCCGCTTTCAGCGTTCTACCCATCAAAACGACCGTGAGAACGAGGAGAATGTCACGCCGAATGAACTAAATCCGGGTCAACCTTCGAGGGCTAAATCCGCTCAACGAAGTTATTGAGGTTTTTATGTTTTAGACCTAAAATTCTCGGGAAAATCGTGCAACAACCAACCCAAATCACAACCAAACAACATCTCTCCTTATCCCACAAACAATCATAAGTCCTAACACACAATTGTCTATCATTGTGTCGATCCATCAGTCATCTTAACACATTCCAGTGGTCATTGCTTAACGGTTTGGTCTTGATTTTAGTAAAATCCCGCGAAAGATTCTATTTCTCGGTTTAAATCATAGACTTGTAAAATCCCTTGCATTCCACCACATCATGTCTTACTCTACTTACTCTAATGACCCAAAGATTTCGAATGCTTAAATTGTATGATACCGTGGACAATAATGTTAATGATTGCTACAGAATCGAACGATTAAAGATGTTTGAATTAAACAATGAGGATGTGAAATCTTCATGTTCTGAATACAATGAGAATGAATTGCACCTGCCATGAATGCCATGCAAATGGAATGCAGCATTGAGCCCTATCAGCTACTTCATCCATGCACCTCATACAAACAGTATCCATAGCTGGGATCGAACATGTAGTGCTCTTTTTCCGCCAGACTTACCTACATTGACAAGAAGCTTGCAGTTGAACTTAGAACACTTAAAGCTGCAACTTACCAATAAAGAGGTTCAAAAGGATGGTTCCAGTGCAGCTCTTCAAGTAATCTACAAACAATTTCACCATTCATCGCTGGGGAATATTCGCAGATTACGACAACACTTGACTGGAATTTCCTTCAAAAAACATACCGGAATGGAAATTCAGGAATTCATTGAGACATTTATCCAACTCATGGATAATGTGAAAAGTACATTGAAGAATCTGCTCAAAAGAATGAAGACGTGAATGAGTGTCAGTTGCAGTTGAAAGATTGTTGTGATAAGTTGGGTAATGTATATGTTGAAGAATCGGGGGTTGCTGAATGCGAATGTCATGACAACAAAAATGATGAGTCAGATAATGGAAAAATGGAATCTTCGTGCTCAAATTCACAAGAGAGAGGTGCACCGACACAACCCGTGCAAGTTAATGCAAAGGAACGCCCATGGAAGCTTCGATGCACCCAAGATAGAGATGCACCCGCCACTGCAGCGTGCATGTCAATGCTCGTGTAAGTTGCATGGATGTTTCTACTGTACCTAGTTGCGCATCTTCTACTCAAAATGATGATTATGAACCTGCATGAGTATACGCTGCATTTGTGCCCTGATGATTCCCTTACCACAGAGCTTAACATATATAAGGATCAGTTGCTATTTATGAACAATAGCGTGCTAAGTTTGAGTTGACCACCCGTGAGCGTGAAATGGATGTCCAAACACGCATAACTATTAGAAAAGGTAATTTTAGAGAAGAAGTATTAAAACAAGAGTTAAACTCCTTACAAGAAAAGCTTTCTAAAACCGCTAAGCAAAAACACGAACTTCAAGAAAATGTTAAAATGCTTAAGCAAGAATTCAAGGCTAAGGAATCAAAACTTTGATTTTTCCAATCTAAAAAATTTGAAAAACAAGCTTGAAAATAAGTTGTACGTACAAGGGAATACCATTCAGACTGCTCACATGATCACTAAGCATAGAGTCTTAGCGATAAGCATAGCATTTCCCTTGTTGAGGAACCTAATCCAGAGGTAATTAAAAAGGCTAGAAATGCTCATAAGGTACTGTATGATGGTAATGAGATCCTTAAGCCTAGACAGAAACCTAGTTGCTACTGAGTGCAATCGAGGAAGATAAGAAATCGATGAAGTCACTAGGGAGAAATGAATAAGAAGCTAGAAGATCCCGAAAGTGTAAAAGAACAAGATAACTATAAAACCCCATGATTACACTAAGGAAAATTGGATATCCTTAAACATGTTTAAGCCTCGGACTCTATTGACCCCTGAACAAGTGTTCTGGAAAAAGGATATGGACTTGCAAAAGCTGAAAATCTTGTTGAAAAGAATCCCCCTTGTAGGAAATTCCTAAAGCGACTGTGTATCCTCCAAATACACCAATGCATTTAGTTCCTAGAACTATTGCCACTAAGAGCAAGACCTTAATCACCAATATGTTATACTTCAACTCTTTACCGATTTTGAGAAAACTTGTAAGAAAAGGATCACACCCACTGGGATAACTGAAGGGGAAAGGGTTTTGAGCAAATGAAAGAATGTTATTTAACTGAGGTCATGCCTTTCTTTAAACAACTAAAAGATCATTTTGAGAGTCTTAAAAGGGGATAAAATCAGATATTAAAGAAATGGAAAAGGAATTTGATGCAATGGTAGTTGAAGTTAGTGATTATGAGCGTGCACTAAAATATAATGAGATTGAGAGGAAGAACTTGCATACCTTAAATGAGACTCTTATTACTGAATGTGTTGCTCAAGATATCTTTTTCACTGCTTCAAATTGCTCTATTAATGCTTCCAAATTTCATGAACTATCTCGTAGCCCTGAAAGTCTCCCATGATCGTGTCATTGAGCTTGAAAAACTAATTCTAAACTAAACGAGAA
The DNA here is from genome assembly GCA_910596185.1 of Chrysanthemum makinoi. Taxonomy (NCBI): domain Eukaryota; kingdom Viridiplantae; phylum Streptophyta; class Magnoliopsida; order Asterales; family Asteraceae; genus Chrysanthemum; species Chrysanthemum makinoi. The sequence goes on along the minus strand of OU343221.1, from coordinate 211,857,164 downwards.
AATTGAACTGGATGATCACGACAATTTGGTTAAACATTTTTCTAAACTAGAAGTTGAGCATTTTAATTTACAACTCAAATATCAACATCTCAAAGAAAATGTCAAAACTTCAAATATCAAGACATCTTCGGATGCTCCAGAGTTTGATGCGCAAATTAACAAACGTGATGAACAGATTCAAGCTCGCAACACGATCGAAAGTTGAAAGCCCAAATCTCTCAATTAAAGGGTCAAAAGAACAATATGACAGCTCCCAAATGCCTCCTCCTTTAGATTCTCAGAATTCTCAAACGTTTCATCTTCAAAACCTAGTAAATGCTTTACAAAAGGAAAACGAAAGTTTTCTAGAAGAAAATGAAAAGGTTAAACGACATTTTAAAGAGTTATATGATTCAATAAACGTCACCGTGACCAAAACAACGAAAAATAACGTCTTTACAAAAGGAAATTGAGAATCAGAAGTCGGGAAATGGGAAACTTCCACTTGTTTTCAATAAGAATGTTGTCTCAAAATCACCCTTAGATTGCAAATACACCGTGATGCTTAAATATATTCCTCTTCATCTTAGGAATAATGAACATGCTTTTCATGACTACTGTGCTCACCTTAAGGATAGTCTAGAATGTCTCCGTGAGATTGTCGAAGAGGATTTCATTAACAAACCTCTTGATAGTGAAATTAGGTTTGCTTGCCTCCGGGCCAAACGATCTCAAGAGTTGCTAGAATGTGTAATTGCCACATGTCCAAAATCCTTAACCTTAGGTGCAAAGGCAAAGCTGTGATGCCTTGTTCTATGCCTAGTGCCAAGCAGGAAATCCGTTCTATGCCCGCCTTAAAAAGGAAACACTAAAGTGCCTTCAAGTAGTTCAGATTCCAGATATGTTAGTGCTAAGAAAGTGAACTTTAGTGTGCCCGCAAAAGCTCAAATCACAGCTTAAAGTATACACTAATGTGCCTTCTAGTACGCCGATCCTTGCACATCAAGTTCGGAATGCAAAATTAGATCAACCAACTAATGTTCCCATTCCCTACAGAGTAATCGACTTTAAAGCGAAGGTCAAAGTCTCAAGACAATACAAGGAATGATAGGACCTTGCAAGCTAAGAATGTGCATGGGAAGAGAGTAGAAGACCAATCTAGGAACTTTAGGCTTGAGTTGAATAAAACGAATCGTGTTGATTCTAGTATTAGCCTTAGGCGCATCAATTAATTCAATTCCGATACTATCTGCAAACCTTGTAATGCTGTATGCTTGAATTCTATCGCTAATCATGAATGTGGTGTGAATGCTTTGTCTAATGCTGTCAAATGCCTAGTTAAAATTGCTAATGCTAATAATCGTGCAAATAAGGCAAAAAGGCAAAACGAAGATTTAGAAACGTGGAAACCCACAGGATGAACTTTTATAAAGATAGGTTATTATTGGATACCTTTTGGCCATAAGAATAATCGCTTTGTTCTCAAACTGCTAAGATTATGCCCACTAGAAAATGGATGCCTATTGGTAGAACTATTCCCTTAAGAAGTAAACATACTTTGAATAGGTCAAATATAGACACCAGCATTGCATCTATTCCCAATGATTCCATTACTTCTACTTCTCGATATGGATGTTTCGATTCATGTGGGTGTTCCAATTACTGTTACTAACCAAGTGGAACCCATTCTTGCATGGGGATCCCAATTATCCACTTATCCATTTTTGTCTGTGTTCAACTGCAGATCGTTCAAATCGCTCGTGGTACCGGACTCAGCCGTTCCAAGCATATGACTGGAGACCGGTCGCGGCTCATGAACTTCGTGAGCAAGTTCATCGGGACTGTTAGATTTGGTAATGATCATTTCGGCGCTATTATGGGTTATGGAGATTATGTTGTTGGTGATAGTGTCATCTCGAGAGTCTACTATGTTGAAGGTTGGGTCATAACTTCTCTCTTGGTCAATTTCGTGACTCGATCTAGAAGTTGCCTTCAGAAAACATACCCGCTTTGTTAGAGATCTTAATGGTAAGGAACTGTTAAAAGGAACTCGTGGGTCAAACCTTTACACCATCTCTATCGATGACATGATGAGGGCTTCTCCAATCTTCTTGTTATCAAAGGCTTCAAAAACAAAGTCATGGTTATGGCACCGTCGTCTCAATCACTTGAACGTCGGCACCATCAACGATCTTTCCAGAAAGGACCTAGTTGTAGGTCTACCTAGACTAAAGTATGAAAAGGATCATCTTTGTTCAACATGTCAATTGGGAAAAAGCAAGAAATATGCCCATAAACCCAAACCTACTAACTCGTCACGAAGTTCTTCATATGTTTCATATGGATTTATGTGGACCAATGAGGGTGCAGAATATCTTTGGGAAGAAATATGTGTTAGTTGTGGTTGATGATTACTCTAGATTCACCGGGGTCAAGTTCTTAAGGACAAAGGATGAAACTCCAGATATCATCATCAAACTCATCAAACAACTGCAGGTTCGACTTAACAAAACCGCGTAATTGTCGAACAGACAATGGAACTGTGTTTGTCAACAAACAACTTAATGAATTCTATGAAAGCGTTGGAATCAGTCATCAAAGAAGTGTTTCGAACTCCTCAACAACGGTGTAGTTGAAAGACTAAATCGACTCGTTGAAGCCGCTAGAACAATGTTGATTTACTCAAAGGTTCCAATGTTTCTCCGGTAAGCAATTGCCACCGCATGCTATACACAAAATCGTTCCTCCTAATCCACTGTATGGAAAATTCCATATGAACTTGTCCACAACAGAAAACCTAATCTCTCTTTCCTTCGTGTGTTTGGTGCATTGTGCTATCCAACTAATGAGGGTCAAGACTTAGGAAAACTTAGGGCTAAAGCTGACATTGGAGTATTTGTAGGATACGCACCAAACAAAAAGGGATACCGAATCTATAACAAAAGAACCCGAAATATCATGGAAACCATTCATGTTACGTTTGATGAGTGACGTCAAATGGCTCCTGAACACTCCACCTAGGGACCCGCACTTCAAGACATTCCCATTGGTTCATCTCTTGTTCCAAACTCTACTCAAGAAACTCCATATGTACCTCCATCTGAAGATGATGTAAAGAAATTGTTTGATCCTATGTTTGATGAACGGTATGATTCAAACACTAATGAGGTAATGATTCCGCAAGAGGATGCTCATATTCCTGAATGAAGTCAATCCTTCGGCCTCAATATCTTTAAGTCAAGAAGCACTCCGCCTGATCCTTCAGCCTCATCAACAAATCATCATTCTTCAAATGTACATCATGGAAATGTTTCAGGCATCAATGATGAAGTTAATCCCTTTGCTACTCCCGAAGATGCTCCATTTGAAAACATATTTGCTACTCCCGAATCATCATCGAACCATCTTCTTCGGAGACATCGACTCAGCTACCTCAGATCCTCAACAACTGCCACATGAACACCTTAGAAAATGGACTCACGATCATCCATTAGACAACATCATTGGAAATCCCTCTCGTCCCAGATCAACCCGGAAACAAATTGCAACCGATGCCTTATGGTGTTTCTTCAACTCCGTACTTTCTAAGATCGAACCAAAAGATGTTAAAACCGCCATGAATGAAGACACCTGGTTCAATGCCATGCAAGATGAAATTCATGAGTTTGATCGACTTGATGTATGGGAGTTAGTACTGCCCGCATCTGTGCTATGATTATTGCTCTCAAATGGATCTTCAAAGTAAAACTTGATGAGCATGGTGATGTGTTGAAGAACAAGGCTCGTTTAGTTGCTAAAGGATATCGTCAAGAGGAGGGTATAGACTTTGAAGAATCTTTTGCTCCCGTTGCTCGAATCGAGGCAATCAGAATCTTTCTGGCTAACGCTGCTAGTAAGAACATGGTAGTGTATCAAATGGATGTGAAGACGCATTTCGAACGGAGATCTTAAAGAAGTCGCTACGTCACCAACCTGAAGGATTTGTAAATCAAGAGCATCCTACTCACGTTTATCGTCTGAAGAAGGCTCTCTACGGTTTAAAGCAAGCTCCAAGGGCATGGTATGATACACTGTCAAAGTTTCTTCTATCAACCGGATTCAAGAAAGGAGCAGCTTGATCCTACATTGTTCACCAGTGAAGTCGGCAAACATTTAACTCATGTTCAAATTTATGTTGATGATATTATTTTTGCCTCGACCGACCCAATGGAATGTGATCGTTTTTCTAATGAAATGAGTTCAAAGTTTCAAATGTCAATGATGGGACAAATGTCATTTTTCTTGGGATTACAAATTTCACAAAGTCCCGGAGGCATTTTCATAAATCAATCTAAATATGCAAATGAGATTTTAAAGAAATTTGGATTTGATTCAAGTGACCCTGTTGACACCCCCATGATTGATCGAACCAAACTAGATGAGGACCACTCGGGATCATGATTGACCAAACGAAATATCGTAGTATGATTGGATCCCCGATGTACCTCACGCCTAGTAGACCGCACATCTTGTTCGCCGTTTGCATGTGTGCTAGATACCGTGCTAAGCCTACTAAAAAGCACCTTGAAGCGCTTAAACGGGTCTTTCGGTATCTCCAAGGAACCATCAATATGGGACTATGGTACCCGAAGGACACCGGTATGTCACTAACGGCCTATGCAGATGCCGATCATGCAGGTTGTCAAGATACACGTAAGTACATCCGAGGTGCTCAGTTTTTAGGTAATAAGCTTGTGAGCTGGTCTTCAAAGAAGCAAATGAGTACTTCTATTTCCTCTACAGAGGTGAATACATAGCCATGTCATCTTGTTGTGCTCAAATCTTATGGATGAGATCTCAATTATCCGACTATGGCTTTGTATTTAACAAAATCCTCTCATCGTGATAATAAAAGTTCTATTGCTCTATCATGCAACAACGTTCAACACTCAAGAGCAAAGCATATCGAAATTCGACATCATTTCATCAGGGAACAAGTGGAAAAAGGTGTGGTGGAACTATATTTTGTGAGGTCTCAATATCATTAGCGACATCTTCACCAAAGCTCTTCCAAGAGAACGTTTTGAGTTTATTCTTCCACGCCTTGGCTTGAAAAGCCTTCAACCAGATACTCTCAAACGTCTTCAGGAGGAAGACGAGGAGTAAAGGTCTATCTTCATCTATCTCTTGTATATATCTATTCAAAAATCAAAATACAAAATTATAAAACCTTCAAAATCCATAAAAATCAAAAAATTCGAAAATCTTCAAAAATATTGTCTTTTGTCATGCGTTTTCTCGGTTCGATAATATCTACGGTCTTTGTGCTGTCATTCAAAGAATGACACGGGACTTTAGATGTTGGTCAAATTCCAAAAAAAAAAAAAAAAAAAAAATCAAAAAATATTTTTGGGAGAAAGAGAAACTATGGTTTATTGTCATTTTCAGGCAATAACCCGTTTTAAAAGAAAGAACAGAGCCATGTTTTACCATGTTTTCAAATTCCATGCTCGGATTCTATAACATTTATCTGCTGAAAACTAAATGCTTTGAAAAATAACTCGGTCTCTATTTTTGATAATCATCGGGACTTATCTGTCAAAATTCTATCGCCAATCAACAACCTATGTCATTGATTGAGGGGGAGAATGGATTCAATTAAATTAAAAAGTTATTTGGCATTAAATTGTTTTCAAAAGATGTACATGCATGTTTAACCAATGGAGTTTAAAATCTCAACATCGATCCTTATCATTAAAACGCTTTCATAATCAAGTCACAATTCTCCTTAAAAGCTGTCAAAATCAATTTAAATCTACAGAGATCACAAATCTCAAATGTTTTAATTATTGTGATCGGGGGAGAAGTTGTGATTTAAATAAGATTTAAACTGATAATTCGATAAATGGTTTCTTAAGTGATTAGCATGTTTGCCTCCCCGTAAGTGACAAACGATTTCAAATTTTCCATGCACACATTGAGGGGGAGCATCTATAATTTGAAACGTGATCATTTATCTCAATGTGCAGGTTCCCTCTAGTATGTGTAAAACTCCTTTCAAACCTAGAAGCACATATTGAGGGGGAGCAAAATCATGAAAATCTCATCCTTCCCCAAAATGCTTTATCTACTTGATTCGATTTGGGAAGTGATGTTGATATCTTTTAGAAAATGGTAATCAAAGAAGTTAATTCTTTCTCTTGCCTCCGTGTGCAAAACATTTTCAAATACTTGATGCACATGTTGAGGGGGAGTTCTCGTTCTAAAAATATCAAAAACAATTCAGGTACAAAATGCTTTGATAATATATCACAAGTATCAAAAACAATTCAGGTACAAAATGCTTTGATAATATATCACATGTTGTGATTTAAATAAGATTTAAACTGATAATTCGATAAATGGTTTCTTAAGTGATTAACATGTTTGCCTCCCCGTAAGTGACAAACGATTTCAAATTTTCCATGCACACATTGAGGGGGAGCATCTATAATTTGAAACGTGATCATTTATCTCAATGTGCAGGTTCCCTCTAGTATGTGTAAAACTCCTTTCAAACCTAGAAGCACATATTGAGGGGGAGCAAAATCATGAAAATCTCATCCTTCCCCAAAATGCTTTATCTACTTGATTCGATTTGGGAAGTGATGTTGATATCTTTTAGAAAATGGTAATCAAAGAAGTTAATTCTTTCTCTTGCCTCCGTGTGCAAAACATTTTCAAATACTTGATGCACATGTTGAGGGGGAGTTCTCGTTCTAAAATATCAAAAACAATTCAGGTACAAAATGCTTTGATAATATATCACAAGTATCTGAATTGATTTTCAAATGGTTTTCAATTGGTACCAACGCGATGAACAATACCAAAAAGACCTACCAACTTTACTTTATGTATGGTGATATAAGGATGATAAGGTTAGGTTTTTGTTCCCAAGATCCGCCAGAACCGAAGGGATCTACCCAGGAACTATCCACTAGTTAGTGTAGAGTTCTCAGGTATGATAATAAAAGGAGAAAAATGAGAATGGGAAGAGTGCGACGAGACCGAGCTAGTACTGGAATAAACCCAACAAGGTTCTAGCTATGAAGTCTCGGTAAGCACTGAAGGGTTGAAGAATTAAAAGGAATTGAATGAGAAAAGGGTGAAAACAAATAGCCCTCCATTTATTCAACCTTAGGGCAGAAACCGGGTTCAATTCATATGCTACTGATGGTAACATCGGTATTGAAGACAAGACGTCATGGACCCAGTGACGCACTGCACTTCAACTTCCCAAACCACTCAAGTTCCTCTTAAAAGGACTTGTTTCATTCTCACGGGGAACCGACATTATCTATCGACTTTCTCTTAGAGATTGTTGATATTGAAGGAGGAGACCCTCTCCCTAGTCTCCGATATAGGATCCAAATATGCACAAATTGAGTCTAGAGCCACGAGATCATCAATAAATCTCATTAGGACACTTTCAATAAAGACTCTCTGTTTCACACAATGTGGAAAGAGAGATTATATCTTGAGTCCTACGCATTATCCTTGTGGTATTGCCAGAACATCTGAGTGATATGCAAACATACTCACAATGAAGATGGAAAGCCTTCTGAAGCCAACATCTAACAAGCTCCTGGTAGGTGGCATGTGAGATCTATTATATGGATCAATCATGTGACAACCGAACGAAACAATGGGGCGATTCATTCTTTTGAATCAATCTCGTTCAGTTATGGATTGACGGAGACCTTTGAAAAACCGGTCTTTGTGCTTTAAAAACTCTTTTCATTAAGCACGTCGACCGTGTACTAATTTTTCAAATCAAAAGGTGTTTTATGATTGATAATTGATTTTCATTAAAACCTTCGTTATATTGCAAAAACAATTTCTATTGAGCAATACACGATTGTTTTTCAAATCTCTTTTCATCAATCAATGGACGAAAATTCGCTGGTTCACTCACTCCGTGTTGTCTTCTTTGAGACGTTCCGGTTTGAGAACAGCTAGAGCAGCTGCGAAACCCTGTCAAGGAAATTCCTCGGAATTATACCGATCACGTAGTACTTGTAACGATCAACGGGAACCGGGCCGTGTACCTCAATTCATCGAAAGTGTTCAAAGACACTTTCGCGGCGCTTTATTGCTAACCGCCTTATGCAGTGTACACCCGACGCTTGCACCTGATCGAATGAAGCAAGGTCAATCCATAGCCGACATGCTCACCTAACACATTCATCTCAAAAGAAATCATGATTAGTGCATCAATGACTCGATATTTTTACTCCATGCTTCGCTACGGCCGCCAATATCATGAATCAACAAATGCTTCCGCTACTCGATGAGAATATATCATGATCCAGAATGTGAGCATGTCGGTCCGTATGTCACAACATCACATAATACCAACACCACAATGGATGTATCAGAGATTTTCTACTAGCCGATGATCCCAAAAGCTGGCTCAAAATTATTATCACGTGGATCAGTAATAGACCTCCACTTGAAGTAACCAAACATGCAATGTGAAGAATCAATGACTACGAGCTTAGGAACAAAGGACTACATCAAGAATGCAAGAACAATTGTTAATGTCATATCTGTTTGTATTCAATGTAATTTTAGTGCATGATTGAGGTGACCTCCCTTAGGGGAGATTGTTAGGAATTAGAAATTCCGGTATTAAAGAGTCGGTCACCTCAAGTATATGTAATCGTTAGAAAGCTCGTGGTCATAGTAATATTTAGTTAAGTAGTATTTAGTTAAGTAACACCGTGGAGGACGGACGGTCTTTACCCACTGTATGCCCGATCCACACCCGATGTGTATGCGTTATGTAAGACTATAATACTCTCTACCTCCCAAGGTAGAGAGTTGGAGCTCATAATAATATCTTTCACTTTCTCTCACTAAGTTCCCTAAACCTCTAACTTTCTCTCTCTAGAATTCCATCTATATGCTACCTTGTGTTAATGTTATGATGTGTATGTGAAAAGTTATATCTTACAGAATAGCTTTGGAGTTGTTTTGAATTCGTTAGAATAGGTTTGGCGCGAGAAAAACTCATTTCGACAAGGTTGCAAAAGGGTCTGTCCATATTTTCGAATTCTGGAATTGTCGACAGTAAGCAAAATATTTTGGGCTAGATATTTGGAAAATACACTTTAAAACGAAAACGTGGCCGCTTGAATGGGTTAAAACGGAGCTATAACGAAGAAGTTATGAATTTTTTAAGTTTGACGACGAAAACTATTTGTTCCAGAAAATTCAGCATGCTGTCCCGACTTTTTACGAGTCAAAAATGAGGCTTAAGCGTTATAAAATGTGTCGACTTATCAAAAATATATTAGTATATATTATTACGATTCCGAGGACATATAAAACGTAGAAAACGGACTTGTAACGATTAAATTATACTCGTTTACACAAAGTTGCCGTAACTTTATTATATAAGAAAAACTATTATATTTCTAATAGGCAAATATTACGGCCAACAAGGACCATGTTGAGGGTCGTTTTTAACATGGATATAGTACTTTTTATAACAAGATGTCTTCTAGTAAAAGTAAGTTCATCGAGCCTATTTTCCAAAATGTCCAACCGTTCATCAAGCGGAGTTGTAACGAGTAAAATACGGTCACTTAAACTTTGCCGAAAACCATCCTTAAACAATATTTTGGACACAAGTACTATACTTAACCTTTATTTTTCTTTATGTTCGAGACCTCTAGGATGAAAACTTAAATGCTAAAACTTTGAGATAATGATACAAGCTTCCCAAAACCGTTGAGTTTGTTTCCTAACACTCGACGTGCACCATTTTACGACTAACTTTTCGAGGCCATTTTAGTCACTTTCATGAAAATTTCAACGACATAATTTTACGACGAAAAGTTATAATTTCACAATAAATCATTAAATGATTATCGTAAGATATCATTTCAACGTAAATACTTGTAAAGTATTTTATAACATGACGAGATGTCATAAACATATATTTCGACGATAAATTCTGTTTTCAAAAGCGTACAAGTGGTATAAATTTCATATGAGTTTGCATGCACGACATTACATCATAACTTATCATAGAGCATATCATTCATAATAGGTCATGGTCAGAGGTTGCCTCATTTCAGATTGCCTTTACATCATTATTATCATTGCAACATGTGAGTTTTCATAGCCCCGATTAATTCAAGTTTTTACTTTATTTCAAACCTACGGGGGAGAATACATTGCACATCATTGTTTTTATGCGAGCCCAAGTATATTCAAATTCATTACATTGCTTAAGTTACCTCACGCCAATTGAATGTCCCCATTATATAACATGAACCGTTAATTTCATAGAAGCGAGGGTGAGTGGATAGATCTATCGAGGGTGACTCCTCCATCCGGGTTGGTGGATTCCAACTGGTTAAACGGATGCATTTCATTTAATATCATTATTTGAGTTGTTTGGCAAACACTCTGTTGGGGCGAACATCATAATCAGTCTAGTTTCGGTGTCATGGGCTTATAGCAATTGTATAATTTTTGTGACATCATTGTCATACAAACTTATACTTGTGGTAGTCGTAATATGCATATACATAAACTCTATGAACTCACTCAACCTTTGTGTTGACACTTTTAGCAATGTATTTTCAGGTAACTAAGGCATTCACTTCATGGCATGCATGTGGACATATTATAGAGTCGCGGTGACGACGCGTCTCACATGGGATTTATATATTTTTAAAACATCGTTTGACTTGTACCAAACTTATTTTCCGCACATGTTGATTATCATTTGGGACCTATCTTTGTAACTCTGAATGTTTTTATTAAATCAAGCGATGTATTTTCCAAACGACACTTTAGGTCGTTCAGTATAACTGTGATTGTGATGCTATGACAGTCAATCCCCAGGAATTCCATTCCGCTGCAAAACAGGTAATTTGGGGGTGTGACAAAAATGATAATGGCTAAAGTAAAGACAATAATAAAACTAGTAGCAAGTAAATAAACTAAAGTTAAAGATAAAAGATAACAACTAAAAGTAACGAACTAAAATGCTAAAACTTTGAGATAATGATACAAGCTTTATGAACTCACTTAAACTTTGTCGAAAACCACCCTTAAACAATATTTTGGACACAAGTACCATACTTAACCTATATTTTTCTCCATGATCGAAACCTCTAGGAAGAAAACTTAAATGCTAAAACTTTGAGATAATGATACAAGCTTCCCAAAACTGTTGAGTTTGTTTCCTAACACTCGATGTGCACCATTTTATGACTAGCTTTTCAAGGCCGTTTATTCGCTTTCATGAAATTTTCAATGACATTATTTTACGACGAAAAGTTATAATTTCATAATAAATCACTAAATGATTATCGTAGGATATCGTTTCAACGTAAATACTTGGAAAGTAATTTATAAATTGTCAAGACGTTATAAGATTATTTTTCGACAATAAACTTTATTTTCAAAAGTGTACAAGTGGTATGGATATCATATGAGTTTGCATGCGCGACATTGTTTCATGACTTATATTAGAGCACATCATTCATATTAGTTTGCGGATAGAGATCGCACCTCATTTCAGTGTATCTACTTTTGTCATCATAAACATTGCACCGGGTGAGTTCGTAGCCCCACTTTTACTCGTTTAATTGTTTTATAAACTCTTTGGGGAGATACATGCTCAACTACTTGCTTTTACTTTACACTTATATGATCTTAAATATCTTTTGTTTCACTCTACGTGTGCGTAAGTAGATTATGCCCGAACTAAATTGATCACTATGTTATGAACGCTATTATTTGAACCTCTTTCCGTGATTTTGAACCCTTCGACATGTATATTTGAGCTCTTTTAAATTGATTCGGACCCTTTAACATATAAGTGAACACTTTGGACTTGATTTGAACTTTTGACATATAGTTGAACTCTTTTAATTTGTAAAGGACCCTTTTGATATATTTTGAACTTGTTTGACTCGATTCAGAACCCTTTGACTATTTTGAACCTTTTGATATGTTTGAGCTCTTTGAATGTGTTGAACTTTTGAACTCGACTTAAACTCTTGAACTTAATTACTTAACGCTTTAATGGAACATTTGAACTTAATTATGAACTTTTGAACGGAACCTTTGAACTTAAATACGAACTTATGACTTGTTTGAACTTATTGAACCGGACGTGTTATGACCTTGACCTAAAGTCTCCCATGTTCGGAGCATCACTATAAAGTCTCCATTGTTCGGAGCATCACTATAATTCTCGCCTTGTTGGTGGAGTGTTCACAATAATTCTCGCCTTGTCGGTGGAGTGTTCTCAATAATTTTCGCCTTAATGGTGGAGTGTTCTCAATAATTCTCGCCTAGGTGGTTGAGTGACAAAGGAGTCTCCCTTGTTGAGCAAAGGCAAAGTCTCCCATGTTCTGAGCATCCTCAATTATTATATACGTAGTGCAATATTGTGAATTATTATGGTAACTTATACTCGACTATTAGACACACTATATTTTGTGCAATGGGTTGTGAACACACAGGTTGCAAGTTTTGTATGGGCGAACTTGGAACTGAGTGGATTTGCAATGCCTTTGCTTTGAGAACTCATTTGACCTCGTGTGCTTGAACATAAACTAGACATATTTTGGCAGTGGGTTGTGAACACACAGGTTGCAAGTTTTGTATGGGCGGAACTTGGAACTGAGTGGATTTACAATGCCTTTGCTTTTGTGGACTATTCTAAATGACCAAAAACTTTGCCTTTGTTGCATGAACCTTTTTTTTAAAAGCTTTACTTGTTAAACAAACTCTATGAACTCACTCAACCATTGTGTTGACACTTTTAGCATGTTTTATCTCGGGTATCTAAGGCATTCACTTCATGGCATGCATGTGGACTTATCATAGAGTCGCGGTGTCGACGCGCCTCACATATATTTTATGCACTTAACTATCGTTTGATTGTAACAAACTCATTTTGGTATATTGGAAATATTTTGGGACCTATGTTTTGTAAACTCTGATTATTTTACTTTATCAAACGATATTTTCAAAATGACACTTTAGGTCGTTCGATATAACTGTAACTTTGATGCTATGACAGTCATCCCCCAGGAATTCCATTCCGCTGCAAAACAGGTAATTTGGGGGTGTGACAGATTGGTATCAGAGTATCGGTTATAGAGAACTAGGTTGCATCATTGACCCTAGACTATAACTCCATCATCATAGCATCTCATCATATCATTATAAGTGCATACTCATTATACATGCGGACTTATGACTCAACACCCAACATCATATGAGTCGATTAGTCCAAGCATTGCATAGTTACTCCTAAATTATACATAGCCTGATCACCTATGTCTAATTCAGGAAGAATCATGCAATGAAGGGAGTAGTAATCTCATATGTGTAAGCAATTCCGTAATCGAGCCAAATTTTCAAAAGATTTTCTTCAAACCACTTGTTTCCAGTTTGATCCGAGTGACAGTTCTTGTTTGATGAGTTGCAAAGATCAAGCTAGAAACAAGTTGTTACCTAAACCGATTTAGCCTAATCGTATGACAGTTCTTGTTTAATGAGTTGTGGGATTAAGTAAAAATCGGTTACCTAAAAGTCTTTTGAGGGTTTTGCTCGAGAATGGGAAAGCTTGGCTCATCAAACCTAACCATAGGAGAGCATGCCTTTAGAATGGGATATGGTCACGATAGCATAAGAACGTACCTAGTTGGATGAGGAACTCTGATGAGTGTGTAAATACTCATCATTTTTAGTCAATTCGAAACTGCAAAACGTTTAAAAATGCTCAGAAATGCATCAAAATACTGAAAATATCTTAAAAATGCATTTTATATGTTTCAGATGCAAAATGTTCAAAATCAGATGAAAAACGAGCAAAGTTTGCATAATTGGCAGTTTCAGTCCCCCAACTTTCAGAAAATGGCAAAATCAATCCCTAGGCATTTATTTTAAAAGAAAAGTCACCAAAGGTCCTTTTGTAATCATAAATTATCATATTTAGTCCTTTGGTGAAAAATCTAAAAATTTTGAGAAATTACAGTTTAGTCCCTGAAAATCCAAAAATGGTCAAAATTAGTCCTTGGGAATTTCAAAAGTGTCAAAAATTAACCCTTGGATTATTAAAGTTTGGCAAAACAAACCCTTGACTACATCTTCATAATTTACATGTTTGGTCCATGGAAATTCAGAAGTTACATTTTTGGTCCTTGTGTTATTAATATTACAAACCAAACCGGACCTAATTAACTACCCAAGCCCAATCTAAACCCCTTGGCCCAAACCACTTACCCGGTCCAGTATACCCATGACCCGACCAACCCAATGTTTAAAAATAAACAAACCCCGCCCTTTTCCCTGTCACTCCCCGACCAACATGTCTGCAACTCCAACCCCCCAGCCACCAACAACCCACCCTACCTCACATATTGTCTCCCCCACCTCACCTACCCATCCCAATGCATTTAATGCATCCTCTTTCCTGTCCCTGATATCAAAACCAGGAATTGGCGCCAAAACCAAATTAATGGCTAAGATGAATTCTAGCCAATCAATGGCTCATATTGTTGCTGGGATCCACTCAGAAAGGAGAGAGAAAGAGTATGGAGCTTATAAGAAGCCAAGAGGAAGCAAGAGAAGAGTAGTTAGTTAGTTTTAAAAATATGTATGTGTAACACCCCCAAAATTTCACAGCGGAAGCGTTCGGGTCATGGGGTGCTACTAAATCAATATACACAACACAAGTTAATAAAGAATGGAAATTCTAGTTCCATTTTCAATTTCCATATTATAGATTTATCCACTTAAGAAATAGTTTTCATTCTCATCATTGTTTCAAAGTCTCATAGCGGAAGTATTTTCAAGCCCATTAAACAATATACGTTGTCCCATTAAAAGCTTGTATTAAAATGTTTGGAAACTTACATTTATGCCAGTCTTCATACGAATGCCTTTGGACATTGCCCACGTCAATGAAAGTCAAACCTTTGGAGCAAAACATGCAGGGATGTGGAAATGGGTTGATCAGTGACACAAAGGTTGGGTTGAGAATTGATAGGTTTAGAGTTCTGTTTCGACGATTGGCAAGCCATTGTGGCTAAGGACATTTGTAAGCAATTTTCATTGTTTCTAGCACAATTAGTTTTAGCATCTCCGTGAATGACACTATATGCAAAAGGCTATTATGCTAGTACCAAGTTCATGCGACCGAAACTACGACAGTGTGCATGCATCTAGAAGCATGATAAATAAAAGCCCAGCAAGTGTATTTCCAGTACACTCAATCAATACGATATGATATACCCCCGACGTTTGCCTATCCGGTCAAACTCGAACGGGGGTGTCATCCCAATAGATCTATTCATAACAATCGCGCCTCCCCAAAGGGAACTAACGTAGCATAGTTGGGTTTCAAGGTTGTTCCATGTAATAGTGTTTTCAGTTTTAGGTCCGAAAAGAGTTTTGCATGTTTCTCACCCCATAGTTTTATAAAGCAAGTAATAAAAGTAAAAGTGGGGCTATAAACTCACCTTAGCAGCTCGGTGAATAAGGAACAAAGAGATCAAGTGACAAGTGGCTCCAACACGCAACCTAAATATATTATGGCAAGTCTCAGTTGCAGTTTTGTGTACTCACGACTCGAAGTGTGTGAATAAATTTAAGTGTTTACAAGTGGTTGTGTTTAATGTTGCTTGTGTGGCAAAGTTTACGTTTAAAATCGTTTCAAAATATTTTGTAAGTATTGGCTCATGGACAAATGTATATAAGAGTATAAAAATATTCGTGACGAGTGGGTTTCTGGTTCAGGAGCAACCGAAAGACTTAATACGAAAAGTATAATGAAAGTATTTGTGAAAGCAATTGTTTTGTAAACTAAAGATAAGTACTTTACGCTAAGTATTTATGCGACATGTATGTGGTTTATATATTTGTTCTAGTGGATGATAAGTTTAGAAAATATTTATATTAATGTTATAAAAAGGTATAAGTTTGAGGTCCAAAAATAGTTGTTTAAATGTAAAAGTATATAAAAATGGTAAGTATTAAACTTGAGGGGTTGGAATTGTAAAGGGTTATATAAGTTATAAACTCATATAAGTTTCTAAGAAAAGTTGTTAAGTTTTTCAAATTAGAGGGCTAAACTGTCGAAATGGTGAAACTTGTATATAACAAAAATAAATGGGAAAACAGCCAGCGCTGGGATTCGAACATGTAACCTCTCGCTTGACAGCCCAACAGCCAAGCCAACTGAGCTAGGCTCGTTTTTGTGTTTTATTACTACTTAAGAAACTATATAACGTGAAGTGTTCTGCGCTTTACTTTTGTATATATGCTACTGAGCTATGCGTGTGTTTGTATCTCTTTTTGTGTTTCATTTTCACTTCCAAAATTGAGTTCCATTTCTTCAACTGCTTCGCTACTTTCATTCTTAAGAAATCGTTAATGATTTTAAGTTACCTAATAAGACAAGTTAAACGTAAGGTGACCCAAAATAAGTTTCAAATAAGTCTCCATTTTTGTTGAGTTTTTACGACTCAAAACTCCAAACACTTTTCAATGGTTCCGACATTTGACAAAAACACATCGCGATGCTCACTGTGGTTCGACCACAGTGAGTCTTCGATCCAAATCATGGCCCAAGTCGTTACGAGTTTAAAACTAACTCCTCAAGCCAACACTTAGTTTTTGATTAATTTATGTTTCCTTTAGATGTTTTACGTTCAAAAATCTTTAACAAGCTCGACATATATATGGGTGTCGACTAGGAAAACAAGTAAGTACTAGCTTATTTGTTCAAGCTATGTTACGTAAGTTTAAAAGTTACCACGCAAGCCTTCTTAAGCAACAAAACCATTTCATGTCTTTGCATGTTTGTACGCATGTATATTTATATATATACTTACATGTGACGTAAAAAAAAATGTGTATGAGTAAAAGTGCAAAGGAATGGACAAATGAGAAAGTGAGGCTCACAGTGGGTCTCGAATGAGATGTCGAGTGAACGGGTGAGAAGAGCTCGAGGTGGAAGAAACCCGACGTGCCAACTAGCTTTCGAAAGCTTATACCCGAACAACACTTAACCCAAAATGAACTTGTAAACTTATGAAAATGAAACCCGAAACCTTGTTTCTCGTCCTTCCTCTTCTCGGTAGTGAACAAAAGAGTAGAATGAGTTTGAGTTTTACTTGGTGTTGTGAGAGTGGAAACAAGAGGTGGGTTTGTGTAAGATGTGAGAATGTGTGATGAGTCTTGTTGGCTCGTGGGTTTTTAAGAAGAAAGGAAGAAGAATCCTTTGGTTAAAGACCAAGAGTCTTTGTTGAGCATTGGTACATGAGACCTTGATTATGCTTGCACCTAGGAGGTATTTTAAGAAACAAGCAAATGGTCTTGGCTTTTTGAGTGGTATATACGACAGATACAAGGACAAGAAAAAGGGTGAGGTGAGTTGTGTGTGCATGGGGAACATGTTTCCCAAAGTCAAATGTCTAGATATATGTTGGTCATTGAGTTTATATCTCAAAATATGTTCCAAGGTCAAGGTATTAGCAAGTTTTTGGAAGAGATGGTGTACCTCTTGGCTTTTGCTTTTCGTTTACTGCACAAGAGAAAAGAAGAAAAAGACTTGTCTCCTATTTTGATTACAAGCATGATGCATTTGACTAAAGGTGAATGTTGAATTTTTGTTTTGTGCTTTGTTGGGTTCACGCATGCATTCACAGAAACATAGACATCACACTTTGTCACAATATTTGACAAAGTGTATATGTTGGGCTAGGAGTTGGAAATGGGCTTGGCTCAAAAGAAATAATAGAAAAGATTGGGTTGGTTTGTGTCTAACGAGCCCAAGATAAAAAATAGAAGAGTTGGATCGGGTTTGGGTTAAGAGGCCCGGTAGGAAATAAAAATAAATAAAAGTTTATTGTATATTTATTTTACAAAGTTTTTATTATCGAGGTCGAGGTAAGTTTCAAAAAAATATATACGCGTGACTTGTCGTGTTTAAAGTTCGAAACGAAGAAGAAAAAAAAATATAGTAGCGAAAATCGGAAGGGAAATTTACGAGTTGTTATAGTACCTACCCCTTAGAACAAACCACGTCCTCGTGGTTTAAGATGCGAGAATCATCGAGGTCGATACGGTGGCGAGATGTGAGTATATACTCTTAAAATGTTACATGGAAAAGGGATAGTCGTTCAAGAAAGATTCGGTGACATGAGGCGATAGTTGAGTTCAAAACAGAGAGAGCAGAGTCGTATGAGGTTACGAAGGATAGAGCATAAGAGTGCCATAAGAGATCGTGACCAGTGACAGAGGTGGTTTAACTACAATTGCGAGGATCAAGTAGTTGTATGTTGCATAAAGAAATAATATAGACGCAGTGATGAGTTGTACGTTACATAATGAAATAATGTCGAGGTTGATACAGTGACGAGTTGTACGTTACACACAGAAATAACGTAGAAGCAGTGACAAGTTGTACGTTACACACAGAAATAACGTAGAGGCAGTTATGGAAGCATAGCATAGTGCGATATTGTAATAGTGGGCATAGTTTAACATAGAGGGGTAACAAGTCTAAGCATTCGTAGTCTACTCTACACTATCCTTAAATTAATTATTCCTTAATTTCATTCAGTTTGTTACATCAACATTATTCTCATTTAAACTTCGTGACCCAATCAAACAAGAACAGTCTTAAAGTTTAAATGTGAGTTAATTAAGAAACTTAATGATTTTGAGAAATAACTAATTTAATTCAAATAAGAGCTTATACGAACCTAAGATACAGTAGTAACACATAGCACGACTACATCGTGTAGCAGTAGGCAAGGCATGGCAGACATCGGCATTTGGCGGCGTTGAAGTGTTTTAAGGAAAATTTGGTTATAGTTTAGGTTTTGAAAAATACCTAATTCTCTATAACCTTGGCTCTGAATACCAATCTGTAACACCCCCAAAATTTCACAAATGAAGCGTTCGGTCATGGGGTGCTACAAAATCAATATACACAACACAAGGTAATAAAGAATGGAAATTCTATTCCATTTTCAAAATATAGATTTATTTAAGAAATAGTTTTACATCATTGTTTCAAAGTGCGGAAGTAAAGCCCATAAAAATATACGTTGTCCCATTAAAAGTTGTATTAAAATGTTTGGAAACACTTCGGATGCCAGTCTTCAACGAATGCCTTTGCCATTGCCCACGCCAATAAGTAAACCTGAGAAAAACATGCTAAAATGTCAACACAAAGGTTGGTGAGTTCATAGGTTTAAGTTTCGAAAATCAAGTTGGACCACAGTTGCACATATAGCATCTCCGTGAATGACACTATATGCAAAAGGCTATTACGCTAGTACCAAGTTCATGCGACCGAAACTACAACAGTGTGCATGCATCTAGAAGCATGATAAATAAAAGCCCAGCAAGTGTATTTCCAGTACACTCAATCAATACGATATGATATACGCTGACGCGTTTGCCTATCCGGTAAAACTCGAACGGGGGTGTCATCCCCAATAGATCTATTCATAACAATCGCGCCTCCCCAAAGGGAACTAACGGTAGCATAGTTGGGTTTCAAGGTTGTTCCATGTAATAGTGTTTTCAGTTTTAGGTCCGAAAAGAGTTTTGCATGTTTCTCACCCCATAGTTTTATAAAGCAAGTAATAAAAGTAAAAGTGGGGCTATAAACTCACCTTAGCAGCTCGGTGAATAAGGAACAAAGAGATCAAGTGACAAGTGGCTCCAACACGCAACCTAAATATATTATGGCAAGTCTCAGTTGCAGTTTTGTGTACTCACGACTCGAAGTGTGTGAATAAATTTAAGTGTTTACAAGTGGTTGTGTTTAATGTTGCTTGTGTGGCAAAGTTTACGTTTAAAATCGTTTCAAAATATTTTGTAAGTATTGGCTCATGGACAAATGTATATAAGAGTATAAAAATATTCGTGACGAGTGGGTTTCTGGTTCAGGAGCAACCGAAAGACTTAATACGAAAAGTATAATGAAAGTATTTGTGAAAGCAATTGTTTTGTAAACTAAAGATAAGTACTTTACGCTAAGTATTTATGCGACATGTACGTGTGTTTATATATTTGTTAGTGGATGATAAGTTTAGAAAATATTTATATTAATGTTATAAAAAGGTATAAGTTTGAGGTCCAAAAATAGTTGTTTAAATGTAAAAGTATATAAAAATGGTAAGTATTAAACTTGAGGGGTTGGAATTGTAAAGGGTTATATAAGTTATAAACTCATATAAGTTTCTAAGAAAAGTTGTTAAGTTTTTCAAATTAGAGGGCTAAACTGTCGAAATGGTGAAACTTGTATATAACAAAAATAAATGGGAAAACAGCCAGCGCTGGGATTCGAACATGTAACCTCTCGCTTGACAGCCCAACAGCCAAGCCAACTGAGCTAGGCTCGTTTTTGTGTTTTATTACTACTTAAGAAACTATATAACGTGAAGTGTTCTGCGCTTTACTTTTGTATATATGCTACTGAGCTATGCGTGTGTTTGTATCTCTTTTTGTGTTTCATTTTCACTTCCAAAATTGAGTTCCATTTCTTCAACTGCTTCGCTACTTTCATTCTTAAGAAATCGTTAATGATTTTAAGTTACCTAATAAGACAAGTTAAACGTAAGGTGACCCAAAATAAGTTTCAAATAAGTCTCCATTTTTGTTGAGTTTTTACGACTCAAAACTCCAAACACTTTTCAATGGTTCCGACATTTGACAAAAACACATCGCGATGCTCACTGTGGTTCGACCACAGTGAGTCTTCGATCCAAATCATGGCCCAAGTCGTTACGAGTTTAAAACTAACTCCTCAAGCCAACACTTAGTTTTTGATTAATTTATGTTTCCTTTAGATGTTTTACGTTCAAAAATCTTTAACAAGCTCGACATATATATGGGTGTCGACTAGGAAAACAAGTAAGTACTAGCTTATTTGTTCAAGCTATGTTACGTAAGTTTAAAAGTTACCACACAAGCCTTCTTAAGCAACAAAACCATTTCATGTATTTGCATGTTTGTACGCATGTATATTTATATATATACTTACATGTGACGTAAAAAAAATGTGTATGAATAAAAGTGCAAAGGAATGGACAAATGAGAAAGTGAGGCTCACAGTGGGTCTCGAATGAGATGTCGAGTGAACGGGTGAGAAGAGCTCGAGGTGGAAGAAACCCGACGTGCCAACTAGCTTTCGAAAGCTTATACCCGAACAACACTTAACCCAAAATGAACTTGTAAACTTATGAAAATGAAACCCGAAACCTTGTTTCTCGTCCTTCTTCTTCTCGGCAGTGAACAAAAGAGTATAATGAGTTTGAGTTTTACTTGGTGTTGTGAGAGTGGAAACAAGAGGTGGGTTTGTGTAAGATGTGAGAATGTGTGATGAGTCTTGTTGGCTCGTGGGTTTTTAAGAAGAAAGGAAGAAGAATCCTTTGGTTAAAGACCAAGAGTCTTTGTTGAGCATTGGTACATGAGACCTTGATTATGCTTGCACCTAGGAGGTATTTTAAGAAACAAGCAAATGGTCTTGGCTTTTTGAGTGGTATATACGACAGATACAAGGACAAGAAAAAGGGTGAGGTGAGTTGTGTGTGCATGGGGAACATGTTTCCCAAAGTCAAATGTCTAGATATATGTTGGTCATTGAGTTTATATCTCAAAATATGTTCCAAGGTCAAGGTATTAGCAAGTTTTTGGAAGAGATGGTGTACCTCTTGGCTTTTGCTTTTCGTTTACTGCACAAGAGAAAAGAAGAAAAGACTTGTCCTATTTTGATTACAAGCATGATGCATTTGACTAAAGGTGAATGTTGAATTTTTGTTTTGTGCTTTGTTGGGTTCACGCATGCATTCACAGAAACATAGACATCACACTTTGTCACAATATTTGACAAAGTGTATATGTTGGGCTAGGAGTTGGAAATGGGCTTGGCTCAAAAGAAATAATAGAAAAGATTGGGTTGGTTTGTGTCTAACGAGCCCAAGATAAAAAATAGAAGAGTTGGATCGGGTTTGGGTTAAGAGGCCCGGTAGGAAATAAAAATAAATAAAAGTTTATTGTATATTTATTTTACAAAGTTTTTATTATCGAGGTCGAGGTAAGTTTCAAAAAAATATATATATATATACGCGTGACTTGTCGTGTTTAAAGTTCGAAACGAAGAAGAAAAAAAAATATAGTAGCGAAAATCGGAAGGGAAATTTACGAGTTGTTATAGTACCTACCCCTTAGAACAAACCACGTCCTCGTGGTTTAAGATGCGAGAATCATCGAGGTCGATACGGTGGCGAGATGTGAGTATATACTCTTAAAATGTTACATGGAAAAGGGATAGTCGTTCAAGAAAGATTCGGTGACATGAGGCGATAGTTGAGTTCAAAACAGAGAGAGTATGAGGTTACGAAGGATAAAGCATAAGAGTGCCATAAGAGATCGTGACCAGTGACAGAGGTGGTTTAACTACAATTGCGAGGATCAAGTAGTTGTATGTTGCATAAAGAAATAATATAGACGCAGTGATGAGTTGTACGTTACATAATGAAATAATGTCGAGGTTGATACAGTGACGAGTTGTACGTTACACACAGAAATAACGTAGAAGCAGTGACAAGTTGTACGTTACAACGTGCAATCTTGTTTGGTGTTTAAAAGACTTAGACAAAGCTGGCATTAAGTTCATTTCATCAACATACTTCAACATCATTCATAAAATTGGAATCAAGTTTCATTTTAGTCAACTTTACAATCTGTTTCAAAAAGTCAAAAGGTGTCAAAAATTGGATTTGTGCAGATATTGCAGCAGTTGCACAGGGTTCAGTAGAGCTTTTTAGGGTCTCATTTTTGGTATATAAGCAGTTGGCTAGGAGGTCTATAAGACCTCATATCTGTTGTGAGCTAAAGATCTCTGGATAAGTTTGTGCATAAGCTCAAAGTCAGGTCCTAGTGCCCTGCTCACAGGGCTCAGTTTACACTAAGCTTTTCTCAGATCTTGCAAGCTGGTCTCAGGGCTCAAAAGAGCTTGTCTAGTGTTGCTTTTTGGTTTGCTTGATCTCAAACAGGTCTAGAATAAGTTCCAACTTGTAGTTTTTAGTTTTAGCTTGATTTGTAACTTGTGCTTGTGCTTAAAGTAGGTACCAAATTCTGTTTTAGCTTATTAGCTCAAATCATCAAGTTTGATCAATCTTGTAATTCAGGGGCTATAGCTTATTGTTTTTAGTTGCATTTTGGTTAATTTAGCATATTGTAGCTTCTGTTCCAGTGTGGTGCTTGTTTGTGTTCACTTGGCTTATTAAAGAGCTTATTCATAAGCTCAGTTAATAGCAGTTCCATTTTTCTCCACACAACCTACTGTTTTTCCAATTTTCCTAGCTTCTTAATATTATTTTAGAGTTTTCCTGAATTTTTCAGATTTTTCTAAGTTGATTTGCTATTTTTCTTAATTTAAATTAGTTTTTAAGCATTTTTAATTAGCTTTTAATACAAAAAAATTAAGAAAAGGTTCAAAAAAATAATTTTTCATTTTTCTTAGGTTTAGATAAATATAAAAAGTAAAAAAAAGTAATTTTCCAGATTTTTCATAGTTTATTTTGTAATTTTTAGTAATTTAATTAGTTTTAAATAGTTTAAAATTCCTAGAAAATAGAAAAAATAATCAGAAAAATACAAAAATAGTTTTGAAAATTCTAGTTTGTTGTTTTAGACTTTTCTAAGTCTTAATTTTATTTTTCTAGCTTTATTTCCTATTTTCTTATATTTTAGGTAATTATTAAATAGGTAAAAATAGTTTTTTATTAATAATAATTTATTAATTAGTTTTAAAAATAATTTTCTTTTTCCATAAATTTTCTTTTATCATTAGGATTGTAAAAATGTATTTTTCATATTTTTAGGGTTTATATTGTGTAAGTTTCACGTTTTTAGTTGTACGTCGCGTAGTTTTTAATTTCAGTTTCGTAAAACATAAAAACAAAAACATCATTTTAATTATAGTGATAGCGTTTATTTAATAGATTTTATCTTTTTAATCTCCTCTAATTTGCATTTAAGCCATTGTAATTTGTTGGCTTTTTCTGTAGTTATCATAATCAAATCCCTTCTTCGTTCAAATTTCTCGATCACTATTCGTAGGGTGATCCATTGCATAGCTCGCTGGGAAATAACGACCCGGGGAGACCCTATACTCCTCAGATCTTCATTGCATTCGTGCTTAGGCAGTTTTAAGCTGGTTACGGTCTGCCATTCACAAGTGGCAGGCTTGAGTGATTTAGCTTGACTGTTTGGCACGCATCAAATTTTTGGCGCCGCTGCCGGGGAGCTGTGCTGATCTATCTTCCGTGTAGCAGATTAGTTGTTTGAATCCTCACTCATTTGTTTATATCATCCATATCTATCTATATATATATCATATTTTCTTCTAAAAAATCCAAAAACCCAAAAACAGCCAAAAACGTATAAAACACAAAAATATTTTTCTTTTGTTTCTATATATGTATCAAAAATAAAAATACAAAAAGATTCGTCGTTTTCTTTAATAAATAACAACTTAAAAGATTACCACCGCAAACCAAGGCAGTGCACTACCTAACTGGGGGTGCGACCATAATAAGTTCCCGAACTAAAGATTTAAAACTTGCCTTTGTGTCCTTGTGATTGGTGTACCTTTTTCAAAGAAGCCATTCATATTGTGATTATTGGTTAAGTTCACTGTTGTTTTGCCTCGATTTTGTGTTAATTGATTTTGTTGTGATATCGACGTTTGAACCGAAAACCCATAAAGATTCTTCTCACCCCAAATTTTTTATAAAACGTCTTCATAATTCCCATTCTCATCTGAAAGATTTTCATAATTCCCATTTCTCTCCTTAACTCTGAGTCTCTTAGAGTTAACTCTAGTGCATGCACACTCGTTCTTCTAGATCATTGAGTCCTTTGCGTGATCTAGCAGAAATTCCTAGACGACGTTCGCGTAGACGTGCTGCCCAAATAGTCGAACCCGAGATTCGTACTATTTCAAACAACAACATGGCAGACGAACGTACTATGGCGAAAATGCTCCAGGCACCCACCGAGGGTTATGGAGATGCCATCGTTTTACCAGTAATCAATTCTGATCACTTTGAATTGAAGACACATTTGATCCAACTTGTGTCTACAAATCAATTCCGCGGGTCTGATCGTGAAGACCCGTATGCACACATCCGTTGGTTTAACAAGTTGACTTCAACAATCAATTTCAAGGATGTACCACAAAAAGTAATCAAGTTGATGCTTTTCCCATTCTCACTTGAGGGACACCGGATTTGGCTGAAAAAGAACCCCTCGATCCATCGAAACTTGGGAGGATCTTGTTCAAAAGTTTGTTAATTACTTCTTCCCTCCATCAAAGACGACTAATCTTAAAAATGAAATTTCTGGATTTCGTCAAAATTTCGATGAAAACTTTGGAGAGGCATGGGAGAGATTCAAAGATCTCCTCAGAAAATGCCCCCATCATGAATTCACGGAGCTTCAACAAGTCAATATCTTTTATAATGGGTTGAACTGTAACGATCAAGATTCTTTGAACGCATCCGCGGGTGGCAATATCTTGAATCGTAGACCTAAAGATGTGCTTGAAATTTGCGAGAGTAAATCAAAAGTTCCTATTTCTCGAAACAAAGTCAATGTTCCGAACACTCCTGCTTCTACATCCAGTAACTCTTCTGAGTTAGCAGCTCCGATAGCCGCTCTAACGGACATGATCCATTGTATGATAAAAGAGGTAAAGGAAATCAAAAGCGAAATTCATAAGCCGGAACCAATCAAAGCCATAAACAAGGTGTGTGAAATTTGTAGTGGTCCACACGCGTATTATGATTGTCAAGCAACCGATGCTTCTTTTACCAAGCTCCCGTAGCTTCTGTAAACCACAATCAATACCGACCACAAGCTGATCCTCACTACCGTGCACCTAGCGGTATGACACCACCTGTTT
Organism: Chrysanthemum makinoi; assembly: GCA_910596185.1. Taxonomy (NCBI): domain Eukaryota; kingdom Viridiplantae; phylum Streptophyta; class Magnoliopsida; order Asterales; family Asteraceae; genus Chrysanthemum; species Chrysanthemum makinoi. Next base: position 211,831,195 of record OU343221.1, on the reverse strand, counting down.
TCCTCCTGTGCAAAACCATGGCAATCAAAACCATGGCAATCAAAATCGCTTTGTTTCGAATCAAGGACACAACTTCAATAACTCTCAAAATTTCAATCAAAACCGGAACAATTTCAACCAACCATATCAAGCTCCTAATCATCAAAGTTATCAACAACCTCCTCAAGCTCCCATGCCAAATGACTTCATGAAAATGACTGAGTCAAACATGCGTTCAATGCAAACTCAGATCAATAACATGAGAGGTGAGCTAAAAAGGGAAATTGATACCACATTATCTCGGCAGACAAATGAGTTAAAGAATATGATGAGCAGTTTCATGAACATGAATATGAACAAAGCTTCGTCATCTTCTGGAGGACTCCCAAGCAATACAATTCCCAATCCAAATGCCGAGTTGAAAGCCGTCACCACTCGTAGTGGTAAGACGCACAATGGACCTTCGACTCCAATGCCCCCTCCTCCTGTAGCATTGAGTCAAGTTACCAAGGACACAACGGACAAGGTGCATTATTCAAGCCCACGAAGTACCGCACACGTCCCACCTTCGGTAGTCCAAGTTTTAAGTCCGGAACCCGAAGTTCCGAAGAAAAATCTTGAGCCAGAAAACACTTCCATCCCGGCTCAAAAGTCTAGTCAGCTTCCTTACCCATCAAGAATGAATGATGAGAAGCTCAAAGACAAAAACAAAGAGCAAATGGAAAAAATTTTCCAAATCTTCAATGAGCTTCACTTTGATATAAGCTTCGTTGATGCTCTCGTTCTAATGCCTAAATTTGCATCCACGCTTAAAGGCTTACTCACCAACAAAGATAAGTTGTCTGAGATGGCGAAAACCCCTCTCAATGAGCAATGCTCAGCGGCCATTCTTAATAAGCTTCCCGAAAAGCTTGAAGACCCTGGCCGGTTTTTAATCCCGTGTGATTTCTTGGGGATGTTTCAATGCTCCGCCTTGGCCGATCTTGGCGCTAGCATTAACCTCATGCCACTCTTAGTATGGAAGAAACTGTCTCTTCCTGAACTTTCATCCACTCGTATGACACTCGAGCTAGCGGACCGTACCGTAACTCGTCCACTTGGGATAGCCGAGGACGTCGTGATGAAAGTGGGAAAGTTTCACTTTCATACTGACTTTGTTGTAGTAGACTTCGATGCAGATCCTAGAGTTCCCCTCATCTTAGGGAGAGCTTTCTTGAGAACGAGTCGTGCTCTGATTGATGTGTTTGCTGAAGAGTTGACCATACGGGTTGACAACGAAGAGCTCACATTGAATATCAACCAGAACTCCAAACCTCTGTACAAACAGAGTGTTGCCACAATTGATCAAAGATCTGAAAGATTCAATGCAACACTCTCAAACTTCACGGTTAAGAGGAGTTTTCAAAAACGTGCTGAGCTTAAAGCTTTGAAAATTACCCCTGGTTCAAACAAATGGTTTGAAAGCTGTACCAGGGAAGTCAAGAGTGTTCTTGATGATGATGATGATGATCTAGAATCGGAGACTTCATCGGAAGTGGTGGAAACTGCTAGCTCTAAGAGCACACCACTTGTCCCACCTCCGGCATCAGTTTGTCGCATCGAGTTTGTTAAGTCTGTGGATGAAACCAAACTCTCTTCAGTTTCATCTGAGTTGGATGATGATGTTTGTGATCCAATGGGAGACATTCTTCCCATTGATGAATTGCTAAAAAATGATCCATCATCTTCTAGTCTTATTCCCGACTCTTCCATCCCTTCTCTCACTCCTGATGAGGAAGATGACAACTTTTGGAATGAAGTCGATGCATTTCTTAGTGATGAGTCAATTCCAACGGGAATTGATAACACTTACTTTGATCCGGAGGGAGACATCCTTTTTCTGGAAAGTTTGTTGATTGAAGAACCGTTTCCCACCCTCCCTCCCGGACATCTTCTTGACAATCACCATCTAAGCTTCAAGTTTAAGCTTAAAGATGTCAAAACTGGTGATTTGCTTCTCTCTGCTGAGGAATGGACTTGCATTCTCATGTACGTCTTTATTCCATTCTTCACAGATGGTGTGGTTGCTCTTTCCCTTTTCTCTTTCGGGAATGAGGACACCATCTTTGACCCCGGTATCATCCCTTATAGTTTCTACTATTAACAATACCGCGGTTATATCTCGTCGGTGTGGAACTTTCTGATGTTCATATGTTCATTAACATTGTGAACGAAAGTCCGATCGAGATTGGTTTTCCACGTTACTTTCCCCATGAACAAATGAATTCAGGGTCGAGTCAAGCTAGCGACTCGGGAATCAAAAACAGTAGCATGCCATATGGGTTTTCACCCATATTTCTGACTTCTTTCTATTTTCTACCACCCTAGTGTGGGGGTTTCCCACATGTTTTATAAAAAAAAAAATAATAAAAATCTTCTTTCTAAATAATGGCCGTAGTATTTCCCTTTCACGTTCTTTGTTTCGGCATAACCGCCGGTACTTTGAATATTGAGGGCAATATTCATTTCTAAGTGTGGGGGGGAATTCTCACGAATTTTATCATATAATTATACCAATTCCCCCGTTTTTGGCCAAAATTTTTTTTTTGGAGTAAGTGTTCTACACTTACTCAATTGGTTATCAGTCCGCCTTGTCTAAAAACAAAAGGATTGGCTAATCCAGGAGCAAACGGCTCTTGGTAAAGATATCTCAAATCCGTTGACGGCTTGCAATTTGCCCAAAATTGTATGGTATTCACCTCACCATATCCTAAAAAGTGAAGAGTTGGCTAGCCCGCAAGGTTATGGCTTGTGGTAAAGGCAGTGGAAAAACCATAATTGGTAATCACCTCACCAAAGATAATATTGATAATTTATCTAAGAGTTGGCTAGTCCAGAGCAAACGGCTTCTGGTAAAGACAAACCAAATCCGTTGAAAGCTGGTGGTTTGCTCAAAATCACATGGTTATCGGTGTACCATGGTTCTTACTTGAACTAAAACATTTGGCTACTCCAGAAGTAATGGCTTTTGGTAAAGAGATTCAAATCCATTAAGTTTTTCTCAAAAGATTGCTAGGGACTAGCAATAGTTTAGTGTGGGGGATTGATGAGTGTGTAAATACTCATCATTTTTAGTCAATTCTGAACTGCAAAACGATTAAAAATGCTCAGAAATGCATCAAAATACTGAAAATATCTTAAAAATGCATTTTATATGTTTCAGATGCAAAATGTTCAAAATCAGATGAAAAACGAGCAAAGTTTGCATAATTGGCAGTTTCAGTCCCCCGACTTTCAGAAAATGGCAAAATCAGTCCCTAGGCATTTATTTTAAAAGAAAAGTCACCAAAGGTCCTTTTGTAATCATAAATTATCATATTTAGTCCTTTGGTGAAAAATCTAAAAATTTTGAGAAATTACAGTTTAGTCCCTGAAAATCCAAAAATGGTCAAAATTAGTCCTTGGGAATTTCAAAAGTGTCAAAAATTAACCCTTGGATTATTAAAGTTTGGCAAAACCAACCCTTGACTACATCTTCATAATTTACATGTTTGGTCCTTGGAAATTCAGAAGTTACATTTTTGGTCCTTGTGTTATTAATATTACAAACCAAACCGGACCTAATTAACTACCCAAGCCCAATCTAAACCCCTTGGCCCAAACCACTTACCCGGTCCAGTATACCCATGACCCGACCAACCCAATGTTTAAAATAAACAAACCCGCCCCCTTTTCCCTGTCACTCCCCGACCAACATGTCTGCAACTCCAACCCCCCAGCCACCAACAACCCACCCTACCTCACATATTGTCTCCCCCACCTCACCTACCCATCCCAATGCATTTAATGCATCCTCTTTCCTGTCCCTGATATCAAAACCAGGAATTGGCGCCAAAACCAAATTAATGGCTAAGATGAATTCTAGCCAATCAATGGCTCATATTGTTGCTGGGATCCACTCAGAAAGGAGAGAGAAAGAGTATGGAGCTTATAAGAAGCCAAGAGGAAGCAAGAGAAGAGTAGTTAGTTAGTTTTAAAAATATGTATGTCGAATTTCAGCTTCTTAGTCTAAATTAGCTTTGTACTTGTATTTTCAAGTTCCATTGTATTCAAGTTAATCATTTCAGTGTATCTCAACTTCACTTAAGCACCAATTTTAGTTCATGTTCAATTTCCATATTATATATCCACTATTGAATTTCTCATTCTCAAAATCATTGTCAAATCTGTTAGCAGTCTATTTTCAAGCTTAAACAAGCTCTAATAAGCTTGTTAAAGCTTTGTTTAAACTTACATTTACATCTCATACAACTTTGGACATTGGTCAATGAAAGTCAAATTTGGAGCAAAAATGATGCAGTGATGATATGGGTTGATTCAGGAATTGACATGGGTGGAATTGGAAGCAATGGGTTGGAATTGATAGGTTAGAGTTCTGGTTTCACTGATTGGCAAGCCATTGTGGCTAAGGACATTTGTAAGCAATTTTCATTGTTTCTTAGCATAATTAGTTTTAGCAATCTAAAGTAGTTAAAACCTGTTAGTTAATCTGTGTTTAGGTCAAGTAATTCTAGTTTGATCATTTGTGCAAGCTTATTCAGTTGTTATCTCATTTTAATTTGCAAAATCAGTGTATTAAAGAGTGTTTGGCATTGCTGATACAACTGTCTCAGAGGTGTATGCATGAGTTAGAATCTGTTAGTTCATATTTGTTTAGTCATTATACACTGATATCAGTCTTAGTTTTTGCCTGCTAGCTCATAAAGTCAAAATAAGTTTCAATCTGTCTTAATGTCTGAACTGTTGTAATTTTGGATGTGCAAAATCTTGTTTGGTGTTTAAAAGACTTAGACAAAGCTGGCATTAAGTTCATTTCATCAACATACTTCAACATCATTCATAAAATTGGAATCAAGTTTCATTTTAGTCAACTTTACAATCTGTTTCAAAAAGTCAAAAGGTGTCAAAAAATTGGATTTGTGCAGATATTGCAGCAGTTGCACAGGGTTCAGTAGAGCTTTTTAGGGTCTCATTTTTGGTATATAAGCAGTTGGCTAGGAGGTCTATAAGACCTCATATCTTTTGTGAGCTAAAGATCTCTGGATAAGTTTGTGCATAAGCTCAAAGTCAGGTCCTAGTGCCCTGCTCACAGGGCTCAGTTTACACTAAGCTTTTCTCAGATCTTGCAAGCTGGTCTCAGGGCTCAAAAGAGCTTGTCTAGTGTTGCTTTTTGGTTTGCTTGATCTCAACCAGGTCTAGAATAAGTTCCAACTTGTAGTTTTTAGTTTTAGCTTGATTTGTAACTTGTGCTTGTGCTTAAAGTAGGTACCAAATTCTGTTTTAGCTTATTAGCTCAAATCATCAAGTTTGATCAATCTTGTAATTCAGGGGCTATAGCTTATTGTTTTTAGTTGCATTTTGGTTAATTTAGCATATTGTAGCTTCTGTTCCAGTGTGGTGCTTGTTTGTGTTCACTTGGCTTATTAAAGAGCTTATTCATAAGCTCAGTTAATAGCAGTTCCATTTTTCTCCACACAACCTACTGTTTTTCCAATTTTCCTAGCTTCTTAATATTATTTTAGAGTTTTCTTGAATTTTTCAGATTTTTCTAAGTTGATTTGCTATTTTTCTTAATTTAAATTAGTTTTTAAGCATTTTTAATTAGCTTTTAATACAAAAAAATTAAGAAAAGGTTCAAAAAAATAATTTTTCATTTTTCTTAGGTTTAGATAAATATAAAAAGTAAAAAAAAGTAATTTTCCAGATTTTTCATAGTTTATTTTGTAATTTTTAGTAATTTAATTAGTTTTAAATAGTTTAAAATTCCTAGAAAATAGAAAAAATAATCAGAAAAATACAAAAATAGTTTTGAAAATTCTAGTTTGTTGTTTTATACTTTTCTAAGTCTTAATTTTATTTTTCTAGCTTTATTTCCTATTTTCTTATATTTTAGGTAATTATTAAATAGGTAAAAATAGTTTTTTATTAATAATAATTTATTAATTAGTTTTAAAAATAATTTTCTTTTTCCATAAATTTTCTTTTATCATTAGGATTGTAAAAATGTATTTTTCATATTTTTAGGGTTTATATTGTGTAAGTTTCACGTTTTTAGTTGTACGTCGCGTAGTTTTTAATTTCAGTTTCGTAAAACATAAAAACAAAACATCATTTTAATTATAGTGATAGCGTTTATTTAATAGATTTTATCTTTTTAATCTCCTCTAATTTGCATTTAAGCCATTGTAATTTGTTGGCTTTTTCTGTAGCTATCATAATCAAATCCCTTCTTCGTTCAAATTTCTCGATCACTATTCGTAGGGTGATCCATTGCATAGCTCGCTGGGAAATAACGACCCGGGGAGACCCTATACTCCTCAGATCTTCATTGCATTCGTGCTTAGGCAGTTTTAAGCTGGTTACGGTCTGCCATTCACAAGTGGCAGGCTTGAGTGATTTAGCTTGACTGTTTGGCACGCATCAAACTCATATGCATGAGCATTGACATAATCATTTAGACTATACACGAGCATGAACTTTTAGAACCTTTGTCACGGTTCGGACTATAGTATCAATAATTGAATCACGAGGACGTGATTCCTCTAACCGGGGAAGAATGTCACAATCCTCAATTTCCGGTCATTTTTCAAATTTTACTATTCATTCCCAGAGAAAAATTTATATTTCATTAACGTATATTTTTATATTAAATAAACGCTATCGCGTAACTAATTATTTTGAACATTTGATCCGATGCTTCCAAAAATTATTCCGATATATTTTTATATTCATATTAAGATTATAAAAATAATATTATGAGTTTATCCAGTGTTTTAAATTTATTTTGTATATAAATTGTTATATTTATATAATTACGACGGTTTTCGTAAAAAAAAAACTACGCGATAATTATTATTTCACTCAAATTTTGCAAGAAATGTATTATTATAATTTTTATGGCTTCAATATATTTTATTTTGATCCGTTAAAATTTATTTTTAGCTAACGCTACCCTAAATGTTCAAATATATACCTAATTACTAAACTAAACTTACATATAATCAGCTATACTACACATTTATACCTAATAAAAAAAAATCATTAGCTAATACAAACACCCCCTTGTCGACACAAGGGGGATGAGTCATAACATTTGCAACTAAATATCTACTTAACTACATATATATTGTTTTATACTTGCAACTTTACACATACAACATAATATCATTAGGTGAAAATCAAATATCTCTCTTTCTCACTTCTCCATAACCGGCCACACCATAGAGACCAAGGAGGATCACCAAAAATTTTCAAGACAAGCTAATTTACAATCTAGTTACACTCTTAGTTAAGGTTTTGAAATAAAAACCTAGGGTGTTAGGATTAATCCTTGTTCATTTAACCTCATCAAGTAACTAGTAAGCATTTCATGGTCTTTTTCATCTTTCATATTCATATTATGTTCATTTCATCATATTCAATAAAAACATGCAAGTCATAATTATGTTTATACCACTTTTTATTGTTTTTAAGAGTTATATATATAATTATCATCCTATAATTACTCCTTGAAACATATCACTTTTGGTGATGTCTAGGAACCCAGGACACCCTAAGAAGGTGTATGGTAGGATTAGAATAGCTTCGGAGTTGTTTTGAATTGGTTGGAATAGGTTTGGCGCGAGAAAAACTCATTTCGACAAGTTTAATTAAGGGTCTGTCCATATTTTTGAATTCTGGAAATTTCGACCGTGGGTAAAAATTATTGGGCTAGATATTTAGAAAATATACTTTAAAACGGAAATGTGGCCGCTTGAACGGGTTAAAATGGAGCTATAACGAAAAAGTTATGCTATTTACAAGTTTGACGACGAAAACTATAAAATTCTGAAAATTCAGCATGTTACGTCCACTTTTTACGAGTCAAAAATGAGGCTTAGGCGTTATAAATTGTGTCGACTTATCAAAAATATATTAGTATACTTTGATACGAAGTTAAGGACAAATAAAACATAGAAAACGGATTTGTAACGATTAAATTACACGCGTTTACATAAAGTTGCCGTAACTTTATTATATAAGAAAAACTAATATATTTCTATTAGACAAACCTTACGGCAACAAGGGACCATGTTGAGGGTCGTTTTTAACAAGGATGTAGTACTTTTTATAACGTGATGTCTTCTAGTAAAAGTAAGTTCGCCAAGCATATTTTCCAAAATGTCCAACCGTTCGTCAAGCGGAGTTGTAATGAATAAAATACGGTCACTTAAACTTTGTCGAAAACCACCCTTTAACAATATTTTGGACACAAGTACCATACTTAACCTATATTTTTCTCCATGATCGAGACCTCTAGGATGAAAATTTAAATGCTAAAACTTTGAGATAATGATACAAGCTTCCCAAAACCGTTGAGTTTGTTTCCTAACACTCGATGTGCACCATTTTATGACTAGCTTTTCAAGGCCGTTTATTCGCTTTCATGAAATTTTCAATGACATTATTTTACGACGAAAAGTTATAATTTCATAATAAATCACTAAATGATTATCGTAGGATATCGTTTCAACGTAAATACTTGGAAAATAGTTTATAAATTGTCAAGACGTTATAAGATTATTTTTCGACAATAAACTTTATTTTCAAAAGTGTACAAGTGGTATGGATATCATATGAGTTTGCATGCGCGACATTGTTTCATGACTTATATTAGAGCACATCATTCATATTAGGTTGCGGATAGAGATCGCACCTCATTTCAGTGTATCTACTTTTGTCATCATAAACATTGCACCAGGTGAGTTCGTAGCCCCACTTTTACTCGTTTAATTGTTTTATAAACTCTTTGGGGGAGATACATGCTCAACTACTTGCTTTTACTTTACACTTATATGATCTTAAATATCTTTTGTTTCACTCTACTTGTGCGTAAGTAGATTATGCCCGAACTAAATTGATCACTATGTTATGAACGCTATTATTTGAACCTCTTTCCGTGATTTTGAACCCTTCGACATGTATATTTGAGCTCTTTTAAATTGATTCGGACCCTTTAACATATAAGTGAACACTTTGGACTTGATTTGAACTTTTTGACATATAGTTGAACTCTTTTAATTTGTAAAGGACCCTTTTGATATATTTTGAACTTGTTTGACTCGATTCAGAACCCTTTGACTATTTTGAACCTTTTGATATGTTTGAGCTCTTTGACTGTGTTGAACTTTTGAACTCGACTTAAACTCTTGAACTTAATTACGAACGTTTTAATGGAACATTTGAACTTAATTATGAACTTTTGAACGGAACCTTTGAACTTAAATACGAACTTATGACTTGTTTGAACTTATTGAACCGGACGTGTTATGACCTTGACCTAAAGTCTCCCATGTTCGGAGCATCACTATAAAGTCTCCCTTGTTCGGAGCATCACTATAATTCTCGCCTTGTCGGTGGAGTGTTCACAATAATTCTCGCCTTGTCAGTGGAGTGTTCTCAATAATTCTCGCCTTAATGGTGGAGTGTTCTCAATAATTCTCGCCTAGGTGGTTGAGTGACAAAGGAGTCTCCCTTGTTGGAGCAGTGCAAAGTCTCCCATGTTCGGAGCATCCCTGAATTATTATATATGTGGTGCAATATTGTGAATTATTATGGTAACTTATACTCGACTATTAGACACACTATAATTTGTGCAATGGGTTGTGAACACACAGTTGCAAGTTTTGTATGGGCGGAACTTGGAACTGAGTGGATTTACAATGCCTTTGCTTTGAGAACTCATTTGACCTCGTGTGCTTGAACATAAACTAGACATATTTTGGCAGTGGGTTGTGAACACACAGGTTGCAAGTTTTGTATGGGCGGAACTTGGAACTGAGTGGATTTACAATGCCTTTGCTTTTGTGGACTATTCTAAATGACCAAGAACTTTGCCTTTGTTGCATGAACGTTTTTTTTAAAAGCTTTACTTGTTAAACAAACTCTATGAACTCACTCAACCATTGTGTTGACACTTTTAGCATGTTTTATCTCAGGTGTCTAAGGCATTCACTTCATGGCATGCATGTGGACTTATCATAGTGTCGCGGTGTCGACGCGTCTCACATATATTTTATGCACTTAACTATCGTTTGATTGTAACAAACTCATTTTGGTATATTGGAAATATTTTGGGACCTATGTTTTGTAAACTCTGATTATTTTACTTTATCAAATGATATTTTCAAAACGACACTTTAGGTCGTTCGATATAACTGTACCTTTGATGCTATGACAGTCATCCCCCAGGAATTCCATTCCGCTGCAAAACAGGTAATTTGGGGGTGTGACATTGCTCAATAAAAATTAAAAAAGATGCAAACTTTTTATGAAAAACTTGATAAAACTAATAGATCTAATTAATAAGCTACATAAAAAAGCTAAAAATAAAGAAAAGTGCTCTCAAACTTAAGAGGTGTCAAGACTTATTTGTAAAATAAGCCGAGCTCAACAAGCTCATGCCTCTCTTTTGTTGTTTGAATCGAGCTAGATGATGAAGAAGAGAAGAGATAATAAGACATAATAAGCTAAAACTTATAAAAATGTAAACTTTTTATAAAATAAGTGAAATAAAAGCTATCTATGAAAAGTATTAAAGAAAGTTTTATAGAAGAAAAACAAATAAAAGAGCTTAATGGATAAGCTTATAGAAAAAGCTAACCCAAAAAGCAAAACCTAAATATGTTATAATAAGCTAATAAGCTAATATAGCTTAATAGGTAAGAAAAGAAAAAGAAAATAAAGAAAGAGGTGAGAAAAAGCAATAAGCACTTAAGTAAACCATAAACATAACTTTCATTAATAAGCCAAGAGGTTTGATACAAATAAGCACTTGAAAATAAGCTAAAAGGAAAGGCTAAATAATACAAAGCTTGAAAGCTTAAAAGCTAAAATATAAATGCTACTAAATGAAAAGAGTGTGTGAAAATAAATTGCAAGTAAAAAAAATGTGACCCCTCTATCTGGAATGGACCGCCGCTATAAATAGCCAAATGATTGGCTCCATCACATTCTCGATCCTTCCGAATAACAACTCATTATTGCCACGTGGCGTCCTTCAAATGGATGGAGCAATAAAATATCATGCGCATGAAAGAACAGCCACAAAATCTTTTTTTTATTTCATATTTTCATTCACATCATATTAACTTGTTTCATGGGCTGAGAGTTAATGGGTAGCGCTGGGCTCAAGCTGCTTTGGACATCTCGCTGGGCTTGGGGAACTGCAACAATTTCGTGGGCTTGATACAAGGAGCAGCTTGGGCTTGATCTGTTTGGGCCTCGTAATAGTTGCTGCATATTTGAACTCTCTACTAAAAAAAAAAAAAAAACCAAATAATGTGACAAGAGTGGGAGTAGAACCCAAGACCTCTTTCTTAAGAAACATGTATCCACCCACTAGACCAAAGTCTTTTTTTGTTAATGTTGCATTTAATTTCCATTTAAGCTCCTTTTCTTGCTGATCCATTTTTTTTTCTTTTAATTAACATCTTAATTGATTGCAATCTTCGTTCGGGCTTCGTTTAGTCTTTAATTTTTTCTTCTCTTGCCTCGATGCTACAAATAAAATTATCATTGGTCCCGTAATTTTGTGCTCTTTCCAATCTCGAGCTCGTTTTTGTCAATTTTGTCTTCTTTTTGTCCATTTTGCAATATTCGTTATCTGCACATACATAAATACAAAAACACAAATATTTATGGCTTTAGGGGTTAGTTTTTGGTCTTTTTGGTCCGGTTTTGATAAATAAAATGTATATGTTTTCACATATACCAAAATACCCCAGACGAGAATATTGCCGTGTCCTCACGCAATGTCATCAACTCACGCTTCTAAAACCAAAGATTTCAACCTCTTTCTACTAAACCTTTGAAAAGTAGCAAAGATTCCTCAAAAGAGATTAAGAAACCTTCAATTCTAAAAACGCCCCGTTTACCTTTTAATTCACATATAGATATTACGATTAAGCACATTCCAATTATGAGTGACGGTTTGTTGAACTTTCATGTCGATTGATAACTCCAACATTTTTCAAAAGACATTTTTTGGATCATGGAGTAGGAAACACAACACAGCGTGAAGTGACCATACAGATAGAATACATCGTCCTTGATTTTTCACAAGTCCCCAAACTAAGCGTAAAATCGAAATCATTGTTAAATATGATTTTAGATGCTAACACTACCCATGGAAGTTACTTGTGTAATTACCTTTTGCTCCCATTTTCCTATTTTCCTCTAGATATTTTATTTTTGTGAGAAATGAATTTCTTCAAATTTCTCGTTTCGATAATTCTTATTCCGATAAAGATATGAAGCTAAGTCGACAATTAGTTATCCATCTTCTCTCAAGAACCATTGTCTCAAAAATGAGGTCCACATCAAGGAATTTTTATTCACTTATATTTTTGACTTTTCCTTTTTTTTTTTTTTTTTTTTTTTTGTACTTATACTTTTACTTATATGAGCTATGAACTACGGAGCTTCACGGGGTAATTCCAAGACCTTACACTTTTTCAGAATAAAGGATCCAAGGGCCGTTACGACGGAGAATTCCAAGACTCTAGGCTTCATGAAATGAGGATCCCAGTGGGTTAGACCAAGAACCTCACCCAATCCCGGCTAGAGGTCCAAGAGCCGGCATAAGAGGGTAGCCAAGACCTAAACGCTTACTATTGAAATAAGGATCCAAGGGTCCGATCTCGAACCGCAGCTCATAACTTTACTTATTACTTATTACGAGTCCTTGATGTGTACCCAATTTTTAAAACAAAGATTCTTTTAAGAAGATAAAGAACTAACTATCGCCAAAAACTCAACATCTCTAATTATTATTTAACAGATATGGGGTGAGACAATCTTGTGGGAACAACAAGCCATAAGTAACTTCGATGGGCACTAAAGAGAACCATCTACTCCACGCTTAGCATCTAAACTCATAAGTAACTCTATCATTCCTCGATCTCCGCAAATTTAAAATCCTAAATAATGAGATCCTATGATGCTTAGCCGATAATTTTTAGATTATCTATGGTTAAGGGAACAAGCTAGGGCTCAACATGCCCGGTCAAGTCAGAATTCTATTCCTACTCTCACCAGCGGAAAGTCAACAAGGTGTCAAAACATATATTAACTTAGCAAATGCTTCGTCAAATAATCTCAAGTCTCGCATTTTTAAAGTCACTTATATGAAACTAGCAAATTCTTGTTTAAGCTTCACATATTTAAAATCACTTAGGGAGACTTGCAAATTCTTGGCCTTGTGAGCTAGAATCGCATTTTATAGCCTCTTGTCTAAGCAATTAGCAAAGGCTTTTTCAAGAAAAACGCATATTTAAAGAAACATCTAAGAGACTAGCAAGAACTTTTCGATCATAAAACTAACAAAAGCTTACAATTTTTTTTTTAAATTTTGCTCATTTTTGCACAATTTTTCATTTTCTAAGGAAAAACGGGGTTACGAGAGAAACACGTCAAAAATAAGCAAGTGCGGTCAAATCAAATCAAAGATTACCCACCCCAGCCTAAAACGAAACATTGTCCTCAATGTTTAAAGGTAAGGGTTCTCAACGCAAATCTAAAGCCATTGATTAGGTATGCTAATAGATAAACGATAATCGATAAAGATTTTGGATATCGGATTTCCATAAGAGTGTCGAAACATGAAACTCGAGTGGAGAAAAGACAAAAATTCAAGCACGAGAGTCTTCATTTTCGAAGAAAATCCTGGACTTAAACAACAACAACACGAAACACGAGAAATGGAAGAGGCGGACCTCCTCGCTACTGTTTTTGGTCACCAAGTCGCTAGCCTGACTCGTCCCCGAATTCATTTGTCCTTGGGGAAACAAGCGGAAGGGATACCCGGATCAAAGATGGTATCCTCACTCCGGAGGGAAAGAGAAAGGGTGGGTTGGGAGGGAAAGAGAAAGAGTGGGTTGGGAGGGAAAGAAAATATCGGGCTCAAGCACAAATGGGATAACATCCCCCGAACTCACATAAGGTTTATCAAGAAAGACTGATCCATCATCCGGCGGTTTTGCGGGTGGACGAAGGGATGATGGATAGATAAAAGAATAATCCAAAGAAGACGGGAGCTCATGGTAAGGCATAAGATGAGTGGGCTCAACAACGAAGGCATCCATCGGAAGACTGTTATCTCGGAAAATGTTTTTATCGTGAAGCTCATCAATGCATATCCCGGGTTTAAAGATTTTATCTTCACATGAGGGCTCAATGGGATAAGTGAGAGTCGTCTCAGCAGAGGAATGAGAATCATCATCAAGCAACAAGATATCCCCCTCGGGATCATGCACAACATCCTCAATACCCGGTGGTATTGGGTCATCAATAACATCCTCAATGATCGGGTAATCAGCCGGAGTATCGGAAATCTCGTTCAAAACCTTGCTCATATCAACATCGAAGTAGAATCGCTCTAGAATCGGAGGATAAACATCTGTAATAGTGGGATTGCCACTAATCTCTTCATCAAATCGGAAAATCTCAAGCTCGGGAAAGAAATCACTATCTTTAACGGAGATAGGAGGCGAACTTGATTTATCGTTAAGGGCTTCAATCTTAGAAATGAGAAGATTAACATTCAACAATGTTTCACGTAATGCTTCATCCTCGATCTGAATATCATCGGGCTTAATCTCTACATCTTCTGGCTCAAAATCATTTACTTCTTCTATGTTGACGGGCTCAGATGGTAAATCGTCGACGAAATCGATGTCTCCATAAGAATCATTATCGGAATCGGAGAACATCTCATCATGATTTTTTGAAATATCAAGAGAAGGCTCATCACAAATATCATTAACAACCTCGGACTCTCTTGGGATTGGGATAAGGATCTCAGCATTAGACGATTTTATTTTCGGAATAGTGCTAAGATGCTCATCCCCCATTATGAGAGAGTCAACGGGTTCAACAATGTTCGAAGAAATAGAATCATCGACCTCTTCCAAAAGAACGTCACTTCTCTCAACCGGCGTGAGTGAAGGGGAAGGGTCGGAAATGAAAGGCTCAGAGATGAGAGAGGGAATGTATTTGGAAGATTCTGGAGGTGGGACAAGTGGTGTGCTCTGAGAGCTAGCAAGTTCCACCACTTCCGTTGTGGTCTCCGGTTCTTTCTGTTTAGAGATCGTTTTAAGCTCATAATGTAGTTTCGTGTTGTTGTAACTCAACGAACTCGTAACGGTGAATCGTGAAAGATAAGGACCGATTCTAGACTTCTTGGGATTGGAGTCGAGAGTACAAATGGGAGTTACCTCGGGTTCAGAAATATGTTCCATCTCCCTCACCGGAGAGGGTTTTGGAATTGAGGGTTCATCAAGCTTATATTTCAAAATTTTCGACAAGGCTTCAAATTTTTCAACGTTGTTAAGAAAAACACGACGTTCAAAGAAATCGTCTCCGTAACCCTCGGTGGGTTCTTCGGGTAGCTCTGGAATAGTGTGATTGACTTCCGTAACTTGGACGGGTTCTTCATTAACACATTGTCGAGCTTGAATCAGACTTAAGAGAGTTCTACACATACTTTCAATGTTGTTTTGATGTTGCTCAAATCTTTCTTCAAAATCGATGGAAACGTCCTCGATACCCCCGGTGGGTTCTTCCAAAGGGCAACACATACAAGATTCGCGATAAAATCCACACCCTTTGCAAAAACAACGTTCACAACGGGAATCATCTTTTAACAAATCTCTACAATTAAAGCAATAAGGTTGATCGAACGAAGGGTATTCGGAGAAATTTTGAGAATTATTGAAAGAATTAGGGCACAGATGATTATAACACCGATAATCATTTCCCAAACGTCCGGTACAACCATAACAGATAAAATCGAAAGACTCCATGAGAATTAATCATAAAAGAGGGATAAGAGGAAAGAATTATCAAATCAGAGGGTAAAGAAGAATATTTTTGAGTTTTTGATAAAAGCAAACATAAAAGGGAAAATAAATTTTGAAAAGGAAAATCTTTTTGGGTTTTTTTTAAAACACTTTAGGAAAAGTGTTTATGATTATTTTATTTTTGTATTTTTATAATTTATGAAAAGTATTTACAAAAGCGAGGGAACTCCACGGAGGAGGGTCTTCAAACACCAAACTTCAAACTCCGAAACAAAAAATCGCTTACACACCTCCCCGGCAGCGGCGCCATTTTTGATTTGTCGTTTTTAGTACATAGAATTTACCGGAAGTACGGAACTCCCGGGTCGTTCTCCCAACGAGGGTATAATGGAAAATCGATTCGTTGTTTAAAGGTCGAGTGATTTGAATAGGATAAAAATATTTTGGGTTTTGGAACTTAATAAGAAAGAAACAATAAAGCATGTAAAACAAGAAAGCTAAACACAAATAAGCAATTATGCAGATTAAACTAAAAACATATAAGTTTATGGGTTTTTGACTAATTAAAATGATAATGGCTAAAGTAAAGACAATAATAAAACTAGTAGCAAGTAAATAAACTAAAGTTAAAGATAAAAGATAACAACTAAAAGTAACGAACTAAAATATGCTAAGCAAGCGAATAAGAAATATATGATGGAAAGATATACTTGTTAAGCAAATTATCAAGATCCTTAAGTGTGGTTTATTATTTCAATTAAGTCCTTTATCGATGAATTAATATCTTTTACAAATAATTATTTTCTCACAACAATTTTTCATAAAGAGATATCAATATCTATATTAAAACCCAATTATTTTCACGGCTTTTGCCCGCTTAAACAACCAAAATTTCAATCTAAGTAACTTAAAATTACTAACCAATAGATTTTCTAACTTTTATAAAACCACACTTAATTCACGGAATAATCTACTCAACAAGTATATAAAAAGCCTACTCACTAAGCATCGCAAACCAACACATAGCAATTAATTCAATAAAAATAAGCATAACTATTATATTAAAATTTATAACTACTAAAGATTCAAAAAGTAAAGAAAGTAGAACCCGGATGATGAAACGAGAGGAATAAAACCACCCGATCAAATAAGCACAAATTAACACAAACGTTTACAACTTTATTAATCTTATCCACTAATTAGTAAGTAAAGTTTAAAACTTTATTCACTAACAAGCTTAAAAATTACTAAAGTTTCAAACTTTATGTATTAAAAATGCTTAAAGACCCTTAAGCTCCGGCCTTAGCGGTAGAGATGATGATAAACACAAAAAGATACAAACTTTAACAAGGGTTAATCAATAATAAGCAATAATAAGCACTACCACTAAATGTAAATAAGCTAAAAGTGATCTAAAAATTGAAAAGATTTAAACTTTGTAACTAAAAACTATAAGATCTAAGTCCACTTGAAGCTAAGTTGTCCCATCCGAAGATTAGACGCGAATCGGGTATATTTAAGGACTAGATCTACATGAACAAGCTAATAAATAGCTTATTGTTCAATAAAAATTAAAAAAGATGCAAACCTTTTATGAAAAACTTGATAAAACTAATAGATCTAATTAATAAGCTACATAAAAAAGCTAAAAATAAAGAAAAGTGCTCTCAAACTTAAGAGGTGTCAAGACTTATTTGTAAAATAAGCCGAGCTCAACAAGCTCATGCCTCTCTTTTGTTGTTTGAATCGAGATAGAGGATGAAGAAGAGAAGAGATAATAAGA
Source organism: Chrysanthemum makinoi (assembly GCA_910596185.1). Classification (NCBI taxonomy): domain Eukaryota; kingdom Viridiplantae; phylum Streptophyta; class Magnoliopsida; order Asterales; family Asteraceae; genus Chrysanthemum; species Chrysanthemum makinoi. Next base: position 211,813,555 of record OU343221.1, on the reverse strand, counting down.
CATAATAAGCTAAAACTTATAAAAATGTAAACTTTTTATAAAATAAGTGAAATAAAAGCTATTTATGAAAAGTATTAAAGAAAGTTTTATAGAAGAAAAACAAATAAAAGAGCTTAATGGATAAGCTTATAGAAAAAGCTAACCCAAAAAGAAAAACCTAAATAAGTTATAATAAGCTAATAAGCTAATATAACTTAATAGGTAAGAAAAGAAAAAGAAAATAAAGAAAGAGGTGAGAAAAAGCAATAAGCACTTAAGTAAACAATAAACATAACTTTCATTAATAAGCCAAGAGGTTTGATACAAATAAGCACTTGAAAATAAGCTAAAAGGAAAGGCTAAATAATACAAAGCTTGAAAGCTTAAAAGCTAAAATATAAATGCTACTAAATGAAAAGAGTTTGTGAAAATAAATTGCAAGTAAAAAAAATGTGACCCCTCTATCTAGAATGGACCGCCGCTATAAATAGCCAAATGATTGGCTCCATCAGATTCTCGATCCTTCCGAATAACAGCTCATTATTGCCACGTGGCGTCCTTTAAATGGATGGAGCAATAAAATATCATGCGCTTGAAAGAACAGCCACAAAATCTTTTTTTTATTTCATATTTTCATTCACATCATATTAACTTGTTTCATGGGCTGAGAGTTAATGGGTAGCGCTGGGCTCAAGCTACTTTGGACATCTCGCTGGGCTTGGGGAACTGCAACAATTTCGTGGGCTTGATACAAGGAGCAGCTTGGGCTTGATCTGTTTGGGCCTCGTAACAGTTGCTGCATATTTGAACTCTCTACTAAAAAAAAAACCAAATAATGTGACAAGTGTGAGAGTAGAACCCAAGACCTCTTGCTTAAGAAACATGTGCCCACCCACTAGACCAAGAGTCTTTTTGTGTTAATGTTGCATTTAATTTCCATTTAAGCTCCTTTTCTTGCTGATCCATTTTTTTTTCTTTTAATTAACATCATAATTGATTGCAATCTTCGTTCGGGCTTCGTTTAGTCTTTAATTTTTTCTTATCTTGCCTCGATGCTCCAAAAAAAATTATCATTGGTCCCGTAATTTTGTGCTCTTTCCAATCTCGAGCTTGTTTTTGTCCATTTTGTCTTCTTTTTGTCCATTTTGCAATATTCGTTATCTGCACATACATAAATACAAAAAAACAAATATTTATGGCTTTAGGGGTTAGTTTTTGGTCTTTTTTGTCCGGTTTTGATAAATAAAATGTATATGTTTTCACATATACCAATGTCATAAACATATATTTCGGCAATAAACTCTATTTTCAAAAATGCACAAGTGGTATGGATATCATATGAGTTTGCATGCACAACATTATTTCATGACTTATATTAGATCATATCATTCATTATAGGTTGCAGTTAGAGATTGCGCCTCATTTCAGTGTATCCACTTTTGCCATCATAATCATTGTATCAAGTGAGTTTTCATAGCCCCGTCTTTCAAGTTTATACTTTATTTCAAACCTACGGGGGAGAATACATTGCACATCATTTTATTACGAGCCCAAGTATATCAAATTCATTTACATTGCTTAAGTTACCTCATTGCCAATTGAATGTCCCCATTTCATAATCATGAACCGTTAATTCTGGAAGAAGCGAGGGTGAGTGAATAGATCTATTGAGGGTGACTCCTCTATCCGGGTTGGTGGATTCCAATTGGTCAAAGGGATGCATTTCATTTAATATCATAATTTGAGTTGTTTGGCAAAACACTCTGTTGGGGCGAACATCATGATCAGTCTAGCTTCGGTGTCATGTGCTTATAGCAATTGTAACATTTTTATGTGGCATATTTGTCATACATGGCCTATACTTGTGGTAGTCGTATAAAACATTTACATAAACTCTATGAACTCACTCAACCTATGTGTTGACACTTTTAGCAATGTATTTTCAGGTATCTAAGGCATATACTTCATGGCATACATAAGGAGTTATCATAGAGTCGCGGTGACGACGCATCTCACATGGGTTTTGTGCACTTTAAAACATCGTTTGGATTGCAACAAACTTATTTCCGCACATGTTGATTTTCATTTGGGACCTATCTTTTGTAAACTCTGAATGTTTTATTATATCAAACGATGTGTTTTCAAAACGACACTTTAGGTCGTTCAATATAACTGTAACTGTAATGCTATGGCAGTCACGCCCCACGTATTCAATTCAGATGCAAAACATGTGTTTTGGGGGTGTGACAGAATAACATATTAATATACATTGCAACCTGTCAAAAGCATAAGTTTACCTTGCAGGCGGACTTGGAAGAAGCAAAAACACAAGAAAATGGAAAACTACAATCCACTTTGGAAGAGATGCAAGTTCCATATAATGAAACTAAAGTGCTGCTCATGAAGTAACGTGAAATTGTGAAAACAACGATTTCAAAAGTTCCAGTTATTCAGGAGGTCCCAGTTGTTGACCATGAACTCATGAATAAGCTTACTGCTGAAAACAAGAAACTCAAGGTAAGACAGATCAGGATATTTAAGTTTTGTTGATCATCTTTTATGTTATGTCCTTTAAGTACTGTTGTGAAACACTTTTTTTGCTGTTAAACAATTACAGGCTTTGGTTAGCTCCTTAGAGCAGAAAATTGGTGATACTGAGAAAAGATACGAAGAGACAAACAAACTCAGTGAAGAAAGACTGAAGCAAGCCTTGGATGCTGAGACAAAGATTATTCAGTTAAAGACTGCTATGCTAGAGGTTTGAGCCAATTAATTTTGTCGTATGTTTATGCAAATCTTTTTGATTAACCTGCTTTCTACAAAGGAGTGCTTGTTTCAGAGCTCATAAGAGTGGTTGGTTACACATAATAGGTTAATTTTATTTGTTTATAAATCTCGGTACACAATCTTTTAATTCTTTCAACTAATTTATATTTTTTGGTCATCTACAACGGAGCTTTCCCGCGTTTGCTATTGGTGCAGACCATGAATCCATATGCTAATTATATCTTGGAAATGTTTTTTCTAGAACTTAGGTATCTCAATTTTTATTATATCGTATTGATTCCAGCATTTCTTTCATATGAAGACAAATTCTTTATGTACACCTTCTTGGTTTGAATCGGCATTCATATCGCCTCTTTGAATGAAGTCACTAATGGATCGACGGGTATGGATCTTTCTGACGTTGAAAAACAAATCTCCATGTTTTTCTCAATCGTTAAATGTGTTCAACCATTTTTATAATTTAAGCTAAGTAATTGAACAAAAAGTAATGCTTGCCTCTTTCCCGCATAACTGCAGGTGAAATTTAAGGTGTTTTGTTTGAAGATGGTGGTGACAGCTATGGTATATCAATGGAGTCTATCTCCTAACAACATATGTAGCGGAGCTCAATTCATCAGTTATCACAGTGAGTGTCTCTAAGACTGAAGGATAATGGAAGAGGCCGTATCGACGCTTACATCTACACATACTACTTGGTGAACGGCCTTTGGTATTTCTTACGTCTTTATATTCTTTTGATTATTTAGTTTTCCATTATTTGGTTTTTGATTACATTACTTTGTGTTTTCAGGTAGATGCTTAGGTACTGATGGAGAAGATCTACAAATAGCCATGCCGTCTGAAAATGAAGTTTTAAAATTAATTTCTGCTAGCAAGAACAATTAAAGATTCGGATGGGTACTCTCATATTGATACCTTTTATAGTTTTATGTTGTATAACCAATGGATGTAGTGATGATTTTATTGTGTCTGTTATATGATACATGAAAATTGCAAAGTGTATTCCTGATGTGGAGAATGCATCTATACATAAATGGATTGAGTTTTTAGAAACTCATGTCGATATTAAAGGTGGTTAATAGGCTCTCAACATTGGATTGGCAATCAAATCATTTCAGTGGAGCACCTTCCTACTGGTATAACTATACTATTTTACATTATTTTTTTGGTTCCATATGTTCCTTCCTTTTTATCGTTATAATTTGTTTATTTTATTTGATTAATAGTCATAGGTTTCTCTTGGATAACATGCAAGAATAATAATTTCCAATTTGCACACAAGTGGTCCAACCTAATCATATTTTTTGAATTTTACGACAGGAACTCAGTAGCTTCATAGTCGGGTTGAGATAAATAGGTATAAAGAATATAGTGGTACTAAGCACCGTTCAGTTGGCTGCATCGAAGAGTATACTTTTGTTGAGTAAGTAACTACTTTAAAGGGATGTTTGGTATTTGTAATTACACGGCTTATAGGGGTTGTCGGGATTTGCTTATTAGAATATACAATAACTAATTTTAGGGGCTATTTGGTATTCAAATAACACTACCTATAGAGATGTTTTGGATTTGCTTATTAGGATAGCTACTTATACGGGTTGTGTAGGATTTGTTTTTAAATTGACAAGTAGATTTATGGTTAGTAAGATACTTTCAAAGATGAAATTTCAAGATCGACTTGGTTGTAAATGTTGGTTTTATGGATATAAATTAGTAGACGTGAGTTAGGATCGAACTCGAGACCACGGGATTGCACACTTTGCATATGAGAATTAAAGTTAATAATTAAATGTAAATGTTATATTTATTTATTAATTAAACGAAATAAATATAACGGACGTTAAGTAATTAAGTGTAATAGACAAACGGTCATTAAATGGAATTAGAAAGGACTAGATTGCAAATTAATATTGGGAAGGTTCCGGAATCCCTTTGGGGATAGTATAACCGATCGGCCACAAGGGGTTTCCCAACCCAACTCAAATTCAACTTGTTCTCCAAGTTTAGTTGAGTATATATACAAGGCTAGGGGTCTTGGTTTTTGCATCTCTTGTACTCATAAGCTAAAACCTAAAATATTTTGTGTGTGTTTTTGTTTGTGTTTGGTCGACAACTACACCAAGGTTGTCAATACCTTGCTTTTCCAAAACCAAATTGTTTTGTTTAATTAAAAATAGCATTCCTTTAATTCGTTATAGTACGTGTGTACAAGAAAGTGGTACTAACACATTATTGTTAGTATTCTTGGATTGAATTAGAAAATCAGTAAGGGGTAATTCACATAATCCTATAAACCCTAATTAGGGTTCATCCAATTGCTGGTTTTGTGGATTTGATTCTTGTTCGGGTAGAATCAATAAAGGTACGCATATTCTTGTTTATGTTAATTAATTATTCATTAATCTTTCCTATACGCTTCCGCATGTATTCTTTGATGTTTTGTGTTTTATTATTGATTGTTATGATATATAATTCCAACAGTGGCATCACGAGTCATTGGTTTTAATGATTAATTAATTACTAAACGCGTAAAAAACGAATATTGTATGTTGTTTGATATGATTGTTCTAGGGTTTTGGTTTATTTTTTTATGGGTCGATTAAATTTTTTTTGGGGCGTACCCCTTATTTTTTTGGTCGATCACTATTTAAAAAAATTTAGGGTTTTAATTGTTATGTTAACCTTATCGAAACCTAGAATTAATATATGTGTTACGTGAGAAATTCATGAATAATATGTTATGTTACATGGAATTGTATGCGATCTTGTAACTTAATTGAATAATTGTTATGTTATATCCATGATGATACATGCATGTTTTGTAACACCCCCAATTTCGTGATACGCAGCGGAATTCAAACTGGGTGTTACTTCATGGCACAACAGTCATAACAATAGAAAACGAACTCTAATGGAGTTGTTTTAAAATATTTATCATTCGATTTATATAAATATCAGAGTTTACAAAAAATGAGGTCCCAGTAGTTTCACGGTTTACAAAATACATTAAATTGGTTTTCGAATGATAATAAAATTTATAGCCTTCTTGAGTATCTGTGCTCCTCCGTGCTAGCTTCGTACAATATGGACCTGAAATACATGCTTAAAAGTGTCAACACAAAGGCTGAGTGAGTTCATAGAGTTTATAAAAAAATAATGAGAATACTTTGTAAAAATCATCGTTACTAGTATCAATAAATAGTAAATGTAGTTTTCTAGGATTCCAAGTGTATGACTATTGTACTAAATACAATATCACATGTAGGTACTATTTCTGTTGCTCTTATTTCTTGACATCGAAACCTTAAATTTTTGTTACTGGTTTGCTCACAATTGTACCAAGTCCGTTGGTTTGATATTATACCAATTCTATTAGCTTCGAGATTTACACTAAATCCATTAGATCACATAACTTGTACCACGTACATGAAATCATCCCATTTTGTAGATTTCGATAACCTCGACAATCTACCCGGTAGGGGGCCACCAATCGTTTTGTGTCTGGGTTACGTTGTTATACACCCAAAGCGTTGGAAATCGTTTGTTATTGCACTATTTTTATGAAACCAATATATAAATCTCATACTAATAGAAATTGGAATAATTGTTGCAATTATAGTCTAGTAGGTAATCTGCTCTTATACCTAGTATTCTCAAATGTTTGTTGCGTTTGTTTGCTCTAACTGAGTCAACTTAATGGTTACATTAATCCCAATAAATCTAACGATAATATTCGTGCTCACTACGCATAGTACTTAATGGTCCATGATATCGAAACTCTAAGTATGGCAATACTGTTACTTAGAATAAATAAACACTTAGTTGAGATACAACATATAGTTTACAAATAATCATGATTGTTATAAAAGCAGTTAAAAACATGTATCTCCCCCAAAGATAGTTCAAAACAACTAAAAGAGGGGCCATGAACTCACCTGATAATAACTGATGAATGATACTAGCAAATTGGGCAGCGCTTCCGCATCTAAATTCAAAAATCCATTTCCTAAACTATAAAAACCTCTAAATCACCTCATATTAACCCCAAAACTATCCTAATTGCTCCCATAATAAAAACCCATCCTTAGAATTAGCCGATCTATCCTTGCCAAAGTTTCAAGAAATTTCTGAGAACCACAGCTCCTATCCACCATTGTGTAGCTTTTAATCCAACCGCGGAAATACAAAATAAACTTAATTTTTATGTAGAGAATACTTATGCCTTCAACTTATGTGTATAACTCGGAGCCTGAAAATCGGAGGGTTGAGGGTGGCGGCATCAAGGAGGAGGAGGGGGTTTTGTGTGTTTTTCTGTGTAAATAATGAACTAGTTTTATTTTCTATTTATAGGGAAAATATCTGAAAATATCTAGATATTTTGATAAATAGTGTTTAGATATTTTGATGAATAGTGTTTAGATATTTTTGAAAATATATAGATATTTATAAATAGTAACTAGATATTTATATATTATGAGTACAGATTACATTGTTTATGCATGAAAATCATGTAAAATTATTTACTTGTTCAATTTACGCGAAATTAGTAAATAATACAAAAATACGGTGAATAGTAACTCGTGAATAGTAATTTGAATAGTAATAGTGAATAGTGAAATCCGAGGATAAATAGTTAAAACCCGAAAATGCGAATTGTTACATGTTTGTCATGGATAGTTGCTTGAATTATTGTTTAAATGTTAAGATATTTTATCACATGTTTGTTTTTTGATAAATCTTGAATTGGGGAAGACTCCAATTATATATATTAATGAATCAATTATGTGAAATTTGGTATATTTTAATTATGGCTTACGCAATCGATTCATCGATGTATTTGGCTCACTTTCAATTGAGAAAGTGAAAGCCCTAATTAATATATACATAAATTAACCTAGAAATTGATTATTAATAGGTTTTATCGAATAAGTTGCATGTGGCTACTTGTTTACACGTATTCATGGTTAGTTATGTGCGCATTGTTTTTAGTTATTTATTTTTTAGTTGTTTACTTGTTTGTTTATTATGTGTGACAAGTTTTAAGCAAAGGGTAATTTTGAATAGAAAAATAATATGGACTAAACAATGGTGAAATTTGATTTCTTTTTGAAGAGTTAAGTTTTCAATAGTTTAATTGATTGATGATTTTGGTACAAAAAGTGAGAACGGCTCACCCAATTTGACGGACTGTGTGGGGGTACAAGGAGGGGAGCGCATTAAATTATGACCCTAAAGAAGGAGGTTATTGCTTCAGCGCTGACCGAATTCTCCACTTCCTTGCGAGTCAAATTGGAGTTACCAAGTAGGCTATGCGTACAAAATCATTTTAAGGGAGAATTAGCTTTAATTCCATGCGTCACTTCGGTGGTAATTACCCGAAACACTAAGTCTTTAGAATTATGCAAAAGTACGGTATAATGGCGATAATTAAAGGTAATTTCCTTGATTGGCGAAACCAATACCTCAATCAAAACTTTGATAATTTGATCTTTATGAATTGGTTAATAAAAAGTTTTTTATTAAAATTTATACTACAAGATGAATGCATGATATCTTTGTACATATTTGATTTGACACCATAAATCAAAACTAGTATCCTTTATAAATTAAGTTTGTGCCATCTAGTTAAAGGAACACTTGAAGTTGCAATTTACATCATGTTAGAACTTGGCGAGATTGTAATGGAAAGGTAAATCTTTATGTAAAGTCAGACCTTACATGAACATATTTGCAGTTCTTTAAGTTAGACACTTAAATTGAGTAGGAAGTGTGACCTGGACTCAAGGCATAAGATGGGATGAAACATGTTTATATTTGCAATAGCGTTGGAAAATATAAATCCCATAATGATCTAGGAATTGGAAATTGTTTGCCAATTATTGTTCGACAGATTACCTTATTATATGCTTTCGTTACTAGCAGATCAACTGATGTAATGAACCTATGATAATTTGGATCCTAGTTTTCGAGAAAATTATATGGTTATATGTTTATATTATCTTGGGTATATTTTATTTTCTTGAAAAGTTGTATTATCGAAAATACTAATACTTGAAATTTTTTCTGTAGAAATGGCTCAAAACAACGATAACACTAACACTGCTCTAAGTTCTGCGTTCAAAAGCTTTTTTGATCGAGAAAAGTTAACTGGCTCTAAGAATTTCAATGATTGGCACCGCTCTTTGAGAATTGTTTGTAGAGTTGCTGATCGGTTGGATTATCTGTACACGCCTTGCCCTATTGAACCAGCACCTGCCGCACCTGAAGCGGAAAAGGCTGCTTGGGAAATTGAGTATAAGCGTCATAACGGTGTGGCTTGCCTAATGTTGGGAATGATGGAACCTGCTCTCCGAAAGCAGTTCGAAAACTACTTCCCATTTAACATGCTCAATGAACTTCGAACTATCTTCGAGAAACCTGCGGCTGTCGAGATTTATGATTTGATCGATGCATTACACAGCTGCAAGAAGGGAGAGGGTAAACCCGTAAGTGCTCATGTATTGGAGATGAAAGGATACATGGACCAATTACTAGCACTTGGCAAAGTTTATGAAAATGACATTGCTGTGAACTTGATCAACAGATCCCTTAACAAGGATTTCAATGGTTCTATTCGGAACTTCAATATGCACTGTGTGGGGAAGACAATTACTGACCTACACGCATTGCTAATTGATTACGAAAAAGGGTTACCTCAGGAGGCTCCTACTCCCCAGGTACTTGATATTCAGGGTGGAAGGATAAATAAGCCAAAAACGCAGCGTGCGAATAACAAGAAGGGAAAGGGAAAAGGGAAAGTTGATAAGGTTAAACAGGTTATGGCCTATCAACCAGAACCCAAGAAGTACCCTACTCCTAGGAAGGAAAATCCTAAAAAGGATCAAGTATGCCACCACTGCAAGGTCGTTGGGCATTGGAAGAGAAACTGTGCTCTCTATCTTGATGAATTGCGGGCAAATAAGATGAAGTATGTTGGGTCCTCAAGCGCCGGTCCTTCAGGTAACTTATTTTTAATTGAATTATTTACTCTAAATCATATAAATTCCTGGGTATATGATACTGGATGTGGTATTCACATTTGTAATACACTGCAGGGGTTTAGAGTGGAGAGGAAGCTAGCCTATGGGGAGCAATATCTGCACGTGGGCAATGGGGCACATGCAGATGTTGAAGCCATAGGAGTGTTTAGTTTAGTATTGCCTTCGGGCTTGGTACTGTTATTTAACAATTGTCATTATGCACCTTCTATAATTAGAGATGTTGTTTCCTTTTCAGTATTGTTGGATGATGATTTTACTCATACTATTTCACGTAATGGAATTTCTGTTTTTTTAAATGGTGTATTTTATTTTAATGCGATTACTGTGAATGGTGTGTTTGAAATTGATGTGTTTGGAAATGAATCTAACAAATATAATAATTCGATATTTAGCATCAATAAGAAAATGAAGTTGGACTTGAATTCTTCTTAACTTTGGCATTGTAGACTTGCTCATATAGTCAAGGCTCGCATGCAAAAGCTACAACACGAAGGGCTTTTGCAAAATATCAATGATGAATCATTTGATAAATGTGAGTCATGCATATCTGGGAAGATGACGAAGAAACCTTTTCATAGCAATATGGAGAGGGCGTCTGATCTACTTGGTCTTGTTCATACTGATGTGTGTGGCCACTTAGACATGTGTCAAAGAGAGGTGCTAGCTACTTCTTAACCTTTACTGATGATTTCAGCCGTTATGGTTATGTTTATTTACTTAAGCATAAACATGAGGTGTTTGAAAAATTTAAGGTTTTCAAAGCAGAAGTAGAGCTGTAATTGGAAAAGAAGATTAAAGCTCTTCAATCCGATAGAGGAGGCGAGTATCTAAGCCAAGAGTTTAAAGATTACTTATCTGAGAATGGAATTGTCCAGAATCTCACTTCTCCATATACTCCACAACAAAATGGTGTATATGAGAGAAGAAATTGTACATTGTTGGACATGATACGATCAATGTTTAATCTAACTACTCTACCTTTATCCTTTTGGGATTATGCTTTAGAATCAGCTGTTCTCATTCTGAATATGGTTCCCACAAAGAAGGTTGATAAGACACCATATGAAATATGGCATGGTAAAGCTCCTAAACTGTCTTATTTAAAGGTCTGGGGTTGCGATGCGTATGTTAGACATGACTCAGCAGATAAACTCCAACAAAGATCTGTAAAGTGCATCTTCGTAGGATACCCTAAGGAAACTATGGGTTACTACTTTTACTATCCAACTGAAAATAAAGTAATTGTTGCTAGGTATGGAGATTTTCTTGAAAATGATCTCGTATCTCAAGAATTCAGTGGGAGAGTTTATGATCTGGAAGATGATCATGAAGATGCATTACCTTCTGAAAACACTAACGTACTTCCGGTAGAACCTGATAGTCTGGGTCCTCCACCAAAAGTTGAAGTGATTCCGTTTCGTAAATCTGTAAGGTCTACACGTGCACCTGAACATCTATGTCTAAACGTAGAGGTTGAGGAAACTATGTTAGGAGATTTGTAACAACTCGTAAATTTCCCTATCGATTTTTCGCGACTATATTTTTTTTATATTTATTATTTCTTTTTTTACTATAATCACGACCAGTTACGGCTAAAATATAAAAACGAACTATCAATAGCAATGACATTATTTTTATAACAGTTTTTCGAAGACGCTTCCAAAAATATAATTTTTATATTTTTCGGACACCCGGAGAATACGTTTACGCGGAGACCCGACAACATACGCAGTACAAGTTATACAGTATTAATAACTAAACAAAACAAATAAAAGTATCCTTATCCCCTTATCTACCCACGCCTGCTTCTTTTCTTTCTCTGCCTTCCCTAGAAAACGCATCCCCCACCACCTGCAAACCCTCCTTCCATTTTTGCCTCCCTCTCTTCCCCACTCCTCTGCGCACGCTGCTCTTCCCCCTCCAAAAATAGCTAACCCTCCAAACTCCTTTCCCTACATCAAAAGTTAACCTTAAACCATTCTTGAAACCATTCTTGGCTTATCCCATGAAGAAATCGACAACAACAAAGGACTCTTTGTCCTCTTTGGACCACGGCTGAAGACGAAGACAGAGGAGACCACGTGAAGACCTGCAAGCTACTGGTAATATTACTCGAAGAGGCTCCTTATCATCTTCAAGACCAAAAGTGGTGGTCCAAGCACTCCTCCATTTCATCTATTTATAGCTACGAGGTTTTCACAGCTTCATCACTTCATCTCACCAATAATTCAAAAATTAGGGTTTCAACAAACCAAAGGGGTTTTCAAAATTAGGTTAGGGGTTTTGTTATTGGATGCATAAGGAAGGTTTCCCAAGTGTTTAATTGTTTCAATTCATCCCGAGCCCTTCCAATTGGAGCTTTTGGTGTTCGGTTCTTAGTCCCATTCGACCCACCAACTTATTGTAAGAACATATTTTTTTTTGACATTTCATTATTTGAGTTTGTAATTTCATTTTGTAATTGAATATTTTTATTACCGATTGAATTTTAATTATGGTGAATAAATTATAATTGGTGAAAAGTTGCTAATATTTATGTTCAATCAATCAAATGTGTTTTAAGAAGTACAACTTTGAAAATTCTGTTGTCGTTGATTGTTGTGGCAAAATAAGAAAACTTATGTTAAACGGAACCCATGTACATTGTACAGGCTTAATGAGTTTTCGACTTAAAAACCTTGCTTATTAAATTTTGGCATATTTCATTTGTTTTATTCCTGGCTTGTTGCGATAAAAGGGAATACCTCCCGAAGGATGTTGAATTGTTTCGTTATATGTCCTAGCTTATTTTCGGAGTGTTATCGAGTCATTTTATCCCTTTTATTGAAGTTCTGAGTGTGTACCAGTATTGTTTGATTTTGTCGGGTCGTAACCGAGGGAGACATAACAAGGGTGTCATGTAGCTTTTCACACTGTCCAAGTCTTATCACACTTGTGTTTTGAGTCTCGGGTTGTGTATTGTATTCTAAGTCGAGTGCTTGTCTCAAATAAGCACCCGACTAAACATCCTAAGGTCAGATTTTCATGTCCTCCAAAATTTATTCAAAAGAGTGTTAAAAACGCATGGTGTTTGGTTTTGGACCGTATGACCTGTTCCTTTTTATAAGGGTTCGTATGGTTTTAACATTGGGCCCCAACTCGTTAATATTTATTAGAGGTCCGTTCACTTTGTATGATCGGTTCATAGCCCAACATTTGTTTTCGATTTACTTGATGCCACGCCCAACGTGTTTCCCGATGTCCTTCGATATTCGTAATTCTTTTCTCACAACGTATTTTCCCGTCATTCGCGGCTCTTTATATTTTTACAACACAACAATATAAACTAGACAAAAATTCATAATAGAAATGTTTTATACACAAGAACTAAATATTTGCAAAACAATAATAGATTTCGAAAACAACGAGATGCATAAATATAAACCCAATATTTTTGCTCCAAAAGGAAGAAAAACACGACCATTGATGTTTATGTCAAACCGATTTTCAAATGACGATATGTTTCTAATAATTATATATATAAATCTAAATCGTTTCTTTTAACTGTAAAAACTTATGCCCTTATGAACATGCGTGTATATATATAAAGAAAAACAAGTTTTAACGTATATATATATATATATGTACCTATTTTTCTATCTTAACTAGATATGTTTTCTAAAACTCATATTAAACTTATAAACTAAGTTGCACTTTATTATATTTTCAAACAATCAAAGGCTTGACATATATATATATATATATATATTTATATACACTATACATACATATAAATATAAATAACTTTTCTCATTGACAAACGTTTCATTTTATGTACTATATCTTTCGTGAACTATTATTATCCGTCTATAAGCCGAAATACGTTCATTTCAATATTGTTTTCAAAACAAGTTGTGTAAGCCGAAATATACTCTATCTTTTTAAAAATGAAAATTTTAAACTTAGTAATGATACGCGAACAACAACAACGACAACAACAACACAACATGTAAATTAAATAAAGTAGGTTGACTTTATTTAGCTTGGAATTAGAAACTGAGATTTGACGCACTAATTTAGGTTGCGTGTTGGAGCTACTTGTTACTTGATTCCTTTGTGCTTTATTCACCGAGCTGCTAAGGTGAGTTTATAGCCCCATTTTTACTTTTATTACTTGCTTTATAAAACTTTGGGGTGAGAAACATGCAAAACTCTTTTCGGACCTGAAACTGAAACCACTATTACGTGAAACAACCTTGAATCCCAACTATGCTACCGTTAGTTCCCTTTGGGGAGGCGCGATTGTTATGGATAGATCTATTGGGGATGACACCCTCGTTCGAGTTTGACCGGATAGGCAAACGTCGGGCGTATATCATATCGTATTGATTGAGTGTACTGGAAATACACTTGCTGGGCTTTTATTTATCATGCTTCTAGATGCATGCACACTGTCGTAGTTTCGGTCGCATGAACTTGGTACTAGCGTAATAGCCTTTTTGCATATAGTGTCATTCACGGAGATGCTATATGTGCAACTGTGGTCCAACTTGAAAACTTGATTACTTAAACCTATGAACTCACCAACCTTTGTGTTGACATTTTTAGCATGTTTTTCTCAGGTTTACTTATTGGCGTGGGCAATGGCAAAGGTATTCGTTGAAGACTGGCATCCGAAGTGTTTCCAAACATTTTAATACAACTTTTAATAGGACAACATATATTTTTATGGGCTTTACTTCCACACTTTGAAACAATGATGTAAAACTATTTCTTAAATAAATATATCTTTTGAAAATGGAATAGAATTTCCATTCTTTATTACCTTGTGTTGTGTATATTGATTTAGTAGCACCCCATGACCCGAACGCTTCCGCTGTGAAATTTTGGGGGTGTTACAGATTGGTATTCAGAGCCAAGGTTATAGAGAATTAGGTATTTTTCAAAACCTAAACTATAACCAAATTTTCCTAAAAACACTTCAACACCGCCACAGCTGCCAATGTCTGCCATGCCTTGCCTACTGTTACAAGATGTAGTCGTGCTATGTGTTACTGCTATATTTTAAGTTCGTATAAGCTCTCATTTGAATTAAATTAATTATTTCTCAAAATCATTAAGTTTCTTAATTAACTCACATTTAAACTTTAAGACTGTTCTTGTTTGATTGGGTCGCGAAGTTTAAATGAGAATAATGTTGATGTAACAAACTTAATGAGATTAAGGAATAATTAACTTAAGGAGAGTGTAGAGTAGACTACGAATGCTTATACTTGTTACCCTTCTATGTTAAACTGCTTAACATGCCCACTATTACAATATCGCACTATGCTATGTTTCCGTAACTGCCTCTACGTTATTTCTTTTTGGAACGAACAATTCATCAATGTTTCTACGTTATTTATGTGCGTAACGTACAACTTGTCATTGTATCGACCTCTACGTTATTTCTGTCTGTAACGTACAACTCGTCATTGCGTCTATGTTATTATGTAACATACAACTACTTGATCCTCGCAAGTGTAGTTAAACCACCTCTGTCACTGGTCACGATCTCTTATGGTACTCTTATGTTCTATCCTTCGTAACCTCATACGACACTACACCTTCTATTCTAAACTTGCTATCGTACTCTTTTATGAAACCGCGTTGTATTCCATTTAACGAATCATTTATCTGTTGTTCACTTATCGTCTCACGTCACTGAATCTTTCTTGAACGACTAGCCTCTTTTCCACGTCACGTTTTAAAAGTATATACTCAAATCTCGTCACCGTATCGACCTCGACGATCCTCGCATCATAAACCACGTGGACGTGGTTTCTTTTAAGGGGTAGGTACTGTAACAACTCGTAAATTTCCCTATCGATTTTTCGCGACTATATTTTTTTATATTTATTATTTCTTTTTTTTACTATAATCACGACCAGTTACGGCTAAAATATAAAAACGAACTATCAATACCAACGACATTATTTTTATAACAGTTTTTCGAAGACGCTTCCAAAAATATAATTTTTATATTTTTCGGACACCGGAGAATACGTTCTACGCGGAGACCGACAACATACGCAGATACAAGTTATACAAGATAATAACTAAACAAAACAAATAAAAGTATCCTTATCCCCTTATCTACCCACGCCTGCTTCTTTTCTTTCTCTGCCTTCCCTAGAAAACGCATCCCCCACCACCTGCAAACCCTCCTTCCATTTTTGCCTCCCTCTCTTCCCCACTCCTCTGCGCACGCTGCTCTTCCCTCTCCAAAAATAGCTAACCCTCCAAACTCCTTTCCCTACATCAAAAGTTAACCTTAAACCATTCTTGGCTTATCCCATGAAGAAATCGACAACAACAAAGGACTCTTTGTCCTCTTTGGACCACGGCTGAAGACGAAGACATAGGAGACCACGTGAAGACCTGCAAGCTACTGGTAATATTACTCGAAGAGGCTCCTTATCATCTTCAAGACCAAAAGTGGTGGTCCAAGCACTCCTCCATTTCATCTATTTATAGCTACGAGGTTTTCACAGCTTCATCACTTCATCTCACCAACAATTCGAAAATTAGGGTTTCAACAAACCAAAGGGGTTTTCAAAATTAGGTTAGGGGTTTTGTTATTGGATGCATAAGGAAGGTTTCCCAAGTGTTTAATTGTTTCAATTCATCCCGAGCCCTTCCAATTGGAGCTTTTGGTGTTCGGTTCTTAGTCCCATTCGACCCACCAACTTATTGTAAGAACATATTTTTTTTTTGACATTTCATTATTTGAGTTTGTAATTTCATTTTTGTAATTCGAATATTTTTATTACCGGTTGAATTTTAATTATGGTGAATAAATTATAATTGGTGAAAAGTTGCTAATATTTATGTTCAATCAATCAAATGTGTTTTAAGAAGTACAACTTTGAAAATTCTGTTGTCGTTGATTGTTGTGGAAAAATAAGAAAACTTATGTTAAACGGAACCCATGTACATTGTACAGGCTTAATGAGTTTTCGACTTAAAAACCTTGCTTATTAAATTTTGGCATATTTCATTTGTTTTATTCCTGGCTTGTTGCGATAAAAGGGAATACCTCCCGAAGGATGTTGAATTGTTTCGTTATATGTCCTAGCTTATTTTCGGAGTGTTATCGAGTCATTTTATCCCTTTTATTGAAGTTCGAGTGTGTACGGTATTGTTTGATTTTGTCGGGTCGTAACCGAGGGAGACATAACAAGGGTGTCATGTAGCTTTTCACACTGTCCAAGTCTTATCACACTTGTGTTTTGAGTCTCGGGTTGTGTATTGTATTCTAAGTCGAGTGCTTGTCTCAAATAAGCACCCGACTAAACATCCTAAGGTCAGATTTTCATGTCCTCCAAAATTTATTCAAAAGATGTTAAAAATGCATGGTGTTTGGTTTTGGGACGTATGGCCTGTTCCTTTTTATAAGGGTTCGTATGGTTTTAACATTGGGCCCCAACTCGTTAATATTTATTAGAGGTCCGTTCACTTTGTATGATCGGTTCATAGCCCAACATTTGTTTTCGATTAACTTGATGCCACGCCCAACGTGTTTCCCGATGTCCTTCGATATTCGTAATTCTTTTCTCACAACGTATTTTCCCGTCATTCGCGGCTCTTTATATTTTTACAACACAACAATATAAACTAGACAAAAATTCATAATAGAAATGTTTTATACACAAGAACTAAATATTTGCAAAACAATAATAGATTTCGAAAACAACGAGATGCATAAATATAAACCCAATATTTTTGCTCCAAAAGGAAGAAAAACACGACCATTGATGTTTATGTCAAACCGATTTTCAAATGACGATATATTTCTAATAATTATATATATAAATCTAAATCGTTTCTTTTAACTGTAAAAACTTATGCCCTTATGAACATGTGTGTATATATATAAAGAAAAACAAGTTTTAACGTATATATATATATATATATGTACCTATTTTTCTTTCTTAACTAGATATGTTTTCTAAAACTCATATTAAACTTATAAACTAAGTTGCACTTTATTATATTTTCAAACAATCAAAGGCTTGACATATCTATATATTTATATACACTATACATACATATAAATATAAATAACTTTTCTCATTGACAAACGTTTCATTTTATGTACTATATCTTTCGTGAACTATTATTATCCGTCTATAAGCCGAAATACGTTCATTTCAATATTGTTTTCAAAACAAGTTGTGTAAGCCGAAATATACTCTATCTTTTTAAAAATGAAATTGTTAAACTTAGTAATGATACGCGAACAACAACAACGACAACAACAACACAACATGTAAATTAAATAAAGTAGGTAAACTTTATTTAGCTTGGAATCAGAGATTTGACGCACTAATTTGGGTTGCGTGTTGGAGCTACTTGTTACTTGATTCCTTTGTGCTTTATTCACCGAGCTGCTAAGGTGAGTTTACAGCCCCATTTTTACTTTTATTACTTGCTTTATAAAACTTTGGGGTGAGAAACATGCAAAACTCTTTTCGGACCTGAAACCACTATTACGTGAAACAACCTTGAATCCCAACTATGCTACCGTTAGTTCCCTTTGGGGAGGCGCGATTGCTATGGATAGATCTATTGGGGATGACACCCCCGTTCGAGTTTGACCGGATAGGCAAACGTCGGGCGTATATCATATCGTATTGATTGAGTGTACTGGAAATACACTTGTTGGGCTTTTATTTATCATGCTTCTAGATGCATGCACACTGTCGTAGTTTCGGTCGCATGAACTTGGTACTAGCGTAATAGCCTTTTTGCATATAGTGTCATTCACGGAGATGCTATATGTGCAACTGTGGTCCAACTTGAAAACTTGATTACTTAAACCTATGAACTCACCAACCTTTGTGTTGACATTTTTAGTATGTTTTTCTCAGGTTTACTTATTGGCGTGGGCAATGGAAAAGGTATTCGTTGAAGACTGGCATCCGAAGTGATTCCAAACATTTTAATACAACTTTTAATGGGACAACATATATTTTTATGGGCTTTACTTCCACACTTTGAAACAATGATGTAAAACTATTTCTTAAATAAATATATCTTTTGAAAATGGAATAGAATTTCCATTCTTTATTACCTTGTGTTGTGTATATTGATTTAGTAGCACCCATGACCCGAACGCTTCCGCTGTGAAATTTTGGGGGTGTTACAAGATCTTGGAGAGCCTACTAGTTATAAAGCTGCCATGGCAAGTCCTGAAAAGGAAAAACAGAAAGTTGCAATGAATGGGGAAATGCAATCCATGAGAGATAATGAAGTCTGGGAAGAGGTCGACTTACCTCCAAATGCCAAGGTGGTTGGAAGTAAGTGGCTCTATAAAATAAAGACTGAAATGGATGGCAATATACACATCTATAAAGCTCGTCTAGTTGCGCAAGGTTTTACTCAAACTTATGGCATAGATTACGAGGAGACCTTTTCTCCTGTAGCTGACATTAGAGCTATTAGAATTCTCATAGCTATAGCAGCGTACTATGACTATGAGATATGGCAAATGGATGTCAAAACCGCCTTCTTGAATGGTCGTTTAGATGAAGACATCTATATGAAGCAACCTGAGGGGTTCATGAATCCACAATTTCCAAACCGTGTATGCAAACTTCAAAGGTCCATTTATGGATTGAAGCAAGCATCGAGGCAATGGAATAAGAGATTTGATGAAGAAATCAAAAGGTATGGATTTATTAAAAATCTTGATGAGCCATGTGTATATCACAAAGTTAGTGGGTGATAAGGATTTAAAAGGTACAATTTTGAGGGGTCATTTAAGCCCTTAATCGACCACTTTTATATCCTTTAATACTTAATTTTGTTCCTTTTCACTTTTTAGGTATCTTGAAGGCAAATTGCTGGAATGACACTTATTCGGACGAAAAGGCGTGAATATATGAAGAAAATGGCCAAAGTCAAGATAAAGACACTCAAGCTGCTGGAATTAAAGGGTGACGGCGTCACAGTCAGAGGCCGACGCCGTCGCAACATGCTCCAAAATTGTGACGGCTCAGTAGTGAAATCACTATTTTGTACCCGACGGCATCAGGCTTTAAAGAGTAGGGCGTCACAACTCAGACGGCCTAGATTCAGATCCCGACGGCGTCAGAAGATGAAGCAGACGGCATCACAACCATAAGGTGACGCCGTTACAAGGTTGACGTGGTCAAGACGAAACCCTAATGGCGGCGATCCGACGGCGTCACATTTAAAGAGTGACGCCGTCACAAGTTGTAACTCTATATATAGAATTAAAATTTTCATAATTTTGGAGAGGTAGTTTTGTGGAGTAAAACCTAATAACGATTTTTGGATATCTTGGGCAGTATCTTACGGTTCTCATACCCTATTTTACAACAAGATAAGTAATTTACTTCATTGATTTAATTATGTCTTCAATTGTATGTGTGTATGTGATGCAGGTTTTACTGACCAGGTTTTAATATTTATAAATTCTCGTTATACCTATGGTCTACCCTAGTGCACTAACGGGCAGTGTACCCGGTCGTGTGTAGTGTAGTAATCAGTAAAGCCGAGGTCGTCCCAAGAGCTATGTGTGCTGGATTATTACTAAGTCTAGGTGTCACAGAATAATAATGGTTTCGATACGGATTTAGTTAATTAAACTACTAAAAGAAAATAAAAGGCAGATAAATGGTAAAGGGAAATCAATAAAGGAGAGTGGTGCTAACCTAGTTAATCATCCTAGCTAGTTATGCCTATGTCTACTTACTTCCAATTACTTCAGGTGGGGTCAAAGTCGAGAGGACAACATTTGGTCAATTCGCCCTAACCTATCAGCAAAGATGCCACCACAGGAGAAGTCAGGTGTCCCCTCATAAGTCCGGTTGTTCCTGGTCCCCTAAGCCAAGTCATTAAGTACCGCTACATGCTAGATTTATAATAGTGAATGCCCGGCCGTTAGGAACTTAGACACGAACCCCCTAATTCTTAAGTTCATCCAAACGATAGGTGATCAGTTGGTCAAATCGCACAAGTAGAAGGGGTCGTCAGTTGGTCATATCTTACCCTTCCCATCTCAGTCCGCTCACCTAGGGTCAGTTGGTCATATCTCCTAGGTAATTGGCCTCTACCGCCATTCAAAACTACCGAACCAAGGGTGGCTACCAATAAACTATGCATGCATACACTTAGAAATAATTGTACGGAAGTAAAGTAAACGCAAAAAAAACAATTAAGGAATCATAACTAGGCCAGCACCAAGAGGTGCTTAGCCGCTCATATTAATCATGCAAACCAATTCAATATTCAAAGGTACGAAATACATGAATTGAAAGTAAAAGAAATATAAAACGCTAATGCTTATCGTAGGGGAGTGATTTCTCCCTTGGAGATAGCTTCGTGTGCTCCTCTAGACCTGCCTTGAGCTTTTTCCCACATTCTCTGAGTGTTGTGTGTGGAATGGAATGAACAAAAATGCTGGAATTCGTGGGGTATTTATAGGCCAGATATGGGTTACGGCATAACCAATATAGGAGTTACGTCGTAACCTTTTATTTCTTCATATTTTGCACTAGATCTGCTGGTTACGGCGTAACCTAATGAGTGGTTACGCCGTAGTATTCAATAAACTCGGTTACGTCGTAGTTGATGCAGTAGTTACGTCGTAAGTATCAGCCGCGTGGAACCTCATTTGACCTAACATAGTTACGTCATAACCTTTGGGAATAGTTACGCCGTAACCTTCTGATAAGTTGGTTTTCTGAGTCACGCAATAGTTACGGCGTAATGTGAGAGACGAGTTACGCCGTAACTTCTTCAAAGTACCATACTGTGATAAATCTTTAGATATTTCTCCAATTCCACGTCTCTTTAGCTCCAATGCTCGTAATTTACCTGAAAGTGGAAAACAATGGAAAACAAGCGTAAATCCATATAAATGATATAAATTACAAGCATTATCAAGGGAAATTGACACTTAATATTCAGGACTATTTGATGTTATCAAATATCCCCCCACTTGAATTCTACTTGCCCTCAAGTAGACCTTATTAGAAAGATTCCTAAAAAGATATCTCCCATAACCTGGAAAATAGAAGTTTATAAATCCCTTATGCTAGAATAAAACAAAGCCGAACACCTCACAAAAGGGGAACAAAACACTCAAATCTCTCAACTATTCTAAGTGTCAATTTCGGGGTGATCACTCAATCGCACAGTCATAGCATGTATTCTATCATAAGCTTGGCAGTTACACAAATCTCCACCACTAGAGTTAAGGGCTAAACAATTCTCGAAGGCAATATGGGTAGACACGACAAAGCAGTGGCGGAACTTGAACATTTTTTTTCGGCGGGCCGAATTTATTTTTGGAGGGCCGAATCGAAGATTTGTTTATAACCTCAACTAAATTACCCCTGAAACCTATAATATTTACACTAGGTGTCGCAAATTTTAGGGGGGCCGGGACCCTCC
Source organism: Chrysanthemum makinoi (assembly GCA_910596185.1). NCBI lineage: Eukaryota > Viridiplantae > Streptophyta > Magnoliopsida > Asterales > Asteraceae > Chrysanthemum > Chrysanthemum makinoi. Next base: position 211,791,305 of record OU343221.1, on the reverse strand, counting down.
CCTGCCCCTATTAAGTTCCGCCAATGCGACAAAGGTTAAGGGGTGACTCGTCATTACTAACATGTCACGGCGAAGTGGTTAAAATCAATGATACATGACCAAATCCATGGCCAAGACACCAAAGATTGCTCGCTGCATCACCTAGACATGCTTCATGACTAAAGGGTAGGATACGACATGGGATATATAAATGGTGTAAAATAAAAAACAAGCAGGTAGTCTAAATCTATAATCAAGTCATCACCACTTACCGTCCGCCCAAAGTTCAAGATTTGAAGTCAAGAAACCGGATCATGAAATATAAGGTAGATGTGTCATTAGAGGACGTCGTGATGGGCACACTACCTTTTCTCCAACTGTTGGCATAACTACCAACTCCAATCTTCAAATGTGACCGAGGTGGCCTCCTCGATACTAATTCTATAAAGCTCATACTACAGTGCTTATAACATCGCACTTTACAATAACATAACAACCTTTTTATTTTTTTTCCTTTTCTTCAACATAACAATAATAACATAATATCCCCCCACTTGAGATGAACAATGGGAATTCGGGGGGTCTTCAATGATCTTCAGGAATGTTGTCGATGAAAGCGTGATTTTCGAACCTTTCCACTCGAACCTTGAACTTATACAATTGATGACTTCCCACTCACAAATAAAGACTACAGGGTAGGTTAAGGTGTATAGGTGTATCGAAAAAATATATCGGGTTAACAAAATGAAAGGAATGGCTCAGAAGGGTGTATCTAGGGGTATCTTGCACTAAAGATGAGTGCAACAAAAGGGTTTCACATGGGGGTCGAGAAGTCGAGGAGACTAATCGATATACACACAATGGTAGGCTGTTTGGGTGATAATCCTATAATATTGCCTTCTAAAACTGAAAAGTCCAAATACATCGAGCTAACTCAACATACCTCGTCTATGGTCTCGAAATGATGCAAAGGCCAAGTTCTAAAGTTTACAAGCTACCGGCACACTCAAAATTTGGTGGATTTGGGGTAAAATATTGGAAACGGATAAGGCTAATCTCACCATATAATATCAAGGGTTCTATGTGCTCGGCTAAGGTCTAATCTAGTTAGGTTAAGAAAAACATGTCAAAATTTTAAAAATGGCATAATTTTTCAAAATAAACTAGAAAAATGAGGGCGAAATAATGTTCAAGAGATAATTATACTCCCGTCCCCCCACTTGAATTATACAAAGTCCCTTTTATACTAAGCATTAAATAAAGGTGAAGAGAAAAGTAGAATTAGAGCGAGAACTTCCCTGAAATTTGCTCCATAAAGAAGGAAGGCCCACGAAAAAGAGACGTGCCTTCGTATAAGCATCATGAACAAACTTCAATCCCTGAAATCACACTACCGACAAGCATAATTCTAAAAAGAAAAAATGAAAAATGAAAAACAAACCTAACTCACTTTCGTTGGAATCACGGTTGCATTTAGCGAATGCAACAAGCCTTTTAAACCACTTAGTGTCCCAAGTGGATGAGTGAATTCTCGTGAGGGTTTACAGGGAACACACCCACAAAGTTCCATTAAAATACTAATACAAGGTTATTGTGTTTTAAAATGAAAGAATTAAAGCAGAGGAAGGTTATGTCGTAACTCTTTTGAGGGAGTTACGCCGTAACTGGCAAAACCTGGTATAAGCTGCAAAGCGAGTAGTTACGGCGTAACCACAGAGATGGTATTACGCCGTAATTGGTAATGCGTCAAGAATTCTGCTGCTAGAAGGGTGGTTACGGCGTAATCACATAGATGAGTTACGCCTTAACTCTGCTCAGATCAGCAAACTGCAGCAGCAATTACTTCCTCGTTTCCTACAAAAATGGTTAGAAAATACAAAACCCTACAGAAATGGAAATAAAACAAAAGAGAGGGATAATTCGGGTTGTCTCCTGAAAGAGCACTTTTCTTTATTTTACGAGTCTTTAAGTTAGACTCAGAGCCGCGGGGCTTCTATGGGGGCCTTTGGACTTCCCCGGCCTCTTCAATATCTTTCATCAAGTTATGCCTCATCCAGGCGACATTCGTTGCTGTTCGGGAGTATTCATTAGTTTCGATTTTCCGGATTTTACAAATTTTTTCCTCCGGTCCCAAGTGGTAGCGAGTGAATTCGAACTTTTCAACAATAATAGGTGGTGGTCTCTTGTAGGGAATCCCAAGGAGTTTGCACCTCCTTTGCTCGTAAGCTTCGTCGTCGGGATCAGTAAACTCTTCATTCCCTTGCAGTTCAAGGTAATCTAGGATCCCTTGAATGTTATCATCATCAGAAGCTGTACCTTTAAACCATTCTTCATCGAGCAGATTCTCCACTAGTACACGCTTGCATTCTTCCTTTTCATCTCTAACCAACTCCTTGTCATCCCCAATTGTTATTTCACTCGTGTTGTTGAGACTTTCATCGTTCGAATTTTCTTGATCCATGTACTCATTCCAAATATTCTCTTTGGTTAACGTGTCAACATGTCCATACTTAATCTTTACCCAGCTGTCGAACCCTAGGTTGTCCAGCCAAGGAAAACTCGTTCTTTCCTCATCATTGGTTGAGGACCAAAAGAATTCGTCTTGTCCTATTCTCCCAGAGCTGCTTCCCCCATTACACATATCGTCATAAGGGTTACATGACGCCCAAAAAATTTCCCTTGGAGATTTTACTCTTTCGCACCAGTGACTGCGTATTTCCTTGTTGTCAGTTTCACTTAAATGCTCATCCATGCAGTAGATGTCTTTATTAGCCACTTCCTTTTTCTGAATGTGCTCCTCGTAATCAATTTTTAGCTTCTTAAGAAGATTCGGGTTAATCTTGGCATCCCCGAATTGTATTGCGTACCAGTCATCAAATGCCAAGTCACCGAACTTTATACAATGTCTTTCACGCTTATGAGGGCATGTCCACTCTTCCTCTCTTTCACTATCTCCGCCGTTGCAATACTCGCGAAAGGGGTTGCATGTAGGCCATACTCGTATGGACTCCTCGCCAGTTATGATGACCGGAGTACACCAGTGAGTGATGAGCGGCTCTTCTTCATCTTCAAGGGAGAGTTTCTCGAGTCTTTCATCATCACTATATGCAGGCCACATAAATTTGTTATGGTTTATCCTATCCTTATTGCTTCCTCCACAAAAACCTCATTTCTCGGGTCACACGAGGCCCAAAGATCATACCAATCTCCCTTAGTAACTGGTATCATTTTGCACCAGTGATATTTCTTTTTCGATCTGGGCAGAGGGCACAAGTCAATGTCATGGGACCATTCGTTTCCTGATTCGCCCACTTCAAGGAATTCTTCTGCCCAAGTATCCCAGTTACGCCGTAACTGAGATTCTTGGTTACAGTCTAATTCGTTAGAGTCGTTTTCCTCAGTATTCTTCATAACCCCGTTATCGCTGTCAAAAACATAGTTACGCCGTAACTCATAAGGCCGGTTACGGCATAACTCAGATCTGTCGACGAGATCAACCCCTGAATCCGTATCAATGGTCTTAACCTTTGAGTTATCATCAGCAAAAATCACTTTACATTCCATAGCTGGTTTAGATCCTTCAGGTTTATTGTTATTCATCCTTACTTTTTCACTGAGCTTTTCTACCATAGATTCTAGGTTTTTAGGGTTGTGTCGTGCTTGGAAATGCTTCTGTCAGTGTTTTCCTGGAATTCTTTTAACCACTCATCTTGCTCCTTTTGTCTTTGGGCTGAACTCTCCAGGAATTTGTTGATAGTTTCTTCAAGACTGGGCTTTCTTTCTCCATAACGCCCACGGTTGTAATTTCCACGATACCCGTTACTATTTCGATTATCTCTGTAAAATGGTCGATTTTCACCATACTTGGCTTCTTCAATATTTTCTTTGTCGACATGAGGACAATTCTTCGTGAGATGTCCTCCATCATAGCTTTCACAACCCACTTGGATGGCATGAACGGTTTCTCTGATCTTTAGCATATCTCGACTAAGACTTTCAATTTTACTAGCGATTGCTGTAATTCCATCAAAACTTCTGCTTTGGTTTCTTTTACTTCCTCCGTCGTGCCATTTTTGAGAGTGATCCACCATTTTTTGAATGGCTTCAATTGCAAAAGTAGGAGTCATGTTCGGGATAGGTCCTTGATAATCCAGCATTTGTCTTGTAGTTACGTTAATTCCTTTATAGAAAATGTTGACCTTCTGCTGGTTGTTCAGATCATGTGTAGGACACTTGTAAAGGAGATCGTTGTATCTATCCCAGGCTTGATACAACGTTTCGTCTTCTTCTTGTTTGAAATTATGGATCTCCAAAAGCTGGTTAGAAATCTTCGAAGGCGGACAATATCTCTAAATAAAGTGCTTCTTAAGTAGCGCCCAAGTATTAATTGCCCCGGCGGGCAATCTTTCAATCCATCTTCCGGCAGCTCCAGTAAGAGTCATTGGGAACACCCTTAGCATAACAACATCATGAGACACGCCCAAAATGTTGAAAAGGCTTGCAATGTATAGGACATTTTCAACGTGCTCATATGCCTCTTCGTCCCTGTTTCCTGAAAAGGGGTTAGCACGAAGCTCCCTCATAAATTGGTCCTTGATTTCGAAATAGACATCCGCTCCAATTGCCGGTCTTACGAGACCCGGCCCTTGTTCTGCTCTTGTCAACGCCAAATATTCCTCAAGAGTGAGGTCATCGATGTTAACAACTTCCATCGTACCTGAAAACTTGAAATATGATCGTGAGAAAAGTTTAAAACGAAATGAAAGACTTAATATCAATCCTAATATAACTCCCGCATGCGGCCACAAACTTGATGCGTTTTTGACCAGTGTTTTAATATTTATAAAGTCTCGTTATACCTATGGTCTACCCTAGTGCACTAACGGGAAGTGTACCCGGTCGTGTGTAGTGTAGTAATCGGTAAAGCCGAGGTCGTCCCAAGAGCTATGTGTGTTGGATTATTACTAAGTCTAGGTGTCACGGAATAATAATGGTTTCGATAGGGATTTAGTTAATTAAACTACTAAAAGCAAATAAAAGGCAGATAAATGGTAAAGGGAAATCAATAAAGGAGAGTGGTGCTAACCTATTTGATCACCCTAGCTAGTTATGCCTACGTCTACTTACTTCCAATTACTTAAGGTGGGGTCAAAGTCGAGAGGACAGTATTTGGTCAATTCGCCCTAACCTATCAGCAAAGATGCCACCACAGGAGAAGTCAGGCGTCCCCTCATAAGTCCTGTTGTTCCTGGTCCTCTAAGCCAAGTCATTAAGTACCGCTACATGCCATATTTATAATAGTGAATGCCCGACCGTTAGGAACTTAGACACGTACCCCTTAATTCTTAAGTTCATCCAAACGATAGGTGATCAGTTGGTCAAATTGCACAAGTAGAAAGGGTCGTCAGTTGGTCATATCTTACCCTTCCCATCTCAGTCCGGTCACCTAGGGTTAGTTGGTCATATCTCCTAGGCAATTGGCCTCTACCGCCATTCAAAACTACCGAACCAAGGGTGGCTACCAATAAACTATGCATGCATACACTTAGAAATAATTGTACGGAAGTAAAGTAAACACAAACAAAACAATTAAGGAATCATAACTAGGCCAGCACCAAGAGGTGCTTAGCAGCTCATATTAATCATGCAAACCAATTCAATATTCAAAGGTACGAAATACATGAATTGAAAGTAAAATAAATATAAAACGCTAATGCTTATCGTTGGGGAGTGATTTCTCCCTTGGAGACAGCTCCGTATGCTCCTCTAGACCTGCCTTGAGCTTTTTTCCACGTTCTCTGAGTGTTGTGTGTGGAATGGAATGAATAGAAATGCTGGAATTTGTGGGGTATTTATAGGCCAGATCTGGGTTACGGCGTAACCAATATAGGAGTTACGCCATAACCTTCTATTTCTTCGTATTTTGCACTAGATCTGCTGGTTACGGCGTAACCTAATGAGTAGTTACGCCGTAGTCTTCAATAAACTCGGTTACGTTGTAGTTGATGAAGTAGTTACGGCGTAAGTATCAGCGGCGTGGAACCTCATTTGACCTAATATAGTTACGTCGTAACCTTTGGGAAGAGTTACGCCGTAACCTTCTGATAAGTTGGTTTTCTGAGTCACGCAATAGTTATGGCGTAATGTGAGAGACAAGTTACGCCGTAACTTCTTCAAAGTATCATACTGTGATAAATCTTTATATATTTCTCCAATTCCTCGTCTCTTTAGCTCCAATGCTCGTAATTTACCTGAAAGTGGAAAACAATGGAAAACAAGCGTAAATCCATATAAATGAGATAAATTACAAGCATTATCAGGGGAAATTGACACTTAATATTCAGGACTATTTGATGTTATCAGTATGCTTGCATGTTTTCCATGTCAGGCTAATTTACTTATGTGTTTGCTTAGATCTATGAAACCTATGTATTGAATATTAATTGGTTGTCTCTTATCTTAATTGTAATTGACCTAGGATTGCGATAGGTCATTTGTTGTGTTTTTAATGCTTGAGTAATCTTTGTGAACATTAGTTTATAATCGCCTAGAGTTGTTGTAGGCTAAAAATCCAAAGATAACCTTAGAGTTAGTTTATGAATCCTAGAGATTTTGTAGGCAATAACCTTAAGGTAGTCTCAAAGAGTTAGGGAAGAAAGCATACCCTACGACCTTAGAAGACATAACGCGTTAAGAATAAGGATGTGACAATTCAACCATCAATAGGAGATAATTATAGAGTAATAGCATCTAGGTAAACACATCTTTAATCATCATACGAGCTCACATCAATTAGACATAGACTACCCCTTAGCTTAGTTAATTAGAATAGATAATAGTAGAGTAATCGGTAGAAATACCAACCCCCCAAATCCAATACCTCGAGATTTGTACCTTTCAATTTCCTAAAAAATATAAAAAAGATAAAAAATAATCTTCCTCAACCCCAATCTTAGCTTAGTAATTTCTCACTAGCATTCCTATTCCCCTAGAGAACGATATCAATCCCGAGGCTTACCCTAATACTACACTACAATGATTAGGTTCACTTCCTAGGTGGTTGAAAAACTTTCTCGAAGAAAAGGAAGTTTCCTTTTACCCCGAACTCGCGTTGTACGCGTATCGAGTTTTTGGCGCCGCTGCCAGGGAATAGAATAGCTAGTTAGATTTCTACCTCGTTTAGGTTCCCTTGTTGGATTCCTATCAAGTAAGTTTTTTTTTCTCATTTAGTTTCCTCGTACTCTATCCCCCTTCTTTGTGACCTTTGTTCGTAATACCCATCTATTAGGTTCCCATATTAGTAACACAAGCATCAATATAAGAAAGGAGATGAAGGAAGGATCGGATGAACACTTAACCAAACTAATGCGTATGAAATGGAGAAAGTTTATGCGTAGGTGAAATAGAAAAGTGAACAACCAACTCCCAAATGGGAGTTTACAAGACTATTTATAGGAGGGAACTAGGGCAAAACACCAAGTTCCCATCCTTTCCTTATTGGGCTTTGGATAGGCTCATGGGCTTTCTACATGAGCCTAGCCTTGATTACTAACATAAAAGCCTTAATTAAGCTAACTATTACATATAAATTACTAACACTTGAATTGTAGTTTAGGAGTGATTCCAACAATCTCCCCCTAAGTGTTATTGATTGATGATTTGATCTTTAAACGTTGTAGGTGCTGATGTAATAGTAGCTTTGACGTCTTCTGACATTCTTCTTTCTTGTGAGAAGAAGTGCCTTGATTCGAACAATCTCCCCAGTGTAGGGAAATTGTTTCCTTTGAAGTATTCTGCTTTGACATCATCATTTTCTTTGTTCTTTGTGATAGAAGTGATCGTATGTTGTGGTTATCTGCATCAAGTCCGCTTCGTTGCTCCAGTGTCTCCACGTCTTTCTCCAACATGCTCACACGCTCTTTAACGTTGGATTTCAATACTGATGTAGTTCTCTTAGTCTTTAAACTTTGTTGATTCTTTGACCTTGACGAAGAATCATTCTGACTTTGTGTTGCCTTTTGAGAGAACTTCAATTGGTGTTGTTGTAGGTATGAGCATGTGGAGAATCTGCACGATCTTTTCCACCCGCAAGCATCCATAAGAAGAAAACATAAAACATGGGTTAGAAATAATACATCACTTACAAGTTTGAACTTCGAGAGTGTTAACAGCATAGTGTGAAAACACAACTCTAATTCTCACAAAAGCTGTTCCTGAACTGGAGTCCCACAAGTGAGATAACGCGATGTACCGAAGTACACCTACAGTTCAAATGAGTCGCTGAGGTACACCTAAGCATCACCTCATAGATGTAGACCGTTTGAGACACACTAAGCGTAACCCACAAGGAGTTACCGAAGTGACCTGCTGTCAAGGCTGTTTGATGTTGACCCTGGCAGGAGTTTCCATTCAATCACTGAGGATCACATGTGTGAACCTCTCATAAATGTTCTCGACAGATTGCTAAGATCTGTGAAGGACTCGATAATGTATCACTTGCGTCCTTATTGTTGAACGACAAGTGATGAAATGTCAAGTGTACCTAAGAGATCTTTTGATGAATCTCGTTGCTCTAGACTCAATAGTACGCTTTGGTTTTCCTGAGCGGAGACTAAGGAGAGGGTCTCCTTCTTCAATACCAGCAATTTCTAAGAGAAAGTCGATAGTTTACGTAGGGTTCCCTGTGAGAATGAAACAAGCTTCTGTTGAGAGAAACTTGAGTGACTAAGAAGGTTTAGTGCATGCGTCACTGGGTCCATGATGACTTTAATCTTCAATACCGGTGTCATCAAGTGACATCCAGTAGAATATGAATTGAACCCGATGTCTGCCCTAAGTTGAATAATCTGGAGGGCTATTTCTTTTCACCCTTTTCTTTACTTTTCTTTTTAATTATTCAACTCCTTCTTTCTCCGATTCTCATTTTCTCCTTTTTATAATCATACCTAAGGACTTCTAATTCTAACTATTGGTGGTGTCCTTGGGTAGATCCCTCCGGCTCTGGCGGATCATAGGACGGTTATTCCTAACCTTAGTCACCTTATAACTCTATGACTAACCTATGTTGCCATAAAACCATTTTCATGAAAATCTCTCAAAGTGGTTATGAGTAAAAGCATTTAATACCACTGTTAAGAGTTTAAGCTTTTGCACAAATACTCCCCCTCCACACGTGCTTAAGTATTTTGACAGAAATCTGCACGGTGAGAGAAGAGCGCGCACTTTTGAATTGATTAACTCTAGATAGACAATTCCCCGCGAGACACGGTTACGTTGAATAGTTAAAGAGATACATTGTCAGCTTTTAGGTGACAACTAGCTCTAATAACTACCTTGAAGGTGTGGACAAACCTCGAAGGTCGCCAAACCCGTCAAAGTTCATGTCTACCAAGAGTTTCATGAATGGTACATTCTACTCGGACAAGTCCTTTGCGAGACACGTTTACATCACTAGCGAACTAGCTTGAAATTATTACCCGTCCCGGACAAATCTTTTCGATTTACTAACATTTAAGATCTCGTCAATTCATTGGTTAAGTCTGTAGCACAATGATTCATTGGCAATTCACAACATATTTCTTATCACATAATTTTTCTCCCCCTCAAAAATGGCATATAAATGTTATTTTTGACGAAATTTGATATTGAATATGACCATTTCGAGTTTTGTGAGAAGATTACCACGAAGAACAATTTTGTGAACAAAGTTTTTAAGCAAATACTCCCCCTCAACAAGTGATGTGAACTTTTGAGGTTTTGAAAAACATAAGGGGAAGTACTTGTTATTTTGAGCAAAACTTTGAAAATGAAAGTTTTGATAGTTTTACTCAAAAGGAAGAAGCTTTCGCTCCTTTCATAGGATTGTGGCACTGATGTGTACCACGGGGTCCTTTCATTACAAGTACGGGTTGTACACTGTTATGTGTGCACAAGCCATAGTCTTATTAAAATCACACATCCAATTGATAAGTTAAAGAAACAAATCAAGGGTTACCAGGAGAATCAGGTAGTCTAGCAATAACTCCGGGAATGCGTTCTGGACGTTGATAGCCTGTGAGAGATATGCTGGGATGACCACCTACGGAACTCTCCAAAGTTCTGAACTGATCCTTTCTGAACAACCTTTCATCGATGCGAGTGATGATCTTCTTCACATCCCTTCTCTCCCTCGAATTCCATCTCTTAGGTGACCCAATGCCTTCTTGTATCGCCTTTAACTGATAAGTTAAAGAAACAAATCAAGGGTTGTTGTTGGGGCTCTGGGATCTCTTCATCGTCACCACCAGTGTATTCGAAATGATCACCGGTTTTCTCTGTGTGTGGTGGTAACTCAGAGTCTTGAGGTTTTTCAGTAGCAGCAGAACGTGGAGGAGATATTCTTTCGGTTGGAGTCCTTTGGGGTGGTGGTGGCATAGAGGAGGATTCTCCAGCTTTCTTTGGACGATTTGGTGCAGAATCCTTGTCCTTGTCATCGTCATCTCTTGGTCGTTTAGGTTGACCTGCTGACTCTTTGCATGAAGACTTGAGTTGATAATCTAGTAGAGCCTCAAAAAATTTATCTTCATCTGAAGTAAAGGTTGCAGATTCATCACCAATTTCGAAATTAACTCAGCTTCAGAGAGATCAGGTGCGTTGGCCATTGTATGTTTAACCAATGCGACGATATTTGGAGTAAGTTGTCTGGAAAATATCTCCCTTGTCACTCCAGGGACAGTGTCGAGAAGAAACTTGTGAGTATATTCTCTTGCCGTCTTCTCCATTTCCCTTTGGAAATCTCCTTTGAGAAGCTTCTGGATACGCTCCCTTTCTTTCAACATCTCGTTTATCCCGTCTTGAAGAAGGTTGATTCTGTCAGCGAGTTGATTCAGCTTTTTGTTGGTCACGTCTTTCTTCCTGACTTGCTTGACAGCTTTGACAATCTTTGTTTTAGCTCGGGATATCCAAGAGTCGGTTGGTTTCTTTACAGACTTGGATGCGGATCTGGTTGAGTCTTTGGATGGTGGTGGAGAAGAGTGAGAAGACGAGTCTGATGATGATGAGACATGAGGAGGCTCAGGGTCTTTTGGTGGCTCAGAAGTTAGTTCCTTGGAGCGTGCTAGACTATCTAGAAGAAAATCATCATAGTCAACTTCTTCATCTTTTCTAGATTTAGCCATTTCTTCAGCCTTAATCCTGGCTTCTTCATCTGCTTGAGCTTGAGCTTCTTTTTCTGCTTTTTCTTTAGCTGCAACCTCAGCATCTTCATCAAGAATTTTCTTAGATTTCTCCATTTCTGGTTCCTCAAAGTCATATTTGATAGAATCCTCCAGTTTCCTTTGTTGTTGTTCGTGGGTGGTGGTACCAGTTCCCTTATCGGGTTGATTAACCGCATCGAAAACTGGTAAAGATAGTGCACCACCGCTTGACCCTCCGGGGCCACGAGTTTGTTCGCGGGTAAATTCCTGAGAAACATGTTGGAGTCTGAGATTCTTCAACTTCTTTCTGTAGTCTTTCTCTAGTGTTTCTTCATCCGAGCACTCCTCTTCCTCTGGCTCAGCAACTAGGGTTTTACCTTTATCAGCCTTAGGACTTAGAGGTTTTGCTACTGTCAAAGTATCATCAATTGGAGTTTCAGAGTAGATGACCTCTTTGTCCGTTTCAGTGTCCTCGGAGTCCTCGTCCATTAGCTTTTGTTGCGATTCAGGTTTGGGAATAGGGATTGCCTCCTTTAATGGAACTTTCCTTTTACGGGAAGGACTCCTCTTCGGATACCTTCTAATACTCTCAGTGCTCGCTATACTTCCTATACTACCTCTTCTGGTCATCCTAACAGGTGTTCCAGAAGATTTTTCATCCATGAATCCCACTTTGCCTAATGCAACTGCTTCCAAATAACGTGTGTATGGTTGTAGTCCTTTGATATTAGTAGTGAGAAGGCAATCTGGTAATACCGCACCTTGTTTCTTCGTTGTTGAGTCCTTAAATCTGACAACATTGAGTGTGGGCTCAAGCAACACGGAGTGATGTTTGGGGTCATCAAGTCTCAAGGGAATATCAGGATTATTCCCTAGAGCCCTTTGGATCAACAATTTAGAGTATCTGATGTAAGGGATTTTGGTGCCAGGCTTTTTAAGGCATGACATCATGTCATCCCAGATCAGAGCTGCAAATTTGATATGATTCATGTTGACCATGGCCCAAAATATTTGTAGTTCCATGAGCTTTGGATGCTCAAAACCACTGTCACGTCTAGAAACTGACTTTGCAATCATGATGTAGAGGGTTCTCCGTGGTTGAGGAATATTTTTGAGATCTACTGAGGAGTGCTTTGTGATGATCCCAGCAGATTCATCATAGCCAATGTCGACCATCAACTGGAGAGCGACCTCTTCAGAAGGAGTAGCAGAGTAATCGACAGGCTGGATGGTAGGAAGAAGAAGAACAACCCTTAAATCTGCAGGAGTGATGGTGACTTGTTTGTGGTTAAGTGTCACCTTCACAGCACTTTGACCTTTGACCTTTCGTATCGTGTGCCAGAATTGGTGGAGATAGATTTCTGGCACATTAGCAGAATTTGTGAGCATGTTCTGGTAAGGGTGTGTCTTCAGAATATCCACTGCAATCTGACAAGAAGACTCTGAGCAAGTGAAGTTGTCAAAATCAACTCTGAGGTTGTTCTTCCCAATCTTTATAGTGTAACCGTCGGGGAAGATGTCTTCCTTTGAGAGAACAATTGGTGCGTCAATGTATTCCATTTGGGCGTCCATGTCGTGATCTGAAAGAAATTTAGCCAAACGAACCAACATATTGAAAGACATTATGTTAGTCAAAAGTTGATTTTATTGACAATTTATTGAATATGATATGTTAACAAATGTTACGTGTCCAATGTCACTTGTTAGTCCAATAGTCCAAAGACGTCGTGATAAGTTTCGTGAGTTAATTAATTTTGAGTTTTAAAGACCAAGTTTTCACTTATTTTCACAACTTATTAAACATTTAAGCTTATTAGTGACATATTGGTTTCGTGACGTTATGATTTATTTATTTACAAGTTTGCACGTGTAACAATTCACAATTTTGGTTAAAATTAGGCTTAGGCGTAGGTTTTGCAAGCTTATGCGTAAACAGTGAACCATACGCGTAGTTATAAGCATATGCGTAGGATCTTGACATACGCGTAAGAAATATTATGCGTAGGAAAAGAGGGCCTTAAGCATAGAGCTTACGCGTAAGCGTATGTGGGAGCTTACGCGTAAGGCTTACTCGTAAGAGTGAACCTTATGCGCAACGCTTACTGTTTACGCATATCCTTCACAGGATACGCGTATTCCCCTTTGTAGAACCTTACGCGTAACGGTTACATGTAAGATTTCTCTTACGGCATAACATTCTACGCGTAAGGTGATCCTTATGAGTAGATGCTTAGTTAACCTTGAAATTGAATATTTCACGCGTAATAACCAGAAATAAATGAATCATAACACATTCATTAACACCATATTCAATCCCTTTCAATCTAACATGGACACTCAATTTAAACACAGTTACGCGTAGGATATGCTTACGCGTAAATCTTAAACCCTAGGATTCAATTTTTACGAATAAGAGATTTAACCATAGAAAATGCACCAAATCATTTCTGGGATATCTAAGAGGGCATATGAGTTGTCTTAAACAAGTTTTAACATCAAAACCTTCATGAATCAAGAAAACCTAATTCGTATGAACATGAACCCTAAATCTTAGTTTTCACAAAATTGATGTTTCTGGGTATGTATCAAGCACGGTTTTGGTCAATTAAACATGTTAAGAACATAACACACCCATCTTTTTAACCAGAAACTCTCTTATACGAAAACACCCAAATCTACGCTTAAACCCTAATTTTGAAAAATGGTATATTCTTGTTTCTGGGTGGATTTGTTTGCTAGAAATGGTATAAGAGGGATTATATAAACATTTTAACACAATCATTTCAAAACCAAACACCCCAAACATGATTATGTGTTCATACGCTTATGCGTAGAACACAAAATCATGCCTAGGGACAAATCTAACCGTTGGATTTCAAAATAATTCAAAACCTATGCTTAGATAATTACCAAGAATGATTAACCACTTACAAATTTGACGTTTGAAACATGATTTTGAAGATTGAAGCTTATGCGTGGGATATGGTGGTTGAAATAATAAATGTAAGTAATAAATGTGTTTGAAAAATTTGGTGAAGGGTTTTGTTAAAGATTAGTTTCAGCATTTGACAACATTGGTCCCTCCACCTCAACTATTTTCATCCACAGCCCATAAGTTCCACTTTGGTTACGTTATGAAGAATAGTTTTGGAAAGAAACTAGACGACACTCCCCCTCGACTTAAGAAATAATGAAATTTTATAAATTTGAGTCCGGGGAGTGTCAGTAAACCAGAAATGTGACCACCATTAACAAAGAAACAACCGGTATGAGGTAACATGCAAGTACAAGGTTTTATGAAACCGAAAAATATTTACTTTCTCCCCCTCAATACTTGACCAAGAAAAATACTGACTTTTGAAAGAGTAAAGTGTTGACGGAAGAAATGCTCTTGCCATGTTAAAAGAAATATAGATAGAAGAATATTTTTGTTGTTTTATCAGATTTTATATTTTTGTATTTTGTTTTTGAAAATATTTACAAAAGAGGTTTTGGTGTTTGACTGGTTTTAAGAATGTTTTAAAAGTTCATCCAGTTCCTCTGAGTCAAACACCGCATACCAATCCGGTGGACCAACTCATTAAACCTAGCAGGAGCTAAGGCTTTGGTGAGAAGATCTGCTAGTTGGTATTCAGTACCCACAAAGTATAATTCAACGGTACCCTTTTCCACGTGCTCCTTGATGAAATGATATCGAAGATCGATGTGCTTTGATTTTGAATGTTGAACTGAGTTGCACGAAATCGCAATAGCACTTTGATTGCCGCAGTACATCGGGATTCTGTCAAATACGTAACCATAGTCTTTGAGTTGTGTTCTCATCCAAATGACTTGAGCACAACACGCAGACATTGCTACATATTCTGCTTCTGTTGAAGACAGCGATGTACAATCCTGCTTCTTCGATTGCCATGACACCAGTTTATCACCAAGAAATTGTAATGCTCATGATGTACTTTTCCGAGAATCTAAGCAACCTGCGTGATCGGCCCAAAAAGCTATTAGTTCAAAACCGAATCCTTCGGATACCAAGATCCCCAAGTTAATGGTTCCCTTGATGTATCGGAGGATTCTTTTAGCCTCGAAGAGGTGAGTTTCAGTTGGTCTCGACCGATAACGGAGCAAAGATATACGACAAAACAATATCGGCCCGCCGGCGTTAGATAAATGAGAGACCCAATGATACTCCGGTATTTGGTAGGGTCAACCAATTTCCCATGAAAATCGGCCCAGCTTTCTTAGTATGTGCCATTGGTGTGGCATAGGTGTCACTGTGTTTGCATTCCATGTTTGTTTAAGATTTCAAGAGCATATTTGGACTGACTTAGGAAAATACCACGGGGTGATTGATGAACTTGCAATCCAAGAAAGAATGTAAGTTCACCCATCATGGACATTTCAAAATGTTTTTTCATTAGTTTTGAAAAAGCGTTTGAGTACTTTAGTTGTGTTGACCCAAAAATGATGTCATCCACATAAATTTGAACGATTAAAATGTGTGCCCCATGATATTATAAGAAAAGTGTAGGGTCGACCGAACCTTTGAAGAAATTATTAGCGATCAGAAAGGATGATAACTTATCATACCACGCCCGAGGGGCTTGTTTGAGACCGTAGAGAGCCTTCTTCAGCTTGTAGACATGATTAGGGAACTCTGGATCAACGAATCCTTCTGGCTGGATAACATAGACCGTTTCTGTCAGTTGTCCATTGAGAAAAGCAGTTTTGACATCCATCTGAAAGACCGTGATGTTCATGTGAGCCGCAAACGCCAGAAAAATGCATACAGCCTCAAGACGAGCAACCGGAACGAATGATTCTTCAAAGTCAATACCCTCTTCCTGTCTATAACCCTTAGCCACTAGACGTGACTTATTTCTGATTATTGTTCCTTCAGCATCCAATTTGTTTTTCCAAATCCATTTGAGACCAATGACGAAGACCCCTGTTGGTCTTTCAACTAATTCCCATACTTCAAGACGTTTAAACTGATTGAGTTCTTCTTGCATGGATTCAATCTAGTTGTCTTTAGTCATTGCATCTTTAATGTTTTTAGGTTCATATTGACAGACAGTAAGTGCATAAATGCAATGTTCACCGTCTGTGTGAAGACGTTGTCTTGTTATGATTGGTTGATTTGGGTTATCAATAATGTTTTCAAGAGGATGGTCTTTCGTCCAACGATGTGTGGAAGGTTGATGTTGATATACATTCTGCAGATTAGGAGGATTCAAATGGCTTGTAGGTGATTTCGCAACATCAGGTGTGGCAGTTTCATTAGCAAACGGATTGAAGAACGCATTTGGATCATAATCTACAGGTGGGGGTACTTCATTGTTCAGAAGATCATCACCGTTTCAGCGTCATTGGAAGCGGTTTGTTCAACTGTTGTTGTAGAATCAACTGGTTGTGCTTCCTCAACAAGAGTTGTTGTAGCAGGTGTATCGTATTGGAATATGATCGTTGAGCGGAAACATTGGATACACCTGGTGCATATTCATCAATATCATCACTAAATAGAGGAGCAAATAGCTGTTCCATTTGACGTCGAGTTAGTTGTAAACTAGGTTCAGCTGATGATGGGGTTTGAGGAAAGTTTAAACGGTTATGACCGGGTTCCAAGCTGTTATGCTCAGAAGCCATATCTGTAAGCTCATCGAAATTGGCATGAATCATTTCCATAATCTCCCTTGTACGACGATTCCAGATTCGGAAACCCTTGGAGTTTTCACAATATCCTACAAAGACTCCAATATCAGCTTTGGCTTTGAGCTTACCAAAGTCATCACGATCATTATTCTGATAACAAAGGGATCCAAATACATGAAAGTGTTTGAGATTCGGTTTACGGTTGTGGATAAGCTCATAAGGTGTTTTGTTGTAGCGCTTGGTAATCATTGAGCGATTCTGAGTGTAGCATGCAGTTGACACGGCTTCAGCCCATAAGTAATCTGGAAGTTTAGCATTAATTAGCATTGTTCTTGCAGCTTCCACTAACGTACGGTTTCGTCTTTCAACAACTCGCTTTGTTCGTGTACGTGCAATAGATTTTTGATGCTCAATTCCCACTTTCTCATAAAATGCACGAAGAGTTTGATTCACAAATTCAGTTCCTTTGTCTGCTTCGATTTGTCCGACCGTGTTCCGAGTGAACTTGAATTTTCGTAAGAAAGGTGATGATCATCTGTGGAGCTTGATCTTTACTTCGAAGAAAATAAACCCAAGTCCATCTTGAGTAGTCATCTACAATTACCAAGATGTAGCGTTTGCCATTAATCGTCTGCACGCACATTGGGCCACACAAATCCATGTGAAGAAGATGAAGCACATGCTGTGAGCTGTGTTCCACCTTTAAAGGAAAGTGAGCACGAGTCCTTTTCCCTTGTTCACAAGCTGATCAGAGGTGATCTTTAGAATATCGGAATCTTGGGAGACCTTCAACAAGTTTGTATCGAGCAAGGTTGGTTATGGTTTGAAAGTTTAAATGTGAGAGACGACGGTGCCATAGCCAGGATTTTGTAGATGTAGCCTTAGAAAGTAGACAGATGGGAGATGAAGCAATCATGTCTTGCATTGAAATAGTGTAGAGATTTGATGTGCGTTGACCAGACATAAGATCGTTTCCTTGTAGATCACGAATGAAACAAGTTTTCTCCCTAAAAGCAACTTCCAAATCTCCATCACAGAACTGACCAACAAAGAAAAGATTGTGACCGAGGCCTTCCACATAATAAACCCTGCTAATTTCGATGTTGCCATTGATGTAATCTCCGTAGCCCATGATAGCTGCGAAGTGATCATTCCCGAACCTGACAGTGCCAATGAACTTTGAAATAAAGTTTGATAACAGTTTGAGATTGCCTGTCATGTGCCGGGAACATACGCTATCAACAATCCAGAGGATGATCTGTATCACCTGCATTACACACAGACAACACAGATGGAATAGAAGTAGATATGGAACCCGAAGAGTTAGAGGGTTCCGATGCAGATATATATGAAGCACACATGTTCATGAGTTTAGGTATCCATGTAAAGCCAAGTGTATTATCTAACCATTTATGCCATCTCCAACTAGTCTTAGCTTTGGTCTTAGTGAATGCACTAGGTGATAAGTTCTGCCTAGGAGGTGAGGGAGGTACTATGGGTACATCAATGATCTTAGCCGGAACAGTAGAAGGTGGTTACCTAGCACAGACTTAGAAGCATTAGTGGGCCTAGAGGTATTCCTTTTTCTATTATTCTGCTTGTGATTCAAGATAGCCTTAGCAACACATCTATCATGACAACCAGAAAACATGCTTTTACGACAACCAACACAAGAGGCTTCAAATAAAACATTAAGAGTACTTAAAGATTTAGCATTCGTTACATCACTTTGATCATTACATTTGTCAGACGCAATATCTAAAGTGGGTGCAACTTGAGTTTTATTCAAAGTCCTAGTGTGTTCTTCTACTTCAGCATTCTTTATTGTTCTTTTCTTTCATCGCAACTTCCTATTCTTCCTTGTATTGCTCCTAGGCTGTGAAGTGCGGGCGTTGGGAAAAGAGGCAACTATTCCTGTTTCAGTAGAGGTAAGCACATTAGTTTCTTGTGGTTTGTCATTAGATGTACTAGAGTCAATTTGAATTTGTGTAGGTGCAGTTACTACAGTGTTACTATCCCTATCTTGTTTAAGTTTCACCAACTCTGCTTTTAGGTCATGGATAGTGTGTAACAAATCTTGATTTTCAGAGCGAGTTTGTGCATTTCTATGTACGACCTCGTTTGTGTGTGCAAGATAATTATCAAGTTCTTGTGATGCTTTTGTACGAGTCTGTTTGAGCAAATCAAATATGACACCATATTCCTTTTTAACTTTTGAAATTTCTTATTCATATTTTGAGATTTGACACTTCAAAGACACTTTTTCCTCATCCAGTTGCTCAACATTTGGATTAAGAGCTTTGTTATGCAACTGGTGGAGTTTGTTTTGCCAAGCGAGTTCACGAGTGTGACAATCGTTTTGACACTATTAAAGACGACGTTTTGCATTTGAAAGCTCGTTTAACAATCGCTCATTTTCAACATTTTAAATTGTGATTTGTGACACAGTATCAGTATTCTCAACTTTTTCAACCGAATCAACAGAATCAGTAGATATATAATCAAATGCATATGCAACAGAATGAAGTAACACAACATTATGGATATCAGCACAAATAACATCTTCCAAGAGTCAATCAACATCTTTTCTTAACATTTTCTTTTTACGTTTAGTATTTGAAATGGATGTTTCTGTTTGTTCGAAAACTCTTTTCATAAGTCCAAGTTCCTTGTGAAAATCCCTTTCCCAATATAGTGCACAGTTTTTCAAATTGAGGACATGTGGTAAAAGTCTTTTCTGAAAAATATCTCTTTGGGCACGCGCTTGAGGCGATTGAAAATGTTCAACTTTTATTTCAAAATTGATTTCAATTTCACGTTCCAAAAGTTTTATTTCCGATAAGAATGTTTCAAAATATTTTATAACTTTACATTGTTCGTCTAATGGCTTTATTTCACTGAGTGAAGGTAAAGGACCATTAATTTGTGCAGTATTGGAAAGGGGACCCTCATTAGAAGACTCCGAAGTAGGTGTGATAACCCAAGGTGTGTTAGAAAAATCCTGTTGAGTAACGAAAGTGACGGCTTTTGAATAGTTAAATGGTTTGTTATAAACAACATTTTCCAATTTTGACCGACTCTCGTCTTCTGCATCTAATTCCTCTTGATGATTGTATTCAACAACACTCATAATGGAATCATCAATTCTATGTTCTGCACTGTAAACTTCCGGATTTGGTTTGAATGCTCGATTAGAAAACTTTGGTTTGTAATCAGCAAGATTCGGTCCATATCCATTTGGATTTGGTTTAAAAGTAAACTTTTCAAGGGTTGTGATTGACTCACCATGTTTATAAACAACAGTTTTAAACTATTTGATTTTGTTTTGTAAGTAAACAATTTCTTCAAGATAGTCATCTATTCGTTTCGTTGAATGCTTTTTGTACTCAGAGAACTGTTTTTGACAAGTTAACAATTCAGACTTGGCTTTTTGAGTTTCCAAAGTGAGAGCGTTATGTTGTTGTTTATGATCATATTTCAGTTGTTCTATTTGAGACAACAAAGCATTCTTAGATGCGACTAGATCACGTATCTGTCGTTCTAATGATTTTTTGTTTTGGTAAGATTTAGCAAAAGCGACTTCAAAACCTTGTTCATGTTTTTCTTGAGTTTTAAAAACGTTGATTTGCCTTTTTAAGCATTCAATATCCTTGGTTAACAGTGCATTTTTGTCCTTTAATTGCTTATTGAGGTCCTTGAATATTTCGAGGCGAGATTCTTGGTCTTTAAGTAAGGTCATGAGCTCAGACGGAAGTTCAGCTTGTTCAACGTGAGTCTCAACATGATCATTTGTCAGATCCTCAAGTATAACCACGGAGTCAACTTGATTATCAATGGTAACCATAAGGTCATCTTGATCGTCAAATATAACTACGGGATCTATTTGATTATCATTGAAATGAGATGTAGACGGCTCATGTTGAACATTCTGATCCTCGTCGGATACAGATATAGGCGGAGTTAACATATCAGTAATGAATATGGTTTGATCCGGTACCTGAGACAAGCCGTCAGTGTCATACACTGGGTCTGTGTCACTCATGTAGAGTTCTTGCATGTTTGCCATTAACATCACAGCTGCATTAGCCTGCAAGTCCTCCATATCATCATCAGAATCTGCATTGGCCATAAAGCTGTTCCTTGTTGGTAAGAGTTCTACCAGCTTCATCCTTGAGAGCCAAGAGTAAAGCCTCTTTGTGATAAGCGCTGCCTCTTGTCCTTGGCTTTGGGAATGCATTAGCCAGATGACCCTTCTCATTATAGTTATAACAACGAAGACCATTAACCCCATTCTGAGCATTACCCTGTTCAACCACTTGAGCCCTTTGTTGTTGTGGAGCACCCATGTTATTCCTTCCCATTGTATTGAACCCTTGACCACCGCCCATCTGACGAACATTACCACGATTCTGAACTTCAACACGTCCATTGTTAACAACTTCCTGATTCCTTGTGTTAGATGAGGTACGAATGCGATTGTTGGATTTGTTAGAGTATCGGCCGAAGGCTCTAACAATCATGACAAACCCTTGTTGCAATGCATCGAAGACTTCTGTATCCTCATTGGATTCACTGTAAAGTGCTTGATCATTATTGTTGTTGTATGGAACCAATTGAGTTTCTTGAGATTGTTGCTTTGATGGATCATATGGTGTGATTGTTGCAGTTGGTTGAGCAGTGGGTTGTGGAGGATTTGTGAATACAGTTTGTAAGGTCGGGAATTGAGGATAACAAGCTTGAGCCCACAAAGCTAATTGTTGATTATCCGGAAGTGAAGGTGAGACAGTTTGTCCACGGATAACCCTTTCTTTGTCGACTTCTTTTTTATGAGGCTTCAAATAGTCATACAACAATCCGTATGTAGCATGATGAAGATTCTTTGCTTGATGGATGAAAATGACATACTTTTCCCAATCAGGACCAAGGCTACTTAGGAACTTAGTGTTGACTGCAATTCTTGGCATAATGATATTATGTTTGTCCAAGTCATTGATGATGTCTGAAAATCGATGATGATATGACTCTAATGTCTCCCCTGGTTCAATCATGAAGTGTTCATAAGCCAAGTAGATTTTTGATTCCATGTCTTCTTGATTGAGTTATGTGCCTTCCATGAGAAGATGAATATGCTCCCACATTGCTTTAGCGGTCTTTTGAGCATCAACACTTCAAGTATCTCGATTAGGTAATCCCAAAAGGATGTATTGCATTGCCAGCTCATTGGCTTCAAAATGTAGAAGTTCATCAGCAGTGAGGTCAGTAAGACTTGCAATGTTGGTGACGTCACCTCTTGGTGGATTGGCATTTGGATCTCCGGGTGTAACGACAGTAGGCATCTGAAATGGACCTTCCAAGATGACCTTCTTTAAGAACTTTCCATGTGGCTTCTTTAGATCACAAAACCTAAAGAACCTAATCACCCATTGATCGTAGTTTCCGGGAGTGAGCATTGGAGGTCTATCAAGTGATCCAGCCTCATGAATGGATTGTTGGCTACTTAAAGCTTCACACATCTTTGCAAACCAAGACGGTTCCTTCATAGTATTCCTGGACGGATGTTGATTGTTAAAGTTTGTGTAAGGTTGTACTTGAAGACTAGGTGGTGGTTGAATCATTTGTGGTTAAATTGCTCCTTGAGGAAATTGTTGTTGAAATTGTTGTTGATAAACTTGTTGTTGTAGATTGAATTGTTGTTGTTGTTGACTGAGTTGTTGTTGTTGTTGTTGAGGATACACATGAGGAAAGTAGTTAGAGTATGGTGGTTGAGACATCTTGATAACTTGTGTTGTAAAATGGATCTTTGTAGTCGAATGAAACTTTGTTGATGAAGAGTCTTTAGGCGTAGAAACCAAGTGTAGGCAAAGAAAACCTTAAGCGTAAAATTACCAAACTTACGCGTAAAATAAAGTTTACATGTAGGATTAGTTTACGCTTAAGAATTGAGAAACACTAAGGTTAGGCGTAAACTGAAAGTTAGACGTAGAATGCTTATGCGTAAGATTAGCTTATGCGTAAGACAAGGCTTAGGCGTAAGAAAAATGCTTAGGCGTAAAGAGTTCTACGCGTAAGTTTTAGCTTATGCGCCCAAACAATCCTTTACACTTATTCCAGTGTAAAAGATATCCAAAGTCGAAGTGCTTTCAGGCTTATCCAAGCAAGAAAACACTGAGTAAACCAAGAACACTGAAGATCAAACTGTGAAAAGCTTACGCGTAACAACTAGGGTTTTGTTACGCATAGGTTTTGCCAAAATTGAGATTTCTGTCCTCTAAACCCGATTTTTGTGATGAAACAGCTTCAATATCACCAAAATGACACAAAAGTGTGAAACTTGATAATCCAAAACTCTTAAACACCTTACGTGTAGGACTAGCCACACGAATAAAACCAAGCTTAAAAACAATGAAATACACGTAAAGTTTGAAACTTTTTGCCAAAAACTTAAACTTTAACACCTAATAACCTTGAAAGTACAAGAATCTTGGATTTGAAATTGTAAAAAATGAGTTTTTATGCATATGAAAGATTTGAAACCGAGAACCTTACGCGTAACACATAAAACTTCAAAAACAAAAAAAACTTTCACCCAACTATTTGGCGATTGATACCACTGTTAGGTTCCCATATTAGTAACACAAGCATCAATATAAGAAAGGAGATGAAGGAAGGATCGGATGAACACTTAACCAAACTCACGCGTATGAAATGGAGAAAGTTTATGCATAGGTGAAATAGAAAAGTGAACAACCAACTCCTAAATGGGAGTTTACAAGACTATTTATAGGAGGGAACTAGGGCAACACACCAAGTTCCCATCCTTTCCTTATTGGGCTTTGGATAGGCTCATGGGCTTTCTACATGAGCCTAGTCTTGATTACTAACATAAAAGCCTTAATTAAGCTAACTATTACATATAAATTACTAACACTTGAATTCTAGTTTAGGAGTGATTCCAACACCATCACTCACCATGATTCGCATCTTTCGCCGAAGAGTCTTCACACTACCCGCCCCCAATCCTCCTCCCAAACCCAAAATAGAAAACGCAATCCCACAAAACCCTTCACCCGTTCACCACTTTGGAAATCACCTAGGGCATAATGAAATAAATTGGCAACAACATAGTCCCTTCTATGACTCGGATTCCAATGAGGAGTTTGACTATGGTGAAGCACTTGATAATCGGGAGGTCATCGATGAAGTTAATTTTGAAATGGAAGAAGACTTCTCACAATGTTTTGACCCTAGGTGTAGAATCGAGGCTAATGGCCCCTTTAACATGCAATTCCCTTGTAAGATAGGATTTGAAAGTTTTGATGCTAACTTGCACTCATTCTTACCTTTAAACTTAATCTCAAGAAATCTATATAACAAAATAAAGGTAGATGAATTAGCCTATCAAGGGGATAATGTTGTTGATGCGGTCACTTACTTGGATGTGTTTGTTGGGAGCTTTGCCTATGTGGTTGAATTCATGGTCCTAGAAGATTTTTGAGAATTCATTGATGGAAGCCTTACTAAAGTGATATTTGGAACAAACTTTAAGAGAATGACTAGGTTGAATGAACGGATGATTGATGGTCTAATCACATTCTCCGATGGAGTTGAAGATTTTGTCTATCAAATGCCCCGTACACATCCTAGGTTTAAGCACAAGGATATAGAGGCATGCAATCGGATGGATCCCATTCCGATACTTAGTGAAAGAGATAAACAACAAGGACTTAGGCATACTTATGAAAAAAATGAGCGATACTATAAAAAATGCCTAGAGTTAGGAGATGATTACAAGAAAATTGAGAGAACATTGGAATGGCTTAGGTATGGGCACGTAAGCGTGCACGAGACTACGTAGGGGCACGACTTCGAGTCTAGCTACAAGACTCATAAATAAAGAAAATCGCTTCGTGGGGGGCAATCCATGCTTAATTGTTTGCTTGTTTCTGTGTCGTATATCTATTTATTGATTGTTTATTCTCATGTTTAAATTTGTGAAAATGTTTTATTGTGTCTTTAACCTCGTCTTAATTACGTATAAAGGTATTTTACAAAAGGGATAAGTGTAGGGAATATTACACACGTTTTTAAAAGAACGTGAACATGAGAATTACGATTATTGAAAAGACATATATGTGTGTTTGTTAGAGTCAAATGCTTGTATCGAGTCATAATGAATGTTTTGCAGAAATTTTTCCAGATTCTAAAGATATAATATTTCCAGAATTTTTTCCAGAAAATCGCAGACCAGTTTCTGTCAGGATAACCTGACGGCGTCAGGATCGTAACCTAACGGCGTTAGGAGGAGCAGAAACAACTTATAACTTTTTCTCATTTTCTGTGCTACTTATAAATTTTTGGAATTTCTCAGGTCTTAATTTTCTAGAAAATCTGTAAACATCCATTCCACAAGCATTATATCCTAGTTTAATAGAGTCATATATAGTGTTACCGCCGATTTTACGCGAAGGTTTCATTTGTTTTCTTAAAGTGTGAAGGTTTTATTTATCAAGAAGGAGATACATAAGATTGGATGGAGATTTTCACGCATACATTCTTCTTGAAGAAGAATTTAACCACTACTTCACACGGATCCTACCGAGCTAATCAGGTGAGTATTAGTTTATTTCGTTTTTAATTACCTTCCATTATCATAACTTTAATACTTTCGGGGAACACTGGGACAATGTTGATTTTAAGTGTAGGGAGGGAAAATAAAACGAGAACTTTGAAATTTTGCCTTGTCCTTGACTATTTGCCTTGTCCAATATCATTTGTCTTGTCCTATATCATTTGTGTAATAAACCATGAGAAAGATCATTTGTCCAATATCATTTGTCTTGTCCAATATCCTTGACTATTTGCCTTGTCCAATATCATTTGTGTAATAAACCGTGAGAAATATCGGTTAGGGTAATTTTGGCACCAAATTTAAAAATTTTCATGACATGTAGGAGTGGGTCATTAGTATTAATAAAGCGTCTCATGGATAGGAAGTTATATGACTAGCACAAACCTCTTTACCACTCAAATTCCACCCCAAAAATGTGAGGATCGCCCTTAGATTTGTAGGAATTAAAGCATTCATCTTTAATGCTTCGAGAGTGTACCGGTAGTATAATAGATTCTAGAACTTTTTTTGTGATGCATTTCAAGATCGCTAGTGAGACTACATTTGTGTAGTTAGAAATAACTAAATGATAAGAGGCATTAGGATAACCCTTGTTTGACACCCGTATTATAATTACTTCTTCCACATCGGTTGAGTAATTCCCCCACACCCTTGCGTTGTACTCATCTTTACCCCTAGTTAACCCCTCAGAGCCTATCCTTTTTGTGGTTCTCATGATTTTTCGGTTTTCCGGAATATCAATGAAGAGTATTGTTTACAATCCACCCCCAAATGTACACCCAAATCGCCTTAGCCTACCTTGTATGCACTCAATTTTAGTGCATTATTTTTATCACACTAAACCCTTAGTTCAGTTATCTATTTGCTTGCATAAGTTGCTAAGTCGAGTCATATCCTTTGTACATAGTTTTTGGACTATTGGGACTCATGGGAAAAGTTAAATTTTATGAAGTGACGGGAAGGAACGTTAAATTCAAATTCCCTTTATTTACGTAATAATGTACTCCAAGTGTTTTGATCTTTTCAATTCGGGTCAAATTAGTGTTAGAGTAATAAAAACTCAAGTGTCGGGATGTGCCTATAAATCCCTATTATTTTGATGTCGTAGAGGATGGTTGAGTAAAAATGTATGAAAAAAGGGCTACCATCCTACATTTATCTTTAAATTTATGTTTGTTTGTTTCAAAGTTATCTAGAGTTTAGAAGTGTCGAGTCTTGGCTTAGCAACGCCATTCTTCTCATGCTTGTAACATAAAGATTTTTGAGTTGCCACCACTAAATCGCCTATCCCACCAAAACCTTTGTTTCCCTACCGTAAGCCTAACATTACAACCCTTTAAAAGACCTCTTGGATAGTTTTTCCTAGGTGCTTACGCCAAAGTGATGGAGGTTTGATCTAGTCTCAAGCCTATGGTAATCTATGTACTAGGACCGGTTATTGAGTGTTTATCTTCCATTTCCAACTTGATATATTTCATATACACCCGAGAGATGAGAGTATCCAAACACCACTTGTGAGGTGCTAGTATGTAATTTCCGTTCTTGTTATGACTTTTGTAGGGCTTAAACTTGTTGTGAATTGTTCTAAACTAATGCTTCATGACCCCTAACTTATAAATTAATTGGCCAAATGCACATTTGCTTGAGGAAAAGCAAATACCAAGTGTAGGGATATTTGATAAGGATTTAAAAGGTACACTTTTGAGGGGTCATTTAAGCCCTTAATCGACCATTTTTATATCCGTTACTGCTTAATTTCGTTCATTTTCACTTTTTAGGTCTCTTGAAGGCAAATTGCTGAAATGACACTTATTCGGACGAAAAGGCGCGAACATATGAAGAAAATGGCCAAAGTCAAGATCAAGACACTCAAGCTGCTAGAATTAAAGGTAACGGCGTCACAATCAAAGGGCGATGCCGTCGCAACATACTCCAAAATTGTGACGGCTCAGTAGCGAAATTGCTATTTTGTACCTGATGGCGTTAGGCTTTAAAGAGTAGGGCGTCACAACTCAGACGGCCTGGATTCAGATCCCGACAGCGTCAGAAGATGAAGCTGACGGCGTCACAACCATAAGGTGACGTCGTCACAAGGTTGACATGGTCAAGACGAAACCCTAATGGCGGCGATCCGACGGCATCACATTTAAAGAGTGACGCCATCGCAAGTTGTAAATCTATATATAGAATTTGAATTTTCAGACTTTTGGAGAGGTAGTTTTGTGGAGTAAAACCTAATAACGATTTTTGGCTGTCTTGGGCAGTATCTTAGGGTTCTCATACCCTATTTTACAATAAGATAAGTAATTTACTTCATTGATTCAATTATGTCTTCAATTGTATGTGTGTATGCTTGCATGTTTTCCATGTCCGGTTAATTTACTTGTGTGTTTGCTTAGATCTATGAAACCTAGGTATTGAATATTGATTTGTTGTCTCTTATCTTAATTATAATTGACCTAGGATTGCGATAGGTCATTCGTTGTGTTTTTAATGTTTGAGTAATCTTTGTGAACATTAGTTTATAATCGCCTAGAGTTATTGTAGGCTAAAAATCCAAAGATAACCTTGGAGTTAGTTTATGAATCCTAGAGATTTTGTAGGCAATAACCTTAAGGTAGTCTCAAAGAGTTAGGGAAGAAAGCATACCCTACGACCTTAG
Source organism: Chrysanthemum makinoi (assembly GCA_910596185.1). Taxonomy (NCBI): domain Eukaryota; kingdom Viridiplantae; phylum Streptophyta; class Magnoliopsida; order Asterales; family Asteraceae; genus Chrysanthemum; species Chrysanthemum makinoi. The sequence continues at coordinate 211,763,212 of OU343221.1, read as the reverse complement.
AAGACACAACGCGTTAAGAATAAGGACGTGACAATTCAACCATCAATTGGAGATAACTAGGGAGTAATAGCATCTAGGTAAACACATCTTTGATCATCATACGAGCACACATCAATTAGACATAGACTACCCCTTAGCTTAGTTAATTAGAATAGATAATAGTAGAGTAATCGGTAGAAATACCAACCCCCCAAATCCAATTCCCCGAGATTCGTACCTTTCAATTTCCTAAAAAATATAAAAAAGATAAAAAATAATCTTCCTCAACCCCATCCTTAGCGTAGTAATTTCTCACTAGCATTCCTTTTCCCCTAGAGAACGATATCAATCCTGAGGCTTACCCTAATACTACACTACAACGATTAGGTTCACTGCCTAGGTGGTTGAAAAACTTGCTCGAAGAAAAGGAAGTTTCCTTTGACCCTGAACCCGCGTTGCACGCGTATCAGTGGGAGTGATGTAATTTTCCTTATCCTTTATGTCGATGACATATTAATTATGGGAAAAGACATTCCAAGTTTGCAAAATGTTAAGGCATATCTTGGGAAATGTTTTTCCATGAAGGATTTAGGAGAAGCTGCATACATTCTGGAAATCAAGATCTACCGAGATAGGTCAAAGCGGATAATTTTTTAAGTCAAAGTGCTTACATTGATAAAATATTGAAGAGATTCAATATGCAAAATTCCAAGAAAGGATATTTGACGATGGAAGTAAAGCATGGCTTATGTAGCGATATGTGTGCTTCAACACCTGCTGAAGTGGCACGCATGGAGAAAGTTCCTTATGCTTCGGCAGTAGGATCTGTTATGTATGCTGTGAGATGCACAAGGCCAGATGTGGCGTTCGCTCAAAACATGACCAGTCGATATCAATAGAATCCGGGTGAACTTCACTGGACTGCTGTTAAACATATTCCAAGTATCTTAGGAATACGAAAGATATATTTTAGTGTATGGTGGAAATCCGCATACGAGCTTGGTGTTACAGTTACCGTGATGCATCATGGCAGTGTGATAAAGATTATACGAAATCTCAGACGGGTTATGTCTTTGTCATCAATGGAGGAACAGTTGACTGGAAGAGCAAGAAGCAGAGTATGATTGCGATGTCCGAAGCGAATACATAGCCGCTTCGGAAGCGCAATGGAGGTCGTTTGGATTAGGAAATTCATTTCAGGGCTTGGTGTTATACCTTCAATTGAATCACCTATTGATATGTATTGTGACAATTCTACTGCAATCATATTTGCCAATGAACCTGGAGTCATGAAGGGCACCAGACATTTTCTACGGAAGTATCACTATGTTCGGGAACAAGTCCATGAAGGTGAAATAAATCTATTGAAAGTTCACACAAATGACAACTTAGCTGATCCATTCACTAAGGCTTTGGCTAGAGAAAAGCTTATTGGACTTGCTAATGGAATTGGACTTCATTTAGCTAATAGTTTCATGCAGAACTGTGATTAGTATTTGGATAAAGGATATTGTAAAACATTTATTATTTTGATGAAATAAAGTTTGGATTATGGTTATTTTCATTTTTAATATTTTTGTCCTATATTTGCATGTTTAATCCATGAGTAACTAAGTTATTCTGAGTTGTCCATTGTCGATTCATAATATGGGAGTATCATTAAAATAAGACAAATATGAGAGATGTGGTAGAATATACTTGAAAGTATATTGATGAGAATGCATACCAATTTCAGATGATATTCAATGAATTGAATATAGGACTTATCCCAACTACATAATTTACTTTCTGGATATTGTTATAAGTAAATTATGAATAGTTATCCTCAGACTTGAGATACCAGATAAGTGTCAAGAATGTAGTGCATTTCTGTGGAGCAACTTAACGCTATACGTAATTGGTAGTCATAAGGTTTGTTTCCAGAAGTGTTACAAAGTTTGTGGGTTAGTCTCATAGTCAAGATAGAATTTGTTCCTTCAAATTTATTTGGAGTTTAATACTGCTAGGCCCTCGTAGGGTTGACAAGATGTTTGTGCGGCCGCACCCAAAATCTCCCCTGAATATGTTCAGAAGATTTGGTAATCTTGGTCAGTCACTTAAAACGAGAAACAGATTAGTTGAATAAAGAATGAATTAATTCCATGTCTTTATTTAACGAGGTATTAGAACAAAAGGATAATAATAATGAGAAATCATTAACAGGTTTTCTAGAAGCCTTACACGAGTTATACTAGAGGCATCGAAGTATTGCTAGACGCTAACCGATGTGATCACTCTATTAAGATATATCCAAGTGAGTGCTGTTGGTTTTATGGATATAAATTAGTAGACGTGAGTTAGGATCGAACTCGAGACCACGGGATTGCACACTTTGCGTATGAGAATTAAAGTTAATAATTAAATGTAAATGTTATATTTATTTATTAATTAAACGAAATAATTATAACGGACGTTAAGTAATTAAATGTAATGGACTAACGGTCATTAAATGGAATTGGAAAGGACTAGATTGCAAATTAATATTGGGAAGGTTCCGGAATCCCTTTGGGGATAGTATAACCGATCGGCCACAAGGGGTTTCCCAACCCAACTCAAACTCAACTTGTTCTCCAAGTTTAGTTGAATATATATACAAGGATAGGGGTCTTGGTTTTTGCATCTCTTGTACTCATAAGCTAAAACCTAAAATAGTTTGTGTGTGTTTTTGTTTGTGTTCGGTCGACAACTACACCAAGGGTGTCGATACCTTGCTTTTCCAAAACCAAATTGTTTTGTTTAATTAAAACTAGCATTCCTTTAATTCGTTATAGTACGTGTGTACAAGAAAGTGGTACTAACACATTATTGTTAGTATTCTTGGATTGAATTACAAAATAGGTAAGGGGTAATTCACATAATCCTATAAACCCTAATTAGGGTTCATCCAATTGCTAGTTTTGTGGATTTGATTCTTGTTCGGCTAGAATCAATAAAGGTAAGCATATTCTTGTTTATGTTAATTAATTATTCATTAATCTTTCATATACGCTTCCGCATGAATTCTTTGATGTTTTGTGTTTTATTATTGATTGTCATGATATCTAATTCCAACAGTAAATGTCATTCTCGTAATTTCTATAACATCTCTTTTTTATTTATTTGTGCAATAATTTGTGGGGTTCTGTATCACTATGATCACAATCGACATGAAAAACCTTTTTAAACTTAACCATTATATAATGCTTTGAAGTTAATGTTTGCTTAAATGTGATTGCTTCACACTTTTATATACGCGGAGTTAATAAGTTGGTTTGTCGATTTGGTTTTCCTCTTCACCTCAACTCTAAAAATATAAATAAGTCAATTTATCACTATGGTAAGTCTAAACTATGCGTTGATCTATATTACAGGTTTCTGTTGTCATGTGACCTTTATTATTTGGGGTATTTGCGTCGACTTGATAGTGAGAGTTATGGTCAGTGCATACATCAATTTTTGTGGCTTGGCCTTTTAAGTTTTTATGGGCTGTAATGACATTTCACATGTTTGTTGGAAGTGGTGGAAAGGTATGCTAAAGATATCATTATCTATTATGTAATTGGCATCATGTATTATCAAGTCAAACACCCTATTAGTTTTGCAAATGATTGATTGCAAGTTCCATGAAAGCTAAAGGTGTGGGCAGTGATACACAATTTACATCATAACGGAGTTGTTGTTCTTTCTACATGTGTAACGGTTGGGCAAATTAATTTTTCTCCAGGCTCTAACTTAAAAAACTCATTGATATCAAAATTCATCTATGCATTTGGTCGACTACTTTTAGTCGTGTTAACAAAATACGCTTGCCCCGCTCATTTTACCATCTCAAATAAACGTAATTTGAAAATTCTTCTTTGCAGCTTGTTACCCGAAGAGCTAACTGAACTTGGTGAGAAGATAGCTTAGTGCACCAGGTTCTAAATTCTGTCATTAAAAAATACATGTATCGAGCTTCTGAAATAATCATTATTGTATAATGGATATATAGGATAACGGGTCAAAACGCTTTTTTTTAGTACTGGTCAAACTGCCTTGACTCTTGCAACGCTTAATATATTATCATTTAAAAACCCATTAAAATCCTGTTTCATGGTATATAAAATTATTTGTATGAAAGTATCAACCATTAATGACTTTAAAAGTGATATGAGGGTATTTGCATGAAGAAAATTAGTTACTGTGAGACACTTTGTTAATATTGATGCTTCCTTTCCCCTTTTTTAGTACAGGCAAGACACAAGTTAGTTCAATGTTTTAAGAAATGATACTCCTTTACCGTTGGTCAAACCTGTTATTTCTTAAGTTCAACGTAGTATGTGTATATTTCATCGACCTTAGGTACTCTTAAACTTGAGTAGCATTTTTTTGACTTGAAAAGTCCATGTGTATGTTATTGTATCTCGGATACAATTTTTTTTAACATCAATTTCGCCCCACAAAACTAATTTTGATAGCAATTACAATGCTTGATCCTTGAGCTGATCTCAAGTGGTTTTTTAAGATTCCATGTGACATAAAAAAAGAACATGTAGTTTTGTGTTGTGGCACATCGTTGACTCTAATATTTTTTTAGCATTTGTAGAGGATCTCAAGACAACTGACGTGACTGGCTGTGGTACGTTATTAGTTATCAATTATTCCCCTTTCATCCTTAATTCCCACCATCGACGAGGTTAGAATAGGAATATTTTGTTGTTTCTATTCAGATTTGAAGCTTTTATTTATACTTGATCATGAATCCATGATTAATGAAGTTTTTTTGGTAGTTGGCTGCAGGTTTCGACTTCTCTTCAATTACTAACTCTGCACATGAAACCGAAAAGGTAATTTCTTTACTCCACCTGAGTACACACATAATAGTTAAGGAACAGGGCATGATTTAGCTGTATTATTTATTCTTAAAGAAAAATGGGCATACGGGTAAAAATGGGTATACCGGTAAAAATGGGTATACGGGTAAAATGCTGATTTATAAAATATTTTTTTTTCTTTATATCCTGAATAGATGAGCATGTATTGTGGATATTAGGAATTGACTTATGCACTTGAGAAGAGGTACAGTTGTTTCACACTTTAACCTTTTTATCATTTTGTTAGTTTTACAAAGTACTTATTAGCATTCAACCATTTATGTAAGGTCTGTAATTAATTTACTCATTCCTATTCGACAGAAGAAAATATCAACCAATTATCTGAACTAATAAAAATATTGCTTGCAGGGAAAAGTTATAAGTTGATTACAGTGATCATAGAAGTATCACCATAGAAGGTGACAAAGACGAGGCCGCCGGGTGAAATGCTGAACCAGTTTATGGACTTCTTATAACTCTTAAATAAATTTTGATGGATTTTGACTAAATGTAAAAGATGGTAACACTAACCTTATTATATGCTATGGATGGTTCCTCTTGCAAGTGGCATGGACTCATTGAATCCTTATCAGTGCTACCATCTTTTACAGTTTCTTGATAGATATCATCCCTCATCCTAACATGTTTGTGTAATTTCTTTTCTAAGATGGCAGTCAATTGCATCCTATGTTAGGAGTAATGGTTTGAGTCGTCAATAATTAAATCCTATACCCACCCTGGTGTCGGCTCAAGTTAACTATCACTAATGTACTTGGTAGGACGAAAGACGAAAAAAGGATGATGTAGAATCACATTGTTTTCTATATGCAACATTTTATTTTTAATAAAACAGACGGTTTTTTTATTATAACTATTTGTCTAATTGTATGTTTTTTTTATTTAATGTGATTTTTATTATTCCTTTATGTCCAACTATCATTATTAAAATTATTATGAAGCGAACCCGCCCATCGGGCGGGTTATGAATATATATATATATATATATATATATATATATATATATAGAGGAGGCATGCCACATAAAATGCCACTTGGCATCCCATAATGCCATGTCATATTTCCATGACATGTGGCGTTTTAATATATATATATATATATATATATTATATATATATAAGAGGAGACATGCCACATAAAATGCCACTTGGCATCATATTTCCATGACATGTGGCGTTTTAATTAATATATGTACACTTTTTTTTTAATAAATTTTAAAATTCGTTTTTGTATTTTTTTTTTATTTTAAAATTTTTTTATTAAAAAGAGACATTTGTTGGAGTTGAACTTGGGTCATTCATGTTTTTTTGTAAACAACTTACCATTAGAGTAAATTGTTTTTTGATTTATATCTTTCAAATCAATATAAATAAGGAGATTATAAAAAAATTCTGGAATTTGTATTTTAGGTATGTATATTATTAAGATAACAATTAAAATAAATTATGATATATATTATTTAGATAGAAGATAAATTATTAAACATAATTATCCTGTGATCTTTGTTTTTTTTATACTGATCGTGTTTTTTTTTCTTTCAGTAGGTTTTTTATTCTCATCAATCGAGCTATATTCAAAACAATACGCGAGGATTCACCAGAGGTTGTTGTATAGTAGTTGTGCATGGAGCTTATGTTGTTTATCAAATCAAATATTCAAGTGAGTAAATCAAAGCACAAGCTTTTTTTTTTTTGATTCTCAGAATATTATGTTGGGTTTTGTACAATTATCTTATGATGGTATGTTGTCAATGATTTAGGTAATTAATATATAGCGTGGAGATTATTGATTCAATCGTCCTAATGTTTTTTTATGCACATTAGTTTTTGTTTGTATTTCAATTTCAGATTCATGCAATTGGTGGGATGCATCAACCGAGGTTCAAATTCATTCTTGATTTTGATACAGTTGATCAAAGTAAGTTTCTTTTAATTCTTGAATTTGAATAATTGTATAGAAATATCATGACAATAGTGGTGATCTAGACGGCCCATATGAGAATGAGAAAGCACAAGCCAAGATCCAAAAATTTATCTAATAGCTTGGACTCTAGAGTTACAACTTGCACTGTTTTATCTTGCAATTTTCTACTGCAGTGGCTGCTGATGGCATGCAATTCTTCTTTAGTCTTTCAATGTTAAAGTTAACGCTTACCGTATGTGATGGAGTAAAGGCAGGTTGTTAATAAACTGATAATTGTTACTGTCTTAGGCATGTGTGACGGAGTAAAGGCAGGTTGTGGCAGTTCACGCGTAAAAAATAGATGTAAACATTCTGTGGCCAAAGGTGTTTTAGTGAACTATTATTTATGTGTTCTGGAAGCGTACAACTGTTACATTTGTTTGTTGACCTTTATGTTTTTCTTTTTTCTTACCTATTCGCCTCTAATTTGTTGCTAATTGTACAGGACTTGTGAATAGGAATTTATCTCTTACTGACATAATAAAAAGGCAACCGTTAACATGACATTAATGATTGTTCATGCAACATAGATACATTTATTTGATTTGAGAGGATTTAAGGATCGTCTTGATTTTTGTCTGCACGTTTAGGCACGTAAATATTCAGCTTGCATCCAAAAAATTTGCACGCTTTTCTCCTGTTTGTTCTTTTTGCAGCAGCTACATGTTCAAAGAGGCGGTCATATTCACGTGTAGCAACTAACCGTCATCGGCCTGCACACGAAATTATTGCCACTCTTTATCTATTAAACATGAATAACATATGTATAAATGTCACATTCTCCACCTAATTTTTTTTATTGGTTGTATATTTTTGGTTTAGGTCATAAGTGTGGCACAGATGCACAACCCAATGTCACAACTGACCCAGTTACTAGCACACCTCGCCTAGAATCTGGTAACTTTTGTTTCTGCCAACTTACCATTTCTCTTTATTGGTTTCGATAATATTCTGCTGATCATTTCTTGTGTGTACTTAGTTTTTATGATTTATGTGCTATACTTATGTTGGGTCAGGAAGAAGAATATTTTTAAATTGTCACAAGGTGAATATGTAGCCGCTGAAAAAATTGAGAATGTATACGTCAACTGCAAGTTTGTTGCTCAGTGCTTTGTGTATGGTATGATAGATTTTAGATTAGTTATTCTTTCTGATATGTATGCTTTCCAATTTTCTAGAGGTAGTATATGGTACAGGATGGGTAATGGGTTACAATAAGTTATTTTTACATCCATTATGTCAGCTGCCAATTAAAACGTAGATACTTTGCTCTCTGCTTATATGCAATAGATACGTATATATAATATGTAGGATATGTTAAATAATATATGATATGTATTTCTTGAGTAGCAACGAAGTAACTTTATAAAGTGCAGAGAGTAATAACACACATCCAGTAACAACAAAACATAATGACTACTAAATGCCAAAAATCACAAAAAAAATGACTATGAACAAGACCTAGAAAGAATGAAGGAGCAACTTACCCTTGGTGGTTAGCTCTAAACTTGTTATCTAGCAAGAAATGTATAGTATCAATAGAAACAAGGAATATCTGCATAGAAATAGAGTAAGTTTTATGAAGAATTTCACACATGTAAGATTATTTCGATTGCCTTGGACTCATGGTAGGGTTTTCTGCTATGTATTTAACTAATTGTTAAGTAAAGTGCCATTTCTGAAAGGAAGATGACTATGATACTAGGTTCCGATAGGGTGGAATGTTCTAATTTATAGAACTATGTTAACATCTAGCAGACCTCTATGAGCTTTGCGATTGACATTATATTAAGGATGAAATATGAAAGCATGTAAGCAAAAGTTAGTATTCTGGGAGTACTTTTTATACAGGTGTAAACATAAGTTAAAACCATCGGAATAGCGTGTGTTTTGACACGAAACCTCCTCGCTAATACACTCTCGGTAATGATGTCAAAATTTTTAATATTTACCGGGTCTTTGACCTTTTACCCAAAAAAAAGATGTCAAAATTTTTTCATTCACTTGGATTTCGAATAGGAGGAGAAATCTAAAACTGGATTGGTATGATTGGATCATTGATCCAATAAAAGCTTGTACAAAAACCTTTTATTGAATCAACTTGCCTTACCAATAAGAAATGATCAACTACGTAAGAAAAAACACAGTTAGTTAATGAGAGACAAAAGAATCACACAACCAAGAAAACGAGGTTTTAAGGTGCATCTGGTGATGGGGGTGATCAAGTAACGCCTACAAGTATTATCTCTTTTATGTATTAGAGTGAACATTATCATAAGTCCTGTGAATTAAACATTGTATATATTTTCTTTTAGGGGTTATCTGATCTTTTGCTACAAATCTGTGAATGTACATGTATACATTACCCAATGCCTGATCAGAACAACCAAAAGATTGTGTTGCTAGGTACACTCACAGTATCTTGCAGAGAATAAAAAGTTATTTTCTTCAATGATACTGATACAAGTGGTCCATTCTGTTCATACGTATCTGGATTACTATTTGGCAATCATGTTTTCTTATTGATGGTACTTAAGTTAATAACAAGATAATCATGGGTTCAAATTTCTGTTAACCACTAACCAAGTCCAAAAGAGAGGTATAATTTTATTTTATCATATTTTATTATACTTTCACAATGAAAATAATAATAATAAATAAATAAATAAGTAAATAAAAATCCAAAAAGGTGTACGTTACTACGTTTTGCATTTTCATATCAGATAAATAATGCTATGACTAATGCTACATGCATCTTATCAAGAACATACATGAGTAACATACGCATGATCGATGATGTGTTTGGTGGATGAGGGGGGATGTACACAAGGACACGCCAATTTAAGAAATGGACAGTTATTGTGATTCACTCATCTCTGTTATTTTCAGTTTTTTTATAATGCCTGCTTCATCAATCAAAAATTATTATCGAAACCTTAATATTTGTCACAATTGCTCTTACGCATGTTCAATCCTATAAACAAGCGATGTGCATCCATTAAGGTAATGGTCATGACTGTTTGTTGTTTCCCTAACCACTTGAAAATTTATATTGCAGCTTCATGCACACCTTTTTACTTCTTTTAATCAGATATACGGGAAGAGCAACCAAGGTACACAGGATTCTCGGCAACACTATTTGCATCAAGGTATAATGTTTTCAATATTTAAACAGCGGTGTAGTTTTCATATGTTTTTTTTTCATCTCTTTGAGGTTTGTCTCTTCTCTATTACATATGTTTATAGATGTACAGCATGTGCTTCTTTCTTACTTTTGGCGTGTAAACTTTTACAGGACCTCATTCATGTTCACGCAGAGTCAGGTTGATCAGTCATGTCTGTATCTTTCTATTTAATCCACTCAATAAAATTATTTAGAATTATGTGTGAGCATCCGCATTTGCTAATGATATTTGTAATCTTATCTTTGATATCCAAGGCCTCATCTCTGATTTTTTTTCACTTAGAAGATGTTCTATCTTACTTTGGAAGAGCTTGCATAATACTTTTGCACTTTAGAAAGTAAAATGCTCAGGTTAACGGCTGGGACTTAAGTGAACTGCATACGAAAACCACTACAGAATGTTCTTATTTAGAATCATCGATTTCTTTCTTCTACTTGTGTTATAGTTTTTTGTTTTGGAAAACTACAAACGTTCAAAAAGTCCTTAAAACACATGGTTTAAGCAAACAGTTTCGTGAAGCTTGCCAATCCTTATCAATCAAAGCTCCCATATCCATAGATGCTTCCTGTTTTAAGGTCTGGTTTGACTTATGTAAATTTGAAAAAGTCAAATGCTGTTTTTTATCTCCGTAAAATAAGTCTTATTCTTAAGCTTTCGTATGTTTTCAGGTTGACTATGTTGGAAATACCAAAGATGTTGACAAGATTATACAGAGAACAATAAGTGAACTCAGGTAAAATAAGTCTTATTCTTAAGCTTTTGTGTGGTGATTTCTGTGCAGGTTCTAAGAGATGGTCGATGGAGTGAACAAGAAGCTGCCATCTTGGTTCCTGGTGATATTATCAGTATCAAGCTAGGTGATATCGTACCTGCTGATGCCCGTCTTCTTGAAGGTGATCCTTTAAAGATTGACCAATCTGCACTTACCGGTGAATCACTTCCAGTCACCAGGCACCCATATGATGAAGTGTTCTCTGGTTCAACTTGCAAGCAAGGAGAAATCGAAGAAGTTGTTATAGCTACTGGAGTCCACACCTTCTTCGGAAAGGCTGCACATCTTGTCGACAACACTAACAATGTCGGTCATTTTCAGAAGGTTCTAACCGCTATTGGAAACTTCTGTATTTGCTCCATTGCCGTTGGTATGGTTGTTGAGATCATCGTTATGTACCCGATCCAACACAGACCATACAGAAGTGGTATCGACAATCTTTTGGTCTTGCTTATTGGAGGAATTCCAATTGCTATGCCTACTGTTCTTTCGGTCACCATGGCTATTGGATCACATAGGCTTGCACAGCAGGGTGCTATTACCAAGAGAATGACTGCCATTGAAGAAATGGCTGGAATGGATGTCCTCTGCAGTGACAAAACCGGAACTTTGACGCTTAATAAACTTACAGTGTATAAAAATATTATCGAAGTGTTTGGCAAAGGCTTAGATAAGGAGCAAGTGTTGCTTTATGCTGCAAGAGCTTCTAGGATGGAAAACCAAGATGCTATTGATGCAGCTATCGTTGGAACCCTTGCTGACCCTTTATGTTCGATCGTGTCTAAGGTGAGGTTTTTTCCATTCTAATCCATACAAAAACATCAGGAGATTTTAATTTTGTTTGAATTTTTGGTTTGATACTGTATAATGATTATTGGTGCTTTGGAGTTTTTTCAATGGGCAACAATTTTGGTTCTGCTGTGTCTGGTGTTTCATGTGTTGCAGAAGAGGCATTCATGAATGAGCCTACAATATAGTCCCTATAGTAGTGTAGCCTTAAGAAACCAACTCGATGTTGTTTGATTAGTAACTAAATAAACAGATCTTCATCTCAAAATAGTTCTGAACAAGGTATTTTATGGTAGAATCTGTTTATTATAAGGTGGGATGATAATAAGATTTGTTTTCTTGATGCTGTAGGGAGTCTTATGTGTTCATGTATACCAGACCATGGGAAAAAGTTGTTAACTTTTACTCGAATTTAGTCAACGGACAGACTACATTGGTTCAGTTGTTTGGAGCAAAGGTTAGTGTTTGATAATATTTTGATAAACACAATAGCACACATTCTATCTACTCTAACCTCTCAAAAGGATAAACTTTATCATGAACTTATACTTCATCATATATTTGCAGACACAAATTGTGCTTGATGACATTGGTATCGAGCCTTCTGATGAACCTGAATATGTGGTTACTGTAGCTCAAAAACAAGCTGGAAGGTGGGCACGAATGAATTTCAAGATAGTTCTGTCGTATCATGGGGGATCCTTTGATGGATGGCAAAAGAAACCGGGCTTAAATACTGTTCAACAGCTTGAATGCCTACACGGCTGACAAAGGTAACGATCCATCTGGAACGATCCACAATTAAAATTGGGAAGTAGGATGTTAGACCTCTGATGTTAATTAAGATTGGGAAGTAGGATATCAAATTTTTTATTTAGCTCAGATTTTTTGTATGCAACGATCCATCTGGAATGTTATTGATTTTTTATTATTTATTTATTTAACTTTTTTGGCTCTTCACATGTCTATCGGCTTACAGGAATACACATCTTTGTTGTGTTGCATGCTTTTCCTTTCAAGTGTATGCCTTTAGTGTTAGTATCCATCTGTATTTTTTTTTCTTTTTTTTGTTGCTTCCTACGTTGGCTGTCGTACGTTGCTTTTGAAAATGAAAAAAAAGCCGTCAATAGACGCCCGTGGTTTCCGTGTTCTACGTTTGGCATTGGTACTGCATTAGATATCCCGGAACAGACTTTTGGTCGGGGATTCAGCGTTCTCCCACTTGGTGATGAGTCTGCATCAGCGGTTGTTGAGGCTGTCAGTGTATATGAAATTGTAGATGAAAATTCCAAGAGGAAAGGTGTTCACTCACATTGCGCGCCTGTAATGTATGACCGGAGGAAGTTGATCTGAGGTATAAAATAAGAAGTTGACCCTTGCTAACCCTAAAGAGGTACTGCAAGAGCAAGTGTTGTTTACTTCCTCAAACTATAAAGTACTTTGAGCGCTATAACTCGTCTGGAGAAATTTTACATGCTAAACCTAACCCATTTTGAACTGGTTACCAGCCTCCTGGCCAGCTTATTTTTCCACCTATTTACAACATTCAAGTATTGTGTGCAACTTTATTTTGATTTACTTATTTCATGTCCTGATCGCCAGTTAAGAGGTTTCGAATGTGTAAAAGCTGTGACTTTTGTGGTTGAACCTTTCACTATGGAGAATGGTCTGCTCACTCCAACATTCAAGGCATGTTTACTAACCGTAATTTTAAATGTATTTCTATATCTGAAGTGCCAAGGAAAACAAATTACTTGTGAACACTTCAAAATTAAGTTGGTGAGCTAAAGCATGTTCTCACTTGTTTTTTGTTCTTATCATTTCCAGATCAAGAGACCTCAGGCGAAGGCATATTTTTCCAAAGCAATAGCTTCAATGTACACGGAAGTATCAAAATCCTCATAAACACAAGGATTTCAACGTTCCTTTGATTGTGACATTACAAGGTAAACTGATTGTCTTTAGTAGAGGTGAAAACTGAGATCCATTCACATGTAAATGGCTCCATTGGTATGTTAATGGGTCAAATTTGTTAAGCTAAAGTATTTACTGTAACAAAAAAAAGAAATGCATCAAACGGGTCGAACGGGTTAAGAGTCACCCAAAGTGTATTTAAGTGCATAAAAAGCTGCTAAATTTATTGATAGAAAACAAGACTGATTGGAACTTTGTTTTGCAGCTTGGTGGTTTATGGTACTACTATTCTAACATAATTTGCACTATTAATGAGCAGGCGCAACAACGTTTATATAATCATCGAGCACACAAAGAAGTGGACGTGACAGTCAATATCATATCCAGAAGCCTGCATCTGCTCCACCAATGTTGATACCTTTGCCAATTTTGATATTAGCTTCTTCATGTCACCAACACTAATTAGTCGACTGCCATAATAACTCTTGAGCCAATCAATAAGCCTACCGGTATCATTCACACCTGTAATTGACATATACAAACACAGATGATCATCATTTGAAAGGTCAGTTAAAAACAATACTCTTATATTTAAAAATATAATAAACCCAATGATACAAAATCAAAATCAAAATCGGAGAGGGAAGAGTCACATTCGTCTTACGAAGATGAGTACTTCTCTTCAAAGTCATCTAGGGTAATTATATAATCACCTTAATAGCTGAAAGCTTTATTTATACAATTTGTTATAGTTAGATCTATTTAAATTTTCTGAATTGAAGGGAGTGTTCAAGCAGATTTTGACTTCTTTGACCCGGAGACTGATGATTTTCATGGAGTGAAGGTCCTGATGACTACCTACCTCGATAATAAAGAATGTGCTTTAAGCAGTTTTGTAGACTTAATATTAGAACAAACTATTGTGGGAACTGTTATTAAGATAAAAGGGGATGAAGATAATGGAGTTTATGGTTTCGTTTTTTATCTCAATCTCCAGAGATATAAGGTGCATTTTCATTTGCGATATCCAATAATCTTTATTAATTAATTGTATATGAAGCTGATAATTTTGTATTATTATTCAGGATCATAAGTGTGCCCGGACAAAGAAACTAAAGATAAAATGCAGTCATATTTAGGACTGCAAGCGGCTGATGTGGGTCTACTGGTCTCACAATATGTAGTAAATCTACCACCTCAACTTCTACCACCATTGTATAATGGCCTCTTTGATGAAATCTTATGGGCTACTGAAGATGAGGTTATATGAATATAACATAGTAATTATAGAGGTGGAAAATTTCACCCAATTACATATAACCGGGTTGATTCAGGTTTAACGGGTTCATGAAGAAGATATAGAGAAAATAAGTGTTTTATCACGAGGCTTCCTTGATAGTACAATTACCTGTATTACAATAAGCTCGAACTCAAGCAACTACACAAGACGGCAAAGAGTTTGGCGAGTGTGCCGTCGAGTTCGGGTGCTCCTTTTTTATTAGGTATATATGTGTATACAGGTTTTTGTTAATATTAGTTATGTAGTACTGTTTGTATGTGTTGGGTTGTTGATTGTTGTTTAGCGTAAATAATTGCATTCGAGATGTTAAATATAGATTTCAAGGTTATGAAGTTTAAATATAGATGTTGATTGTTTGTATGTGTACGTTGTTTGCTGAACTAAAGAGGTGCTAGACTCCAAAGACAAAATAGTCGCCAACAAAGAGACGGTATGTTCCCTCTCACCCTGATCCCACACTTTCAAATACAGTGTCTGTATTCGTCAAATAAATATGACTACAATACTGCAATAACTAAACAATACCACCATAATGTTATAAAGTGTAGATCGAGAACGCATATCTGTTTGTAATACAATAAAAATGATACTAACAACTTAAAATCACAAGAAGGTAATTCAAAATAATAAAGTTGCTTATAAAGATCTCACATTCACTTGGTGAAAAATGAAAAGAAAATACGTTACAGATACATAACGGTGTCTGTGTTCGTCAAATAAATATGACCACGATACTGCAATAACTAAACAATACCACCATAATGTAATAAAGTGTAGATCAAGAACGCATATCTGTTTGTAATACAATAAAAATGATATTAACAACTTAAAATCACAAGAAGGTAATTCAAAATAATAAAGTTGCTTATAAAGATCTCACATTCACTTGGTGAAAAATGAGAAGAAAATACGTTACATATACATAACACGCATAATCATAATATTCGTACACTTAATCTTGAACGAATTCATCAAATTAAAAGTAGGTTGGTTGTTATCTCAGGACGTGTTCAAAAGGTCGTCACTTTTATGTGAATTAAACATATAGATTTTAACTTTCGTCTTACAAACTATATCAATCCATACTATTATTAATTACTAATTCAGATTATGTTAGGTTAGGACGAATTATAGCACTTTCTTGTGTCCATTAGGAGAATATTAACATGTGAAAAAGTGATTATTGCGATTAAGCACTTTAAGAATGTGCGTAAAAGCTCCTATCATATTATTGCTTTTTACTATGCCTCATTTCTGTTTATTTTAGAGATATATTAGTGTTCTCATGCTCATTTGTATGGACCAGTTTGTCTGTTAGGGACACAACCCATTTAGTACTTGAATTTGCTTGGTCGAGTAATACTATATTAGTCAATGGTTGGCACTTTTAACCCATTTAGATAAAAAGGTTTGTTTGGATCGTATTCAAATGCTAACAATTCAAACGAGTAAAACTTAAACATCCTAACTAAAAGGAAGACGGATCAGACCGGTTGGCTAAAAGTTTACCTCCTTCCACCCTCTATACTTTTGCAAGATTTGGAGATTCTCCGGTCTATAGATTGTGGGATTTGCTATCTTTAAGAATGCTCCAACTTTTAGTTTAGTCATGTAAAAGTAGTTCATATGCTCACTTATATAGTTTTATCTTGTCATGTCAAAGTTATGATGCCAAATTATGATTTGTATCATGTCTATTTGTACTGTCCTTACTTCTAAAATTATATCTTTCGTTTTATAAATCCGTCTTCACTCCTCATAAAAAATGAGCAATGTACATTGATTAAAAAAAAATGGATAAAATTATGTATACAGGTCAACCCAATCCATTTTGAACCACACATACAAATTACCCCGTTTAAACTCAAACCCTTTTCTAACATGTTATCTATGTTTATTCTTTGTGGTTGACCTTTGAGGGCCCTAAACTCGACGAGACACCATCATCAACTTCAAATAAAGGTGGTTCAACAGGTTGGTATCTATATCTTTTTGCTATGTGACATAAGAAAAGAAATGTAGTTGCGCATATATTATCAAAAGAACTATAATGATATTGACTAATGTTTTTTCTATGCGAGGTTATTAATCAAGGGCTATATTTTTCTCTCAAACTATGAATGTGCTATTTTGGTGTAAGCTAATCTTTAAACATGAATCATATGCATTCAAACCTGTTGAAAACTGTAGCTTCTAGGGAAGCTATATGTTCTACAAGCATTACACTATTGTCGAATTGAGTTTTTGAAAGTTATCATTTGGATATTTTGATATCTTCTATAGAAGTGTTGGACAACTGACTGCTTCTTTGAGTATTAGCTCTCCAAGCAGTGTATACATTATACATATTCATCTTTTTAGTGTTATTATAATTGGATTAATAATTTTTCATGGCTAATTTGAATTTGATCTTTAGTTTATGTGGTTGTTGACAATATGCTCTAAACAAGTAGAACTATTTCGGCTACATTTTCATATGACTGTTCAAATGCTTCATTATTTAATATAAAGAGGTCACAACTTCATTATTTTACACTACAAGATGATTTTTGCCAATACCATACAAGTTACTTCATGAAGCTATATTAACATAATAATATTAGTTACGAGAACATTAAGATTCTTTATATAAAATCTGTATATTTCCTGTTGCTAGAAAAAATTTGATTCTGAATATTTCAGTTGTTGATTGTTGATGCAAATTCCTAATGAATGGTAAAGTGGTTATGTCATTTTAGTTCCTAATGAATGGTAAAGTGGTTATGTCAATTTATGGGTAGACATAGAGCATTTACTATCTACTTGAAGAACCTCTACAAGTACAAGGTATTTCACCCGTTTCATTTAACTTTTAATTACTTTTTAGTATATATTCGTTCAACTAAATCCTAAAAATAAAAACCAAAAATCAAAATATTTATCTGCTTTTAGCCGTTTTATGGATTATGGCAACATCAATTATAGATCTTAACTGTTTCATTTAAATTTTAATTACTTTTTAGTATATATTTATTCTACTAAATCCTAAAAATAAAAATCACAAGTCATACCCGTCCATCGGACGGGTTTTGCCACTAGTATATATATATATATTTGCGTTCATGTGGTTAACAGTTTAAAATAGAAAACGATAGGCACCAATTAAATGTTGACAAGTGGATATTAACCATTTAAATTAATCTAAAGTGTCACACCCCAAAAATGGCGCAGCGGAAAGGCATTTACGGGGTATGACTTCATGATCAAGAACACAAGGTGTCAAAATAGAGAAATACTAAAATGCATAACATACGATGGATCATAGTCGCAAATTCCCACCACCGGGATAAGTACAAAATCTAGAATCCAAACATAAGTCTCAAAGTCAAACTACTACATAAGGAACAAATCAAACTGCAACTCCTCGAGATACATCACGGGAGGGTCTTGTCTTAAGTCTTGCTAAGCTAGGCCAATACTCAACCTTCTAGACAACTTCAATAACACCTGAAAATGGACACTCGAAAACGTCAACATAAAGTTGGTGAGCTCGTAGGTTTAAGAGCTAAACCAAGCCGTGAGTAGTTTAGAGTAGGACAATAGTGAGCATGATATACAAATATAAGCACTAATCAAACCATGATGCATGCAACAACTGAACCTCACAAATGCCACGTGTACACGATTTCCAATAATCCCGATAGTACTATCAATGCTTCGCTCCAAACGAGTTAAACAAGCGTTTGCGCACAAATGAACACACAACAAGATCACACATAAAGCACATATTGCAATCAAACGCACATAATTGTCCAAAACACAAAAGTAGAAGATCACAAAGCATAAAAATTTAAAATATAATTTGAGTACCATTTTCCCCAAGGAAAATATTAGAAAAAGGGGCTACTTAAAACTCACCTTAGAAGATAGCAATGATTAGTAACTCGGTAACGTAAACAGTGTCAAGAAGCAAGGCACAACGGTACACGAACGGCACAACCTAATAATCATTGTTTGTTTCAGAATATATCTCAAAATAGCATAATGTATAATGGTTTCAAAACTAACGTATTTTAGTTTTCGTGGATGACTCGAATAATTGTTTGTAAAAGTTTAGTATCGGCTCGTGTGGTTTTAGGAAAACAAATAGACTCAAAATAACTCGCGCCAAAATAATGAACTCAAGGAGTAACGAAAGGACGACAAGAAAGAATAACGAATATGAAAGAATAAAAGACAACGAGAGGACCCGTCGATAACATGTTTCGGTGTTTTACCCCATAACCCAAATAGTTTGTGAAACGTTGAGGTTTTAGAAAGAATTATACATTTAATGAAAAATGTATCATGTTAATAATTTAGAAATTAGAAGAGTTTTATAACGTTTGTAAATCGTAATGTGTTAAGTTTTAAAATTAGTTTTCTTAAAAATTTGGACATAATATGTCCGTTTATAAAACATTTCCAAGCCATTACGACTTTTGAGTTAACAAGTTTTATTTATTATGTTTCACCAAATTTATACAATTATTACAAGTTTTAATTATTTATTTGTCGTTATCATTCGCGTATATATTAGTGTCGGGTTTATCGACTATTTTGTGTCCAAAATCGTCCATAAGTCCTTCGGGTAATACCGTAAATCCAATAACGAGCATCCATATTAGACAAGCATAGGTTTTTGTTACAATCTCCGTATCCAAGACCATATCATATCCCAAGTACCCGAATAGCAACCGAAACACCATCGACAAAACAAAATATAAATTAAGTTAGTAGACGAAAAAGGAAGTGAATCATTATATTAACTTATTAAGTACGGAAATGAATTGAAGAAAAAGGCCAAGTGCGTTGGACTTTGGCCCAAAGCTAACTTACACAACTCATGGGCTCACTTTGGGCTTACAGGCCCAAAGTTACCATCGCAAGACCACGCGATGGGCTAACCGCCCAACGACCAAACCACGTAAGTCAAGTTTAAACCAACTCGAACTCGACACATACACATGCACACGAGATTTTCTAACCTCGACCCCGACTTGACACAAAAATGCAATGGACACGAGTAGGTTTCCTAACCTCATTACCTTACCGTGTGACAACCAATATTACCCGACTCGACTTGATCTACCCGACTCACCATAACTCGAGCCCGTGCTCCCTTGAGTCACGGCTCGTACTCATTGACACCACGACCTCGGCTCTATGCCTTGGTTACCAAACTCGTGGCCGTGACTCCCCGTGAGTCACGACTCACACCAACGACCACAACCTTTATACAAGGTTTTAATTACATTAGCCGTGTCTTCCTTTGAGTCACGACTTAATCTTATACGCAACACATACCAACTGTTAACCAAAAAGACTTGAGCAAATCAATACCAACATCACAATAATGACGCAACTCAAACAACCCTTACGAGGGTAATACCCAATCATAAGCACTAAGTTCAAACTGAAAACCAACATACAACAATAACTACGCCAGGCTATTTACCACGACTCAAGTAATAACAAGAACATCAACCAGTGACTCCCATGAGTCACGACTCAAACCCTCACGACACCCAAACCATTTGTCTAACCCAGAAAAAATCAACGAGTATCAAATAACCAAAAATGATGGTACAAGGAGGAGATTATGCACAGAAAACTAAAAATCACCACAAAAATGGTAATCACAGCCACGAGTCGAGTGACTCAGTGGCGAGTCAAGTGAGTCAAGTGACTCAGTAGTGAGTTCGAACGAGTTTAGGCGTTAAACACCAGATCCACACGAGTTTGACTCGAAATCATAAGTTTTAGTTTAGCTTTTATATAAAAATCGTTTAGGTTTATTAAAAACCGGTTAGGGTTTTGAAAATAAAAAGTAAAATGAAAAGAGTGGCGCGTGAGTCCTTACCAACGAGAGAGAGAGGAGTGGTGAGGGTGGTGGTGAGCGGCGGCGTGTGGTGGTGTACAACGAGGGGTGACTGTGACGCTCCAAAACACGACCAAACGAGCTCCACTCGTTCTATTCTCTTCCAGAAATGACGTAACCCTCTCGATCTACACGTCGGCTAAAGTTTTGAGGTGACCGGAATTTAGCCGGAAAAGTGGAGCGGCGCCGGAAAAAAATGGATTTCGGTGAGGTGTGTGATAAAATGGGTGGAAGCCCAAAAAAAACTCTTTTATATGCAATGAGGGGCCAATGTTGCCCAAGAGGAAAAATAGGGGGCGAGTAGTGTAATTAAGTGCAAAAGGGGTGTTTGTGTAATTTTTGTTAAACTTTTAAATAATAGTGGTGTGGGACCAACTAAGTCTCGGTAACGATCGGTTTCGAACCCGAGATTAAAACCATTGTTTTTAAAATAAAATTTCCACGAAAAATGAGTGTAAACTCGACTAGTATTCCACGAAATTTTAAAGAAGGCTTAATAAAACGTTTATTAGATTTTGGTTGTGCCGGAACGTGACGTGTCGGTTTTTCTCGTTTTCAAATCCAATAAGTTTAGAAAAGTTTGAAAATAGAAAAATATGTATAATTTATTGTAAAACCAAGTCTGAAAAATTACGGGTTGTTATAGTCTACCTCCGTTAAAAAGAATTTTGTCCTCAAAATTCAACTGACTAAGGTCCTGAGCTTGATCGGATAGTATTCACCCTTCGTTTACGTTGTACATAGAAGGCTACGGGTGTGGGTGTCAACCCAAATAGTACCGGGTGCTACTTCCCAAGTGGTACTATCAATACCTCCTAACCTCTTGCAATCACACAAATGAAGCCACATAATAACCACACAGTAAGGCAAGCTTCCCGTCCTTGAGTAAAGCCATCAAAAGCCTTAAGCAAATTATTAGGTTGCTTAAGTTGAGCCTCAACTTGAATTTAAGCTTAAACTCACAACTCATCAAACAAGAACTGTCATGAGGTTAAGCTGTGCAACAAGTTGAGCCTGCCTTAAGCTTCAGTAACAACTTGAATTCCAACTTAACCGCGAACCCAATCAAACAAGAATAGCCTTGAAATTAAGTTAAGAAACTCAACGCTTTTGATGAATTGGCTCAATTTTGGGATCACTTTACAAATAAACAAATCAATAGGTATCTAAAGCTTAGATTCGCATAAGTTGAGGAAATTCAACTAGGGGATGTATTCTGATTTCCTTCAAATCAATAGTGCGTGCCCTAAGTACATCTCCTAAAGTCGGATAGCATGCCTACTCGATCATCTCTAGAAATGGTAAGTCGTACTCAAACTTAATTGTGTTCAATGAATCCTATAGGGCTGCCAAAATCGCGGTGTGAACCGACTATCACGATCGATGTAATTGATACGGGCACTCCTCTTATGCGCGCCACTCTTAGTTGGATATCCTTGAATACTACGAAAGCGTTGATTAAACCAAAGGACTTAACGGGTAAACTCGATGCTGCCGCATATAGTTCTAAACGCGGTTATAGGGTTGTCGATCTCGTGCACTCTTAATTGAGGATATTCGGCTCGGGAATTTTTCTTGAAGTATCAATGCATGTAATTGGTGCGCTTTGAGAATTTAGTCTACGTGAAGTTCAATTCATCGGGAGGGGTAAATCGCCTTAGGTCTTTACGGCAAGCAGGAAGTCTTAAGCACTTGAGGTATCTTTGGGTTTCATTTCGATCTATTAGGCAATGAAATAGGCAATTCAACGGTAACTGTCGAGCGATTAGGTTTTATGAAATGCCTCGTCCATTTTGAGCCAAAAATTTTTTTTTCAAAATTTTAAGCTAAATAGCAACTTTAAACTTGATTTTCACATCTCATCAAACAAGAACCGACATGAAAATTAAGTTAAAGGTTGCTAAGAAGCTTTTTTTATTTTTTTATTTTTTTATTTTATTTTTTTTTTAAGAAAATTTTTGCTAAAGTTTGAGTTTGCTCAAGAACGAACGAATGGCATCTCAGCACCCAAGAGTTTTGCTACCAGATGATGGAAATCCGAGCCATCTTATTGGTTTATATCCTTTGGTCATACACTATAACTATTCCATGGTTAAGGTATCGGACACTAGGTTTCAAATTTAATATAAGCATGAATTCGGTAGAGACAAATCTATAATGTGATTCAAGCGGTATGCTAGCTTAATGATCGTTTAAGGAGGACATACCCGTGCAAGATTCGGTCTGGCGTCCTTGTCGGCCATCACAAATGCTTGACCACGAGCTGAGTTGCCATTGCTTCCACGGTTTGAGTTTGTTCCATTAGTCATTAAGGCTTGATTCGGGTTACTCTTCACCGCCCATTGGCCCTATTCAAATTTTAGGACACGTGTTTCGAAATGATTCCGGCTCCCGCACTCATAACAGGTCCTTGGGTAAATGACGTTGATTGGAGTCACCTGCATAGCCACTGCTCGACAATCCTTCGCAATATGACCAGGGCGGTTACAGTTAAAACATACACGACAAGGCGGTCTCCGGATGATGGTAGTCACATTTGACACACCGTGGGTGAGGTCCTCGCATATCCCTTTCTACCCGAGTTTGTTGCCACAAATCCTTTTCCCCATTTCGCCTTCTTAGTGTTATTGTTTGCACCTTCTTGCTTACTTGGCTCATTCACGACCTTCCTCTTGTCACCACTCTCGGATAATGAACCATTCCTAACCATCTCATCTGTAGGTTGCGATTTCATGTGCACTTTGAATAGTAGCGTGCTCGTCGCTTTCACCATCCCGCGAATTTCGTGAACCAAACCATAGACGTACCTTTCAATTCTCTTGGATTCGAGAGTGACCATGTGAGGTACTAGTTTAGCAAGCTCATGAAATCGACTAGTATATGCCGCGGACTCCTAACATAGTGTGGTTGTAGAACTCATGCTCGATCTTCTGCATTTCATTGTTTGGGTAGTATTCCTCCTTCAAACGCATTTAAAATCATCCCAAGTCATGCCCATGGCGCTTCTCTTCCTCCGGCTCGATCTGCGTGTTCCACCAAGTCAACGCCTTTCCGTAACGAACATGCACATACTTTACCTTCTCGGTGGTTCGCACACTCACTTATGTCAATCATCGACTCCATCTTCTATCGAGTAAAGATAACACTCCTCCGTTACCATCGAAGTCCATTGGTTTGCAAGCAGTGAATTCCTTGTACGAGCATCCTCCTCGATGCAGTGTTGTTGTTATTTCCATTTCCGTGTTATTGGTGTTATCGCTCTTCACATCGTTGTTCCTACTATCATTGTTTCGGGTTGCCGCTTGCATCTCCTACCCGGCCGATAGTGGGAAGCAAGTTCTTCATGGGCATGATCGTGGAAAAGTCGGGTTTGTGTCGTTGTTGTTGTCATTCCCATTGTCGCAGCTTACCATTTCTTCCCCATTTCTCCCAGTCCTTCCACCCCTACGGTCGCATTACCTTGGTTAACTCGAAGTGCATCTTCTTGGATGAACGGTTTCCGCAAGGAGGGACATTTGGTTAACGCTATATAGGAGAGGTTTATGTAGAGACGATCGGTAGTGGTGTCCTACTTCTACGTTGTAGTCGCCCTAGTTCTATGTAAGTCACGCGTCCTAGTTCTATGTCGCGATCCTAAGCTGACGATCTATGAATTTGATAAGTCTATGTCGCATCATGTTATTGTAAAAACGTTGGCCAGGCGTTTTTAGAATAGCAGTATGCCACATTTTCCTATCATCATCACTTCACGCCATCTAGTCTATATTCCGTCCTTAAGTCAATCCCCCAAATCCATTAAGTTAATTAACAACTTGCACCCATATAAATTTCGCAACCCAATCAAACAAGAACAGTTTTGAAATTTAGGTGCAAGTTGTTTAAGAACTTAAGGGGTTTGAAAAAAAATTTGACTCAATTCAGGAGGAAAGGTATCCTAGGGTCTAATACTAGGCACTAATACATACAAGGCAAATAAACACATAATCACACACGTAGGTCCTACTATGCCAACTATATAAAGGTTCCTAGGTTATAGTCTAGGTTAAACCACCTAATTCTCTATAACCAAGGCTCGATACCACTGCACACCCCAAAAATGGCGTGAAAGGCATTTACGGGGTATGACTTCATGATCAAGAACACAAGGTGTCAAAATAGAGAAATACTAAAATGCATAACATACGATGGATCATAGTCGCAAATTCCCACCACCGGGATAAGTACAAAATCTAGAATCCAAACATAAGTCTCAAAGTCAAACTACTACATAAGGAACAGTCAAACTGCAACTCCTCGAGATACATCACGGGAGGGTCTTGTCTTAAGTCTTGCTAAGCTAGGCCAATACTCAACCTTCTAGACAACTTCAATAACACCTGAAAATGGACACTCGAAAACGTCAACATAAAGTTGGTGAGCTCGTAGGTTTAAGAGCTAAACCAACGCAGTGAGTAGTTTAGAGTAGGACAATAGTGAGCATGATATACAAATATAAGCACTAAGCGAAACCATGATGCATGCAACAACTGAACCTCACAAATGCCACGGTGTACCCGATTTCCAATAATCCCGATAGTACTATCAATGCTTCGGCTCCAAACGGAGTTAAACAGTTGCGCACAAATGAACACACAACAAGATCACACAGAAAGCACATATTGCAATCAAACGCACATAATTGTCCAAAACACAAAAGTAGAAGATCACAAAGATAAAAACAGTTTAAAATATAATTTGAGTACCATTTTCCCCAAGGAAAATATTAGAAAAAGGGCTACTAAAACTCACCTTAGAAGATAGCAATGATTAGTAACTCGGAACGCGTAACAAAGTGTCAAGAAGCAAGGCACAACGGTACACGAACGGCACAACCTAATAATCATTGTTTTGTTTCAGAATATATCTCAAAATAGCATAATGTATAATGGTTTCAAAACTAACGTATTTTAGTTTTCGTGGATGACTCGAATAATTGTTTGTAAAAAGTTTAGTATCGAAGCTCGTGTGGTTTTTAGGAAAACAAATAGACTCAAAATAACTCGCGCCAAAATAATGAACTCAAGGAGTAACGAAAGGACGACAAGAAAGAATAACGAATATGAAAGAATAAAAGACAACGAGAGGACCCGTCGATAACATGTTTCGGTGTTTTACCCCATAACCCAAATAGTTTGTGAAACGTTGAGGTTTTAGAAAGAATTATACATTTAATGAAAAATGTATCATGTTAATAATTTAGAAATTAGAAGAGTTTTATAACGTTTGTAAATCGTAATGTGTTAAGTTTTAAAATTAGTTTTCTTAAAAATTTGGACATAATATGTCCGTTTATAAAACATTTCCAAGCCATTACGACTTTTGAGTTAACAAGTTTTATTTATTATGTTTCACCAAATTTATACAATTATTACAAGTTTTAATTATTTATTTGTCGTTATCATTCGCGTATATATTAGTGTCGGGTTTATCGACTATTTTGTGTCCAAAATCGTCCATAAGTCCTTCGGGTAATACCGTAAATCCAATAACGAGCATCCATATTAGACAAGCATAGGTTTTTGTTACAATCTCCGTATCCAAGACCATATCATATCCCAAGTACCCGAATAGCAACCGAAACACCATCGACAAAACAAAATATAAATTAAGTTAGTAGACGAAAAAGGAAGTGAATCATTATATTAACTTATTAAGTACGGAAATGAATTGAAGAAAAAGGCCAAGTGCGTTGGACTTTGGCCCAAAGCTAACTTACACAACTCATGGGCTCACTTTGGGCTTACAGGCCCAAAGTTACCATCGCAAGACCACGCATGGGCTAAGCGGCCCAACGACCAAACCACGTAAGTCCAAGCCGAAACCAACTCGAACTCGACACATACACATGCACACGAGATTTTCTAACCTCGACCCCGACTTGACACAAAAATGCAATGGACACGAGTAGGTTTCCTAACCTCATTACCTTACCGTGTGACAACCAATATTACCCAACTCGACTTGATCTACCCGACTCACCATAACTCGAGCCCGTGCTCCCTTGAGTCACGGCTCGTACCCATTGACACCACGACCTCGGCTCTATGCCTTGGTCACCAAACTCGTGGCCGTTACTCCCCGTGAGTCATGGCTCACACCAATGACCACAATCTTTATACAAGGTTTGAATAACATTAGCCGTGTCTCCCCTTGAGTCACCGACTTAATCTATACAAACACATACCAACTGTGAACCAAAAAGACTTGAGCAAATCAATACCAACATCACAATAATTACGCAACTCAAACAACCCTTACGAGGGTAATACCCAATCATAAGCACTAAGTTCAAACTGAAAACCAACATACAACAATAACTACGCCAGGCTATTTACCACGACTCAAGTAATAACAAGAACATCAACCAGTGACTCCCATGAGTCACGACTCAAACCCTCACGACACCCAAACCATTTGTCTAACCCAGAAAAAATCAACGAGTTTCAAATAACCAAAAATGATGGTACAAGGAGGAGATTATGCACAGAAAACTAAAAATCACCACAAAAATGGTAATCACAGCCACGAGTCGAGTGACTCAGTGGCGAGTCAAGTGAGTCAAGCGACTCAGTAGTGAGTTCGAACGAGTTTAGGCGTTAAACACTAGATCCACACGAGTTTGACTCAAAATCATAAGTTTTAGTTTAGCTTTTATATAAAAATCGTTTAGGTTTATTAAAAACCGGTTAGGGTTTTGAAAATAAAAAGTAAAATGAAAAGAGTGGCGCGTGAGTCCTTACCAACGAGAGAGAGAGGAGTGGTGAGGGTGGTGGTGAGCGGCGGCGTGTGGTGGTGTGTACAACGAGGGTGTCGTGACGCCCCAAAACACGCACCAAACGAGCTCCACTCGCTCGTTCTCTTCGAAATGACGAACCCTCTCGATCTACACGTCGGCTAAAGTTTTGAGGTGACCGGAATTTAGCCGGAAAAGTGGAGCTTAGGCACGAAAAAAATGGATTCCGGTGAGGTGTGTGATAAAATGGGTGGAAGCCCAAAAAAAACTCTTTTATATGCAATGAGGGGCCAATGTTGCCCAAGAGGAAAAATAGGGGCGCTTAGTAGTGTAATTAAGTGCAAAAGGGGTGTTTGTGTAATTTTTGTTAAACTTTAAATAATAGTGGTGTGGACCAACTAAGTCTCGGTAACGATCGGTTTCGAACCCGAGATTAAAACCATTGTTTTTAAAATAAAATTTCCACGAAAAATGAGTGTAAACTCGACTAGTTGTCACACCCTCGCCGGAGGCGGAAACACGAGGTGTAACGGAAGGGAACATAAGCACAAGATAATAGAACATACCAACATTAAAATTTAAAAAGAAATAATACTCCATTACAATACTAGATTAGCCGTCATCGGCAAATATATTACAAAGTTTAGATTCCAAAATATTGAGTTTTATTACATAATGATTTGTAGTAACAAGTGAAAACTTCATTATGCAAGACTTGAAAGAAAAGCTTACTAACGATCACCTGAAATGCATGAGAGAAAAAACGGGTCAACTATGAAAATAGTTGGTGAGTAAACACGTTTAACAAAAATAAGAAAACTCGTAAGAAATATTCAAAGCTTTCGGTCAACGAAAATAGTCCACAAAGCAAAGGCATTGTGTATCCACTGCAGTTCCAAATTCGCCCATACAAAACTTGCAACCTGTGTGTACACAACCCATTGCACAAAAAATATAGTGCGTCAAGTAGTCAAATGTAAGTGGTCAGAATAGTTCACAATATAGTACCAAGTATATAATAATTTAAGTTGATGTCTCAACATGGGAGACTTTGCACGCCTCAACAGGGGAGACTCCGTTGTCACTCGGCCACCTAGGCGAGATTTATTGAGACCGCTCCACCAATAAGGCGAGACTTTATAGTGATGCTCAGAACATGGGAGACTTTGAAATGCTCCAACAAGGGAGACTCCTTTGTCACTCGACCACCTAGGCGAGATTTATTGAGACCGCTCCACCAATAAGGCGAGACTTTATAGTGATGCTCAACATGGGAGACTTTTCACTGCTCCAACAAGGGAGACTCCTTTGTCACTCGACCACCTAGGCGAGATTTATTGAGACCGCTCCACCAATAAGGCGAGACTTTATAGTGATGTCTCAACAGGGGAGACTTTAGGTCTAGATCATAACACGTACGGTTCAATAAGTTTAAACAAGTCATAAGTTCATAATTAAGTCCAAGAGTCTAAGTCAAGTTCAAAAGTTCAAGTCTAAAGAGTTCATAGAAGTAATAATCAATTTAGTTCAAATATGGTTCATGCATTTCACCCCAAAAATATAGTAAAACGGTAAAAGGGGATGTGATTACTCACTTGATGAATAGATGTGACGACAAAAGTGATTACACCGAAATGTAGCGTGAATCCCGAAACTGACCTATTATGAATGATATGATGTACAATGAGTTGCAATGTAATGTTATGCATGCATTTCGTATGTTATTTATACCATTAGCGAGTTTTGAAAAAAAAATGTTACTTATCGTCGAAAAATACACTTTTGACGTCTTGACCCTTCAAAAATCACTTTACAAGTTTTTACGTCAAAATGTCATCCTACAATGGTTTTATAATGATTTATGGTGAAATTATCACTTTTCGTCGTAAAACAATGTCGTCGGAATTTTTCATGAAAGTGATAAAAATGGCTTCGAAAAACTAGTAAATGAAAATGGTGTACGCCGAACGTTAGAGAAACGAATTCGACGGTTTTGGAAAGTTTGTATCGAAATCTAGAAGTTTTAGTACATGAGTTTTCGTCATAGAGGTCTCGAACATAAAGATAATAGGGGTTAAATATGGTGATTTTAGTTACCGTAACACTTATCTCGTAAAAATAATATAGTTTTTCTAAAAATAATAGTTATGGCAAGTTTATGAAAACGTGTATATCTTAGTCGTTTCAAATCCGTTTTCTTTCCGTGATATATCGCCTTAGCTTCGATCAAAGTATACTAATATATTTTTGATAAGTCGAAATAATTTGTAAAGCTTAGGACTCGCTTTTTGACTCGCATAAAAAATAAAAATAGTATTGCTGAAATTTTCAGAAAATGTATATATCGTCGTCAAACTTGAAAAATTCATAACTTCTTCGTTATAACTCCGTTTTAATCCGTTCAAGCGGCCACGGATTCGTTTTAAAGTATATTTTCTAAATATCAAGGCCAAAAATTCGTGCCTACTGTCGGATTTTCCAGAAAATCAAAATAAGGACAGACTACTTTATATACTTGTCGAAAATAGTTTTTATCGGACAAAACCTATTCTAATCCCTTCAAATCAACTCCAAAACTAATCTAATCCTACCATACACCTTCTTAGGGTGTCATGGGTTCCTAGACATCATCAAGACCAACATATACCAAGGGGATAATTATAGGATGACTTTATATATAATAAACTCTAAAAATCATGTAAAAATGGTATAACTAACACAAGTCTTGCATGTTTTTGCTCAAAAATGATAAGATGAGTATGAAATGAGTATGTAAGATGAAAAATAAATATGAGATGCTTACAAGTGATATGATGAGGTGATTAGAACAAGGATTAACCTAAACACCCTAAGTTTTTATTTCAAAACCTAATAAAGAGTGTTATTCTAGATTGATTAAACACTTGAGAAAATTTTTGGATGATGATCCCCTTTGAGCTTGATGAGAACCGGTTTTGGATGAACAAAAGAGAGATGAGAAAAAGTTTTTACTAACTTGTATTCTTTGATTGAAATGAAGTGCATGAATGAGATAATAAAGTTGGAGTGTATATCTATACTATCAAGGAAAAGTCACCACAATTAATGCATACTCTCCCCCATAGAACCGGTTTTGGGGGAGATATGTCCATCAAATATCTTTTTTTTTTTTTTTTAACTTGTGTATATTTGTAAATAAAATGTAAGTAAATGTTAAGTTAGGTAGAATTTGTAGAAACTTGTACATAGTTGTGATAGTTGAGTAGTATGAATTTAAACTAAGTTTTAGGTAATCAAAGTGGAGTATAATGATATCATAAGAATTTTAAAAATACATTCCTTGTGAAATTTGAGTGATATAAAAATTATCGTATAATTTTTAAGAAACACGTCGTAATAATATAAATTTAACGAATTATATATCAAATAAATTCAAAACACTAGTTAAACTTAAAATATAGTTTTTATAACTAAATGTAAGTATAAAAATATATCGGGATCATTTTTGAAAGTAATGGATTAAATGCTCAAAATAATAACTCACGATAACGCTTTATTAAATATAAAACTTACGCGTTAAATGTGAAATGAAATGCCATGAATGAATTAATATGATGCATATATAATTTAAGAAATGACCGGAATTTGAGAATTGTGACATTCTTCCCATGTCAGCGGAATCATGTCCTCATGATTCGATTAACGATACTATGGTCCGAACCTCGACAAGAGTTCTAAAGTTCATGCTCGTCTGAACAGTCTAAATGATCATATCAATGCCCATGCGTGCATGTTCCCCATTCAATTAAGTACGTGCCCGTGACTAGATTTGATAGGGTAAACTTACCCAATATCGAACGTAGCTCTCAAAAGACCTTTAGGTTGTCGATTATAATCTAATCTCACAACTCATCAAACAAGAACTGTCATGAGATTAAACTAAACCGACTTGAGTAAACTTGTCTCTTAGCTTGATTTTTGCAACTCATCAAACAAGAACTGTCACTAGATCAAGCTAGGAAACAAGTTGTTAGAAAGATAGGATTCCAAATCCTTGAATGAAGTCTTTTGAAAGATTCGCCGATATTTGATTTGCTTACACAATCAAATTCAATCAACAAAATATATAACAACTAAGGTTGATATCAATAGGTCTCAAATTAATCAAGGTCGTGAACGTGGTAAAGATTGGAAGGAAGTTATGCACTCAAAATCATGTCGCACAGAAATAAAGTAGTCGTTCGAAAGAATGTACCCGTTAAGCGTTGCGGGCTTCCTCGGTACCCAGATAGAATGCTTGACCACGTGCGGGGGAAACATCAATGTTCGGATCTTGTGGGCCTTCTATTGCAAATGCCAAGTTTGGACGATTACCTCCTTGATTGGGAGTTCTTTTCAGCTTTGGACGGGTATTGCGAAGGTGATCTAGACTTCCACACTCGTAACATGCCTTTCTCGTCCTTGATTCCCGATTCCTGTTTGAGCAATTTCGCGCGGTGGCCCGATCTGTCTCACATTTGCCGCACCGGCGGTCTCCGAGTGATGATAATTACATTGAGTGCACAAAGGATGTGGACTCACAGATCTTTTGCGCCGGGTAGTCGCCCATAGTTCCCCGGTTATTCGTTGCCTCTTGTCTTGCCGACTCGGTCTCGGCTTCCCCTGGTGATCCTCCGCCGCTTTGAATCGCCGCTTGCTTTTGTTAGTTCTCCGGACTGATCACATCATTTGTCAAGCGATATTCCATGCTCACAAATGCTTGCTTAGAGTGGTTGTGTTCGACGAGGTGACATCCCTTCTAATTTCCACGATGGAAACCATGTGAGGAACCATCCTAGTTAAGCCTTCTCCGGCGTTGGTTCGTCTAGCATCGAGATGTGCTATAATTTGAGTGAGTAGATCTGCTATTCCAGCACGTTGTTGTCGGATTGTCATTGTTGTTTGGGTTGCCGTTGTTGTTACCTCCTAAGCGTGTGTTTCTTGCACCATGATCCTCTGAGAGGACCAAAACATCGGGTTGAGCAAACGACATTCGAACGGTCGATGAGGTGTAGAACGGTGGTAATGTGTGTTACAAAGGAATCGAAATATGACAGGAACAGAGACATGCTATGTCTAACAAGTCGAAAGATGGAGAAGAGAAGATATGAACAAGGTACGGTAATGTAGACGTGAACGTAAAAACAAGCTATGCATACCCACCCGACCAATGCAACTTCAGGTGACCAGACTCAAAAGACTCGACTAAACATGATTTAAAACTACCACTTTTATCATTGCATGGTTCTTCATAAATTAGACATAGTTGATCAGGCTATGTATAATTTATGAGTAACAATGCAACGATAGGACTAGTTGACTCGAATGGTGTTCAATGTTTAATAAAATAATATACAAAAAATTATTATCGGTTATAGCTGTGATTTTTATTTTTGAAAATCGGCATTCTCTATAACCTTTGGCTCTGGTACCAATCTGTCACACCTCACGGCAGGAGAAACACGAGTGTAAGGAAGGGAACATAAGCACAAGATAATAGAACATACCAACATTAAAATTAAAAAGAAATAATACTCCATTACAATACTAGATTAGCCGTCATCGGCAAATATATTACAAAGTTTAGATTCCAAAATATTGAGTTTTATTACATAATGATTTGTAGTAACAAGTGAAAACTTCATTATGCAAGACTTGAAAGAAAAGCTTACTAACGATCACCTGAAATGCATGAGAGAAAAACGGGTCAACTATGAAAATAGTTGGTGAGTAAACACGTTTAACAAAAATAAGAAAACTCGTAAGAAATATTCAAAGCTTTCGGTCAACGAAAATAGTCCACAAAGCAAAGGCATTGTGTATCCACTCAGTTCCAAATTCCGCCCATACAAAACTTGCAACCTGTGTGTACACAACCCATTGCACAAAAAAAATATAGTGCGCCAAGTAGTCAAATGTAAGTGGTCAGAATAGTTCACAATATAGTACCAAGTATATAATAATTTAAGTTGATGCTCCGAACATGGGAGACTTTGCACTGCTCCAACAGGGGAGACTCCTTTGTCACTCGGCCACCTAGGCGAGATTTATTGAGACCGCTCCACCAATAAGGCGAGACTTTATAGTGATGCTCAACATGGGAGACTTTGCACTGCTCCAACAAGGGAGACTCCTTTGTCACTCGACCACCTAGGCGAGATTTATTGAGACCGCTCCACCAATAAGGCGAGACTTTATAGTGATGCTCCGAACATGGGAGACTTTGCACCGCTCCAACAAGGGAGACTCCTTTGTCACTCGACCACCTAGGCGAGATTTATTGAGACCGCTCCACCAATAAGGCGAGACTTTATAGTGATGCTCCGAACAGGGGAGACTTTAGGTCAAGATCATAACACGTACGGTTCAATAAGTTTAAACAAGTCATAAGTTCGTAATTAAGTCCAAGAGTCTAAGTCAAGTTCAAAAGTTCAAGTCTAAAGAGTTCATAGAAGTAATAATCAATTTAGTTCAAATATGGTTCATGCATTTCACCCCAAAAATATAGTAAAACGGTAAAAAGGGGATGTGATTACTCACTTGATGAATAGATGTGACGACAAAAGTGATTACACCGAAATGTAGCGTGAATCCCGAAACTGACCTATTATGAATGATATGATGTACAATGAGTTGCAATGTAATGTTATGCATGCATTTCGTATGTTATTTATACCATTAGCGAGTTTTGAAAAAAAAATGTTACTTATCGTCGAAAAATACACTTTTGACGTCTTGACCCTTCAAAAATCACTTTACAAGTTTTTACGTCAAAATGTCATCCTACAATGGTTTTATAATGATTTATGGTGAAATTATCACTTTTCGTCAGTAAAACAATGTCGTGGAATTTTTCATGAAAGTGATAAAATGGCTTCAAAAACTAGTCGTAACATGGTGTACGTCGAACGTTAGAGAACGAATTCGACGGTTTTGGAAAGTTTGTATCGAAATCTAGAAGTTTTAGTACATGAGTTTTCGTCATAGAGGTCTCGAACATAAAGATAATAGGGGTTAAATATGGTGATTTTAGTTACCGTAACACTTATCTCGTAAAAATAATATAGTTTTTCTAAAAATAATAGTTATGGCAAGTTTATGAAAACGTGTATATCTTAGTCGTTTCAAATCCGTTTTCTACGTATTATACGTCCTTAGCTTCGTATCAAAGTATACTAATATATTTTTGATAAGTCGAAATAATTTGTAAAGCTTAGGACTCGTTTTGACTCGTACAAAATAAAAATAGTATGCTGAAATTTTCAGAAAATGTATATATCGTCGTCAAACTTGAAAAATTCATAACTTCTTCGTTATAACTCCGTTTTAATCCGTTCAAAGCCCACGGATTCGTTTTATAGTATATTTTCTAAATATCAAGGCCAAAAATTCGTGCCTACTGTCGGATTTTCCAGAAAATCAAAATAAGGACAGACTACTTTATATACTTGTCGAAAATAGTTTTTATCGGACAAAACCTATTCTAATCCCTTCAAATCAACTCCAAAACTAATCTAATCCTACCATACACCTTCTTAGGGTGTCATGGGTTCCTAGACATCATCAAGACCAACATATACCAAGGGGATAATTATAGGATGACTTTATATATAATAAACTCTAAAAATCATGTAAAAATGGTATAACTAACACAAGTCTTGCATGTTTTTGCTCAAAAATGATAAGATGAGTATGAAATGAGTATGTAAGATGAAAAATAAATATGAGATGCTTACAAGTGATATGATGAGGTGATTAGAACAAGGATTAACCTAAACACCCTAAGTTTTTATTTCAAAACCTAATAAAGAGTGTTATTCTAGATTGATTAAACACTTGAGAAAATTTTGGATGATGATCCCTTTGAGCTTGATGAGAACCGGTTTTGGATGAACAAAAGAGAGATGAGAAAAAGTTTTTACTAACTTGTATTCTTTGATTGAAATGAAGTGCATGAATGAGATAATAAAGTTGGAGTGTATATCTATACTATCAAGGAAAAGTCACCACAATTAATGCATACTCTCCCCCATAGAACCGGTTTTGGGGGAGATATGTCCATCAAATATCTTTTTTTTTTTTTTTTAACTTGTGTATATTTGTAAATAAAATGTAAGTAAATGTTAAGTTAGGTAGAATTTGTAGAAACTTGTACATAGTTGTGATAGTTGAGTAGTATGAATTTAAACTAAGTTTTAGGTAATCAAAGTGGAGTATAATGATATCATAAGAATTTTAAAAATACATTCCTTGTGAAATTTGAGTGATATAAAAATTATCGTATAATTTTAAGAAACACGTACGTAATAATATAAATTTAACGAATTTTATATCAAATAAATTCAAAACACTAGTTAAACTTAAAATATAGTTTTTTTATAACTAAATGTAAGTATAAAAATATATCGGGATCATTTTTGAAAGTAATGGATTAAATGCTCAAAATAATAACTCACGCGATAACGTTTATTAAATATAAAAATTACGCGTTAAATGTGAAATGAAATGCCATGAATGAATTAATATGATGCATATATAATTTAAGAAATGACCGGAATTTGAGAATTGTGACATTCTTCCCATGTCAGCGGAATCATGTCCTCATGATTCGATTAACGATACTATGGTCCGAACCTCGACAAGAGTTCTAAAGTTCATGCTCGCATCGACGACAGCTAAATGATCATATCAATGCCCATGCGTCATGGGTTCCCCATTCAACTAAGTACGTGCCCGTGACTAGATTTGATAGGGTAAACTTACCCAATATCGAACGTAGCTCTCAAAAGACCTTTAGGTTGTCGATTATAATCTAATCTCACAACTCATCAAACAAGAACTGTCATGAGATTAAACTAAACCGACTTGAGTAAACTTGTCTCTTAGCTTGATTTTTGCAACTCATCAAACAAGAACTGTCACTAGATCAAGCTAGGAAACAAGTTGTTAGAAAGATAGGATTCCAAATCCTTGAATGAAGTCTTTTGAAAGATTCGCTCGATATTGGATTTGCTTACACAATGAAATTCAATCAACAAAATATATAACAACTAAGGTTGATATCAATAGGTCTCAAATTAATCAAGGTCGTGAACGTGGTAAAGATTGGAAGGAAGTTATGCACTCAAAATCATGTCGCACAGAAATAAAGTAGTCGTTCGAAAGAATGTACCCGTTAAGCGTTGCGGGCTTCCTCGGTACCCAGATAGAATGCTTGACCACGCGGGGAAACATCAATGTTCGGATCTTGTGGGCCTTCTATTGCAAATGCCAAGTTTGGACGATTACCTCCTTGATTGGGAGTTCTTTTCAGACTTTGGGACAGGTATTGCGAAGGTGATCTAGACTTCCACACTCGTAACATGCCTTTCGTCTTGATTCCCAGCGCTTCTGTTTGAGCAATTTCGCATACGAAGTGGCCCGTCTGTCTACATTTGCGCACCTTAGCTCCCGAGTGATGATAATTACATTGAGTGCACAAAGGATGTGGACTGCGTATCTTGTGCCCCTGGGTAGTCGCTCCATAGTTCCCGGTTATTCGTTGCCTCTTGTCTTGCTGACCCGGGTCTCGGCTTCCATGGTGATCCTCCTGCCGCTTTCGTCCTTTGTCGTTGCTTTTGTTAGTTCTCCGGACACTGATCACATCATTTGTCAAGCGATATTCCATGCTCACAGAGGCTTGCAGAGTGGTTGTGTTCGACGAGGTGACATCCCTTCTAATTTCCACAGTGGAAACCATGTGAGGAACCATCCTAGTTAAGCCTTCTCCGGCGTTGGTTCGTCTAGCATCGAGATGTGCTATAATTTGAGTGAGTAGATCCGCTATTCCAGCAGCGTTGTTGTCTGGATTGTCATTGTTGTTTGGGTTGCCGTTGTTGTTACCTCCTAAGCGTGTGTTTCTTGCAGCCATGATCCTACAGAGGACCAAAACATCGGGTTGAGCAAACGACATTCGAACGAAGTCAGATGAGGTGTAGAACGGTGGTAATGTGTGTTACAGTGAATCGAAATATGACAGAACAGGAGACATGCTATGTCTAACAAGTCGAAAGATGGAGAAGAGAAGATATGAACAAGGTACGGTAATGTAGACGTGAACGTAAAACATGCTATGCATACCCACCCGACCAATGCAACTTCAGGTGACCGGACTCAAAAGACTCGACTAAACATGATTTAAAACTACCACTCTTATCATTGCATGGTTCTTCATAAATTAGACATAGTTGATCAGGCTATGTATAATTTATGAGTAACAATGCAACGATAGGACTAGTTGACTCGAATGGTGTTCAATGTTTAATAAAATAATATACAAAAAAAATTATTCCGGTTATAGCTGTGATTTTTATTTTTGAAAAATCGGCATTCTCTATAACCTTTGGCTCTGGTACCAATCGTCACACCCTACGCCGAGGCTAAAACACGAGGTGTAACGGAAGGGAACATAAGCACAAGATAATAGAACATACCAACATTAAAATTTAAAAAGAAATAATACTCCATTACAATACTAGATTAGCCGTCATCGGCAAATATATTACAAAGTTTAGATTCCAAAATATTGAGTTTTATTACATAATGATTTGTAGTAACAAGTGAAAACTTCATTATGCAAGACTTGAAAGAAAAGCTTACTAACGATCACCTGAAATGCATGAGAGAAAAAACGGGTCAACTATGAAAATAGTTGGTGAGTAAACACGTTTAACAAAATAAGAAAACTCGTAAGAAATATTCAAAGCTTTCGGTCAACGAAAATAGTCCACAAAGCAAAGGCATTGTGTATCCACTCGCCCAAATTCGCCCATACAAAACTTGCAACCTGTGGTGTACACAACCCATTGCACAAAAAAAATATAGTGCGCCAAGTAGTCAAATGTAAGTGGTCAGAATAGTTCACAATATAGTACCAAGTATATAATAATTTAAGTTGATGCTCCGAACATGGGAGACTTTGCACCGCTGCTCGATCGGGGAGACTCCTTTGCCACTCGGCCACCTAGGCGAGATTTATTGAGACCGCTCCACCAATAAGGCGAGACTTTATAGTGATGCTCAAACATGGGAGACTTTCAACGCTCCAACAAGGGAGACCCCTTTGTCACTCGACCACCTAGGCGAGATTTATTGAGACCGCTCCACCAATAAGGCGAGACTTTATAGTGATGCTCCGAACATGGGAGACTTTGCACTGCTCCAACAAGGGAGACTCCTTTGTCACTCGACCACCTAGGCGAGATTTATTGAGACCGCTCCACCAATAAGGCGAGACTTTATAGTGATGCTCCGAACAGGGGAGACTTTAGGTCAAGATCATAACACGTACGGTTCAATAAGTTTAAACAAGTCATAAGTTCGTAATTAAGTCCAAGAGTCTAAGTCAAGTTCAAAAGTTCAAGTCTAAAGAGTTCATAGAAGTAATAATCAATTTAGTTCAAATATGGTTCATGCATTTCACCCCAAAAATATAGTAAAACGGTAAAAAGGGGATGTGATTACTCACTTGATGAATAGATGTGACGACAAAAGTGATTACACCGAAATGTAGCGTGAATCCCGAAACTGACCTATTATGAATGATATGA
Source organism: Chrysanthemum makinoi (assembly GCA_910596185.1). Lineage (NCBI taxonomy): Eukaryota > Viridiplantae > Streptophyta > Magnoliopsida > Asterales > Asteraceae > Chrysanthemum > Chrysanthemum makinoi. The sequence continues at coordinate 211,724,145 of OU343221.1, read as the reverse complement.
TGTACAATGAGTTGCAATGTAATGTTATGCATGCATTTCGTATGTTATTTATACCATTAGCGAGTTTTGAAAAAAATGTTACTTATCGTCGAAAAATACACTTTTGACGTCTTGACCCTTCAAAATCACTTTACAAGTTTTTACGTCAAAATGTCATCCTACAATGGTTTTATAATGATTTATGGTGAAATTATCACTTTTCGTCAGTTAAAACAATGTCGTCGAATTTTTCATGAAAGTGATTAAAATGGCTTCGAAAAACTAGTCGTAAAATGGTGTACGTCGAACGTTAGAGAACGAATTCGACGGTTTTGGAAAGTTTGTATCGAAATCTAGAAGTTTTAGTACATGAGTTTTCGTCATAGAGGTCTCGAACATAAAGATAATAGGGGTTAAATATGGTGATTTTAGTTACCGTAACACTTATCTCGTAAAAATAATATAGTTTTTCTAAAAATAATAGTTATGGCAAGTTTATGAAAACGTGTATATCTTAGTCGTTTCAAATCCGTTTTCTACGTATTATACGTCCTTAGCTTCGTATCAAAGTATACTAATATATTTTTGATAAGTCGAAATAATTTGTAAAGCTTAGGACTCGTTTTTGACTCGTACAAAATAAAAATAGTATGCTGAAATTTTCAGAAAATGTATATATCGTCGTCAAACTTGAAAAATTCATAACTTCTTCGTTATAACTCCGTTTTAATCCGTTCAAGCGGCCACGGATTCGTTTTAAAGTATATTTTCTAAATATCAAGGCCAAAAATTCGTGCCTACTGTCGGATTTTCCAGAAAATCAAAATAAGGACAGACTACTTTATATACTTGTCGAAAATAGTTTTTATCGGACAAAACCTATTCTAATCCCTTCAAATCAACTCCAAAACTAATCTAATCCTACCATACACCTTCTTAGGGTGTCATGGGTTCCTAGACATCATCAAGACCAACATATACCAAGGGGATAATTATAGGATGACTTTATATATAATAAACTCTAAAAATCATGTAAAAATGGTATAACTAACACAAGTCTTGCATGTTTTTGCTCAAAAATGATAAGATGAGTATGAAATGAGTATGTAAGATGAAAAATAAATATGAGATGCTTACAAGTGATATGATGAGGTGATTAGAACAAGGATTAACCTAAACACCCTAGGTTTTTATTTCAAAACCTAATAAAGAGTGTTATTCTAGATTGATTAAACACTTGAGAAAATTTTTGGATGATGATCCCCTTTGAGCTTGATGAGAACCGGTTTTGGATGAACAAAAGAGAGATGAGAAAAAGTTTTTACTAACTTGTATTCTTTGATTGAAATGAAGTGCATGAATGAGATAATAAAGTTGGAGTGTATATCTATACTATCAAGGAAAAGTCACCACAATTAATGCATACTCTCCCCCATAGAACCGGTTTTGGGGGAGATATGTCCATCAAATATCTTTTTTTTTTTTTTTTTAACTTGTGTATATTTGTAAATAAAATGTAAGTAAATGTTAAGTTAGGTAGAATTTGTAGAAACTTGTACATAGTTGTGATAGTTGAGTAGTATGAATTTAAACTAAGTTTTAGGTAATCAAAGTGGAGTATAATGATATCATAAGAATTTTAAAAATACATTCCTTGTGAAATTTGAGTGATATAAAATTATCGTTATAATTTTTAAGAAACACGTCGTAATAATATAAATTTAACGAATTATATATCAAATAAATTCAAAACACTAGTTAAACTTAAAATATAGTTTTTATAACTAAATGTAAGTATAAAAATATATCGGGATCATTTTTGAAAGTAATGGATTAAATGCTCAAAATAATAACTCACGCGATAACGTTTATTAAATATAAAAATTACGCGTTAAATGTGAAATGAAATGCCATGAATGAATTAATATGATGCATATATAATTTAAGAAATGACCGGAATTTGAGAATTGTGACACTAGTATTCCACGAAATTTTAAAGAAGGCTTAATAAAACGTTTATTAGATTTTGGTTGTCTTAGGAACGTGACGTGTCGGTTTTTCTCGTTTTCAAATCCAATAAGTTTAGAAAAGTTTGAAAATAGAAAAATATGTATAATTTATTGTAAAACCAAGTCTGAAAAATTACGGGTTGTTATATAAAGTTATTAGTTAAATACAAAGGGCACATTAGGTATTTGTGTTAAGCATAAAAGAAAGCATAAACCGTCACATTTATCTCCACTTTTATCTCTATTTTAGATCTAGAGTATTGTTTCATCCGAAAGTCAAAAACTACCACAAAAACGCCTCTTCTAAATTCTTATCATCATCCTCTTCTGACTATCGATCTCCATTGTCAATAAAGGAAAAATCTGATGGGTTTTGTTTGGGTCCCCAAGCGAGCTCACGTGTGTATGGCTGCGAAAATATAGGCGTTTTTGATATGACGGGTGGGTTTTGTAGAGAACGAAACTTCATTTGGGAAGCCTCTGGTTTTTTTGTTAGTAGCGGGACTCATGGTGGTGGGCAAGAGAATATTGCATTCGTTAATTGTTACAACCTACACAAAAGATTTGAGCTAATCTATCCTCTTTCTCTCGCTAAATTCGACAACTCTCGCCGTCAATGCTACAACCTACAACGTTACAACCACCGAACATGAGCCATCTTCTTCCTAGCTGATTCCTTTTTTGGGCTATTAGTTTTTCATGTAATATGCTTCGAACACCATCATTTTTTGGGCATCTCATATTTTAAGATTTGAATACATTCTCGTATTTCCATTTGACATATGAATGTTAAAGATGGGCCCGAAGCAGGTGATACATATTCAAGTGGTAAACATTCCTCCGAAGATATTATTATAGGTTCTTAATATTTTTAGTGATGTATAAGGTAATTTTTGTTAAGAGTTTTAGTTAAGTAAGTCATGTATTAACTCTTCGTGATCAGTTGGTAGGCTTGATCATCTCATTAATCTTGTAACAACATGTTTGGCGTATCAAGTTTATCGGTACAAAAGTAGTTTTATATTGTATCAGTATGTAAGTAAATGGGTTCTTTTATGATTTTTTCTTTGATCTCATTCGAAAGAACCAACAGTTTTGTTTATTGGTTTGGGTACCAAGTATTTTTTAATCATCTTTGACAATGGTTTAGGTTGTTTATAAAAAAGTGCCGGATTAGTTTGTGTTGATGAAGATTGGGTTTCAAATTGTATCAGGTTTGTGTCGATGAAGATAAGGTTTCAAATTGTATTAGTGGTCCTTTTACGTTATTTGTTTGTTTTTATTGATTTTAATTTGTGTAAAAGCTACTGACAAACAGATGCTACAACCAAAACCTGCATTTGTCAAAAATGAATACTATGTCATTTAATTATTAAAACTAAATTTGTCAAAAGATTTAATTTGTAAGCTAAAATATTTTATAATAATTAGTGTGTCACTAAAAGCGTTATTAAAAAATTGTGTCACTCATAATGCGATGTCGAAATTTATATGATAAACATAATGTGTCACTACAAATGTACTAAATTTTGTAGCGTGTTGTTAAAAGTCTACTAAAATTTTAATGAGTCACTATAAAAGTATCAAAAAGTTTTAATTGTCACTACATATATACTAACATTTTAGTGTGTTACTATATATTTATCAAGAAATTTAGTGTAACATTACAAATATGTAAAAAAAAAATAATAAAAAAAAAAAAAAAAAAAAAAGTGTCATTATATATGTATCAAGATATCTATGAATATATATGTATAAAAAAATTGTTGTGTCACTATATATGTATAAAAAATTAATGTGTCAATATAAATTTAAAATATCATAAATCTGGTATAAACACAAATAATGTGTCACCATAAATTAAATATTTATATTTGACTAAACTGATGATCCATTAATAAATGCTTATGTTCACAATGCCATTGGTTTTCTACTTTATTACAATAATGCCACCATTTTAATTAAATTTAAATCTCATCTAAATTATTGATCCGATTGGTCCAAAATTGTGCCTATTGTATCTTACTTTAAAGTGTATACCACAATAACACTCCCCTATATATTGCGTTCATGTGGTGAACAGTTTAAAATAGAAAACGATAGGCACCAATTAAATGTTGACAAGTGGATATTAACCATTTAAATTAATCTAAAGTTATTAGTTAAATACAAAGGGCACATTAGGTATTTGTGTTAAGCCTAAAAGAAAGCATAAACCGTCACATTTATCTCCACTTTTATCTCTATTTTAGATCTAAGTATTGTTTCATCCGAAAGTCAAAAACTACCACAAAAACGCCTCTTCTAAATTCTTATCATCATCCTCTTCTGAATATCGATCTCCATTGTCAATAAAGGAAAGTACTGATGGGTTTTTGTTTGGGTCCCCGACGAGCTACGTGTGTATGGCTGCGAAAATATAGGCGTTTTTTGTTATGACGGGTGGGTTTTGGAGAGAACAGAAACTCGCTGGGAAGCTTGCTGTTTTTTTTTGTTAGTAGCGGGACTCATGGTGGTGGGCAAGAGAATATTGCATTCGTTAATTGTTACAACCTACACAAAAGATTTGAGCTAATCTATCCTCTTTCTCTCTCGCTAAATTCCGACAACTCTCGCCGTCCGCAACTGCTACAACCTACAACCGTTACAACCACCAGAACATGAGCCATCTTCTTCCTAACTGATTCCCTTTTTTGGGCTATTAGTTTTTCAGTAATATGCCGGAACACCATCATTTTTTGGGCATCTCATATTTTAAGATTTGAATACATTCTCGTATTTCCATTTGACATATGAATGTTAAAGATGAGCCCGAAGCAGGTGATACATATTCAAGTGGTAAACATTCCTCCGAAGATATTATTATAGGTTCTTAATATTTTTAGTGATGTATAAGGTAATTTTTGTTAAGAGTTTTAGTTCGTAAGTCATGTATTAACTCTTCGTGATCAGTTGGTAGGCTTGATCATCTCATTAATCTTGTAACAACATGTTTGGCGTATCAAGTTTATCGGTACAAAAGTAGTTTTATATTGTATCAGTATGTAAGTAAATGGGTTCTTTTATGATTTTTTCTTTGATCTCATTCGAAAAAACCAACAGTTTTGTTTATTGGTTTGGGTACCAAGTAATTTTTAATCATCTTTGACAATGGTTTAGGTTGTTTATAAAAAAAGTGCCCAGATTAGTTTGTGTTGATGAAGATTGGGTTTCAAATTGTATCAGGTTTGTGTCGATGAAGATTAGGTTTCAAATTGTATTAGTGGGCCTTTTACTTTACAAATATGTAAAAAAAAAAATAATAAAAAAAAAAAAAAAAAAAAAGTGTCATTATATATGTATCAAGATATCTATGAATATATATGTATAAAAAAATTGTTGTGTCACTATATATGTATAAAAAATTAATGTGTCAATATAAATTTAAAATATCATAAATCTGGTATAAACACAAATAATGTGTCACCATAAATTAAATATTTATATTTGACTAAACTGATGATCCATTAATAAATGCTTATGTTCACAATGCCATTGGTTTTCTACTTTATTACAATAATGCCACCATTTTAATTAAATTTAAATCTCATCTAAATTATTGATCCAGTGGTCCAAAATTGTGCCTATTGTATCTTACTTTAAAGTGTATACCACAATAACACTCCCCTATATATTGCGTTCATGTGGTGAACAGTTTAAAATAGAAAACGATAGGCACCAATTAAATGTTGACAAGTGGATATTAACCATTTAAATTAATCTAAAGTTATTAGTTAAATACAAAGGGCACATTAGGTATTTGTGTTAAGCCTAAAAGAAAGCATAAACCGTCACATTTATCTCCACTTTTATCTCTATTTTAGATCTAAGTATTGTTTCATCCGAAAGTCAAAAACTACCACAAAAACGCCTCTTCTAAATTCTTATCATCATCCTCTTCTGAATATCGATCTCCATTGTCAATAAAGGAAAGTACTGATGGGTTTTTGTTTGGGTCCCCGACGAGCTACGTGTGTATGGCTGCGAAAATATAGGCGTTTTTTGTTATGACGGGTGGGTTTTGGAGAGAACAGAAACTCGCTGGGAAGCTTGCTGTTTTTTTTTGTTAGTAGCGGGACTCATGGTGGTGGGCAAGAGAATATTGCATTCGTTAATTGTTACAACCTACACAAAAGATTTGAGCTAATCTATCCTCTTTCTCTCTCGCTAAATTCCGACAACTCTCGCCGTCAAGAATGCTACAACCTACAACCGTTACAACCACCAGAACATGAGCCATCTTCTTCCTAACTGATTCCCTTTTTTGGGCTATTAGTTTTTCAGTAATATGCCGGAACACCATCATTTTTTGGGCATCTCATATTTTAAGATTTGAATACATTCTCGTATTTCCATTTGACATATGAATGTTAAAGATGAGCCCGAAGCAGGTGATACATATTCAAGTGGTAAACATTCCTCCGAAGATATTATTATAGGTTCTTAATATTTTTAGTGATGTATAAGGTAATTTTTGTTAAGAGTTTTAGTTCGTAAGTCATGTATTAACTCTTCGTGATCAGTTGGTAGGCTTGATCATCTCATTAATCTTGTAACAACATGTTTGGCGTATCAAGTTTATCGGTACAAAAGTAGTTTTATATTGTATCAGTATGTAAGTAAATGGGTTCTTTTATGATTTTTTCTTTGATCTCATTCGAAAAAACCAACAGTTTTGTTTATTGGTTTGGGTACCAAGTAATTTTTAATCATCTTTGACAATGGTTTAGGTTGTTTATAAAAAAAGTGCCCAGATTAGTTTGTGTTGATGAAGATTGGGTTTCAAATTGTATCAGGTTTGTGTCGATGAAGATTAGGTTTCAAATTGTATTAGTGGGCCTTTTACTTTATTTGTTTATTTTTATTGATTTTAATTTGTGTAAAAGCTACTAACAAACAGATGCTACAACCAAAACCTGCATTTGTCAAAAATGAATACTATGTCATTTAATTATTAAAACTAAATTTGTCAAAAGATTTAATTTGTCGCTAAAAAATATTTTATAATAATTAGTGTGTCACTAAAAACGTATTAAAAAAAATTGTGTCACTCATACATGTCAGAAATTTATATGATAAACATAATGTGTCACTACAAATGTACTAAATTTTGTAGCGTGTTGTTAAAAGTCTACTAAAATTTTAATGAGTCACTATAAATGTATCAAAAAGTTTTAATTGTCACTACATATATACTAACATTTTAGTGTGTTACTATATATTTATCAAGAAATTTAGTGTAACATTACAAATATGTAAGAAAAAAAAAAGTGTGTCGTTATATATGTATCAAGATATCTATCAATATATATGTATAAAAAAAAATGTTGTGTCACTATATATGTATAAAAAATTAATGTGTCAATATAAATTTAAAATATCATAAATCTGGTATAAACACAAATAATGTGTCACCATAAATTAAATGTTATATTTGACTAAATTGATGATCCATTAATAAATGCTTATGTTCACAATGCCATTGGTTTTCTACTTTATTACAATAATTCCACCATTTTAATTAAATTTAAATCTCATCTAAATTATTGATCCAATGGTCCAAAATTGTGCCTATTGTATCTTACTTTAAAGTGTATACCACAATAACACTCCCCTATATATTGCGTTCATGTGGTGAACAGTTTAAAATAGAAAACGATAGGCACCAATTAAATGTTGACAAGTGGATATTAACCATTTAAATTAATCTAAAGTTATTAGTTAAATACGAAGGGCACATTAGGTATTTGTGTTAAGCCTAAAAGAAAGCATAAACCGTCACATTTATCTCCACTTTTATCTCTATTTTAAATCTAGAGTATTGTTTCATCCGAAAGTCAAAAACTACCACAAAAACGCCTCTTCTAAATTCTTATCATCATCCTCTTCTGAATATCGATCTCCATTGTCAATAAAGGAAAGTACTGATGGGTTTTTGTTTGGGTCCCCGACGAGCTACGTGTGTATGGTTGCGAAAATATAGGCGTTTTTTGATATGACGGGTGGGTTTTGGAGAGAACAGAAACTCGCTGGGAAGCCTGCTGGTTTTTTTTGTTAGCAGCGGGACTCATGGTGGTGGGCAAGAGAATATTGCATTCGCTAATTGTTACAACCTACACAAAAGATTTGAGCTAATCTATCCTCTTTCTCTCTCGCTAAATTCCGACAACTCTCGCCGTCCGCAACTGCTACAACCTACAACCGTTACAACCACCAGAACATGAGCCATCTTCTTCCTAACTGATTCCTTTTTTTGGGCTATTAGTTTTTCAGTATTATGCTGGAACACCATCATTTTTTGGGCATCTCATATTTTAAGATTTGAATACATTCTCGTATTTCCATTTGACATATGAATGTTAAAGATGAGCCCGAAGCAGGTGATACATATTCAAGTGGTAAACATTCCTCCGAAGATATTATTATAGGTTCTTAATATTTTTAGTGATGTATAAGGTAATTTTTGTTAAGAGTTTTAGTTCGTAAGTCATGTATTAACTCTTCGTGATCAGTTGGTAGGCTTGATCATCTCATTAATCTTGTAACAACATGTTTGGCGTATCAAGTTTATCGATACAAAAGTAGTTTTATATTGTATCAGTATGTAAGTAAATGGGTTCTTTTATGATTTTTTCTTTGATCTCATTCGAAAGAACCAACAGTTTTGTTTATTGGTTTGGGTACCAAGTATTTTTTAATCATCTTTGACAATGGTTTAGGTTGTTTATAAAAAAAGTGTCCAGATTAGTTTGTGTTGATGAAGATTGGGTTTCAAATTGTATCAGGTTTGTGTCGATGAAGATTAGGTTTCAAATTGTATTAGTGGGCCTTTTACTTTATTTGTTTATTTTTATTGATTTTAATTTGTGTAAAAGCTACTGACAAACAGATGCTACAACCAAAACCTGCATTTGTCAAAAATGAATACTATGTCATTTAATTATTAAAACTAAATTTGTCAAAAGATTTAATTTGTCGCTAAAAAATATTTTATAATAATTAGTGTGTCACTAAAAACGTATTAAAAAAAATTGTGTCACTCATACGTGTCAGAAATTTATATGATAAACATAATGTGTCACTACAAATGTACTAAATTTTGTAGCGTGTTGTTAAAAGTCTACTAAAATTTTAATGAGTCACTATAAATGTATCAAAAAGTTTTAATTGTCACTACATATATACTAACATTTTAGTGTGTTACTATATATTTATCAAGAAATTTAGTGTAACATTACAAATATGTAAAAAAAAAAAAAAAAAGTGTGTCGTTATATATGTATCAAGATATCTATGAATATATATGTATAAAAAAAATTGTTGTGTCACTATATATGTATAAAAAATTAATGTGTCAATATAAACTTAAAATATCATAAATCTGGTATAAACACAAATAATGTGTCACCATAAATTAAATATTATATTTGACTAAACTGATGATCCATTAATAAATGCTTATGTTCACAATGTCATTGGTTTTCTACTTTATTACAATAATGCCACCATTTTAATTAAATTTAAAACTCATCTAAATTATTGATCCAATGGTCCAAATTTGTGCCTATTATATCTTACTTTAAAGTGTATACCACAATAAAGCTCCCATATATATATATATATATATATATATATATATATATATATATATATATATATATATATATATATATATATATAATCAAATCTTGTATGATGATCAACAACTGAGAATACTTTTTAAACTTTTATAAAATTCGCATTTTTTAAATAATTTGCTACCATTGTTGTATTAAGCGGTTTAGTTCAAACGAAGATTTTTTACACTAATTAGATTGATGTTTCTATGTTAATAAATTCAACATATGTATATAGATGAATTTTAATCTTTCAAAGAACGTACATTATTTATTATTATATTTAAATTAAATTGATTTTAAACAAAAAGTTTTTAGACGGCACCATGATATAAAGTTATAAATTATACTAAATTAAATATACAGTAAAATTTAAATACATCTTTGTAGTTTGTTATGTGTCTTGCTTAAATTTTTTTTTTTTTTTTTTTTTTTTTTTTTTTTTTTTTTTTTTTTTCTTTGCACAAAGTCATGTATCAATTAATAAAGTTGGCACAAATACATCTTTCCGTTAGTAAAATCAATCAATAGTGCAAATATTTATCTGTTATATCCTAATGCAAGAGAAATTATTTGCCTAACACACACTCATGCAAATCCATCTAAAAACCTAATGATCATCAAATATCATCCTCTTCTTCTTCAACTTCTCCCATGACGGCTCACAACACTCACCGAAAACTCATCGAAATTCCGGGCAACGCGACCGAAGCAGCCGAAATATGTACTCTTCAATGTGATCCAATAAAAAAATCACCAGTCAAGAAAGGAAAAAGTTGGTTCAGCATGGCAAGCGCAACCTCTCGCCTAGATCGAGATCCTTGGATAGAAGATCTCAATGCAACCTCTTCGTTATCATATCTATCAAAGCTGCTTTCCACTCTTTTCCCGGGTGGAGCTTCTTTAAACGCAGCAGGCCCCGCGAGTAGTCGAACAAATGAGAGGTTGTCGACGAAGGGGTCAAAGGTTGCGCTTGCGACAATATATGCTATGACGTATGTCCACCTTTTTGTAATAGTGCTAGTTATTATTCATCACCAGCACCACAACAACCATTACTACCACCCAAGCCCGGTTCTTGGCAGGTGCAACCTGTGCAAAGGCACAGGGCCACCAATTATTTAGAGCCACATCTTTGTTGGTGATCAATTGTATTAATAATTATATAAGACCATATTTGATCAAGAGTCATTTGTTTAATGGATTCATATTATAAATAGGCCACATATGTTGAGTGGTTAACGATTTAAGCTTTCAAAGTTACAAGTGATAGTCATCTACTTCCACATTAATGACTACAAAGTAAACGTCAGAATAAATTTCATATCTTTCTTGTAGTGATTTTTTGTTTCTATTTCAATTTAATGCTTTAACTATGTTGATTAAATCTCTATGCGTAGTGTCATATTGCGCGATACATCTTATTTACAATGTTTACTGGTTTCTGATAAGTTTTTTACGTCATTGGGGCCTATTTTCATGTTCACGATTACATATATATTTTAGATTTTCGTGTTTAATGGGCCTTCTTGAATTATGGCACAGGGCCACAAGAAACTACGAGACGGCCTACCACCATCACCACCGTTTCTCGACGATGGATACATCTTAAGTACACCCTCAAAGCATCACCATGCAAATCTAAGCCTAACCCTAAAAATATCACTTGGTATACTTGTTATCACTTTTTCTTTATTTTTACTGTATACCCTTTATAAGTTTTATACTATTTGGTATAGATCAAGATGACGCCACTCACCGTCGTCCACGACACCGGAGAATCAAGAAACACGTGATGCGTTTCTTGATCATGATGTTTTAGATCACCCCATATGGTATATTAGAACTATTGGTTTGCAACCTAGTGTTATAAGTGCTATTAGTGTTGTGAAATATGCTAAGAGTGATGGAATTGTGGACGGGACGCATTGTTCGGTTTGTTTAAGTGATTTTCTTGATGGTGAGACGTTAAGATTGTTGCCTAAATGTAACCATGCATTTCATGTTATGTGTATTGATACATGGCTTAGATCACACACAAATTGCCCTTTGTGTCGAGCTGGGAATGTTAAGAATAGTAGCGGTGCGAATTCAACTTCTTTGGATCAAAATATTGATAATTTGGTTGGTGTGGAAGAGGCCCATGTGGCGGTTTCGATTATGGAGGATGTTAATGAAGAAAGATTAAGGGATGACAGGAATGATGACGAGGAAAATGTTGTTGGTGTTGGTGGAAGTAACATCAGAAGATCAGTTTCTTTGAATGTTTATGATGCTTGTAGGAATAGATCTGATGTGCATAGTACTAATAATTATTATTCGGATCAACATGATATTCAAATTCGATCACTTGATGGTGGTGATTTGGGGTTTGAAGTTAGCAAAGTTGATCAAACAGAAAATAATTTTCCCTCGGAAAGGGAATGATCTTGGTCCCGGCTCCATAAAGTTTCGGGTATCATTTCTGAAGAATTCTCAACAAGCTGAGGATCTTCGTTGGTTTTCTTTTTCTTATTTTTTGTTGAAATTTGAAGTTGTATAATCATGTTTTGTTTCTTGAAGGTGAAACAGAAACTATAAATGCACAGTTTGGTGTTATTGATTATTCAGTTTATAAAATGTTTTGTTATTATTACTTGCTTATCATCAACATTTGATAGATATATGTATGGTGATTAGCAATTCCGTATCCACTTTGTTATTTTCTAACGAGCCCCTGACTTCTGACCCTCAAGAGTCAATCCCCATCATTGATTTTGCATTGCTGAACTCTACAGATGCTGATCTACGTTCCAAAGAAATCCAGGAACTCGACAAGGCCTGCAAAGAATGGGGATTTTTTCAGGTACTTGCTGTCTATTATTGATTTCAGTCACTTTAACTATCCCCGCAGATTGTTTTAAGCTCTTTTAGTGATTCATAACATGTTTAGGTGATTAATCATGGTGTTCCTGAGGCTTTGATGAAGATGGTTATTGAAATCGCATGAATTTTTCAATATGACAGATGAAGAGAAGAAAGATTTTGAAGAAAAAGATGTTCTAGATCCGATTAGATATGGCACAAGTTTTAATTTCAAGAAGGACAAAGTCTTGTTCTGGAGGGATTTTCTTAAGGTTATTGTACACCCCGAGTTTAACTGCCCAAACAAGCCCTTAGGTTTCAGGTAACCTGCATCACTCTCTAAGTCCCATTGATACCCTTTAATGTTTAAGTTACATACTTTTTCATGTTCTGGTTTCAACATTTCCTTATTCCTGATGCATAGTCGAACACTTCATTCATCTAATTAGCTTTACAGTTTCTGTTAGAGGTACCGAGTTTGATGCAGTCACATAATAATGAGTTGATTTGGGTTATGCTTAATCCCAAACTGGCGAGTTTTTATAGATAATATGTCATGGGTCAATTGAGTTGAGCAGGTTAAACGGGTCAAAATTCATTCAAAGTGTATCTTTAAGCATTTAACCTCCTAGCTAACCAGTGAAACTTCAGCTTAGTGATTTTTCAGAAAAAGATTCACGTTAGTATTGTAACTATATAGTTTCTCTAATTGTTCTATCGCGTTTAAATATTTATCAAGAATCAAACATGGAGAAATACAGTATTTGCAGGCCCACCGAGCCCTCCTAGTATCTATAAGTTAATCATTTCGACCTAAACCTCTTACCTAACCCGCCTACTTTGGCACCTATTCTCATTTATTTTTTTGTAATTTCAAGCAAGAAAAAGAGTAACTTCAAAACAAACTTTATTTGCTTGAAAATGAAAATTGAAGAATGGAGAAAAGGTCAAACAAATACCACTTAATATGGTCCTTTCATTAGCAAAGAAATAAAAGGGCTGCTTTCAGTTCCAACCTTTTCTTATCAATTTGTTCAGTTGTCTATTTTGGTCAACAACCAACACTTAACCAAATTATTTAAACCCCATGTGATTTGAGATTTGACAATGCTGCTTGCAAAAATTAAATTGAATATATATTTTGTATCTTACTCTTATGATATAATATTAAATTTATAAGCATCATTATTAGTTAAGGAAAATGTGAGGAGGCACAGGTATGATGCTTGTAGTTGACCTTTTACCAACTTTTGGCCCAATAAGTACCTATTATGTCTCTTGAACTAAAGGCTCTGGTCAAATGTACAAAGCCACATGTTCTTATAAAGAGGCTTGGTATGACTTTTAGAGGTCAAATGAACTGATATTGAATTTTTAGATTTGAATGTATTCTTTCGGTATTCAAGAACTAATTAACACATGCACTGGATTTGAACAAGTATTACCGTAGACAAGTGTAAATTTAGATTTGTAACAGATTTATATTAAAAAGTCTAAGGAGATTAACATGTGATGCAGCGAAGTACTATTCGAGTACTCGCAAAGAACCCGAGAAGTAGCAAGAGGTTTGCTTAACGGAATATCATTGAGCCTAGGACTTGATCAATCTTATGTAGAAAAAGATTTGGAATTTAACTCTGGTTTACAAATTTTTGTTGTGAATCTTTACCCCTGTACGAAAGTATCAACAACAACAAGTAAACTGAAGAACTTTTATTCAAACTTAAGCCTCAATAGTCGGCTTAGATTATATCAACAATAGTATCCAAAATGTTACAAGGTTAGATTAATGTCAATGAGACAATAATCATACAAATACAAAGAAGAGACAAGATCAGTGAAATGATCAAAGAGAAGAGAAGAGAAGAGTGTGTGAGAAAATGACTGCACACTCAAGTGTGTATAACCCTAGATTAAAGGACTTATTAAATAGGAGATTAAGTTACACTAAGACCCCTCTAACGGCTATAAATGACTCATCAGCAGAAATGAGAATAGCTTCAGCAGAAACGAGCATCTTGGAACTTTAAACCTTTTATTCTTTGTCCATGATTAACCCCTGTAATAATCCTGCACTGAACATAACTTGAAAGCCATTAGCAATTGATAGAATGACATGTTTGCCACAGATTAATACCCTAAAATTTAACATTCCCCCTTAATCTGATGAGCAAACATATCAAACAATATCAATTTTTCACACAAGAATTTATGCTGATAAACAGGGAGGTTTTTATTAAGTATGTCTGCAGTTTGGTTTGAAGAGCCAATCTTTTTGGCACTTATAACACCTCTTGCAATTTTTCCCTGATGAAGTGGACATCAATTTCAAAGTGTTTTGATCTTTCATGGAAAACAGGATTGACAGCAAGTTGTAAAGCGGATTTGTTATCACAAAAAAGATTAACAGGAAGATTGATATCAACTTTTAGATCCTTTAAGATTTTTGAATCCAAATGATTTCACAGGCAGCAGTAGACATAGATCTATACTCGCTTCGTGGAAGATTTTGAAAGAGTGTTTTGTTTTTACTTTTCCATGAGATCAAACAATCATTAAAGAAAACACAATAACCTATGCAGATTTTACGGTTTTCTTGCATTTGGCCCAATCTGCATCACTATATCCTTCAAGATGATTTTCGAGTTGCTGAAATTGTACCTTAGACCCTTTCCTGGAGCTCCTTTTAGATATCTCAGAACATTGAGGGCACATTCTAGATGAGATTTTAATGGAGAGTGCATATATTGTGCCGGACAATGAACTGAGTATGAGATGTCAGGTCTTGTATGGGTGAGATAGATAAGTTTCCCAAGTAACTTCTGATAACCAATGATGTTGACAAGAAGGGGATCATCAGCAGTGGGAATGTATGGAAGGACAGAGTTGGGTTCCATAGGAGTAGACACAGGTTTGCACCCAAGAAGACCAAATTCTTTGAGGAGTTCAAGACAGTATTTTCTTTGGGAGAGACAAATGTCATTCCCAGTTTTTAAAACCTCAATACCAAGAAAGTATTTTAAGTTCCCCAAGTCTTTGATATGAAATTTTGATTTTAGAAACTCTTTGAATAGGTTTATCTCATCAATACAGTTTCCAGTGAGGACTATATCATCCACATAAACAAGCAGAGCAATAAACTTGTTATTCTCTGTTTTGGTGAACAGGGAATGATCATTGACAGATTGAACAAAATTATTTTCCTTTAAAACACTGACAAGTTTTTCATTCCATTTCCTGGGAGCTTGTTTTAGGCCGTATAGGGATTTGACAAGTTTGCAAACTTTATTTTTATTGTTCTCATTACAGAACCCCTTAGGGATGGTCATATAGATATCTTCATCAAGATCTCCATACAAGAAAGCATTGTTAACATTAAGTTGGAAAAGAGGCCATTTGTTTTTCACAGCTAAAGCAATAAGACATCTAACAGTAGACATTTTCACAACAGGAGAAAAGGTTTCATCATAGTCTATTCCTTCCCTTTGATTATAACCTTTAACAACTAATCTAGCCTTGTATCTATCAACTTCACCATTGGCTTTATATTTGATTTTAAAGATCCATTTGTAACCAATGGGAGTTCTATTAGGTGGGAGATCAGTTATATCCCAAGCATGATTTTCATTTAAGGCCTCAATTTCAGAGTTCATAGCATCAACCCAATTACTATCAAGGATAGCTTCTTCATAGCAGGTAGGTTCAATACTTTTATTAATACTAGAAGCAAAGCAGTAATTATCTTTGTTTAAATTAGAATAATTAACAACCTTTTCAACACCATATTTGACTTTCCCTTCTACAATAAAGTCATTAAGATTACTGGGCAACTTAGAAACTCTGGTTGACCTTCTAACAGTGTGATTCATGCGATATGGTGCCCTCAGGGTGTGTATTATCATCTATAGATGTTGCAACCGGTTCATCAATCCTAGAAGGATGACTTACCACAGTGCCATCATCATAGGATGTCACTCTCCCTTCATCATTGGGACTTATTTGTGAGTCAAAGAAATTTTTGTGATTTAAATCTTTAGGCACATAAGTTTCAACAAAAGGTTTTGATAAAGAATTTTTCATTTTGAAGGGAAAAACAGTTTCATAAAATTTGACATCTCTGGAATAAAAAAATATTTTTTGTTTCTAAGCTCAAGAGTTTGTAACCTTTTTTCTCATTTGAATAGCCAATAAAAACACTTTTTTAGGACCTACTACCAAATGTATCAGAGATGTTGAGAATGGTGGCATAGCATAAGCAGCCAAAGACTCTAAGGAGAGAGT
Source organism: Chrysanthemum makinoi (assembly GCA_910596185.1). Classification (NCBI taxonomy): domain Eukaryota; kingdom Viridiplantae; phylum Streptophyta; class Magnoliopsida; order Asterales; family Asteraceae; genus Chrysanthemum; species Chrysanthemum makinoi. The sequence goes on along the minus strand of OU343221.1, from coordinate 211,707,377 downwards.
GAAGGGTCATGTCCATACACAAGGAAGAAGGGAGACTTGCCAGACAACACAGAATAGGGTAACCTGTTTATGACATAAGCAGCAGTTAGAACACATTCAGGCCAAAGATATAGAGGTAATTCCCCCTAAAACATAAGGGATCTAGCCACATTCAAGAGATGCCTATGTTTCCTTTCTGCAATACCATTTTGTTGAGGTGTGTAAACACAAGAGGTTTGATGTAAAATTCCCTTTTCATGAAAGAAGTGTTGAAGTTTGTTATTGACAAATTCTGTCCCATTGTCACTTCTGAATATCTTAACATTGTGTTCAAATTGATTTGATAGCATATGAGTAAAGTTAACAATGGAAACATAAACATCATCCTTTCCCTTAAGCATATAAACCCAGACTGCCCTAGAATAGTCATCAACAATGGTCAAAAAATATTTGTAACCATCTCTGCTAGTGACTTTATATGGTCCCCATACATCTAGATGAACTAGTTGACCAATTTTGGTTGATTTATGTTCACTTAAAGGAAATGGTTCCCTGGTTTGTTTAGCTTTATTGCAAGTATCACAAAGATGGTCAGATTCAGAGGTTCCATCAAGATTAAGTGTGGACTTAAGTATATGTAGGACTTGGTCAGAGGGATGACCAAGTCTTTGATGCCAGAGATTTCTAGAAACATGACAAACAGAAATGCAGTTATTAGAATCAATCTTACATGTGGAATCAATATCAAACATATATAACCCATTGCATTGTTTACCAATCCCCACAATCCTTTTTTGATGTAAATCCTGTATATAGCAGTTAGATTCATTAAAGCCAACAAACATTTTATTGTCTATAGCAATCTTATGAACAGACAGCAGACTGACATTGTACTCAGGAACAACCAGAACATCAAAAAGAGTTAGGTCATTATTGACTTTTAAATCACCAAATTTAGTAATTAAGTCCTGAGTACCATTGGGATGACCAACGGTTAGACCAAGATTTGAAATATCAACAACATTAGTTAAAAATTTTGCAGAAACAGTCATGTGCTGATTTGCACCAGAGTCAACAATCCAACCAAGACTTATGTTTCCAGATAAGGTTTTAGTGTTGTTGTTAAAGAATTTATCAAAGTTTATATTAAACTTGACACTGCCATTAAAGAATGTTCCTGAAAAATTTTTACCTGCTACGTTGGCATTAGCAGAAGACACATTGTTGTCATTAAGCAGACTCATAAGTCTGGAGAGCTTTTCATTAGACAAAGAGACAGGAGAGTTGCTAGTTCCATTATTAGTGGAAAGATTAGTGTCAGCAGAAACATTGTTACTGCTGAAGGGTTTGGAATTAAAATTCCTTTTAACATATCCATGGATAACCAACCGATCATAACATCTATCAACAATGTGACCAGGTTTTTTGCAGTTAGTACATTTGAGATTCATGTTTGGTCCTCTGTTGTTTGAGCTGTTACCAGCATTAAAACCAGAATTTTTAAAATTGTTGTTGTTAAATCCTTTTTGTTATCAAAAAATTTTCCACCATCAGAAGTTTTTGCAGCAAAAGCTGTAGCATTGGGTTTAGCAGAGCTATTCCCAGATGAAACATTTCTGTGAGATTCTTCTCCGGAGACAACAGAGAAAGCAGTTTTGACATTGGGCAAAGGATCCCTGGTTAAAATATTGCTTCTGATGGGAACATAGGAGTCATCAAGACCCATAAGAAATTGCATTAACTTGATTAGCTGATTGTGTTTTTCAAAATGTTTTGCAGCCTCACAAGTGCAAGGAGGCAAGCTAATCTTACAATCAAATTGTTTCCATAAAGAGTTAAGGTTGTTATAGTAATCAGCAAGAGAGGACCCACTTTGACTAAGAGAGTTTATATTTTTATGCAAATTAAAGATAGCCGAACCATCAACCTTATCATAGATATCTTTAAGGTCATTCCACATTTCATAAGTAGTTTTAGCATATATAGCACCAGCAAATAGTTCAGGGCTGAGAGAGTTAAGAATCCAAGTAACCACAACAGAGTTACAAGTATCCCATTGATTAGCAAGACTAGGGTTTGAATCATCTCTTATGCAAGTACCATCAATAAACCCTAACTTATTATGGTTCCTTAAGGCAAAGGTCATGGCCATGTTCCATATTTTGTAATTTTCAGTTTCAGTGAGTTTGATAGTAATAATGGGTGTACCATTTGTGTTATTGGGGTGTAAATACAAAGCATCACCAAAGGTTAAGCTTTTCTCAGTGGAAGAGCCACCACCAATATTATCATCACCAATACCCATAGTAGAAACAATAAGACAGACAGATAAGATAAGATAGACAAGGCACATACAGAAATAAAGACAAGAGCAGATAGACAGATAAAGAAATAAATAAGACTTTGTAATTAAGAAACAACAAGCACCAAGCCTGTGAACTGGGGTAAACCAGAGTAGGTATTCATACCACTCAGAGGTAGCAGATCAAGATGTTAGTTTACCCGTTTGCACCCACAAAGACTTAAGTACTGTTTGTTTGAAGAAGAGATTAGACTTAGACTTACAGAGCAATATGCAGCGGAAAGAACAAATCACAATAAGAAATAACCAGTGATTATGCCAATATCAATAACCACAAACGACCAAGTTGTTGCTGAAGAGATGTCCCCAAGTTTCCACAAAGAAACCCTTGGATGTAGAATCAATAATTATGAGCCTGAAGCTCTGATACCATGTACGAAAGTATCAACAACAACAAGTAAACTGAAGAACTTTTATTCAAACCTAAGCCTCAATAGTCGGCTTAGATTATATCAACAATAGTATCCAAAATGTTACAAGGTTAGATTAATGTCAATGAGACAATAATCATACAAATACAAAGAAGAGACAAGATCAGTGAAATGATCAAAGAGAAGAGAAGAGAAGAGTGTGTGAGAAAATGACTGCACACTCAAGTGTGTATAACCCTAGATTAAGGGACTTATTAAATAGGAGATTAAGTTACACTAAGACCCCTCTAACGGCTATAAATGACTCATCAGTAGAAATGAGAATAGCTTCAGCAGAAACGAGCATCTTGGAACTTTAAACCTTTTATTCTTTGTCCATGATTAACCCCTGTAATAATCCTGCACTGAACATAACTTGAAAGCCATTAGCAATTGATAGAATGACATGTTTGCCACAGATTAATACCCCAAAATTTAACAACCCCCCTTGCCCACAACTGGAACTTGCAATAGGTATGCCTCCTCATTCAGATCATGGCCTCTTTACTCTCCTCATCAACAACGGTGTAGGTAGACTTCAGATTAAACATAAGGGAAAATGGTTCAATGTGAATGACACGCTTCCTAACTCGTTTCTAGTTAACACCGCAGACCAACTAGAGGTACGTATGTCTTTCTATGAACCAACGTTGACTTGGTGTATAGGGACTTTTAAGTAGAGGTGGCAATTATAACCCAATCTCTTCATTAATGGGTTGATTCGGGATGTTTTTACTTAGGGTCACTGGCAAAATAATTAAAAAAGGTGGGTCAGACGGAAATGGGTCAACAGTTTTGAAAAAAATATATTTAAAAAAAAAAAAAAAAAAAAAAAAAAATTGTTGTTGAACCAAACCCGTCCATTTGGATCCGTTTACAACTTGCCCCCGCTACATATTTTTTCAGTCTATTTTTTAGCCTTATATCAATGGGTATTGATGATGTTGCTTTTAGTTCGCAGATCTTTAGTAAGGGGAAGTACATGAGTGTGGAGCATCGTGCAGTGGTAAATAATGCCGTCACGAGGATATCAGTTGTTATGGCAAATGGGCCAGCACTGGATACAGTTGTTAGACCGGCTTATAAGTTAGTGGATGAAGAAATGTGCCCGGTGGCATATGTTCCCATGAAGAACAAGGAGTATCTTGAGATGCAGCAAGGCAACCAGATTGTTGGGAAAACATGTTTGCAACGGATTCAAGTATGAAAAATAAATGTGTATGCATTTTTTGAGATGCCAATGTGGCAACGTCAGGCACTACTCAACCTATTATCCCCCAAGTTTTAGTGTATATTTACCAGCAAAAAGGATAAGAATACAAGAGTGTAAACTTTTTGTGTACAAATAATTGGTGCACTATGTTTGTACATGTATATTTATCAAGTAATTATACAATTTTACTAAATGAAAGATATCTTGTATGATCATTAGCAGCTTCTTGATTCCATTTTGGCTTCATCTATGATGACGACTGCCTAAAACACTTGTTGCTTTGTGAACACATGATATTTGGTGGTACGTGAAGATGGTAATCATATGTGGAATCATTTGGTACATGTTTAATCAATGCGATCATTAAACTATCATATGCTAGTTTATGCTAGTTGTGCGTTGAGCATCCGAAGATGAGTTTTGTTCAAGTATTAGACGAATCACCTAATCTCAACTCCATACCTTCGAACTACACCTACTTTGCAAACTCTAATGAGCCCCCGGCTTCAGAGCTTCAAGAATCTGTCCCTGTCATTGACTTTCGTTACTAACCTCTACTGATCCTGATCAACGGTCTAAAGTTATCAAAGAGCTTGATCATGCCTGCAAAGACTGGCGCTTTTTTCAAGTACCTGTTATCTATCTTCAGTCCGTCAGTTCATATATGTGTTTCTTTTTACCTCTTTCGATGATTTTTAAAAACTGTTTAGGTTATCAATCATCGCGTGCATGAGTCTTTGATGAAAAAGGTTATAGAAAAATCAAACGAGTTTTTTTAATATGACTGACGAAGAGAAGAAAGATTTTGAAGAAAAAGATGTTTTTGATCCAATTAGATATGGAACAAGCTTCAACTCTAATAAGGATGAAATTTTCTGCAGGAGGGAATTTCTCAAGGTTATAGTACATCCCGTGTTTCACCCCCCGAATAAGCCTTTAGGTTTAAGGTAATTAGCATATTTCTTCCGTGATACCATTACATGTTTAAGTTGCATATTGTTCTACTATGTTCATGCTCCAAGATTATCTTATTTTTGTAACAGGACGGCATTTTTGGTATCTGACTTTCAGTCATGGTAGTGTAACTTAAGAAAAAATCTGTATTTGCTCTGAAAAAATAATCAAGAATGGCAAAAGAAGGCCATAGATTGATAAGAGTTCTTTTAATGGCAAAACAGAAACAAAAGGGTTGCTTTCATTTCCAACTCATTCTTATCAAGAGTGTGTTTTGTCATCTATTTTAGTCAGCACACACACTTAACAAATATTTGAAATCTCATCCAAGTTGACTATGCTACTTCAAATAACCAATTGACCATAGACATGGGTGGAGTAAAATCTGTGAAACTGAGATTTTTTTTTTGAAGTTGATATTAAAATTAAACTCCAAAATACATCCTTGTGGTTTACCCCGTTTCGCATTATACATCCCTCTCGCAAAAGTTTCAACAGATACATCACTCCGTTAGTAAAAGTTAGCCTATATACATCCACAAGGACGAACGGTGCAAAATTTGTATCGTTAACTTGGACACGTGGCAGTTAAGTAAGGTTAATTGTGTCATTTTGTGTCCCAGCTACTTCACCACTCTTTTAATATCTTTTTCACTCAATCCCAAATCATAAACACAATCAAAAACACAAAACCCAAATCAGAAACACCATCAAAAACACAAATCAAAGTGGTTTATTAACATCACAAGGGGGGGTCAACCCCGTTGACTGGTGGGGTTTCAGGTCAACAGATTGGTTTGACTCAATTTAATGGAAGAACAACTATTGGAGGAGTGACCGGAAGGGGGATTTCGGGACGCCAGGAACGGCTTATCGACGTGGTGGCCGGATTCAGAATACACCGCCGCCTGATGGTGGTGGTGGTGGTATCAGGCGAGTCAGAGGTGGTCGTACTGCGTCTCGGGGTGGTTTACCTGCTTGGTATCCGCGTACTCCTCTTGGTGATATTACACTCCGAGACGCAGTACGACCACCTCTGACTCGCCTGTTAGAAATTGGTATGGTTTGTTTAGAAATTGGTTTTGTTGATTGTGGATCGATGTGGATCGATTGATAATAAAGGGAATCTTGATTCTTGTTAGGGTTTGGTTATAAATATGGTGTTAAGATTGTGATTATGTTTTGATTATATAAATGGGGTTTGTTAGTATGCTTAGTTATAATTTGGATTATTGGTTATTGTTAGCAAGTATTCGTAAATGATTGTGTTTCTTGATTTATCTATTTGTTCCATATTAGTTTATCAGTCATATTGTAATGTGGTATGTCTTAAATGTACCTTTATTGACTGTGATTCATAGTCCACTGTTTCCATTTAGACTTGATAGTTGATACAGTTTGTTTAATCAAATATGGGATGAATTGACTTGATAAAATGTTTGATTGCGGTAAATATAGAAATGAGTTTAGTTTATTTTATTTTAGTTTAATCATGGGTTTCCCGTTTTTGATTTGTGTTTTTTATTGGTGTTTTTTATTTGGGTTTTTGATTTGTGTTTCTGATTTGGGTTTTGTGTTTTTGACTGTGTTTATGATTTGGGATTGACTGAAAAAAGTATTTAAAGAGTGGTGAAGTAGCTAGGACACAAAATGTCGTAATTACCTTTACTTAACTGCCACGTGTCCAAGTTAACGATACAAATTTTGCACCGTTCGTCCTTGTGGATGTATATAGGCTAACTTTTACTAACGGAGTGATGTATCTGTTGAAACTTTTGCGAGAGGGATGTATAGTGCGAAACGGGGTAAACCACAAGGATGTATTTTAGAGTTTACTCTTAAAATTATATTAAGGATGAAAAATCTGTAATAGTCTTCTCTAGAAAAATATTTGCTCCTTGATCAGAGATGTACCATCTGCATGTGTGCTTTTTAAAACCCGTAGTATGACTTTTTATGGTCAACTAGACTAAATGCGAATTCTTAGTTGATATGAATACTTTGCCATTATAATAACTAAATTACATATGCATTCAAGTCTATCTAGTATCGATAATAGAACTTGTATTAGGTTTATTCTGTAACAAACTTCGTATCACGTTTAAATTTAAGTGTTAAAAGGTTTGAAAAAAAAGTCAAACACATTAACATGTGTTGGAGTGAAGTTCTGTCTGGGTACTCGAAAAGAACCAGAGAAATAGCAAAAGGTTTGCTTACTCGGATATCATCAAGCCTAGGAATCGACCAATCTGACATGGAAAAAGATTTAAAACTGGAATCCAGTTTACAAGTATGTTTGCTCAATCTTTACCCTCCGTGCCCACAACCCGAACTTAAAATGGGGATGCTTCCTCATTCGGATCATGGCCTCTTTACTCTCATCATCAACAATGGTGTAGGTGGACTACAAATCAAACGCAAGGGCAAATGGGTCAATGTGAACGACAACATTCCTAATGCATTTCTAGTAAATACTGCCGACCATCTTGAGGTAAACATATTCGAGTTGAACCCATTGATTTTTCATGAGTTAAAGCATGTTAGCTTGAGTAGGGTACTTGGGTTAACGCCAAAACATTTTGTTGTCCATTTTTCTAGAAGTTTTTATAGTACAGTAAATGCTTAACTTTTGGTAAAATCACTTTCAAAGCAAATTTAAGTTTAGCAAAAATATGATTATGGGTTTGTGAGTGTTAAAAATAGAGTTTGATGAATTTCAACCTATTTGACATGCTCTATCTTACCTAAATGTATTTCTTGGACTCATTTATGTTATAACAAGACCCAAATCGACCACTTTATAAGCAAATGGGTCGCAACAGTCACCTCTAATTTGAGGCTAATTTGTGTAGATATTCAGTAATGGGAAGTACAAGAGTATAGAGCATCGTGCTGTCGTGAACAATGCAGTCACAAGGATGCTGTAGGTATGACACATGGACCGTCCCTGTATGCAGTGGTGAAACCGGCTCATCAGTTGGTGGATGAAGAAATTAGCCCGGCATCATATGTTCCAATGACCTACAAGCAGTATCTAGATTTGCAACAAAACAGCCCAATCGATGGGAAAAAAATGTTTAGACCGGGTTGGCGTACATGAGTAACTGTATATGCATTTGTGTACGTGATTTTAGTCCAAGCAGTTTGTCAACGCTTGTTATTTAGAGTTAATAAGTAACTTCTGCTTCATTGTCAAGTATTTATCAATATAAAAGAAATGTTGCATTATTGTATGTCTGAAGTCTTGTTTGCTAATGTTTTTGTTTTCAATGTTAGCATCTATCTTTATTAAAGCATAACCTGGCCTGGATAACATATGTGCTAAATGGACACCTTTTGAGTGAGTATAATTACGTATCTTTTGATGTGGAGAGTCTACTTATTAGTGGCAACCACAGAGCATACGGAGAGCATACGATAAATAATTATACACACACCCAACCTTAGCTCTTGATACCGCGTGTTGTGTAATGTGACACCGGATTGAAGTAAACACGCAACTAAAATGTGAAATACTATAAAAGATGACACACGGATTTGACGTGGAAAACCCCAAGAGGGTAAAATCCACGAGCAAAGAAAGATACGTTTTAATATGATGAAAATTAGAAATTACACTTTTCTCTAAGGATAAAACATATTTATATTTCTTGTGAATAGGAAATATTTCACAAACTCTCTAATTAACTCAGAGCTACACAAGAAGAATTTTGTATGGGTTTAAAAAAATGAGAGGGAATATAGAATGACGCAAACTTCATTGCCTTTTATAAGCTACATTTAGAACCAAATGACCAAGTGCCAAAATCTTTCATTTCATTATTCAAGAGACAAATTGCCTTTCATATTTAACAATTGCTGTTTTGTGAACAATGTGATCATTATACTATCATATAATGATACAAGTGGTATCATATCTAACAATTATTGCTTTGTGAACAATGTGATCATTATACTATCATATAATGATACAAGCTGTTTTATTAATTACTGAGTATAATTTTATTAATTATCATATAATGATACATGTGGTTTTATTAATTATCATATAATGATACAAGTGGTTTCATATTTAACAACCGTTGACTATTTTCCTTGTATTATTTAAACACTAGCTTAGAGACCCGTTGACACCGGGTTATTTTTTAAAGAAATAGATAAATGAGATGATAATAAAAGTAATAATGTAAATTTGTTAAAATTAAAATATGTGTGAGTCACAATCGATTTACAACCATCGCGTTGCCAATCTAAAATAGATTGACTCGAACATAAAATGATGTGTGATTTTAATGATCACTTGAGTTGCTAACAAACCTTGTAACATTAAAAATAATGAACCATAGTATAATATAACGTGATTACACCAATGATGCATACATGATACAACATGAACCTTGTTCAAAGACCTTCAAGTACTTCTTTATACACGACATTTGTTGTGGTTTTGGAGAGATTACCATCCTGATCACAAACGACAACCTTCAAACCCCACTTGCTTTTTACTCTTGTATCAAAGACGGCGCATAGTCTTCATGAAAATGAGAAAAAATCTTTATAGTATAAGATCTGGTAGCATTAGATGACGTATCACCAAACACCCACCAAAGCAGAATGCATGTCCACTTTTGACCTTCATATGGTACATAATGATTATAGACTAAAAACATTATGGAAACCATCTTCTTTGAATTGCGAAGCTTTCTCTTTAGTAGAAACAGTTCTGATGACAGTCGCACCAAGCTTATTTTCCCATTGGCATAGCAAAGATCCAACCCCACCTGCTGATATGTGTCCTTCTTCAACCTGTATATATAAATGACACCTATTATACAGTAAAAAAACAACATCATTTGATTCGTTTTAATAGATAGAGATCTGAATCAACGGTTCATCGATAAATGGGTTCAAATGCAATCTATATGAAGTTGTTATAAATACCATTGAATTCAAAGGAAGTCATTACCAAGAGAGTCAAAGAGGAGGCTCAGTCTTGAAGACACTTTTGATTCTTCAAGATATACCACACTTGATTAATATAGATACCCGATGAAACTATGATGACTATGACGCATCTACAGATTCATTGTAATGGCTACTCAAAAAAGCAAAAAGTTTGATATGTCGCATTTTGTTAGACGTTAAAACGGTACATAACTCCAAATTGATGTTATTTTCGCTATTCTAATTTAGGTTATGTTTGGAGTTTTGCTTCAGCAACCAAAACAGCCCTTAATAGCCCATAATATCATGTTAATGATGCCAAAATGGCTACTGTATTACTTTTATTACTGGTTATAGAGCACATAACTTTGAATACACTCAATGCAAGGAAGCGGTTATTCCAATAAGCAATCCAATACACACCCTATAAGAAGTTGCAATAAGAAATCTGAAATAGCACTCAAATGTAGTTAATTTAATAAGCAATCTCATACCACCCGTATAAGCAATTATTCTAATAAGTAATCTCAGACAACCCCAATAAGCATTTTCTATAATAAATCCCAGGCAACTCCTGAAATTATTTATTCTAACACGGGATACTTTTTCCTTGCGATCTTTAGCGGAAAATGTTTATCGATAGAGTAATTATCAAACTTGGTATGATAACCTTGTTTCCAAAATGTGTTCCGTTAATTCTCACAATCTTTAGCTTATAGACCCGTGAAATTACGGGAATCTTAAAAAAAATTAGTGATTAAAGAGTTACGTGTAATATCATACAATGTTACTGCAACTAATACTCTCTCGTACAATATTCATTGTAAAGTTCAACCATAATATTTTATTGTGTAAATAGAAAAAATCTTAATTATTGGAATGATGTTGTAATCAAATCAATATTGTAAACGTTTCTCGCACACTCAATATAATGTGTTGAAAGTAATACTTTGACACCAATGACACTCATGTATATAATAGTCCTAAACAATACGTGATCAACATAGAACACTCAACTTAATGAGAAAGAATTGTGGCCACATATTTTAAATAAAAAAAAAGAAATAATAGGGAGATGCATCTACTTTTATGGATGCATCTAATATTTGTGGTTGTGGTTTCTTCTCATCTTCTTATCTTAATTATATTTCTCATTTGATCTTACCTCATAGTCCTAAACAATATGTTATCAACATATCAACTGATTCTTTGTTTGTTATCAATCATCTCAAGTTATTAACCATGTAACTTTAACTGCATAGCATATTCAAGAGACTATTAAACAATACTAATTTTGGTAGACTGTAATCAAGTCGCTATTCATGATACACATGTAAATTTTAGGGAAAAGAAATACTCCGTACTAAAATTATTACCATATTTAATCGTCAAGTCACATGGGATCCCTATACTAACATAACATGTATTGGATATCTAGTTCTAACAAAACCCACCCAAAGAAGTACAATTTTTGACATAGTAAATATGAGATAATAATCACATTAACATCCATAGTACTCAGTAACTATATAGAAAGAACCGTCTGACTTCATCTTTCTGAAGAAGAAAAACAAAACACCGTCATTAGAACCATGCATACACATGAAAGCTCCGGTTTTTTTTAAAACTAAAATGCTATATTTTCTATAACTAAATAGTGAGCCTATGAGTGTTTTGTTAAGAATTTCACCTATCCCTCTGCATCTCTTTAAAAAGGTTATTGTTTGTTCCACCATTCCAGATATTTCAAACGCATCAAGCAATATGTTAAAAGTTTTTTGCATTGACCTAAAACAAAACAAAACAAAAATGATAGACAAATGTTAGGAACACGGTTCAATTAATTTGTCGTCTTCATACCAGTAAAATGATATATCCATTAGAGGATTGAGATCTTAATATTAGCAAAACTAAAGTAAAATACATGGTATAGTTAGCCATGGCTTAACTCTGAAACTGAAACACACCTTACACCAGCATATAGCATCTCATAAAAAATAGCCAGTGCTTCTCCTTCCCTTCGAGCTTTCCCGTAAGCAAATGCAACTATCCGAAACCCAACAACTCTATAATAAATAAGAAGCATGAAATTGTGAAGGTAAGAAGATGCAAAGGAAATAAAGATGGAAAATTTAGCTCATGAAGAAAAAGCAGATGGTGAATGAATACTTTTACCCTTGTTCTTTGTATGGTATGTTTCAAGCCATTTTTTCACTATCCATCTATGGGAAACAGAACTCACATTGAATAGTATAAAACCTTATATGCGTTTGACTAAGTTGAATGTTGTAAAAAATCTCAATACGTTATTTTAACCACCCAGACCTGTAATGATCAAGACATTCCTTACAGCTAAAAATTTATTAGGGAAACATATATCTTAGTCAATTTGCAAGAAAGATAATAAATTACATCATGAACCAAAAAATAAATGTAAACTGATCTCTGTGTAACTAATGGCAAATTGCACATGTGAAATTGATCGGCGAAATGGAAACATAGATAAGAAACAATACCTTGGCATCAAGATATGAGCTGTAATGGTACTGCTTCAATTCCATCTTTCTGCACACATAGTTAATGTCAGAAACATGATATCTATATCAACAAATGGTTAATTATGATATTACCCATTTTTAACATCATAAAATTTCACAAAATGGTTGGCGAAATATACCTTGGTAGAAAGCAAGGGTGCTCTTTCTCGTGACATCAGGAAGGTAATAAAAGCAGAAGCAATCATCGATACTTGGACAATAGAAAATCCAGCTGCATAAATTATATGAACATTCAAATCTTATATGACTCTTGTATGCATAAATTATAAGAACATCCATATAAGCATGACCCATTGACTGCACCAATAGTGTGGGATGCTCCCCATTTCTCAAAATGGATTCAAAAGAACCAACTTCAACACTGCATGCAAACAAATACATTAGTAGGAACTGAGTATGACTAATTGGTCTTGTCATGTTCAGTGCATGCACTCAGAACGCTTTTAAAGACACAAAGACAGAGCCAAATATATCAAGATTTTTTTTGTAGGTGACTGAATTAAAGACACAAAGACAGAGCCAAATATATGAACCTGAACTTAAAATCAGAAAATAGACGGATTATCATCATTCAAAAAGAGATATTAAAAAATCCCTAATTTTTTAAAATGATTCATTATAAAACACGCATAACATAAACTAACCATTAAATCCTGAAAAACCTGTTTCTGGGTAGGTATTGCAGCAACCTGAAAAAACACACAAATTGAAGAAAAAAAAACACCCAAATCATATATTAATATATAAATATAATTAAATAACCTAAACAAAAATCAAGCACCTTTCTTTATAAACTGAATCAAAGGGGGTGCAAAAGCATCATGTCATGCAAGGGTCTCTCTTATAAAACTACTAATTTTCTATGTGACCTAAAGCCAATGGCATGTCTCTCGTATACCTTGACACAAAAAACAGTTCGTTATTCCTGCTAACCAAGAATGGCTGTTTGATTATTGTCGACGCTCATAGCAATTTGGAGGGTTGTATGGTTTAATTAATTCATATTTTCTATTTCACTCCCATTTTTTACGAAGTTAAGCAATTCATTAACCAAATAATTTTTACCTTCCTTAACCACTAAGTGGAGCATTGTGTCACCATTAATGTATAAAAGAAGATCAGATTCTTTATAAACCCTCACTATCCATCGAATAAAACTACATACAGAATAAACATAAAAACAAATAGTATTACTGTGAATCAGTCACACCAACTTACCTTCCTTTGAGAGACACATTACAATCGTGCTTTCACAGTGGAGCTGCACCTTCAAGGTCTGCAAGGTGAAATTTAGCATGAGTGATACCAAGTCGGGAATGTGAAATTTACATGGCTGAAACGAAAAACTTAACCCCGATATTGATACCACATATTGACACCACAATGTGTGCGTAACCGACCAAACTGAATAATAATAAGAGTACTCATAAATCAAATGAAAATAAGAATTAGAAAACTGAAACTAACCATTTATATACCAGCTGTGAACACTTACCAATCCAAACGAATAACCTGCAATATGCAAGAAGTCATTGTAAAATAAGGGAATTAAAAAGAAAAGCTGAAAGATTTTTAAATAAGAAAAAAGACATAAATTAATAAATTAACTTTCTGTGGGGCGTAGAACATTTAAAATTATTCTTAATGAGGCCTATAAGCTGCAGATAGAAGGTAAGTACCAAAGTAGCTGACTCAAAGCTATCGTGCTTGCCTTTTATCAACAGTTTTTGTTTGTGCCAATTAAAACAACCCAATTGACCCGTTCGAACCCTTTCGTTTTTTTACAGTTTTAAAAGTTTACCTTTGTGACCCGTTTGTGGCAATGTATTACCAAAATGAAAAAATCTTCATTTTACTTGCGCATTTTGATTATGCTAATAGTATCCTGGATTATACAACTCTAAAGTCTAAGGTTATACTAACAGTATCAAACTTACATCTGGTTGATGATTCTTCATGTCTCAACTCATTTCTAGTAAAATCTTCGAACAACCAACATTCGGAAACCACCAGCAGCTTATCACACACAGTTCATTGTAGAAAATGACATGTTTTTTTTATCATTGGTAAATGCCAAAGAGACATACCTTTTGTGATCATGACTTTAGTGATACACATTCATTTTTAATCAGAAAATGATATGCATACACCTTATTTACAAATTGAATGTCAGGACCTCATCAGATTAGAACATGATGACTATTTTAGCATACGCTATTCTCGAACTGATTATTCAAAGTAAATCATACGTACCTCAATAGTAACACCGTGATCCTCTTCCTTACTTGGTGATGGGGTATAATCCAATGGATCCACTCAGTGTAACTGACTGCAACTGACTTAGTGCAGCAGTATCCATATAAAAATAACCTGCAATCATGTATACCATGTATATATTGTTTAGATTTTTAATCAAGATAATATGACATAGGAACCCTACACTAATAAAAATGAAGCCTGTAAACTGGCACAAACTTATACCCGTTGCAATTTGAACTAAAAGCATCTTGGTTGAAACAAAGACACCAAAAAACCTGATTGAATACAAGCGACTGATTGCAGCAGGATCTGTATACAACCTGCAATCATGTACACCATGCATATACTCTTACACTTTTAATCATATAACAAAATAACATTAAAATAAGATATTTTTATAGTGGTTTCACTCCTACAATATGAAAAGATGTTAGACCGGTAGCATGAGATAGTAAGACCCTTAGGATGAAAGAAAAGAAAAGAAAGCAAGTACCGTATACAGCCAAGGGTTGTCAGACTTTGACTTTTGAAACGTCATAGTCCAATTTCCACCATTAGCAGAAACAGGGTCCTCCCACTTAGGCTCGATTTCTTTTTTGAAGCAGTAAAAGTCAGCTCCATTGGCCAGCTTGCCTGGTTTGTGAATATTGTTGTAAAGGCTGCATTTACAGAAAAAATAGATTGTAGGCATCAAACATACTTTATAATCTTTTATAGAACATATATCAAATGCCATGCTTGAATATATTAAAATACATGAGTACATCTAAGAGCTATATAAGTTCATGTTTGTAGCAATGAAGCATCAAAAGTCCTTTATCAGGAGAAATCAGCTGTGACTGATTATCGTACATCTTATAAAAAAAACTGTGTACCAGCTACTTTTCAGTTTATTTTATATATCTGACTTTATTACAGTATTCTGTTTACGTTATTAACTTGCATATAGGTATCTACATATATCGCCAAGACCAAACAAACTTTTAATACCATTTAGTTCTTTCTTATTATTATGCCATATAATGACCGATAAAGTCTCTAAATTTAGAATCATTTAGGTATGTACCAGGCAAGACCTAATGCACCAAGCTTGTTAGCATAATCACACACGTCATGGAGGCACCAAACTCATAAGAACATTAACATTTCATTTATAAACGCTTTTTGATCCATTTATTATTAAAAATGTGTTCTTTACCCGTTTCGATAGTTAATAACCTAATCCAAATCGGTCCATTTCTCATGGGATCATTGATATTACCTCACCTAAGTCGCAAACATATAAGATGACCAATATTAAACTAAGAGACACTCATATAGTATCCCACCTCTTGAAATCCCAAATCGAATGAGATATTACCTGTTTTTAGATGCATTGCATTATTTTTAAACATAAAAATTAAAACTCATTTCCCTTTTTGTAAGCAACAGTCATACATCAATCACGATCCAATATGAAATTTACCTAAACACCCATAAACAAAACAACAAATCTCTCATTCAAATTGTAAGAAATTTACCTTCATCGACAATAATGTGCGCTCTTCATAGATCCGCTTCATATGCTTCATAGCAGGATAATGAGTGAAATCAACAACCTAAAAACAATTTTAAAAAATGCAAAAAATAACGGATTTAGCTATTCAAACTTTTATCAAACACATAGTGTGCATAAAATTCATTACAAATGCATCTCAGTTCAACCTGTATCCAAATTACAACCACATGTAAAAAGAGAATAAAGAATTGCAAAAGTAGAGGATGAAGAGATGTTGTAGTATGTGATTCAAATATAATCCCTAAATTGAATTTGAATATATGCAATACTTACCGAGATGGATACCAAAAAACCCACTGGCATAGATGTTTTTTTCAAGGATGTTGAATCTGTGAATAAGATGCAATCAGTTTTATGTGTGTTTTTTGAATTGGTGAGATCATTGGATTTCAAAGTGATATCCGATGATTTTTGTAAAAGCGTTTTGGAGAAGAATACATTGGATGAGTATATCACAAAATTAAGTTGAAAGTGATTTGTGGAGACATTGAATGTTATTGAATCATTTACAAAAAAAACTGAGAAGGAAGCTTACAAAAGAAGAATAGACATGAAACGTATTTGACTTTTTTAAGTAAAAGGTCATGCATAAAAGAATTGTACTTAGAAGCTAAATATGGTAGTGCATTAAACCAATTTTTAATGCAACGTGCTTAGTAGGCTTGTACAAAAGCTTATTTTATTATATATAATAGATTTAAAGGGTATCTATAGAATTTTTTTACATTAAGTGTTGAAAATCATAAAAGATAACATTTATGTATCATCTTTGAAGACGTCCTAAAAGATATTATTTTCGTTAATGATTAGGGGTGTAAATAAGCCGAGTCGAGCCGAATTCTGCCAAGCTCGAGCTCGACTCGAATACTAAAACTTGACCTGAAAACTCAACGCGAGCTTTATATTTTGAGCTCGAGCTCGACTCGTCATATAAAACTCGATTTGAGCTCGATTATTTCCACATTTCATGCTCGAATTCGATGAATACTCGACATATCAAGCTTGGATCGACTTGATTTGTATGAAAATTAAGAAAAATTATGTATATAAAAGGGTAAAAGTGTAATTTTATCGAAGCTCGTTAAGGCTCACGAGCTTCACGAGCCGAGTATTTGGAGCTCAAAATCGACTCGAGAATATACTCGAGTAGCTCAAACTCGAGCTCGACTTGTTTAAATCGAGTCGATTTCGAGTAGTTTACGAGTCAATCTCTTTCCCAAAAGAGCCATGCTCAACTGCTCAATTGCTCGACTCCGTACATATTGTGACATGTGGCATTCTCAAGTACTTTTCCCATGGTCCACTAAGTGTCACATCAAATCTCAAAGCAATCTCTTATTTTGTTTTTTTATTAAAAGTCAACGCTCAACCGTCGGTGCTCAACTGGAGGCTTACTTTTTACTTAGGAAATTGAAAATGGTACACCAAAAGATTTACCAAATCCAAGTGATCTGACACTTTTAATTTATTTTTTTTCTTTTACCACTTTAACGTTTCAATATCAACAAAAAAACACACACTAAACACACACTAACACACACTGATGTATGCAGTTTGAAATGTACGTTCCATAACCCAAGCGGACGTTTGATCCAGATCACAACGTAGACGCAAAAAATCAAAATGGTAAGTATTCACACTTGATTAATTTTGTTTCTTACTGCAACTTAGGGTTTTGTTGCATCCCTTTTGTTGTGATTGTTTTGTAGCATCCCTTTTCAAAGTGCATGCATTTTTTTGTTTTTTAGTTAAGTTACGTTTACATCATGTTTTGTTTTATGTGAAAATTACCAAAAGAGAGGAAAAATCCATACACGGTTGTGGTTTTTTGAAGTCTTTTTTTGCCTTTTTGAGATGTTTAAGAAAAATGCATAAAAAGCTGAACATGTTTGCCTAATTTTAGTATTATTAAATGACACTGTAGTTTTCATTGTGTATTAGTCTCATTTTTATATAGAGGGTATTTGTGAGTGGGCCATTTAATAAGAGGTTTAGGGTTAGTTCTCAATTGAGACACTGTAGTGGTTCGAAACTGTAAAAACGATTGTGTGTTAGAGCTATATAGGTGTAATTAACTTGTATTCGTAGTTGATTATTCACACTTGATCTAGAAATAATGTACACTTAGCGATGAGTTCTTAGTCCTGAATACAGCGGTGTCGACGCAACCCTTCATATTGTTGACAACCTCTCTTGTCAAGATTTGGTTGTCCTCTCTTGTCAAGATTTGGTTGTCCTCTCTTGTCAAGATTTGGTTGTCAAGATGCGGAGATGCTTTTACTTGTAGATACTTGTAGTTTAGATGTCGTATGCCTGTCTTGATGAGTGCTTTTTAAAAGCCAATGATAGTGTGCTTGTAGCAAGTTGTTACTGCTTTTTAGATGTCGTATGTCTTGTTTCTTTTAACGTTTTGAATATGTTATTTCTTGTAGGCGTATGATGCTAGAGTTATCGTTAAAAGAAAATTGCATTACTTCGTACTTATGAAGGATCGATTAGACCAGCCGCGCCGTTCCATGTTTAAAGCCACATGTTTTGGACCATGGCTCGATCTTACCTATGTCGATAACGAGGAAGGGCTTGTTCATTACATGCTTCGGAAACAATTCCATCAAAAAAATGATAGCTATGATCTTCCACTTGTATACTATTTGAATGGACATTGTCTTCATTTTGGTCGAAATGAATTCTGCCTGATTACTGGTTTTAGATTTGGTATGGTCAGTTTTAGGAAATGGCGTAGTGGTGATATCCCTTTCTGTCACCGAGTTTTTCCAAACCATGTAGGGCAACATGTTAAATTAATTGATCTATTATCGGTTATTGAAGATGAAGAGCTGTTTATAAATCTGTCTGATGAGGATGCGATACGGGTTTGTCTGTTGCTAACACTTGAGGTGATATTCATGGGTAAAGACTTGGGGTCTATCATTGATGATATTTTTCTGAGGATGGTCGAGGATCTTGATGAATGGAATGCATTTCCATGGGGGGAACTTGTTTGGAGGCAGCTTTATGAGTCAATTAGAAATGTCTCTTCAAATCATCCAGCGGTTTACCGTAAAAGAATTTTTCATAAAGAATCCAACGATGTTCCTACCTATAGCTTGAAGGGATTCGTTGTTGCTTTCAAGGTTACCACTAAAAAACTTTGCTATCATTAGTTTACTGTTTTTTTCCTGTAATGGAAGGGGTTCAAAATTATCTTCATATGTTTCTCGTCCTTGTAACTTATATTTGTTGTGTTAACTTTTTGTAGATATGGATCATAGAGAGTGCTGATACGAGTAAAAGTAAACAGTGGTGGAACAAGGCTCCAGGGGTGATCCCAAGAGCACTTGCATGGTCGAAACACACACCATTTAGAAAGACTGATTATTTCGACCAACTTTTTGACAAGGTAAATATATATAGTTTTTAATTGATTGGTTAACTTTAAACATATACACAATTTTAGATACCACATAACTTATATATTTTACCTAGGACTCGAAACCAAACGTGATTATCCCAACAAGCTTTGAGGCTGAAGCTGAATGGTTGACACGAAGCATTGAATTTTTCAAGTGGTATACCCCGAGAGCGCCGCCTGTTGCAAAAGGGGGACCCTGGGATGAACATTTTCAGAAAGTGGCCGCGAAAAAGGCTAGGCAGAAAGTGGTATACCCCGAGGGTTATTCAATGGAGAGCATGGGTAAAGAGGTAGAAGTTGTTTCTGTTGAGGAACGGGTTAAGGCTTTGGAAGCCCGCACTTTCAAACTTGAGACTATTATTCAAGTTAGTTTTTTACCTTTAGCAATTGTTGACCAAGTTACATTGTTATCAAACAATTACCATGTGGTATGCTAATACGCGGATTTTGTTTCGAAATACTTTATTCTGCAGGTTATAACGAGTGACAAAGACAAAATGAACGAAGAAACCTATGAAAAGGTAACTATAAATTGTATTAATGTGAGTATACCTTTAATTCTAATGTTCTACTAATAAGTGTTAAACACTTTTGTGTGAAGGTTTATGGAAACAAAGTTAACACAGTTGATGGAGACAAAATGAAAAAAGATACATATCAAAAGGTAATTGTAAATGGTATTTATGTGAATATACCTTTCATTCTAATGTTCTACTAATAAGTGTCAACCACTTTGGTATGTAGGTTTATGGAGACATAGTTAACACACTTGATGGAGAACAGGTAATTTAATGATCTTTTGTTCTGTTCTTATTTCATTTATGATATAATTAAGAACTTGCGATAATAAAATTTTGTCAACCTTTTTCATATCATTCACAGGCTGTAGATCTTGCTAATTAGTATTGCAGTCAAGTGAATGATTTTTTCAAGTTGTTTGATATGCCATTTGTTGATGTGGATGACAAGGTTGATGGATTGGAAAACGTCTCAAAAGGAAAACTTGAGAAAGCTGAAAAACATGAGGAAGAGGAGGAGCAGAGGGACAAGAGTCTGAAGGAGAGTGTTGAAGTTGAAAATAGAAGGAAGCTTATTGAGAAACTGAATTCACCTCCCATGAAAAGGTCTCTGGAGCAATGTGAAACAAAGAAGAGGAGGCTTGAACATGTTCCTAGGTCACCCTATGTCGAGAAGCTATTATGGTTGAGAAGTTATTAGAAGTCAAACCATGGGTAGAGGTATGAGAAATGATTCATTTGCTTTGAAATATGAGTCAGTAGTTAACCGTAAACGTGTAAACGTATTATTACATGAATGATCTACCTTGTCTTTATTTTGTTTTCTTTTTAGGTTCTAGAACGACCATACCAAAACATCGAGAAAATTTATGTTAGCTTTGAAGTTGATCGGTTTCTGGTTAGGGACGGGTGGCGTAACTGTGTGTTCCCTTGGTCTGATATCGTTGTTGATTGTTATTTCTGGGATTGTTTAATCGGTTTCGAAGATAATCGTAAAGGATGGCGAAGTGATGAGGTAAAGCAAAATTTATTTACTTTACTTAGTTTTTTTATAAAACATGCTTTTGGTTGTCTCTGCCTGCCAATTGATTTTAAGTAATTCTTACATTTTAGTGTTACATGAGATACTAGATATAAGTATCATTAATCCATCATTTACTTTAAGCACTTTAGGTATTTTAGTATAACATCCACCAAATCCATTAAATTTTTTCTCAAATGACATTACTATTTGTTAAAAAAAAGTGTAGTGTAGCCACAGAGAAGAGTATATTATTCATGACTTCAAAACTTTGCTGCTTTTAGTAGTACAGATTTTACAAGTCTCGATTAACTTCAATTTTTTCTTGTAGACAACATTTTTTTGAACCAGTGGTGATCTTATTTGAGAATTGCATTTTGTGAAATTGGTGGATGTTATGCTAAGATGCCTAATTTACTGGAAGTATTTTGATCCAACTTTTTATTTTGAGTTTCCCCTCGAAAATCCATTGCCATGACGACGTAGCAATGGGTGTTGGTGTAAGCCATTGTACATGTTACGTCGTCATGGGAATGGGTTTTTGAGCAGAGGCTAAGAGTGGGAAGGTGTGCCAATGATGCTTGTCTCGTAACACTATCTTACTTGATATCTAGTACACGTAGAGAAAATGAAAAGCACAGTTTTTTTATAAATGACTGAATATATTTGTTGTTTGTTTTACCTACAGCACATTGATCTTTGGATTAGCTACATGTGGCATACCAGACCATCAGATATGGACTGGTCTATGGTAAGCTGCTTTTTCCTACCATTACTGATGAACGGAAGGATGCCTGTCTGGTACGCAAACAAAGAAACGTACCCTCTGGGTTGGGGTGATGTTGAACGAGTTTTCATTCCCATAAATCAGCCAGAAACACATTGGTCCCTTGCTGTGTATCAGATCCAGACCGGTCGAGTTACATTCTATGACAGTGGACCTGTATATGATCCTGAAACTCGTCCATTCTATCTGAGTGTGAGGAAATGTCTAGAGACTAGGCTTCCGGAAGTGTTGAAAGAGGCATGTGTTTTTTAGAAGAAGGGAATTGATCCTATGACCTATAGGATTACTTTTAACAATGCTATGAATGTTCCCAAGCAGGGTGGATTGTATGATGATTGTGGTGTGTGGGTCTGCATCTTCTTATTCAGGTTAGCGATCTTTTTAATTGACTATCTGTCATGTTATTATGAATGTAATGTTGAACGTAAAATAGGTGTACTAGTTGGAAGTGGTATTCTAGGGTGTCGATTGATATATTTGGAAGTGGTATTCTAGGGTGAATGCATTGCTAAAGTAGGACTATAACTGTAATATGAAACGTAAAACATGTTTACTAGTTTATCAGCTACATTAGGAAGTGCCAGAAATGTTAGATCAGTATTGCTATAGTAGGTGTCCACTCAAAATCACACTCTTAACTGAAGCTTATAAATGTACAGGTTAGGGAATGGCAAACTTTTGGATGTGGATAATCCAGTTCAGGCTGCATTGGCGTACCGTGAGAGAATGGTTAGGTTTTATTACAAGCACAAGATCCATATTGGCTGAATGTTTTATGTGCTTGTTTTATTAAACATTTGGTTGTCGAATTTGTAAACAATTGTATGGTTTATGGGTCTAAAACACGTATGTATGGTTGTCACTTTTGTGTTTTGTAAACAATTGATAACTTTGGCACAAGATCCATATTTGGCACCCTAGTTCAATGTATGTATTCCTCCTGGATAACTTTGGCACGCATGTTTCTCTATATATTTGCTGCTCTTATTTTTCTAAATTGTTTTGTATTCCTCCTGGATTTCATGACTAATAAGGTGCATGATGATATAGGAGAACTAATACTTATTATATGCAACATAAGCAGTAGCAAACAAGGTTCAACATTAACATTTCCAAGAGACCCAACCAAAAAAAGGAAAGTATCTTACATAATTCCACAACAACCAAAATAAGGAAAGTAGCAACACATCTAATGTCTCCGCTAGTTGATCTTACGGGTCAGCCAAGTTAATAGGATCAAAGCTTTGCACCATATCAATCTCCATCGATGGTAGTTCCCTACTTGAGCTTCCTCTATTAGATACATTTCCCTACAAAGTTTGAACATTTGTGAGATTTCTTTCTTTGTTAGTTACCAAGCAATTTTTTTTTGAATACAAATATTAGTCGCTTACATTCTTTTTCTTTGGCAATGGTTCCCTGCATGCCGTTCGCCTGTGTCCAATGGATTGGCACCTTGAGCACCTTACCAGAGTTGGTTCCTCTCCTTGAGATCTAACACGATCTTTGTTTTTGGGTCTTCCAGATTGACGCATTACCAATATTGGTGGCTTCACAACTTGCAAGCCATTAGGAAGTTCCCAACTTGACATTTCTACTACAGGATAAACCAATCCTTGGTACGTACCTTGCAGTATTTTTTTCTTGAACCAATCAAAAGCCAAATGATTACAATCAGACAATCTAAGAACTCTAGTAACCGCTATCGCATGACCACTTGGTATGCCGGAAAGTTGCCATTTACGACAAGTACATGAATTACTAACTAGATCCACGGTATGCTGTTTTCGACGATCATCTACCATGTAAAGTTTAAACTGTTCAATCCCATACACAACCCAGTTAACGCTCTTCAACATTCTGTCCTGTACTTTCGCAACAACCCAATCACTAAGTTCTCCCTGGGGTGCATCTGAAATAATGTTTACAAAATAAAATAATAGTTCTTTTCATCTTATATTGACTAAGAAGGAAAAAAAACATATTTTAAAAAGTCCATTACCTTCATATTTGTGTCGACGGTCACAATACCAACGTTGTAAAAGCTTTCTGTACCACTCCATAAGCATTGTTATTGGTACTTTTCTCACATCCCTTGTTAATGCATTTATTGACTTTGCACTGTTTAAAGTCATGTAGTTGTATCGATTACCAGTGCAATGTGCCCTAGACCATTTATCAAACCCAGCTTCAAGAAGTTTGTTATAAGCCGTACCATTTCTATATACCCTAAGATCCGAAATCGCTCTATCAAATTCTTCCTCGGTGTAAACTTTGCACGTTTTCCAATATTTTGACTTTAACTTTCTACTACCGTTTAAACCGCAGTTCATCATCAGATGTCTACAACAGTAACCATGAAATGAATTTGGGAAGACCGTGTTACACGCTTGTCCAATAGAATAATGTCTATCCGATATAATAGCCAAACCTGGTCGTTCCCCTATGCATTCTTTCAATTTGGACAAAAACCATGTCCATGCCTCCCCAGTCTCACCTTGACAAACACCGGTAGCAATAGGTATAATTTGATTGTTACCATCCATTCCAACGACAAGCAAATTTGTCCCAAGGTACCTCCCTTTAAGATGTGCAGCATCAATTATAAGCAATGGTCGCATATACCGTAAGAAACTCCAAATCTGTTTTATGTACAAACTATTAGTCACACAAAATATAATATATTAAAAAAAACAAAAACTTAAAAGAAAAAAAAACAGAGTTAATTCATAAACAATATACAAATGCTTACCACAACACCAAAGGCTATAAAACAGATTTTAAAGTGTCCTTCATCATCGGTATCAATATGTGTTACCGTACCGTCATTTTTCATCTTTAAATTATGACAATAAAATGGCAACTGCTCAAACGAGTCCTTAGGGCAACCATTTACCAATTCCAATGTTCGGTTTTTTTCCACCCCATGCTTTGTTATAAGAAATGTCAATTTTATACTCTTGACTAATATCTTCCATTATGTCCTTTGGGGTATAAATTTGACTGCTATCTTTCATCTTGGGTTCGAGTAAATGTCCCAAAAGTTTTTTGGTAGCATTACGGTGATTAGGATGAATTTGTGTTCTTGAACAAGTGTGAACATCGTAAACTGTTCCTAAACTCCATTTAACACCATTTTTGTTCTTACCAGACAACATCTTCCATTTGCACCCATCTTGCACACAAATTACATTGTACATAGACTTATTTGTTTTCCTAGCCTTAAATTCAAATCCATCTTTGATAGCTTTTTTAGCAATTGCAAACATGCATAATTCTTTAGTATCAAATTCATCACCCTCTTTGAGGATGATAGAGCTATTGTTGTATTTCAATGTATTCGGGATCTTAATTTCAACTTGGTGGATTGGGTGGAGGAGGCATATTTTCGAATGTATTTGTTGTTTGCCATTTGAGCAGAAATTAATCATTTAAAGAAGATGTACTCCCAAAAATTTCATTTTTTGGCTGGTTTATATAGTTATTGACACATTCATTGTTAGATTGGTTGAGATTGTCAAAAGGTTCGTTTTGTGGTATTTTCGAATGATTATAAAAACATTCAGGATCAAAATCATTATGAAATAAGGAATCATTAAGATCAAAATTATTAGAAGAAGACGGATTTACCTTTGAACTTTTGACAATCATTTTGATTAAAAGTTTAGGCAATGCAGCCTTCGGTTTACAAACTTCGTTAACGAAAAATTCAACATCATCATCATCAGCTATGTGGACCGGACCGTGTGGCATTTTGTAAGAAAAACCTAAATCGTATCCTTTGCTAATTTTGAACTTTTTCTTCACAAATGAAACTAACCCAGCATATCTAATATCTCTGCTTAGTGAAACACCATAACTATTGCCATCTTCAAACACAAGAAACACACGAAATTTATCCATATGAATGGTATGGACATGTGAGAATACGTTTCAATAATTTTCCATATGAATATATATCTTTTAAAATCTTTGGTAAAAGTCGAGTAGTCGATCAGTCGAGCAGTCGATTAGTGATGAGTCGATCAGTGTTTGATGCTCGACTGGTAGTTGGGGAGATGGATATTTAATGCCACATTTAATATAACCAACTATCCACATTAAATTTTCCATCTACCTCACCACATTAAATATGAAATTAAATATATCCATCTCCCCAACTACCAGTCGAGCAGTTGATCAGTTGAGCAGTCGAACACATTATATATACCCATCTCCCTAACTACCACTTGAGCAATCGAGCACGTTTATATTGAATCTCAAAGAATCCTATCCCCAAACAAATTCGTATGGATCGATTTATATGTCGATGTGGAGCTGGAAACATAGTGCTACGAAAATCACACAAGGAGCATAGCTATGGTCAACTTTTCTATTCATGTCCTCGTTCAAAGGTTAGCTATTTTATGTTTCCCGTATATGTAACTTAGGTGTTTAAAAGTTATTTCATAACCATCTCTTACTTTTAATAGTTAACAGCCAGCACAAAAAGAATACGGGTGTAGAGTTTTTATGTGGAAGGAAGAATTTGATAACCATCCCGGTTATAATCCTTCACAACAGCCTAATTTTAATTCTCCGGGAACTTCAACTCCACCAGCTTGAACATCTGAACTAACAGAATGTACCAACTGCAAGTTCAAATATTTACAAATAAACATGCTAGAGACAAGAATAAAGATGTTGGAGACCAAACTCGAATTGGCAATGAATCCGGAAAACGACGCATGTATGTCAGGTGCATTGCTAAATGAGCTGTTAGAATCGGTTGGAAATCTTAGTGTGGAGTAGTAATTAACGTATGTTTAATGTGTTGACTTATGTTCGACGTTAGTCAATTTGGAATCAAATGCGTATCATTTAGTTATTTTATATCTTATATTGTTTGATTGTTCAATACCACATTACATCTAACTAAGTAGATTAAAATATTGAATTAATAGAAAATTACATTAATTAAAATTCAGATTACACTTCCACTACTTCCAACTCCACTTTCATTGTTAGGAACACTATCCTTGGAGAAAACCTTAAAAACATTTTTTAATGTAATATTAAGATAGTGATTTCCAGTTTGGGAGAAAACACAGAAACGTTATGAAGGATCAAAACAGCTCCGACGGTAAGCAACTTTTCATACCTCTCGTCATTAACCACTTTGTGATGTATTGAACATGATATTAAACCTGAAACATCTTTCAATGATACTGTGAGATCACCCAAGACGTTTGGGGTACAAGACTTAATTATAGCAACAACGTGTCAAGTTTCCCTTTCTTGGTAAATTTTTTGATATCGGCGAAACAACCAATCATGATACCGCCATCAGGTTTCATATACTCAACTGCGCTAACCCATGGCCCACTATTAAAATCAGAATCCTCTCCCACATCATACACTACTTTTCTAATATACTCCTGTGTCGCCATTATACAATCATCCACACCCACATCATTCGCCGTTTGAACAATACCTGCAGGACCTCGTATTATCCTAACCGGCATTTTAGCATAATTTTGAGTTGTAGTGTTTCCATATGAAACTGGTAGTTGGGAGGTGGCTGATAGTCGGAGATCGGAGTCATCTATATCAAGTAATTCTTCCCAATTTGGTGGTGAATTCATTTTGATGTTTAGTTTCTAGCAGGTATATAATTGTTTATGGAAATTCCATATGTTATTAACTTATATTTATATCGACAATCACATAAGAAACATTAAATGTAACATCTCCCCAACCACCAGTCGAGCAGTCGTGCAATATTTAATAAAACCACCATACACTAGCAATATGATACATTAGCAAGATACATTAAATATATACATATTAATGTTTACATAACCTGTTTACAAAAAACCATACACTAGCATACCAATAATAGCATACCACCAGTTTGTTGAATTGCGGCAGGTTTCCAAAAGCCAAATCTGAAGGAATTATTATTACTATTAGCATAAAAATTACTACACTAAGGTTCATGCAACAATACTGAATTAAATTCTTAGTATTTAAACAGTAGTTACGCACCTTCAAAGCGAACGCAAATCCATTCAATGTATAAGTTGCAATGTAACAATCGCCCTTCGTAGCCATTTCAGTCAAATGTCTATCTCTAACCTTTGAGATAGCATTATAAATCTTCTTGTGAAACTCAACCCAAATGTACTCGCCCCATGGAAATGCATTCCATGCATAAATGTCATTTACTAAAACCAATATCTCATGGGAGATTAAATTTCTTTCATGTTTGCCGATAAAAACGTTCTCTAACATCAGAACCAGACAAAGGCGAACAACATCATCATTTGAAAGTTCATTAAACTCAACTTGATCACTAAGAACCCTAACTAGTTGTTCAGCTTTTATATTACTGATTTTCTCGGTACGCCTCTCTCTAAGAAAACTTAGCATACGATTACCAAATCCAGATTGCCGTTTCTTTAATTGCTTTAAAGAAACATCACCAAAGCTAAAACCTAATACTAGACTCATATCTTGACGACCAAATTCTAAAATCTATCCCCAGATATCAAAATAAAAGGGAGTATTTATATTAGGGTTTTCAACAAAGCGTTGATGTTGAAGCAAATAATGAAGCAAATAGTTATCATGCTCGTATGTTTTTATGTTTAACCATTTCCCGAAAACAGTGCTTTTAAAAAGTTCAAGACGATCAGGATTGAAACTCAACTTTTGCCTTATCGTTTTGATATAGTGCAACTTTGTTCTAGTACTGAGCTTCGCAGAATACACCTATACACAAAAACAAACAAAAGATGCATACCCATATTAGCATATGTTATAAACTGATGAGCAATAAAAATATACTAATGACCAATAGCTTAATAAGCTTAATAAGTCAAACATTTCACATATGCTTTAGATAATCAAGACATTTCAGATATGTTAAGCAAACCATAAACACAATGAATGAACCTCTAATAAACTAAAAAAATAGCAAACAAACGTGGGTTATTGTGCAGAAAAAGCAAACCCTAACATAGTTGGTTTTCTCAAACCTAGAATAAGCAAACCCTAACATGTATACTATCTAAATGGCTTTTCTAACAACAATAATGCAAAATAAACAATAAAAGCTACAATAATAATAACAATAACCACAATCAACATCAAATAATCTAAAAAATTTTAAAAACCCTAAAAAATTTTAATAATCAAAGTTACTGTACAAATCGAAAAAAATCGATTAATAATCAAAGGCTATAAAACAGATGTATGTGTTACTGTGCAAATCGCACTTTTTACTTACTTGTCTAGAAGCCATTATCATATAATCGTCTTTCACAAAAACAGATGTATGTGTTGCTGTTCAAATCGCACAAACATTGAATCGACGGATCTGGTCTGGAAATGATCTAAACAACAAAACGGGTGTTGTGTGATCAAAGTTTCGTGATTTTTTTTTATCTAAGTCATGCACTGTAAGTGTGTGTTTAGTGTGTGTTGTGTGTGTGTTTTTTTGTTGATATGGAAACGTTAAAGTGGTAAAAGAAAAAAAAAAGAAAAAAAAAAATGTCAGATCACTTGGATTTGGTAAATCTTTTGGTGTACCTTTTTCAATTTCCTAAGTAAAAAGTAAGCCCCCCAGTTGAGCATCGTCGGTTGAGCGTTGACTTTTAATAAAAAAACAAAATATGAGATTGCTTTGAGATTTGATGTGACACTTAGTGGACCATGGGAAAAGTACTTGAGAAGGCCACATGTCACAATATGTATGGAGTCGAGCAGTTGAGCATGGCTCTTTTGGGAAAAAGATGAGAAAAGTGTCTAGAAAATGGATCAACTTTGAAAAATTTGCCTCTTTTGGTAATTTTCTCATATTATTAAGGTAGTGACAAACATACCCTCTAGTCAAAGGATGAGGCCTATAGTCAAAACTTGTCATGTTAGAAAGTCAAAGATACATACAATTGAACAATTATGTGTTTCGTAATAAAGCCGAAAAGGATAACTATGTCATTTCATTGAATACATTATAAAGTCACATATCAAATTTTACAAACCAAAAGTGGGGTTTAAAATTTCATCATTTAAAATTCAAATTTTTATGACTTTCAAATACCATCATTTTAAATTTGTGAACCAAAACGCCCCCTAAGATTTTAAAATTGTGAACTAACAGAAGCACTATCACTTTTATATGTAAGTTATCCGTAGTACCTTTTTTTCCCTAATATATTCTTAGCTTTGTTAAGATTTGTTATACTTTAATTTACACTCGCTTGCATAATTAAAACACACACGTCTTTTTAATATCATATATACATAATGTTACAACACAAAAAAATAGAACAAATTATGCTAAGTAACATATTATTTGATGATCTTTAATTTGATATTCATTTCGATATACTTTTTAAAAGTTTTTTTTTAAATACATTTTTAAAACTATAAATATTTGTCATAATATACTTTTATATTATATTTATACTTAAATTGACATTCCCTCTACTCTAGGTAACCATCTCTTTTCTTCCAAGAACCCCCTCCTTCCTCCAAATAACTCATTTTCCTTATTGCAAACCTCTGCGAACCCCTATTTCCTCCCAAGAACAACTTCTTCCTCCAACGAACCCCTTTTCTTTACT
The DNA here is from genome assembly GCA_910596185.1 of Chrysanthemum makinoi. Lineage (NCBI taxonomy): Eukaryota > Viridiplantae > Streptophyta > Magnoliopsida > Asterales > Asteraceae > Chrysanthemum > Chrysanthemum makinoi. The sequence goes on along the minus strand of OU343221.1, from coordinate 211,676,793 downwards.
GCGAAGCAATTGCAAACCCCTCTTTTCACATACATTATGAACTCATACCTATTCTGAACCACACCCATTATGAACCACCTACTTCCTCACACCTTCCTTCATCCTCCATCTTCCGTTTTTGAACTTCCTTTCCACATACCAATTTCTTTTAAACTCACTTACTTCACCACTGTTTTCCTTTTTTACCTTCATTTTTTTATTTACTTTACCACTCTATCAACAACTTCATGTTCTTTATCAATTTTTATGTAGTGAAGACTTGCGATCTTTTCACTTTGAACAGTTAATTGATTCAATATTTAACGATCTTAAGAAGAAGTTCACTCTTTGTTGAAAATTTTAACATTTATAAGTTATGACTTTCTTAATAATGGTGATTTTTTGTGTTTTTATGTATTGCGGAGATTTGTGAACTAAATTAGACTATCTTAGTAACATTATAACCTAATTAAAGATATTGTAATAATACAGTTTTCTAATGTGCAACCGGTTAACCCGAACCGTCCGTAAAAAGTTACCCAATTTGACCCATTTTACAAAGCATTCGTTCTAGCTGTTACAACTATCATTTTACATATCTGGCCTTTTACCTCTCTGTATTCTGTGTCCCCTCCTTGATCTCAGTTTTCTTAATTTTAAATTACTGTAAATTGATTATGTTTGTTGTTGTTTAAGTAGTGACATGTATGAAGTTTTTTCAGTCTCAGTATTGCTACATATTTCTAGTGACATGTTAAATATTGATGGGATAAATGAGGAAGCATTGGACAGCTTTATCTTTTGATTTAGTACATCATCAAGTATTCAAGTTAAACATGATGCTGCCTCTGTGCACAGTGCATATACAATATTTCGCTAAGATTTCAAATGCTCGGATGCTTCATATGGAGATACAGGGCCGTCTCGTGGATTTCAGTGGCCCCGTGCCATTACTATAAAGAGACCCTCAAACACACACATAATATACATATGTATAAGTAGTGCATGAATTAATTAAGCTCAAGTCTCATATTGTGTTCATATATATAATAGAAGTGCATGAAATTTGGTGGCCCTCGTCAAGCGGTGGCCCTGTGCAATCGCACCTCTTGCACTCCCCTAAAGCCGGCATGGAAGTTGGATATAATTAGCTACATTAAGAAGTCAGCACAATTATATATTATATGCTAAACTAATCGCATACATCCCAATGATACATCTAAACTAATCCTTATAGTTAATTAAATACATAACACGGAGATGTAGGCTAATATTGCCACAATAGCATTGGCTACTCATTTCTATATATCTATCGTTGATATTCTCTCAAAACTGGTATACCATTGATCATCAATCATGCATCCTTTTTTAATTACCATGGTGGCAATAATCTTGTGTTTTGGTGATGCAAACTCGACGCCGAGGAAAAGAGTAGAGTATCTTCCAGGTTTTGAAGGACCACTCCCGTTTCATCTCGAAACTGGGTACGTATCAATAATTTATTCGATTTTATTTTATATATGTCTATTATGTTTTTCTTTTATTTTCTTTTTGAACGGCCGAGTAAGATTTTATTAATAATCTACTAGCAAAAAGATACAGGGTTCAAACATCTAAGTACACACATCTAAGGTGTGAGGGAAAATGTGAGTTTTTTTTTGCAAATATGGTTTCAGTTTCATTTTTGCTTCAAACATTAGTCTCTTTTTTTTTTAAACTTTTTTTTATGTAGACATGGGTTATATTTGTGTTAGTGGACTCATCAAGTTTCTTCCAAACTTCCAAAATTTCAATTATGACCTCTGGCTTATACAAGAGTTTGTGTATATATATACTCCATATTTTTTTAAAAATCTTTATTTCTACTTATTGTTACTAAACAAGTACATAAGCATGTGTTGGCTATACATAAGCAATAAGTTATAACATTTAACTCCTAACTACCACAAAAGCTATATATAGGGGTGTGAGTAGGGTCTAGTTGGTCTGATTCAGGTTCATTCTATCGGGTTAAATCTTATTGAGTTTGAAAGCAAACATACCTTAACTCGTCCCTACAAAGGGTTAAGGCTCAGGTCAACTGAAGGTTCAACCCCTGTCATTCGGGTCTAGTTCTACTCACAAAAAATTTACAATTAACAATCTGATAAACAATTGCCATCAAGTTAGCTATGAATATACATAAATAAGAATTGAAACCTATAGTAGGGGACAAAAACTAATAGTAAAAAAAAATTAAAAAAAAAGGGCATGCGGCAAGAATAAAACAAGAAGGACATTAGGCATGAAAAGATAAGTAGGAAAAAAAAATATTCAAAATTGGAGAATTCATTGATGCATAACCGTAACAACAATAATACAAAGTTAAAATAATCTTATTTGGAAGACAAAGGTTTGAAATCAAAGTGTAATACTATTTAGACCGCCTATTTACATGTCTTATCACTAATTAAATTATTTTTTCAAATTCACTAATTAAATCATTAGGCATATTAGTAGGCTTACTAATTAGTCATAATAATTATTTTTCGAAATAAAAAAATCAAAAATTGAAACAAAAGACAATATAAATAAAATGCTCAAGTTAGAGGGTTAAAATGAAAATTTGGAGATGGAAGTCGATTGATTTTATCAGTTTAGCGGGGTTCAAATATTTAGCTAACCCATGTTTGCAAATAAAAATAAATATAACCTATGTTTACAAACAATAAAGAAAACCAAACCATTTTTGCGAAAAAAACTCAGGAAAATATCGGATGAGATACTTGGTTAGGCCATGTACATCGATGTAAGTCAAAAACTCGCTCGCATCCGTTTATTTGTTTACGTAGCAAGTAACCATATGAATAAAAAGTTACAAGTAGACATTACAAGCTAGTGTACGTTACAAGCCTAAATTGGCTTAACAATCCAATCAGTCCACAAGACATGAAGTCTCCTATTCCTATGATTTTTCTTTTTGTGTATGATTGCAATAATGTGTCTATGTAGTTACGTAGGTGTTGGTGATAATGAGGACGTTCAACTCTTTTACTACTTTGTTGAATCTGAGTCAAATCCGAAAGATGATCCTCTCATGCTTTGGCTAACTGGCGGTGAGAGTTGTTCTTCTCTCACGGGCCTCCTCTTCGAGATTGGTAATAATTTAATAGATAGTTATCTAGTATGATTTGCTAAACATAGCTCTAAGTATATGTTACCTCAACGGGTTGATAATAAATTAATAAACAACAGAAAATGATTAACATTAGTACATTATAATAATTTAACAGATCCTAAAGAAATTGTCTGTCCAATATTTTTGTGTTTCAACTAAAACAATGGTGGGACGGGTTGTTACACTCCCACTCTTACAGACAGATGATGTTCTTATCCGGCCTAAAATTAGGATACATACCCGTGAAGATGCATATATAAATTGTATCGCGTGTGTATCATATTTTTAGAGACTACGGCTTTATTACATTTTACACCCTTCAAAACCGAAAGTAAACCTTTTTTTTTAAAACTTAAAAGACTCAAAGTTTTTATATCATACATATATGGCTACCTGTTATTAAACCTTTTTTTTTTCAAAAACTTCATACCAGTCTTTCCTTTAAAAAATTTAAAAATATACAGTTTGAGTTTCATAGATCAAATTTTTTTGTAAATCAGTTTTATTATGATCCTTTAAAAGTGGACTAAATTGGACTTGGTTGATCTAATTGTACGTGCAACTGAGATACGTAGTAGTTTGTTCATTGGCGACAGAAGCTTTACCACATTTGAACAAAACAGGTCCCATGGAGTTTGTTGGCATGCCTTACAATGGAAGTCTTCCAAACTTCCAATTGAGACAATATCATGGACGCAGGTCGATCTCTTAGTCATCATGTTTGGTTTATGCATATTCATATTAATTCGAGAAATGCATAACTTTTTTTTGTGGAAGGGCTGTTTTAATATGACAATCTGGTAATTGATGGTTCCAAAATTTAATTTAGTATAGATGGCAAGCATTATTTTCCTAGATATTCCAGTTGGAACAGGCTTCTCTTACGCAAGAACGGCTCGTGCCTCTCATTCTATTGACTTGCAATATGCAGACCAAGCTTATGAGTTTATGAGAAAGGTACATGTTTTAGGGTATAATTAACGACTAAACCTTGAGTCAAGCTAGGATTTAATTAATTAGTAGAGCTAGTGTCTCATTGCATCGATTACTCTGCATAATAGAGAATGTTTTGGCCATTTGTATTCAAGAACATAACCAAGACAGGGGGGTTGCTATATAAACACATTATGAGGTGATACATTTGAACCATTTTGCAGTGGCTAGACAGTCACCCTGAGTTTGTTTCGAATCCGTTCTATATTGGAGGAGGCTCGTACGCTGGAATCCCTGTCCCCATAATCACACAACTAATATCAAATGGTAACATTCTTTCCCTTTGCAAGAAACTATAGTTAACAATGCTGTTTAGAAGATAGTAAAGTTAAAATTGATTTTTAAATTAAAAAGGTATATATATATATATATATATATATATATATGATAATAGGTGTGAAATACTACTTTTGCAATTTAACAAGGAGATGTGTGAACTTGCTTAAACATATATGTTAGATTGGCTATGTGCATTTGAATTTACTAAAATGTACCATGCAATATGCAGGTAATGAAGATGGCAATGAGCCTTACATTAATCTCAAGGTAAACATTGTCTTCTGATATATACAGAGTGCATGTACCATACTTTATGAAAGGAATTTGGATATTCATGTAAATGTTGAAGAAACTACATCTGATTATATACATTTTCCTATACTAAAAGATGGAATTTTTCAATGTTTTATGGGGATGTCACGTACACTACGGTGCTATGTTTATGATAGTGATTTCAAGTACACTATGGTTCTATGTATATTTTATGCAATTCTCACGTATATGGCCTGCATGTTTCAACAACCTTATATGCTTATTTCTTCTTTCTTCTCGCTGCATACATATTTGATTTACTAAATGGCTTACATTTTTGTGGGACAGGGATATGTGCTTAGCAACCCTTCAACTTTTCCGGAACAAGATAATTATAGGATCCGATTTGCTAATGGTATGGGACTTATTTCAGACAAACTCTATAAGGTTTGTTTTTCTTCAGTTATAACAATTCACCCCTAAGTTTCACTAGTTATAACTTTTAATGCTCTACATTTTCCGGATGTCATCATAGTCATTACTGCACAGTTGTAATGGAGAATATCGCTTGGTATATATTAATCCTGACAACCAAGAATGCCTGCAAAATATTGAGCAGTACCAAGAGGTTAATTTACTTTTCTTACATTGAATTTTACTGAAATCATATCATCCTCTATATATGCTAACCATAGAAACTGAAGAAGTTGCTGTAGTGCATAGATGGAATTCAAACACAACAGATTCTGGAGCCATACTGTGGCAATACGGATTCAATTATCAAACGGCCCAATCAAATACAGTTAAATGGGCAGTAGCCAAAGTCTGCACTTAATTGTCAGGTAAGTTATATTGATCACTATTTACTAAGAGCCATTGTCAACAGATTTCACAAATATAAATAAGAGTGGAAGTTTGATATCTAGTTATTCAAGTGCCATTAGTTACTAAGAGTCACATTGATAATTGAGAAATGTGCTGACATTGGCTTTTCCAAGTCCACTTTCATACCATGTTTAAGGGAATTATACTATCCCGTGCCATCAGAGATCTGTCTCACTTCTATGTACGCTAAGTAAATGTTAGTACTTGTTAATGAAGGCATGACTTTTAATTGAGAGAATTTGTGGGAGTCTCTAGCTGCAAATATTTGAAGTGCTTAAAACCGCCTGCACTATTTAATTTATAAAACTTGATCATTATTTTATTATGTCCTTTAAAGCATGCCTATAGATAACACATTAAGATGATCGTTGTGATGTCTGCAGATTGATGAAAGACAGTTGCCTAATTACTGGGCTAATGATGCTAGTGTTAGAGAAGCACTTCATATCCGCAAGGTATACCTTTATTTTTTCTATTCTATAGAAGAGTGTGGTCGCTAACATATGCAACAAAAACATAGGGGACCATAAAAGAGTGGATAAGATGCAATTCAGAAAATAATTATACCAGAATAGTGGACAACGTTATACCTTATCATCAAAGCCTCAGCAAAAAGGGTTACCAATCTATCATATACAGGTTCTCTTTATTTCCAACATGCATAGATATTTGATATGAAATTAATGAGCTCAAATAGCTAACAAATTTTCTGATCTGATGCAGTGGTGATCATGATATGGTTACTCCCCACCAGTCCACTCAAGCATGGATAAAAGACCTTAACTATTCTGTCACTGATCAATGGCGATCATGGAAGCTTAATGGACAAATTGTTGGGTAATGTAAAATTAAGGTTCTTTCACACACGGTATTAGGGTAATAAAATGTACTCAAAAGTAAGTGTTTTTAACAGGTATACCGAGAGTTATTCCAATTTGATGACATTTGCAACGGTGATGGTAAAAGATCGTCGTGTTATTGTTTGCAGTTATATAGTTAAATGTTTTTGCTGATATAGATTTGTTACTTTGCAGGGTGGTGGGCACGGACCGCCTCAGGATAAGCCAGAAGAATGCTTTGCCATGTTTAAGAGGTGGATATCGCATCAACCATTATAACAATCAATGTATCCTATCTAATGATTAATCGTGTTTTGGGTATATCAATCAACTCATTTGGCATAATCATGTACTTGTGTTGGCTAGTCTACATCATGTAATGAACAATAAAAGTTGCAAGTCCTCTATACATAGTGTAACATGTATGAGGAGGCTATATGAACCTGTCAATTTCTCTATTATTAGGTAAATAACTAGAATATTTTTGCAATAGTAGATTAAAAAGACATTCCAAAGATATATGAATTGATGACAAATATATTGATGCTTGTTTGGCAAGATGCACAAACTTGTGTACTATGCTTTTGAACGTGCAAGTTTTTCTAATAAGATTGTTTTAGTCACGCAGGGTTCAAAATCATTCATCAATATAAATATTATGTAATTGGATAAACCGTTTGGTGTGATGGCATCAAAAGTATATGATTTGTACTCAACCAATCAGATGCAATCCGAGGTTACAAATACAAAAACCAAATTAAAACTCGTAACCAAATGATTAAACTAAACTAAACGATTAAACCAGGAAACTAGAAACACAAAGTTCTCCATTATGATAAACCTATTAAGAGGTTTATAAAATTGTCATCCCATCATAAAATATCAATAATATACAATCCTTTTTCATACTATAAACATATTCCCACGATAAATAAAGTAAGTTTATAAAATTGTCAACTCATGCAATGCATTAATTATAAATTACCTCTTCAAAATGCTAGACCTTTTGCATGCCACTAATTAGACTTGAAACGGTTCCTCAATATCGTACACAAATTTTTATTGAATCTCTTCATAATTTATTGAACCTATTCCTAAGCCACGCCATAGTGGATGCTCTAAGCTTTGTCATATAATTAACTTTTCTCTTTCAATAAGAGAAAAATTAAGAGTAATTTTACATGTACAACCACACTTCTTAAGCAAAGCAATTTCAATCTACGAAATTAATTTACTAAAAGAGATATAGAAGTAAAATGTTTAAGCTCAATGAATCAGTAGAAAAAAATGGCAAGTTAATTACACTCATAAAATTTTCTTAAAAAGTGTCTTTAAAGCACTTATTAGCTTAAGTCACAAGTTACATAATCCCAATCAACAAAGCATCGTTTATAATGGGATTAGTTTTTACGTGAAATATAAAGCCATATCGAAAATTATGATAATTTTAACGCCTTGAATGTCTTACGCTTCTTTTACGATATTATCCATTTTTATCTGTTAATATAATAAAGTTCCGGGATGCTTTTAATTATAATCCGTAATTTTGCACTTTAATGCCTCCAAAGTAACACTTTCATTTCTAAAACTTGCAAGGAACATATAACTTGTTGAACAAAATACTCCAATTGTAACACCCCCATATTTTGATATACGCAGCGGAAATAAATTTGGGGTATTACTTCAGGTATCGTAGTCATAATAATAGAAAACGACTCAAAAGAGTCGTTTTAGATAAAACTGTAATCATTCATTTATTTATTCAGAGTTTATACAAAAGAGAGGTCCCAACGGAATATTATACATATAGAAGTACTTAAGTTTGAATGATAACATAATGGACACCCTTTTTATAAGAAAGTCCATTGCCACTCCGTGCCAAGTCGTGCTTTAGTTACCTGAGATAAAACATTCTAAAAGTCAACACAAAGGTTGAGTGAATTCATAGTGTTTGTATAATAATCAGTTGAACACAAGTTGGATAGTAGTAAAACAGTAATGTTGCAGTATAGAATATTGCTTTAAGTCTCATGAACTCAAACGTTAACGTAGTGTGATATCATAAAATATGATATAAGTAGTATTGCCCTCGTGCAGGAGTTTGCCAATTTCCTGGTATTTCTCAAATAATGTGCATTTGGCTATCAATCTAGCTAGCACAAAGGCTATCTATCCGGCTAGCACAATGGGCTGTCAACCTCCAATAGATCCATTCACAATATTCGCGTTCACTCGCAAGTGATTAATGGTTCATGATATGAGGGTCTTTTAGTGGCAACAGTGTGTCTTAGGTAATATCAATCAGGATAGCATACATAAAAATACTTGTGTTCAGGTTTGTAGCACAGATCTCCCCACGGGGTTGAAAAATGTATAAAAGTGGGACTACGAACTCACCTTGATAGTACAGTAGTCTGGTTGAAAAACTAATCAAGTTGTGTGAATAAACTGCTCTGACACGCGACCTGAGTTGGTATGTCAGTTTCAGTATGTTGTCGTTCAAAACTTTATCAATACGTAATGTTTTAGTAATAGTACAATATGTGTTTTATCGATAATTATTTGTGAATCTTCTTATGAAATTAAAACTGAGTCGATACGTATTAAAAGTACATTATCGTAATAATATATTAAGTTACACTTCATATTATAGTTTTTAGTATTGGCAGTTTATACCCTCAAACTTTTATAAAATGATAATTTATACCCCTCAACTTTAATGAAATGATAGTTTCTACCCTGGAGTTTTAAAAGTGACACTTTATAACCCTTGGTTAAATATAATTTCTACCAAAGGTTTTTTGTAACTTCTTAATTTATAATTACACTTTTTATCCCCATGCATTAATTTATTTTTAAGTTTAGTCCTTTATATATATAGTTTTAAAATTTTGGCAAGATAGGCCCTCCATGCATTTTGAAAATTATATACATAGTCCTTATTCTATATTATTAACTTAAATTTACAGTTTTGGACCAAGAAACTCCAAGTTTAACGTTTTTAACCTCCATGCATGGTTGTCGTTACGTACATAGTCCTTATTTTACAAATTCGTGTTTTTGGATTCGAGAAGGATGTGGCTTGTTATGGCTTATCAATATAAGATGTTTTAAGCTTAAGAATAAGCTGTAGAGAGCTTTTTAGCACAAAACTTAGCTTATGGGCTTTTACAGCCCATAAAGGGTGTGCTTGGTTTTGTGCTCACGACCAAAAGAAAAGAGAGAAACAAAGTGAGGTTTTGTGAGTTTTTGGCCATGGTCTTGTGGCCTTCAAATCTTTGTTAGGAGCTCAATTAGATGGTTGTATTGCTTGGCTTCTAGCCTCTAGCTTGTGGGTTAAAAATTACTTTGAGAGGGGGCGTTTGGTCTTCTAGCGACAAGAAACAAAAGCAAAGAAAACACCAATTTAATTCTCAAAACTTCATGGCTTATCCTTATTATGTTTCTTAGCTTAACTAGATGACCCATTGTTTAGATTAAGATTTATGGTTTTTTAAAAAAATAACGAGTAGGTGTGCGTGGATCTGCTGTTGCGACACAAGGAAAAGAGAGGAAATGAGACTGTTGGAAAATTTAGTGCACTTGTGGGATTAGTTCACACCTTGTAATGGGTTAGGAGGTACGGAGTGTACACCCATAAGGTCCATGAACACCCTGACTCTAATAGTAGTTTGTATTGGTAGTGCTTGGTGAAAGTACTGTTGTGGTTACCATCGACATCGTGTTTCCAATCGGCAAAGACTTCCACCGGATCGCTGTTTCCACCGGTGGTGTCTCATTGAAGTAGTTTTTACATCGCAAGGGTGTTTCCACAAGCAGTGTAACCACCTGATAGCACTATGAAATTATTGATGATAGTACTGCTTGTAACGGCTTTGACCTATTCAAGTGGCAGTTTAAACTGCATTATGACCACGTTTAATTGGTCATGTAACCACTAACAACTATAATGGGGATAATTATGAGGCTATTAATGGGCCGATTAATACTCATAATTCCATTTGACTAGCTAAGAGTAACCTCCTATAAATAGGAGATCTGATTATGCATGAAATATATACAGAAAACGTAAACACTTATTAGCGAAAGGGTTATAGAATTGTGCCTAATTCTCTAACTGCATTTGGTCTTATCCCAAGTATATATTCGTGATACCCAGGCATTAGGGTCGAATAGTTTACTTTGGAAAGTGATCACACGATTCCAAGTGATATCCGGTAACCACCTAGTGGTATTGTTGCTTGTTACTGATTATCTAACCCTGTTCTGGGACATACCACACCAAAAATCAAAGTAAACTATTTTGTGATAATCAATGGCAACTGTTGCAATGAAACACATGGCTTCAAACTTTGCTAAGCTGGACAAGTTTGAAGGGGTGGACTTTAGGAGGTGGCAGAAGAAGATGCACTTCTTGCTGTCAAGCATGAGTGTGGTGTATGTGCTAACCACGCCTAATCCTGATGATGGGGATGATGCTACAGTGGAGCATATTAGTAGGAGGAGCAAATGGGAGAATGATGACTACATATGCAGAGGTCTTATTCTCAATGGTATGTCTGATTCTCTGTTTGATATTTATCAGAACTTTGAATCTTCCAAAGAACTGTGGGATTCCTTGGATGCCAAATATATGGCTGAGGATGCATCAAGTAAGAAGTTTCTTGTTAGTAATTTCACAAATTACAAAATGACTGATTCAAGACCAGTTATGGAACAATACAATGAACTTCTTGAAATACTTGGAAGGTTTACACAACACAATATGAACATGGATGAGGCAATTAAAGTCTCTTGTGTCATTAACAAAGTCCCTCCTTCTTGGAAAGATTTCAAGCATACCTTGAAACATAAGAAAGAGGAGTTAACTCTGGTTGAGTTGGGCAGTCATCTGTGCATTGAGGAATCTCTCAAGATGCAGGATAATGACAAGCCAAAGAGTAGCAATGCTACTGGACCATCTGTTGTCAATATGGTGGAGCATAACAAGTCCACCAGGTACAATGACAACAAAGGCAAACGCAAATATCATGATAACACAAGGGCATATCCTAACAAGAAGGAAACACCTACTTGTTGGAAATGTGGCAAGACTGGTCACATTAAAAGGGATTGCAAGGGTGTTAAAGTTGGTGGTAAAGCCAATGGATCGTGCACTAATGATTCAGGAGTGGTGGTTCTTCCAACTCAATGAAAGGTCGTAATATGGTTAATAAGTCTTTTCGATTTATTATGTTACATATGTATCCAATTTCATTATGTGCAGGATGATGATGTTGCGTGGTGGGTTGACCCTGGTGCAACAGTTCATGTGTGTAAAGATAGAAGCTGGTTCAAGACTTATGAGTCATTCAATGATGGTTCTATTCTTCACATGGGAAATGAGTCAACAGCCTTGGTGCATGGTCGTGGTTGTGTAGATCTTAGGTTTAGTTCTCGAAAGATTGTAACTTTGTTTAATGTTATTCATGTTCCCGATATAAGGAAAAACTTGGTTTCAAGTAGTGTTTTGAATAATCATGGTTATAAACAAGTTATTGAGTCTGATAAATTTGTGCTTTCTAAGCATGGTGTTTTTATTGGTTTTGGTTATTTATGTAATCAAATGTTCAGCTTAATATTTCCACCGATAGTGCATTTCTTTCCACTCGATAGTGTAAATTCACCTGGGACCACCACTTCGACTGATGTCTCTACCCTGTGGTATGCTAGACTTGGCCATGTTCATTATAAAAGGTTGCAAGATATGTCTAAGGATGGGTTGATCCCAGCCTTTGACATGGACACTTAAAAGTGTAAAACTTGCATGTTGACCAAGATTACCAAGAAACCTTTTCAGGGTGTTAGTCGCGAGACTAATCTCTTGGAGCTTATTCACAAGGATCTGTGTGATTTGCATGCCACTACCTCTTTGGGGAACAAGAAGTACTTTGTGACATTTATTGATGATGCTTCTAGGTTTTGTTATGTTTATCTGTTACATTCCAAGGATGAAGCATTAGATAAATTCAAAGTGTTTAAAACTGAAGTTGAATTACAACTTGGGTCTTTGATCAAAAGATTAAGGACTGATAGGGTAGGTGAGTACATGGATACTCAGTATTTTCAGTCTGTTGGTATAATCCATGAAACGACGCCCTTATACTCCTCAAGAAATGGTATTTCTGAAAGGAAAAACAGTGGTGTCTGAAGGAAATGGTTAATTCCATGTTGTCCTATTCAAGACTGAGTCAAGGGTTCTGGGGTGAAGCTATGTTAACAACTTGCTATTTATTAAATAGGGTTCCCAACAAAAGGAACAAGATTACACCTTATGAACTCTGGACTAAAAGGAAACCCAACCTGAACTATCTCAAGGTTTGGGGTTTTAGGGCTGTTGTAAGGCTCCCTGATCCAAAGTTGAAAACTTTGGGTGAAAGAGGCATTGATTGCATCTTTGTTGGATATGCTGAGCATTCCAAGGCTTTTAGGTTCTATGTTATTGAACCTAATGAATATGTTTCAGTTAACTCAATAATTGAATCAAGGGATGCAACTTTTGATGAGAATAGATTCTCATCAGTCCCTAGACCAAGTCAGAGGATTCCTAATGGAACTCATGACACTGGTATATCAAAGGTCCCTGATGATGAACCATCAATGGTCCCTGATGAGGTTGTGGTTCAACAACCTGACCCTATGCTCAGGAAGAGCAAAAGGGTCAGGACTCCAAAGTCATTTAGACCTGAGTTTCAACTATACTTAGTTGAAGGAACAAGGGATGAGGTCTCGGACCAATACTCCTATTGCTTCATTGTTGAGGATGATCCCAAGACATTTGAAGAAGCAATGAAGTCCCGTGATATTGCTTTCGAAAGAAGCAATCAATGATGAGATGGATTCCATCATGGGGAACAACACTTGGGTGTTGGTTGATTTACCACCTGGTTGCAAACCTTTGGGTTGCAAATGGATTTTCAAGAAGAAAATGAAGGTAGATGGAACTATTGAAAAGTTCAAGGCTAGACTAGTTATTCAGGGCTTTAAACAAAAGTCGTGGATAGACTATTTTGATACTTATGCCCCGTGGCTCGTACAGCACCATAAGATCTGTTGATTGCTATGACATATATTCACAATCTGATTATTCATCAGATGGATGTGAAGACAGCTTTCTTGAATGGTGAATTGGAAGAGGAGGTTTATATGAACCAACCTCGTGGCTTCATCTTGCCTCGGCAATGAAAACAAGGTGTGTAAACCGATTAAGTCTCTTTATGGACTTAAGCAGGCACCTAAGCAATGGCATCAAAAATTTGATGAAGTGGTTTTGTCTAGTGGTTATGTTCTTAACTAGGTCGACAAATGTGTATATAAGAAATTTGATGATTCTGGTAAAGGAGTCATCATTTGTCTATATGTTGATGACATGTTGATTTTGGCACTGACCAAAATCAGGTTGACCTGACAAAGGAATTTTTGTCATCAAGGTTCTCCATGAAAGACATGGGGAGGCTGATGTTATCCTTGGTATAAGGATTAAACATAAAAGTAATAGAATTTCTATCTCTCAGTCTCATTATATTGAGAAGGTGCTGAGGAAATTCAATTACTTTGATTGTACTCTAGTGAGTACACCTATGGATACTTGTGAGAAGTTGATGCCTAATCATGGCAAGGCTGTATCTCAACTTGAGTATTCTAGGGTAATTGGTCACTGATGTATGCCATGACTTGTACAAGACCTGATATTGGTTTTGCAGGGGAAAATTGAGCAGTATACTAGTAATCCTAGTGCTCATCATGGCAAGCGTTCAAAGGGTACGAAGTATTTGAAGAGAACTATGGATTATAGTCTCTCATATACGGTTACCCATCGTGTTGGAAGGATACACTGATGCAAGTTGGATCGTAACACTCAAGACAATTCGCCTACCAAAGGGTCGGGTATTCCTACTTGGAGGAGGTGCAATTTCTTGGGCATCCAAGAAACAAACTTGCATCACCAGTTCAACAATGGAATATGAATTTGTGGCTTTACAGCTGCTGGTAAAGAAGCTGAATGGTTGAAAAACTTGCTTCTTGAGATTCCATTGTGGCCTAAACCTATAGCACCTATTTCTATCCCGTGTGATAGTGCAGCTACATTGGCTAAGGCTTATAGCCAGATGTACAACGGTAAGTCTAGACACTTAGGTGTCAGGCATAGCATGATTCGTGAGCTTATCATGAATGGGGTGGTATCTATAGAGTTTGTGAGATCTCAAATGTAACTTAGCCGATCACTTAACGAAGGGTCTGGCTAGAGACTTGGTTATAAAGTCTGCTAAAGGGATGGGTTTAAGTCCAACTTAGTCACTGAATGCTAGGACACCCAACTCCCTCCTAAGGAAACTTGGGAGCTGAGTTCAATGTGGAAAGTGAACATTCAGTGGACGGAGCACATGTTGTATTTACATCCCAAGGTTGTGCTTCGAACCTGCTGAAAGGAGGATGAAGTCTTTACTTCTTAATGGTTAATTTTCTTTGAAAACTGCTAGGTGAGCATGAATAAAGAGGAACCACCTATGTAAATGTTGAAGTTTTGCCGAAGCTTTGGACTTTTAGCTTTTACAACATTTATGAATTTGGATATGGACACATGGCTTGTATAGTGTCAGGAGCTTTTAAGTATTTGAAAACTTGTGTATTTTATCTTCAGGTATTCAAATGGGTTGATGGGTTCAATTCTTAGAACACCCTGATTCTCGAATATTTGAAACGTGTAATTTACTAAGATGAAAATTCAATCCTCAGGACATTTTCATTTATGCACATGTTTTGCTTGATGTTTGTTTTTCATGCAAAGGAAGTGAACTAAATTTAGGGAGGATTGTTGGAAAATTTAGTGCACTTGTGGGATTAGTTCACACCTTGTAATGGGTTAGGAGGTACGGAGTGTACACCCATAAGGTCCATGAACACCCTGACTCTAATAGTGGTTTGTATTGGTAGTGCTTGGTGAAAGTACTGTTGTGGTTACCACCGACATCGTGTTTCCACGGGCGATTTCCAATCGGATCGTGTTTCCACCGGTGGTGTCTCATTGAAGTAGTGTTTACACTCGAAGCAGTGGTGTTTCCAATCGGCGTGTAACCACCGATAGCACTATGAAAGTACTGATGATAGTACTGCTTGTAACGGCTTTGAACTATTCAAGTGGCAGTTTAAACTGCATTATGACCACGTTTAATTGGTCATGTAACCACTAACAACTATAATGGGGATAATTATGAGGCTATTAATGGGTTGATTAATACTCATAATTCCATTTGACTAGCTAAGAGTAACCTCCTATAAATAGGAGATCTGATTATGCATGAAATATATACAGAAAACGTAAACACTTATTAGCGAAAGGGTTATAGAATTGTGCCTAATTCTCTAACTGCATTTGGTCTTATCCCAAGTAGATATTCGTGATACCCAGGCATTAGGGTCGAATAGTTTACTTTGGAAAGTGATCACACGATTCCAAGTGATATCCGATAACCACCTAGTGGTATTGTTGCTTGTTACTGATTATCTAACCCTGTTCTGGGACATACCACACCAACAATCAAAGTAAACTATTTTGTGATAATCAATGGCAACTGTTGCAATGAAACACATGGCTTCAAACTTTGCTAAGCTAGACAAGTTTGAAGGGGTGGACTTTAGGAGGTGGCAGAAGAAGATGCACTTCTTGCTGTCAAGCATGAGTGTGGTGTATGTGCTAACCACGCCTAATCCTGATGATGGGGATGATGCTACAGTGGAGCATATTAGGAGGAGGAGCAAATGGGAGAATGATGACTACATATGCAGAGGTCTTATTCTCAATGGTATGTCTGATTCTCTGTTTGATATTTAACAGAACTTTGAATCTTCCAAAGAACTGTGGGATTCCTTGGATGCCAAATATATGGCTCAGGATGCATCAAGTAAGAAGTTTCTTGTTAGTAATTTCACAAATTACAAAATGACTGATTCAAGACCAGTTATGGAACAATACAATGAACTTCTTGGAATACTTGGAAGGTTTACACAACACAATATGAACATGGATGAGGCTATTAAAGTCTCTTGTGTCATTGACAAACTCCCTCCTTCTTGGAAAGATTTCAAGCATACCTTGAAACATAAGAAAGAGGAGTTAACTCTGGTTGAGTTGGGCTGTCATCTGCGCATTGAGGAATCTCTCAAGATGCAAGATAATGACAAGCCAAAGAGTAGCAATGCTATTGGACCATCTGTTGTCAATTGGTGGAGCATAACAACTCCACCAGGTACAATGACAACAAAGGCAAACGCAAATATCATGATAACACAAGGGCAGATCCTAACAAGTAGGCAACACCTACTTGTTGGAAATGTGGCAAGACTGGTCACATTAAAAGGGATTACAAGGGTGTTAAAGTTGGTGGTAAAGCCAATGGATCAGGCACTAATGGTTCAGGGAGTGGTGGTTCTTCCAACTCACCGAAAGGTCAGAATATGGTTAATAAGTCTTTTCAGATTTATTATGTTACATATGTATCTGAATCTCATTATGTGCAGGATGATGATGTTGCGTGGTGGGTTGACTCGGGTGCAACAGTTCATGTGTGTAAAGATAGAAGCTGGTTCAAGACTTATGAGTCACCGAATGATGGTTCTATTCTTCACATGGGAAATGAGTCAACAGCCTTGGTGCATGGTCGTGGTTGTGTAGATCTTAGGTTTAGTTCTGGAAAGATTGTAACTTTGTTTAATGTTATTCATGTTCCCGATATAAGGAAAAACTTGGTTTCAAGTAGTGTTTTGAATAATCATGGTTATAAACAAGTTATTGAGTCTGATAAATTTGTGCTTTCTAAGCATGGTGTTTTTATTGGTTTTGGTTATTTATGTAATCAAATGTTCAGCTTAATATTTCCACGATAGTGCATTTATTTCCACCGATAGTGTAAATTCAGCTGTGGGACCACCACTGACAACTGCTCTACCCCGTGGCATGCTAGACTTGGCCATGTTCATTATCAAAGGTTGCAAGATATGTCTAAGGATGGGTTGATCCCAGCCTTTGACATGGACACTGAAAAGTGTAAAACTTGCATGTTGACCAAAATTACCAAGAAACCTTTTCGTGGTGTTAGTCGTGAGACTAATCTCTTGGAGCTTATTCACAATGATCTGCGTGATTTGCATGCCACTCCCTCTTTGGGGAACAAGAAGTACTTTGTGACATTTATTGATGATGCTTCTAGGTTTTGTTATGTTTATCTGTTACATTCCAAGGATGAAGCATTAGATAAATTCAAAGTGTTTAAAACTGAAGTTGAATTACAACTTGGGTCTTTGATCAAAAGATTAAGGACTGATAGGGAGGTGAGTACATGGATACTCAGTATTTTCGTCTATTGGTATAATCCATGAAACGACCGCCTTTATACTCCTCAAAAAATGGTATTTCGAAAGGAAAAACAGTCAAGGAAATGGTTAATTCCATGTTATCCTATTCAGGAATGAGTCAAGGGTTCTGGGGTGAAGCTATGTTAACAGCTTGCTATTTATTAAATAGGGTTCCCAACAAAAGGAACAAGATTACACCTTATGAACTCTGGACTAAAAGGAAACCCAACCTGAACTATCTCAAGGTTTGGGGTTGTAGGGTGTTGTAAGGCTCCCTGATCCAAAGTTGAAAACTTTGGGTGAAAGAGGCATTGATTGCATCTTTGTTGGATATGCCGAGCATTCCAAGGCTTTTAGGTTCTATGTTATTGAACCTAATGAATATGTTTCGGTTAACTCAATAATTGAATCAAGGGATGCAACTTTTGATGAGAATAGATTCTCATCGCCCTAGACCAAGTCGAGGATTCCTAATGGAACTCATGACACTGGTATATCAAAGGTCCCTGATGATGAACCATCAATGGTCCCTGATGAGGTTGTGGTTCAACAACCTGACCCTATGCTCAGGAAGAGCAAAAGGGTCAGGACTCCAAAGTCATTTAGACCTGAGTTTCAACTATAATTAGTTGAAGGAACAAGGCATGAGGTCTCAGAACAATACTCCTATTGCTCCA
Organism: Chrysanthemum makinoi; assembly: GCA_910596185.1. Classification (NCBI taxonomy): domain Eukaryota; kingdom Viridiplantae; phylum Streptophyta; class Magnoliopsida; order Asterales; family Asteraceae; genus Chrysanthemum; species Chrysanthemum makinoi. The sequence goes on along the minus strand of OU343221.1, from coordinate 211,658,341 downwards.
TTGTTGAGGATGATCCCAAGACATTTGAAGAAGCAATGAAGTCCCAGGATATTGCTTTCTGGAAAGAAGCAATCAATGATGAGATGGATTCTATCATGGGGAACAACACTTGGGTGTTGGTTGATCTACCACCTGGTTGCAAACTTTTGGGTTGCAAATGGATTTTCAAGAAGAAAATGAAGGTAGATGGAACTATTGAAAAGTTCAAGGCTAGACTAGTTACTCAGGGCTTTAAACAAAATTCAGGGATAGACTATTTTGATACTTATGCTGTTGGAGTATGCTCGTGTCATAATAAATAATTATATGGCTAGTCATATGTGAGCCTATGGGGTCACACACATATACACTTAGACACCATTGTCATAATGTATTTATCGTATTTACATTATGTATAACCTTTGTTACATAAGGGGGTAAAGTGGAGTATTTGGACTTTGAAGGGCCTAATGTGTATCTTATGATTTGACATCAATTAGCATTAATACTAATTGATGAGAATTAATGATAATTGGTAAGTTACATTGTGGTCTTAAAGGCTCTTCCTCCCCTCCCCTCTTTGGACGTCCAAAAACACACACACACATAGTGTTTTGGTTTTTGGTTTATTCTCTCCTTGATAATTCTAAGAGTAGTCTTGTGCAAGGATTGGTTCAAAGGTTAAGACTAGCATCAAAGGGTGATTGTTAGATGTGTAGTGTGTTTCACACATTGGGAAAGGCCAACCTAATTGGTCTTTTGGTTTCTTGATTCCATTCGTGGAAGTCATTGGTGTCTCGTTACCGGAATCACGCTACAAAGGTATAAACCTTAACTATGTTTTATTTGATTGATCATATGGCAATATGGATCCGTTGTTGGTGATGATTCCGCTGCGTTTATATATTTTATTTATGTTTATTATATTCATCATCACCAATAGTGGTTTCAGAGCCATCATATGTGCCATATGATTATCGGGTATGCGAAAAAATGGTCAAAAACGCGTGTTTTTAAGGGTTTTATGCAACCACTTTCAAAACAGCCCCGAGGGCTCTATTTTTCATGGATTAGGAATATTATTAGTAATATATAGATCTGTGATTTTTGGTCCTATGGCCATTGGTTTCGCATACGTTTATTAAACAATGTATTCGGTACGCTTAAAATGGCTTTAATCGCGTTGTTTTAATCGATTCTTGAAACGATTTGAAAACAGCCCCTGAGGCTTAATTTTCTGTAGTAAAATGATTTTTAGAAGGTCTAATTTCAGTAGGTTTGAGAACCTAAATCCATTTTACTCGCGTACCAATCGGGGTTTCTATTCTTGTTGATTATTTCTTCGATTCGTTGGCTAATACTTTTATTTCATGTCATTTAAATTGTTCCCATGGCAAATACATGCATGTTTGCTCATGGGATTAGCCAACACCTTGTTATGTTCATAATTTTATGGTATTATTAATATGTGTATATGCAAAGCCGATGAAAACCTAGACCATTTGTGCTATGAATGATTGTGATTGTCGTTTATTTCTTGTTATTTGGGGTTTGCCATTGTTTCGGACTTTATGTATGAGTTTTAATTTGGTTTTTGCCATTTTTTGGGCATTTTACAATACATAGATAGTAGATTAGATGTATTTTACATTCTATATATTGTAACCGATGCTTGGAATGGAATGGCGAAGCATAAAAGACATAAAGACGCAAAATGGCTGCTCGAACAAGCTGCAGTAAAACGGTGTTTCCCGGTGATTGGTAGCGTATTTTTTAACCAAATGTTTTTTGCAGGTAGACAACTCATGGGCCCACAACTTTGTAGCTTGGTGCTAAGCTCGGGGATGACTCCTTCTAGGCCATTTGGGCCTCCGAATGCAGAAATTCTCGGGCTGGAGATTCACTTTTCATGTACATAATGGGCTTCTACTTGTCCTAGCTTGGTCTTGGAGCAAGTGGGAGTCCTCCGTGTAGTTGTGGTTTATGTCCCTAGTTGACTCTTGGTTCTCGTGATGGCTCACGAGACCAAGCATAAGTTCTTTCATCGGTTGAGGCTTTGCATATTGTGGTTGTGTGTTGGTTGTTTGCTTATTATGTATGTTGTGAATGTATATAACTTGCAAATTGTTTTCTAAAACTTAAAACGCAACACAAACCATTTTTTAAAAACTAAATATTATGATTTAGTTTAACTAAGTTTAAATACGGATTTAACTTAAAATCATTGTTTTAAAAATAACACTTAACTTGTTATGTATGTTATTCGATTTATGTATTGTCCAATCTCTATTATTATCCTCTTAGGTTCTATATTAGACTTGAAAATGGACAACTTGACACACATAAATTAAAACAATGATTAGACTTAAGTTAAGAAAAGTTTTTAACTTGTGCTACGAAGAATGAATGCATGCTTCTTCGTACACCTTTTTTGATTCAAATCAAAATATTTTACCCGTCACAAATTTAAGTCATGCCGTCCAATCGCTTGAGAACACTTGCAATTACTTTTTGCCTATGCGTGGGACCTAGGTTGAATTGTAACCCAAGGTGATTATTGTCTATGCGTGGGTCCTAGATATATTTTCGCACGTTCTCAAATTGGATGACTTAATCGAGTTAAGCGGTGAGACCTTGACCCGAGGCAAGGATGGGACTAAACATGCCTACTTGACACTAGATGCTTGTTCACTAGTGCCATGAGTCCCATAAGGATCTAAGAGTTGCACATGTAATGCAATTGGTGATCGTCGCCTACCAATTGAATCTACTATTGCTAGCAGATCAACTGATGTGATAGTAGAAGCACAATGTGGATCTTAGCCTTTTTTCGTAAATTAATTGTTTTAAACATGGGGTAATTAATTTGTAAAAGGATAATTATTGAAAATACTAAAAATTGAACTTTTTAAATTCATATTAATGATATAATGCATCACATCCGTAAACAAAAGTTTGTTCTTTTCTTGTTAAAAAGACAAACTAAGTACTTCTTTCTTGTAAGAAAGAGACTTGTTCCTATCTGTTTTCTTTATGAGGAAATGGCATAATAGGAATATTTGAATTGTCCTAAATCTAATCAAACTCAAAGAACACCTACTCTAGAAATCGTGATGTCTTGAAAAAGTCAAAACGGTTAAGTATGGTTGCACATCTTATTCTTTCAAGTTTGTTTTATAACCCTAGTTCCGGTTCTGAAACATTGAAGTAAGATAAGATATTTGGATAACTAGAGAACACGTTTTCTATAGCTACCAAAATAATGCGAGTTTTAATAATTAGAAGATGGAAATATCAATAAACCGCAAAATGGTAAAGACAATTACTAGCATGATTACCTAGCAATTATCTTAACCCAATAAACCTAATAAGGTACTATACACCCTTGTGGTAAAATAGACCTTATGGAGGAATTGCATGACTATTTTCAAGTTAAAATATCAATGATGGCTAGCCCGTCATCTATATGTTAGAACTTGATGCACTTCATTGAATATCTAAGTACATGTTTACTAGTCCAAGTGACTCACATTAGCAATAATGTGTAGATGTTCAAAGAAAGAAGGAAAGTATCCAATCGACACTCAGTCTCCACTGGTGACATAACATTTATAATGTTGTCTAATCCAGTGGGAGCCGTAATCTTTATTACCTTGCAGGCTGCCCATATTATTTCTTGATTTTCTTGAAATAATACATTACTTTCCACACGTGAAGCATCATAGTTTATATAAGAACCATTGCATTAATTTTATTAGATAACTTGTCGCGTTCCTGATGTTGCTTCCTGAAATGTTATCAATAAATTGTTATGCATGATTCATTATTAAAACAATAAAGTTCTACATATCTATATTTTTATTTTGTATAAAATCATATTTGTGACACTATCATATTACGCATGATGTTGTGCCGTGCACAAGTGGGAGAAATCTTCATTGTGTGCAAGGTACAACATATAACAAATAGTTTTTCTTGACTGCAAGGTAAGAAAACTAATATTCTACTAGGACTTCTACACATAAAATGTAAGTTGCCCTAATTAGAACAAATGTCAAGATAATATGAAAAGCTACTTCAACATATTCACCCAATTGTTCAGTAAATATGATTATGTATTATTGTAAATTCATAATCTTGAAGTATGAAATTAACTTGAAATTACTATTGAGGCCAAGAGCCGGCACTCTAAATTGCTTTACTTGAATATGTTTAGGTCTCTTGTAAAGACTTAAACATCAAGTCTCAATTGTTGAAAGACTTATAATGTAAAGTAAGACGTTAACTTGTTATGTATTCTTGTTAAATACATGTACATGAAGTCATTAAATTGAAAATGACGTATGACGTATAGTAAAATATTAAATGTTTATGTTTTCTAGTCAAAACATGCACATGAAGTTATTGACTTGGTCAAAAACTTATAAATTAAGTATGCAATGGGCTGAAAACACTGTTGATGCCATCTGGTTTGACTTGGTTGGCAGATACGTAAGCCAAAGTGTATAAGTTCATCTAATGAGTTGTGGGATAGTCTCACAACATCAATCCTCATGGAATACCACATCATTATGGTATGTCCATCATGGAAAATCAAGCTCTATTGATATTGTTTGATCTTTGATGACTTAAACTATCTTACCTCCAAAGCTATTAAGGTTAGAAAATTGAATGTGCCATGGGTACACTCAATATGGTTCCAATCTGGAAGGTATTTAAGACGCCATTGTGTTATGGAATGGGATGAATTCCATTATGTCTTGATTGAAGTTCTTAATTTGTTAAATACCTTAAAGTAAGTAATTAACAAACTGGAGTCAAGAACTACTAATGTATTTTGGATGTCCCAATTGAAAACAATTTATTGTTTCTCAAGATGCTGTGTATCTAGAGATTAGTCTCTATGTACAAAGCAAGTGGGAGCACCTTTAGATCTTGAAGTTGTTCAAGAACTAATATACACAACCTTCTAGGTACACTTGCTGATGTCACACTAAGGTTGAACATGCATATGTTAAACCATAGTATGATATCTCTCATTCATAGATCCGAAAGGATACTTCTTGCACCTGAATGATATAGTCTTATATCAATGCTAAGGCATATAAGTTAGAGGGTCATTGTGAACCTGCTAACTATAGAGCTGCATTATCAGCTTTTGAATCTGATGAATGGCTCAAAACTATGAATGATAAGATGCAGTCCGTGGAAGACAATCACTCATGAAGCTTGATTGATCTCTTACCAATCAGTTAGACTGTGAGGTTAAAAATGAGTCTCAATGAGAAGACTCAAAAAGGACAAACTTGTACACACATTTAATTCATGAGTAGTGAAAGGAGATACTCATACTCAAGATATTGACTATGATTAAATCTTCCTACCTGCAAATATTAAATGTATAAAGATGATGAATTGTCATACTTGTCTTCATGTAAATGAAATATGACAATAGGATTTCAAAACTCTTTTTTTATTGAATACATTTGCGAGGACGATGTGTATTCAAAAGGGTTTATGAATCTATATAATCTTTATTATGTCTACAAGATTCAAGAATCCAAGTATGGATTAGATCATGCATCTTCGAAATGAGATCTTTAGTTTACCATAAAATCATTAATTTGATTTTGATTAAAATAAGATCAGTACGAAGTACACTAAGAGCAAGTGGGAGCACTGTATTTATTTTCTTAAATATCATATGTTGATAACGTATTAGAAACATTATTCCATCTAAGCTAGAATTTATTCCTTAGTTTGGAATGAAGTTTCTCTTGAGAGTTTTAGAAAATAAAACATGCAACCTTGTTACATATGTTTGTTTGAATAAACATAAGCGGTTATTAAGTCTGACACAATATGAAATATTATTGAGAGGAGTCTCAATAATCAATCTTACTTCATGAGATTGAAAGCATGAATAGAAACCTTCAGTTTAACTAAAGGATTCATTATGTATATCATATTATGCATTGGACTAATTATATCATTTGCACGAATGCAAGATGAGTTGATAACAACAAATATCTAAGTGAATGTCATTAGATAATTGTTAAACGAACATTCTAATGGACCTTGCAAAGGACAATATATATGTTCAACATTTACGGATATTTGAGGATCTCTGTTCTGTTTGCATACATTGATGCTTATTTAACTGAAATGATGCTCAAACCTAGTCATGGTAGCATATCATCATGAATGATGACATTGTTGACTAGATGTGCTCGACCGAGAGCATTAATGCATTATACATTAAAAGAATAAGAATACTTGACAGTTTGAGAAACTGTTTAGATGAATGTCTAAAGTAGGTGCTTTGCTAGCTTCAAACACCCTATGGAATGCATTGTTGCAATACTAGTATTGTACTTGAATGCACACATACAAAAGCACAATCATCATACCTTTCATGGATTTTGAAACAAGTATTCTCAAGGTTTACTCAGATGACTACTTGTTGTCTTGTACAACATAATTTGATCATGGTGGGAACAGGGTTTTCTCGACCTATATGTAGTCTTATGCATATCTGTTTTTAGTATTTGGATAATGGAACATTAAGCAGTCGTATTATATAATGAATTGAAATACCTGGTATGATCGTATTCATTCATACTACTGTGTTCTATATTTGCATGTTTAATCCATGAATAATTTATTTATTCTAAAATTGTCCATTGCCGGTTGACGATATGGGAGTATCATCGAATTAATGCAATTGTGAGTGTGTTGGTGACTATTTTGCCAAACTCACATGTTGTTCATGGTGATGAGTGTAGGATATTGGTTTTCACATACACATCAAACCATAGCACAAAGTAGGCGTATAAGTGGAATTCTAGAGAGAGAAAGTTAGAGGTTTAGGGAACTTTAGTGAGATAAAGAAAAATTCTTATTATGAGCTCCAACTCTCTACCTTGGGAGGTAGAGAGTATTTATAGTCTTACATAAAACGCCACACAACGGGCTGTGGATCAGGCATACAGTGGGTAAAGACCCGTCCGTCCTCCACGGTGTTACTTAACAAAAACTACTTAACTAAATATAACTATGACTACGAGCATTCTAACGATTACATATACTTGAGGTGACCGACTCTTTAATACCGGAATTTCTAATTCCTAACAATCTCCCCTAAGGGAGGTCACCTCAACCATATACTAAAATGACATTGAATACAATCAGATATTACATTAACAATTGATCTTGCATTCTTGATGTAGTACTTTGTTCCGAAGCTCGTAGTCATTGATTCCACTCATTGCATGTTTGGTTAATCCAAGTGGAGGTCTTTTACTGATCCACGTGATAATAATGTTGGACCAGCTTTTGAGATCATCAGCTAATAGAAAATCTCTGTTACATCCATTGTGGTGTTGGTATTATGTGATGTTGTGACTTTCGGACCGACATGCTCACATTCTCGATCATGATATCTTCTCATCGAATAGCGGAAGCTTTAGTTGATTCATGATATTGGCGCAGCCAGAAAGCATAGTATAAAAATATCGAGCCGTGTTATGTAGATATGCGGCTTTGGATTGACCGCCAATTCTCGATCACCGCAACCGTCCAAATTACCGCAAACAACAGTTAGTAATAAAACACACGAAAGTGTCTTTGATCACTTTCGCTGAATTGAGGTACACGCCCACGGTTCCCGTTGATCAAGTAAGTACGCTGTGATCGTATAATTCCTAAGAATTTCCTTGACAGGGTTTCGCAGCTATTCTAGCTGTTCTCAAACCAGAACGTCTCAAAGAAGACAACACGGAGTGAGTGAACCAAATAATTTAAGTCCACCGATTGATGAAAAGAGATTTGAAAAACAATCGTGTATTGCTCAATAGAAATTGTTTTTGCAATATAACGAAGGTTTTAATGAAAATCAATTATCAATCATAAAACACCTTTTGATTTGAAAATTAGTACACGGTCGACGTGCTAATGAAAAGAGTTTTAAAGCACAAAGACCGGTTTTCAAAGGTATCCGCCAATCCATAACCCGAACCAGGATTGATTCAAAAGAATGAATCGCCCATTGTTTCTGTTCAGTTGTCACATGGTTGATCTGTATAATAGATCTCACATGCCACCTACCAGGAGCTTGTTAGATGTTGGCTCCAGAAGGCTTTCCATCTTCATTGTGAGTATGTTTGCATATCACTCAGATGTTCTGGCAATACCACAAGGATAATGCGTAGGACTCAAGATATAATCTCTCTTTCCACATTGTGTGAAACAGAGAGTCTTCATTGAAAGTGTCCTAATGAGATTTATTGATGATCTCGTGGCACTAGACTCAATTTGTGCATATTTGGATCCTATATCGGAGACTAGGGAGAGGGTCTCCTCATTCAATATCAACAATCTCTAAGAGAAAGTCGATAGATAATGTAGGTTTCCCGTGAGAATGAAACAAGTCCTTTTAAGAGGAACTTGAGTGGTTTGGAAAGTTGAAGTGCAGTGCGTCACTGGGTCCATGACGTCTTGTCTTCAATACCGATGTTACCATCTCAGTAGCATTTGAATTGAACCCGGTTTCGCCTCTAAGGTTGAATAATTTAGAGGGCTATTTGTTTTCACCCTTTTCTCATTCAATTCTTTTTCATTCTTCAACCCCTTCAGTGCTTACCGAGACTTCATAGCAAGAACCTTGTTGGGTTTATTCCAAAGACTAGCTCAGTCTTAATCCGCACTCTTCCCATATCTCATTTTTCTCCTTTTATCATCATACCTAAGAACTCTACACTAACTAGTGGATAGTCCCTGGGTAGATCCCTCCGCTCGGATCATGGGAACATATTCCTAACCTTATCGTCCTTATATCACCATACATAATGTAAAGTTGGTCGGTCTTTTGGTATTGTTCATCTGCCATAGGAACCAATTGAAAACCATTTGAAAATCAATCCGTATACTTATGATATTTTATCAAAGCATTTTGTACCTGAATTGTTTTTGATATTTTTAGAAGAAGAACTCCCCTCAACATGTGAATCAAGTATTAGTTTTCCACACGGAGGCAAGAGAAAGAATTAACTTCTTTGATTACCATTTTTAAAAATATCAACATCACTTCCCTAATCGAATCAAGTAGATAAAGCATTTTGGGGAAGGATGAGGTTTTCATGATTTTGCTCCCCCTCAATATGTGCCTCGAGATTTGAAAAGAGTTTTGCACATACTAGAGGGAACCTGCACCTTGAGATAAGTTATCACGTTTCAAATCATAGGTTTAAGATAGATGCTCCCCCTCAACATGTGCATGAAAAATTTGAAATCGTTTGTCACATGTGGGAAGGAGAGCTTGTACATCCTTATAAAACCATTTACCGAATTATCAGTTTAAATCCAATTTAAATCACACATTCTCCCCCAATCACAATTATCAAATCATTTGAGATTTGTGATCTCTTATAGATTTAAATTGATTTTGAAAGCTTTTAAGGAGAATTGTGACTTGATTATGAAAGCGCTTTAACTGATAATGATCGGATTTTAAGACTTTAAACTCCATTGATAAAACATGCTGAATATCTTTTGAAAACAATTGAATGCCAAATAACTTTTTAATTTAATTGAAATCATTCTCCCCTCAATCAATGACATAGGTTGTTGATTGAGAGATTGATATTTTGACAAATAAGTCCGGATGATTATCAAAAATAGAGACTGAGTTATTTTTCAAAGCAGTTAGTTTTCAGCAGATAAATGTTTAAAGAATCAGAGCATGGAATTTTGAAAACATGATAAAGTATGGCTCTGTTCTTTCCTTGAAAAGCGGTTACTTGCTGAAATGACAATAAACCATTGTTTCTCCTTCTCCCAAAAATAATTTTTTGATTTTTGATTTTTGATTTTTGATTTTGATTTTTTTTTTTGAATTTAACAACATCTAAAGTCCCGTGTCATTCTTTGAATGAAAGCACAAAGACCGTAGATATTATCGAACCGAGAAAACGCATGACAAAATGACAATATTTTTGAAGATTTTTCGAATTTTTCAGATTTTTATGGTTTTTGAAGGTTTTATAATTTTGTATTTTGATTTTCGAATAGATATATACAAGAGATAGATGAAGATAGACCTTTACTCCTCGTCTTCCTCCTGAAGACGTTTGAGTGTTTCGGGTTGAAGACTTTTCAAGCCAAGACGTGGAAGAATAAACTCAAAACGTTCTCTTGGAAGAGCTTTGGTGAAGATGTCGCTAACCGATATTCAGACCTCACAAAATAGAGTTCCACCACACCTTTTCCACTTGTTCCCGAATGAAATGATGTCGAATGTCGATATGCTTTGCTCTTGAGTGTTGAACGTTGTTGCAAGAGAGAGCAATAGCACTTTTATTATCACAAAACAGAGGGATTTTGTTGAATTCAAAGCCATAGTCAGATAATTGAGATCTCATCCATAAGACTTGAGCACAACAAGATGACATGGCTATGTATTCAGCCTCTGTAGAGGAAATAGAAGTACTCATTTGCTTCTTTGAAGACCACCTCACAAGCTTATCACCCAAAAACTGAGCACCTCCGGATGTACTTCGACGAGTATCTTGACACCCTGCATGATCAAGATCGCATAGGTCGTTAGTAACATACGGTGTCCTTCGGGTACCATAGTCCCATATTGATGGTTCCTTGGAGATACCGAAAACCCGTTTAACCGCTTCAAGGTGCTTTTTAGTAGGCTTAGCCTGGTATCTAGCACACATGCAAACAACGAACAAGATGTCGGTCTACTAGCCGTGAGGTACATCGTGGATCCAATCATACTACGATATTTTGTTTGGTCAATCATGATCCTGAGTGGTCCTCATCTAGTTTGGTTCGATCAATCATGGGAGTGTCAACAGGGTCACTTGAATCAAATCCAAATTTCTTTAAGATCTCAGTTGCATATTTAGATTGATTTATGAAAATGCCTCGGGACTTTGTGAAATTTGTAATCCCAAGAAAATGACATTTGTCCCATCATTGACATTTGAAATTTTGAACTCATTTCATTAGAAAACGATCACATTCCATTGGGTCAGTCGAGGCAAAAATAATATCATCAACATAAATTTGAACATGAATTAAATGTTTGCCGGACTTCCTGGTGAACAATGTTGGATCAACTGCTCCTTTGCTAAATCCGGTTGATAGAAGAAACTTTGACAAGTGTATCATACCATGCCCTTGGAGCTTGCTTTAAACCGTAAAGGGCCTTCTTCAAACGATAAACGTGAGTAGGATGCTCTTGATTTACAAATCCTTCAGTTGGCCGACGTAGACGACTTCTTTAAGATCTCCGTCAGAATGCCGTCTTTACGTCCATTTGATAGACTACCATGTTCTTACTTGAAGCATTAGCCAAAAAGATTCTAATTGCCTCGATTCGAGCCACATGAGCAAAAGATTCTTCAAAGTCTATACCCTCCTCTTGACGGTATCCTTTAGCAACTAATCGAGCCTTGTTCTTCAACACATCACCATGCTCATCAAGTTTCACTTTGAAGATCCATTTTAGAGCAATAATCATAGCACAATCTGAGCAGGTACTAACTCCCATACATCTAGTCGATCGAACTCATGAATTTCATCTTGCATAGCATTGAACCAGCTATCTTCATTCATGGCGGTTTTAACATCTTTTGGTTCGATCTTAGAGAGTACGGAGTTGAAGAAGCACCATAAGGCATCGGTTGCAAGTTGTTTCCGTGTGGATACTGGACGAGAGGATTTCCAATGATGTTGTCTAGTGGATGATCGTGAGTCCATTTTCCGAGGTGTTCATGTGGTAGTTGTTGAGGGACTGAAGTAGCAGAGTTGATGTCTCCTGACGAAGATGGTTCAGATGAAGATTCAGGAGCAAATATGTTTTCAAATGGAGCATCTTCAGGAGTAGCAAAGGGATTAACTTCATCATTGATGCCAGAAACAGTTCCATGATGTACATTTGAAGAATGATGATTTGTTGATGAGACAAGGATCGAGCAGGTGCTTCTTGACTTAAAGATATTGAGACCGAGGGATTAACTTCATTCACTGGAATATGAGCAGCCTCTGTTGTAGGGATCAACACCTCATTAGTACTTGGATCATAAAGTTCATCAAACATAGGATCAAACAATTTCTTTAAATCATCTTCAGATGGAGGTACATATGGAGTTTCTTGAGAAGAGTTTGGAACAAGGGATGAACCAATTGGACTGATTTGAAGTGCGGGTCCAGAACTGAATTGTTCAGAAGCCGTTTGACCGGTCAGCTCATCAAACGTAACGTGAATTGTTTCCATGATGTTTCGGGTTCTTTTGTTGTAGATTCGGTATCCCTTTTTGTTTGGTGCATACCCTACAAATACTCCAATGTCCGCTTTAGCTCTAAGTTTGCCTAAGTCTTGACCCTCATTAGTTGGATAGCACAATGCTCCAAACACACGAAGGAAAGAGAGATTAGGTTTTTGTTGTGGACAAGTTCATATGGTGTCTTTCCATGAACAGGTGAATCGGGAACGATTTTGTGGGTAGCATGCAGTGGCAATAGCTTCATCCCAGAGAAACATTGGAACTTTTGAGTAAATCAGAATTGTTCTAGCGGCTTCTACAAGAGTTCGATTTCGCCTTTCAACTACACCGTTCGGTTGAGGAGTTCGTGGAACACTTCTTTGATGGCTGATTCCAATGCTTTCATAGAATTCACTAAGTTGTTTGTTAACAAACTCAGTTCCATTGTCCGTCCGGATAATTCTGACGGTTTTGTTAAGTCGAACCTGCAGCTGTTTGATGAGTTTGATGATGATATCGGGAGTTTCATCCTTTGTCCTTAAGAACTTGACCTAGGTGAATCTAGAGTAATCATCAACTATAACTAACACATATTTCTTCCCAAAGATATTCTGCACTCTCATTGGTCCACATAAATCCATATGAATTGTATGAAGAACTTATGTGACAGAGTTAGTAGGTTTGGGTTTATGGGCATACTTCTTGCTTTTTCCCAATTGACATGCTGAACAAAGATGATCCTTTTCATACTTTAGTCGAGGTAAACCTACAACTAAGTCCTTTCTAGAGAGATCATTGATGGTGCCGAAGTTCAAGTGATTGAGACGTCGATGCCATAACCATGACTTTGTTTTAGAAGCCTTTGACAGCAAGCAAATTGGAGAAGACTTCATCATATCTTCTATAGAGATGGTGTAAAGATTTGAACCACGAGTTCCTCTTAAAGTTCCTTACCATCAAGTTCTCTAACAAAACAAGTATGTTTTCTGAAGGCTACTTCTAGATCGAATCACGAATTGACCGACAGAGAAAGCGATTATGACCAAGACCTTAAACATAGTATACTCTAGAGATAACACTATCACCAACAACATAATCACCATAACCCATAATTGCACCGAAATGATCATTACCGAATCTATCAGTCCCGATGAATTTGCTCACGGTTCATGAGCGCGACGGTCTCCATCATATGCTTGGAATGTACCGAGTCCAGGTACCACGAACGATTTGAATGATCTGCAGTTGAACACAGACAAGAATGGATAACATGATAATTGGGATCCCCATGCAAGAAAGGGTTCCACTTGGTTAGTAACAAGAATTGGAACACCCACATCGAAATAGAAACATCCATATCGAAGTAGAAGCAATGGAATCATTGGGAATAGATGCAATGTCTGGTGTCGTATTTGACCTATTCAAAGTATGTTCACTTCTTAAGGGAATAGTTCTACCAAGAGGCATCCATTTTCTAATGGGCATAATCTTAGCAGTTTGAGAGGAAAACTGATTATTCTTATGGCCAAAAGGTATCCAATAATAACCTATCTTTATAAAATTTCTTCCCGTGGGTTTCCAATTGTTTTCTAACAATCTTTCGTTTTTGCCTTTTTGCCTTATTAGCATTAACAATTTTAATTGGGCATTTGACATCATTAGACAAAGCATTCACACCACATTCATGATTAGCAATGAGAATTCAAGCGACATCATTACAAGGTTTGCAAATAGTATCGAATTGAATTAATTACAATATGCCTAAGGCTAATACTAGAATCAACACGATTCGTTTTATTCAACTCAAGCTTAAAGTTCCTAGGTTGGTCTTCTACTCTCTTCCAATGCACAATTTTAGCTTGCGAGGTCCTATCATTCCTTGTATTGTCTTGAGACTTTGACCTGCTTGCTTTAATGTCATTGATTACTCCTTTAGAGGGAATGGGAACATTAGTTGGTTGATCTAATTTTTGCATTCCTGAACTTGATGTGCAAGGATCTCAAGTACTAGAAGGCACATTAGTGTATACTTTCTTAAGACTGTGATTTGAGCTTTTTGCGTGCACACTAAAGTTCATTTTCTTAGCACTAACATATCTGAATCAACTACTTGAAGGCACACATTAGTGTTTCCTTTCTTAAGACTGGGCATAGAACGGATTTCCTGCTTGGCACTAGGCATAGAACAAGGCTTCACAGCCTTGCCTTTTTCACCTAAGGGTTTTGGACATGTTGCAATTACACATTCAAGCAACTCTTGAGATCGTTTGGCCTGGAGGCAAGCAAACCTAATTTCACTATCAAGAGGTTTATTAATGAAGTCCTCTTCAACAATCTCACGGAGACATTCTAGACTATCCTTAAGGTGAGCACAATAGTCATGAAAAGCATGTTCATTATTCCTAAGATGAGGAGGAATATATTTAACTGTCACAGTGTATTTGCAGTCTAAGGGTGACTTTGAGACAACATTCTTATTGAAAACAAGTGGCGGTTTCCCATTTCCCTGACTTCTCAGATTCTCAATTTCCTTTTGTAAAGACGTTATTTTTCGTTGTTTTGGTCACGGGTGACTTTCATTGAATCATATAACTCTTTAAAATGTCGTTTAACTTTTTCATTTTCTTCTAGAAAACTCTTGTTTTCCTTTTGTAAGGCATCAACTAAGTTTTGAAGATGAAAAGTTTGAGAATTCGGAGAATCTAAAGGAGGAGGCATTTGGGAGCCTGTCATATTGTTCGTTTGACCCTTTAATTGAGAGATTTGGGCTTTCAACTTTCTGATCGTGTTGCAATGAGCTTGAATATGTTCATCACGTTTGTTAATTTGAAAAACGCATCAAACTCGAGCATCTGAGGATGTATTTATATTTGAAGTTTTGACATTTTCTTTAAGATGTTGATATTTTAGTTGTAAATTAAAATGCTCAACTTCTAGTTTAGAAAAATGTTTAACCAAATTGTCGTGATCATCCAGTTCAATTTTCTCGTTTAGTTTAGAATTTGTTTTTTCAAGCTCAATGACACGATCATGGGAGACTTTCAGTGCAACCGATAATTCATGAAATTTGGAAGCATTAATGGAACAATTTGTAGCAGTTAAAAACACATCCTGAGCAATACATTCAGAAATCAGGTTCTCATTTAGTGTATGCAAGTTCTTCCTCTCAATCTCATTATATTTTAGTGCTCGCTCATAGTCACTAACTTCAACTATCATTGCATCAAATTCCTTTTCCATTCCCTTAATATCAGTTTCTATCCCCTTTTAAGACTCTCAAAGTGATCTTTTAGAAGTTTAAAGAAAGGCATGACCTCGGTTAAATAACATTCTTTCATTTGCTCAAAACCCCTTTCTCCTTCCGTAATACCAGTGGGTGTGATCCTTTTCTTGCAAGTTTTCTCAAAATCAACAAATAGTTGAAGTATAACATATTGGCTAATTAAGGTCTTGCTTTTAGTGGCAATTTTTCTAGGAACAAGATGCATTGGTGTATTAGGAGGATACACAGTCGCTCTAGGCATTTTCCAAAGAGGAGGGTTTGTTTCAACAATATTTTCAGCTTATTATCTAAATCCATTTTCCGAAAACTTGTTCGAGTCAACAATGTCTTAGGTTTAAACATGTTCAAGGAAATCCAGTTTTCCTTCTTGTAATCATGGGGAGTGATATTTATTTTCTTCTCTCTACATTTAGGATCATCTAATTTCTTGTTCATCTTTTCCCTAGTGACTTCATCTGATTTCTTATCTTCCTCAGTGCACTCAACGCAACTAGGTTTCTGTCTAGGTTTAAGGATTTCATTGCCATCATAAAGAACCTTATGAGCATTTCTAGCCCTTTTAATGACCTCTGGATTTGGTTCCTTAACAAGGGGAATGCTATGCTTATCGCTTAGGACCCTATGCTTAGTGATCATGTGAGCAGTCTGAATGGTGTTCCCTTGTATGTACAACTTGTTTTCAAGTTTGTTTTTCAAAGTTTTCAGATTAGAAAAATCTTTCAAGAGTTTTGATTCCTTTGCATTAAATTCTTGCTTAAGCATTTTCACATTTTCTTGAAGATCTTGTTTTTGCTTAGCAGTTTTAGAAAGCTTTTCTTGCAAGGAATTTAACTCTTGTTTTAATACTTCTTCTCAAAAATTACTTTTTCTAATAATTGTACGCACTTGGTCATCCATTTCCTGCTCACGAGTGGTCAACTCAAATTTAGCACGTTGTTCATAAATAGCAACACGTTCTTTATAGGCATTTAGTTCGACATTACATGAGACTCATCAGGGGCACAGGCAGTGTATTCATCAAAAATATAGTCATTGTTGAATGCAGGAGATGCATCACTTGGTACAACTTCACTTTCACTTTGTTTCACATATTGATCATATGGGACAACATTGATATTACCCATATTTTCAATATTTGATACAGAAGTTTCAGTTGATAGTACTTTGTCATGCATCTTTTGCACATCATCCTCATCGTATAGTTTTAGTACCTCTGAGATGAGTTTGTCTTTGGATGGGCCAGCTTGTGGTGAAGAGGAGACCTTGGGAGAAACCATTGGAGAAATGCTAGCCATAAAGATTGTGTGTGCAGAGGTCCATCATCCACATCAGAGTCGTATGCATCACAATCACCGACTTGAAAGGCATTCTGATGATTGTGACCTATCTCCTGAATAGGCCGCTCATCCACATCTGCATCATAGGTCTTGGCATTTCCTCAGAAGAAACAACAACCTCTTCATCCAAAGAAGCACCATTATCCTGAGCTTGTACAAGCAGCATCTTATCTCTGAAGTACTCAGCATTCTGTGGACGTTTTGGAGATGTGCAGTTCCTTGCAATGTGTCCCTCACCACCACAGTTATAGCATTTGATCGGCTTAGCTTGACCTTGATTTCCATTCCTTCCCCGATTCTGATTTGCCACATATTCTCTACCGACTCCACCTCTTCCTTGTTCGTCCTGTCTTTCTTGAACTGGCTGCACCATGACTTTCCCATCTCTGACTAGAGCATGATTGTGGAGATTGGAAGCGTTCGATTTCATTGTTGGTGTGAAGATGGTTGGTATGTGGACTGAGAGTCAAGTTTTGTTTAACCATGAGGGCCAGTTGATTAATGAAGTGTCCCATGGTGCATCAGATCAGCTTGTTTGAATCTTGGATCAAGAATGAGTTTGTGATTGCCATCACTCATGGGAATAACTTGAGATGCTTTGGTGGTGATTCCAATGTTTGAGTAGAAGGCAGTTGAATCATTTGATGAGCTTGTCTCTCTGGATTTGTTTTGAAATTTTCAAGAATCCTCTTTTCAAACATGGCATGTCTCTCATTCTGAAGAAGGAAGGCATAGAGTTGCTCATAGTTTGTATTCTTCAATCCTTTAGTGAGCTTCACGGAAGTGACAAACTTGTGCCATTCGGGATTCATGTTGTTTACAAACTTTGAGTTCAAATGAATGTTAGGCATAGTCATTCTGATGTTCCTCATATCATTAATAAGCTTGTGGAATCTCACATAGTACTCATAAACACTCTCATCTGGTTTCATCTTGAAGTGTTCAAATTCATCATAGAGTTGTGATTCTCTGTCTTCCATAGTTAATTCTGAACTTGAGAGAAGCATCTTGACATTATCCCATACTGCCTTTGCTTCGGTGTTGTGATTGATCACCTTGTAGATGTCTTTAGGAAGACCTTGAAGAACAATGTTAGAAGCCCCGATATCAGCATCGAATCTCTTTTTCTCCTTATCATCAAGCTCATCATACATCTTTGGTCTGTCCATTCCGTAAATCGGAGTTCCATCTTCAGCAGTATCAAGTACATCTCTAGTCGTCTCAACTCGATACGGTCCTTCATCAATGGATTTGAGAATGTTGACACCATTTTCCTTTCCAAGGCAGCATAATCGATTCGTTGAGCCCAAGAATCGTAGTCGTTCTGTCAAGCATGGGTGGACGAGTATCGAACCACCGCTTGAACATCCTCGGCAACAGTGGAGATGATAGTAGGAACGTTGGTAGACATGTTAACAGATTATACGGGATTTTATAACTCTATGATTAAACCGATAAATAGATTCTTTCACGGGATTTTACTAAATCAAGAGAAAACCGTAAACAATCACCCAAGTCGCTAGAAGATAATGCACCAAGTCGCTAACACCTAATTCGCTACACCCCCAAGTCGCTAAAGTCCCAAGTCGCTATACAAATGCAAGTCACTAAGTAGTAACTCGCTAAGCCTCAAGTCGCTAGCAAAATTTTGGCAAAGAATTCGCTACTCAAGTCGCTAAAACTTCAAGTCGCTAAAGAGCAACTCGCTACACACCAAGTCGCTACCACCAAGTCGCTACCCGTAGTGGAGAGTCCACTACTTGTACCGTTAATCGCTAGGTCTAAGTCGCTAGCTCCAAAACTGTAACTCGCTACAAAATTGTGAAGCAAGTCGCTACGAAGAAAGAGATCCGTATATCAAGTCGCTAGTAAGAAAACCACATAAACATCTCTTTTCAATCCAAAAACAACCCAACCAAGATGATTCAAGCTTACCAAATGAAACCCTAAACACTTGTGATGATGCTAAACATAAAAGTACTAACAAAATCCAAGCTTTAACACAAGAAATCAACCAAATGATGCACAAACCACTAAACTTTTTCAAACTCAAAACCACCTAAAAACCACTAGAAATCCAAAGATGTGTAAGATATGATCTAACCATGGCTCTTGATACCAATTGTAGGATATTGGTTTTCACATACACATCAAACCATAGCACAAAGTAGGCGTATAAGTGGAATTCTAGAGAGAGAAAGTTAGAGGTTTAGGGAACTTTAGTGAGAGAAAGAAATATTCTTATTATGAGCTCCAACTCTCTACCTTGGGAGGTAGAGAATATTTATAGTCTTACATAAAACGCCACACAACGGGCTGTGGATCAGGCATACAGTGGGTAAAGACCCGTCCGTCCTCCACGGTGTTACTTAACAAAAACTACTTAACTAAATATAACTATGACTACGAGCATTCTAACGATTACATATACTTGAGGTGACCGACTCTTTAATACCGGGAATTTCTAATTCCTAACAATGAGCATTGGACTGACCCAAATAAGGTAGTTATATGGTGAATCTCGAAAATGGTTATGTCTATTATCCTTAGACTTGAGATGCAAGCAGGTCTTGCATGTGTGGAGTTTCATTCCTTGATATGGTTAAACGCTGTCCTGAATAAGGTAGTTATAAAGGCCACTATCAGGAATGATTTGAAACACATGAATGACACGTGCAGTCAAAATAGGATTTGTTCCTCCACATGGTTTGGAGTTAGATACTATTGGGCCCCTCGATGATTTGAACAGATGTTTGTATGGCCGTACCCAAATGAGATTAAGATGAATCTTAATTCACTTGGTAATCTTGTTCAATATCAAGATCGAGAACATAATAGTTGAACAATTAGAATGACTTTTGATCCATGTCTAATATTCAACATGGTATCTGGAACAAAGGGATATATGACATATAAACCATTTAATGAAATGTTTAAGAAACTGACCTCACATATCACTAGGGGCATTGGCGTGTTGCTAGACGCTAACCATTGCTTGTATAATTACTTATCTATTATGACGTCGCAAGTGGGAGCTGTTGGAGTATGCTCGTGTCATAATAAATAATTATATGGCTAGTCATATGTGAGCCTATGGGGTCACACACATATACACTTAGACACCATTGTCATAATGTATTTATCGTATTTACATTATGTATAACCTTTGTTACATAAGGGGGTAAAGTGGAGTATTTGGACTTTGAAGGGCCTAATGTGTATCTTATGATTTGACATCAATTAGCATTAATACTAATTGATGAGAATTAATGATAATTGGTAAGTTACATTTTGGTCTTAAAGGCTCTTCCTCCCCTCCCCTCTTTGGACGTCCAAAAACACACACACACACATAGTGTTTTGGTTTTTGGTTTATTCTCTCCTTGATAATTCTAAGAGTAGTCTTGTGCAAGGATTGGTTCAAAGGTTAAGACTAGCATCAAAGGGTGATTGTTAGACGTGTAGTGTGTTTCACACATTGGGAAAGGCCAACCTAATTGGTCTTTTGGTTTCTTGATTCCATTCGTGGAAGTCATTGGTGTCTCGTTACCGGAATCACGCTACAAAGGTATAAACCTTAACTATGTTTTATTTGATTGATCATATGGCAATATGGATCCGTTGTTGGTGATGATTCCGCTGCGTTTATATATTTTATTTATGTTTATTATATTCATCATCACCAATATATGCCCCTGTGGCTCGTATCAGTACCATAAGACTACTGATTGCTATGGCATCTATTCACAATCTGATTATTCATCAGATGGATGTGAAGACAACTTTCTTAAATGGTGAATTGGAAGAGGAGGTTTATATGAACCAACCTCAGGGCTTCATCTTGCCTGGCAATGAAAACAAGGTGTGTAAACTGATTAAGTCTCTTTATGGACATAAGCAGGCACCTAAGCAATGGCATAAAAAATTTGATGAAGTGGTTTTGTCTAGTGGTTATGTTCTTAACCAGTCTGACAAATGTGTATATAGCAAATTTGATGATTCTGGTAAAGGAGTCATCATTTGTCTATATGTTGATGACATGTTGATTTTTGGCACTGACCAAAATCAGGTTGACCTGACAAAGGAATTTTTGTCATCAAGGTTCTCCATGAAAGACATGGGGAGGCTGATGTTATCCTTGGTATAAGGATTAAACATGAAAGTAATAGAATTTCTATCTCTCAGTCTCATTATATTGAGAAGGTGCCGAGGAAATTCAATTACTTTGATTGTACTCCAGTGAGTACACCTATGGATACTTGTGAGAAGCCGATGCCTAATCATGGCAAGGTCAGTATCTCAACTTGAGTATTCTAGGTAATTGGTGCACTGATGTATGCCATGACTTGTACAAGACCGATATTGGTTTTGCAAAGGGGAAAATTGAGCGGTATACTAGTAATCCTAGTGCTCATCAATGGCAAGCAGTTCAAAGGGTACTGAAGTATTTGAAGAGAACTATGGATTATAGTCTCTCATATACTGGTTACCCATCGGTGTTGGAAGGATACACTGATGCAAGTTGGATCAAGAACACTCAAGACAATTCGTCTACTGGGTATTCCTACTTGGTGGAGGTGCAATTTCTTGGGCATCCAAGAAACAAACTTGCATCACCAGTTCAACAATGGAATCTAAATTTGTGGCTTTAGCAGCTGTTGGTAAAGAAGCTGAATGGTTGAAAAACTTGCTTCTTGAGATTTCATTGTGGCCTAAACCTATAGCACCTATTTCTATCCGGTGTGATAGTGCAGCTACATTGGCTAAGGCTTATAGCCAGATGTACAATGGTAAGTCTAGACACTTAGGTGTCAGGCATAGCATGATTCGTGAGCTTATCATGAATGGGGTGGTATCTATAGAGTTTGTGAGATCTCAACAGAACTTAGCTGATCAATTGACGAAGGGTCTGGCTAGAGACTTGGTTATAAAGTCTGCTAAAGGGATGGGTTTAAGTTCAACTTAGTCACTGAATGCTAGGACACCCAACTCCCTCCTTAGAAAACTTGGGAGCTGAGTTCAATGTGGAAAGCTGAACATTCAGTGGATTGGAGCACATGTTGTATTTACATCCCAAGGTTGTGCTCAGAACCTGCTGAAAGGAGGATGAAGTCTTTACTTCTTAATGGTTCATTTTCTTTGAAAAAGTGCTTGGCAGGAGCATGAATAAAGAGGAACCACCTATGTAAATGTTGAAGTTTTGCCGCTTCAGGAAGCTTTGGACTTTTAGCTTTTACAACATTTATGAATTTGGATATGGACACATGGCTTGTATAGTGTCAGGAGCTTTTAGGTGTTTGAAAACTTGTGTGTATTTTATCTTCAGTTATTCAAATGGGTTGGTGGGTTCAATTCTTAGAACACCCTGATTCTCGAATATTTGAAACGTGTAATTTACTAAGATGAAAATTCAATCCTTAGGACATTTTCATTTAGGACATTTTCATTTATTCAAATGGGGAGGATTGTTGGAAAATTTAGTGCACTTGTGGGATTAGTTCACAACTTGTAATGGTGGCTAAAAAGGTTTGGCTTATAGACCTTTGATTATGGGTTAAAACTTTGGTCGAAAAGGGGTGTTTGGTTGTCTTGCGACAAGGAAAAGAAAAGAAGAAAATGTAACAGTAAGATGTAGGGACCTTTCGGCTTATGTTCTTGGTTTAATAACATGTACCTAGCTTATCTTAATGGTCTTTTTGTAGCGTAGAGCTTAAGATAAAAGAAAAAAAAATTAATGTGTAGGTACCAAAGTTCCTGCTGTTGCGACTCAAGAAAAAGAAAGAACTAAAAATGTTTCTTGATCTTGTTTCTAACATGCTAATTAGTTTATTTACTCTACAAAGCTTATAGTTGGTGAGTAAAAAATTATGCAGTAGTATTAAAGGGGTGTTTGTTCCCAGTAAAGAAATGAAGAAAGAAGAATTAATTTTAGATTTTTGTTCTCACTTGTACTAGATTACTTCTATATGTAACTGTTAAATAGAAATGTAAAAGAGGTTTGAAAGAGGTTTTTAGGACTTACAACACTTAGGCACTGGATTAGAAAGAAAAACGCCAAAGGTGCTTCAAGATGGAACAAGGTTTCTTCAAGGCTTCTAGTGCTCTAATGCAACTTGCTTCCTCTTTTCTGAGCTTAAGACCAGTAGGTAAGAGTGTGTATAAGTGGTTTGTGTTTGAGAACTACTAAGGGTGGAGTGAGTTGTGATGGTTTAGGTCGACTTTATGTTGGTAAGTCATTAGAGTTTGCATGAACTGAACTTGCCACATGGAATGCTTTGTAAACATGATAAGTAGCATGTTAATATGATAAAATGGGGTTTAGTGAACATCAGGTGGGTTTGCAATCTTGATCGAATAGCTTTCCAGGGGGACATGTGCTTGGTTTGAAACTTTAGTCAATTTGTAGCATATCTACGAGACCAATGTGTAAGGAAAACTAGTTTGGACTAATTGTGTTTACATATAGTCTTGATTGGCCTAGTTGGTTTGTAGGTAAATTTAGTTTGGTTAAGTGTTTGTGGCATTTTGAACCAACAGGAAACAAGGCAAAGAAAATATTATTTAAGCTTAGGCCACTTGTACATAGAATTAGGTATGTTGTACTAGTAATTTACATTTTAGTTTTTAATTTTTTATTTATAATATAGTTTATATTTATATTAAGTATTTGTGCATTAGGGACTTGTATACGTGCACAAAAGGCTTGTACAATACTATTTTATAATAATTATGTATATATTAATTAAGATTTGTGATTTTATTCGCATAAAATCATAGATTTGTAAATTAGGGTTTGTCACGGGAAATAACATAAGATTAGGTTTTCGTGCTATAAAAGCTTGTACATTAGCTCTGAGGTGTTGTACTTTAAGGTTTATAATTTAGTTATGTGAAATCATAGTCATAATAGCTTAGGGTTTCTTGAAAACCCTAATTGATATCAAACGTTTAGTTTAAACGTTTAATAATTGTACGCTTACGAATTAACGTAAAGTGGCAAGTAAAAGTTAAAAACTCTTATACATGACATATAGGGATGTTTATTTGAAATAAACATAAAGCATGTTGATGTCGGTTCGCGTGCGAGCAGTTTAGTAAGAATGTGAGTTAAATCACATTAACTAGTCGTTATGAACTAATAACATTTAAAAAAAAATTATACGTAGAAAATGGATTATATTAATTTAATGCAAAGTGAAATTTTACCAGTGGTTACAGTATTCCCCCGTCAAATGGATTCTCGTTCCGAGATTCGGTCTGTGTTGGTTGAGGTGTTGGGAAAAAAGGTGAGGATATTTTGTACGGATTTGATCTTCCCGTTCCCAGGTGAATTTTGGCTCTCTCTTAGAGTTCCATCTAACTTTAACGATGGGAATACGGTTTCGTTTCAATTGCTTGACATCTCTGTCCATAATCTCCACGGGTTCTTCCACAAAATTGGGTTTGTCATCGAGCTGAAGTTCTTTCATTGGGGTAACAAGTGTTTTATCTGATAAACACTTCTTCAGATTAGAGACGTGAAAGGTAGGGTGTATATTACTGAGCTCTACAGGAAGCTCAAGTTTGTAGGCTACTGGGCCGACTCTCTCAATAATCTTGAATGGCCCGATGTATCTAGGATTCAGCTTTCCCCATTTTCCGAATCTAACAGCACCTTTCCATGGTGATATTTTTAACATGACTTTGTCCCCAACTTCGAATTCCATAGGTTTTTGTCTCACATCTGCGTAGCTCTTTTGTCTATCTCGCGCCGCTTGTAGACGTTGCCGAATTTGCACTATTTTATCGGTGGTTTCCTGAATGATCTCTGGTCCGGTGAGTTGAGCTTCTCCAACCTCAGCCCAGAAGATGGGTGATCGGCACTTTTGCCCATAAAGTGCTTCGAATGGTGCTGCCTTAATACTAGCATGGTAGCTGTTTTTGTATGAGAATTCTACCAAAGGCAAGTGTCTATCCCATCCTTTTCCAAAGTCTTTTACACATGCCCGGAGCATATCTTCTAACGTTTGGATGGTCCTTTCGCTTTATCCGTCTGTTTGAGGGTGATAAACAATACTCATATCTAACTGAGTACCCAAAGCTTTCTGAAGTGATTGCTAAAATCGGGATGTGAAACGAGCATCACGATCTGAGATAATGGAAATTGGTACTCCATGTCATGAGACTACCTCTTTCAGGTATAATCAGGTGAGGCTTTCCATTTCATCTGTCTCCTTGATTGGTAAAAAGTGTGCTGATTTCGTAAGGCGATCAACGATGACCCAAATAGTGTCATACCCGCTTGATGTCCTAGGTAACTTAGTGATGAAGTCCATGATTATTATTTCCCACTTCCATTCGGGAATCTCTTGTTGAATTAACAAGCCGAACGGTTTTTGATGCTCAGCCTTAACTTGTGAACATGTTAAACATTTATTGACATACTCTGCGATGTCAGCTTTCATGTTTGGCCACCAGTAAAGCTTTTTGAGATCCTGATACATCTTTTCAGAACCTGGGTGAATGGAATATTTTGACTTGTGTGATTCATGCATAATCACATTTCTCAAGTCACCAAAGAGTGGCAACCAGCTTCTGTTCTTTATAAAACGTGTTCCATCAGGACGACTTTCAAACGCCTTGTCCATACCTCTTAGATTTTCAGCCTGAATGTTTTATTCTTTCATTGATTCGGTTTGTGCTTTGAGAATTTTGGATGGCAATTCCAAGTTAATGGACATGACTAAAGCTCTGACTCGAAGAGGCTTAATCCGTTCTTTCCTGCTTAAAGCATCTGCTACAACATTTGCTTTTCCAGGGTGATAACGAATTTCACAATCATAGTCACTTAGCAATTCTAACCATCGACGTTGCCTCATGTTCAAATCTTTCTGGTCAAGAATGTGTTGGAGGCTCTTATGATCGGTGTACACGATACATTTTGTACCGTACAGATAATGTCTCCAAATCTTAAGAGCAAACACTACTGATCCTAGTTCGAGATCATGAGTTGCGTACTTCCCTTCGTGAGGCCTGAGCTGTCGGGAGGCATAAGCAATAACCTTTTCTCTTTGCATTAATACAGTGCCCAAACATTGGTGTGATGCGTCGCAGTAAACAACGAAATCGTCATTACCTTCGGGTAGCGCTAGAATTGGAGCTTCGCAAAGCTTTTGCTTTAACAGCTGGAATGCTTCCTCTTGATCTTTTCCCCATATGTATTTCTTGTTCTTTTTAGTTAACTCAGTTAAAGATTTGGCAATCTTCGAGAATCCTTCTATGAATCTATGATAATAGCCAGCCAGTCCTAAGAATTGACGTACCTCAGTGGGTGTTGTAGGGGTTGCCCAATTCTTGACTGCTTCTATTTTAGAGGGATCTACGTGAATGCCGTGGCGATCAATCACGTGCCCAAGAAACTACACAGTGTGAATCTAAAAATCACACTTGGAGAATTTTGCATATAATTGTTCTTTCTTGAGCAATTCCATAATATTTCTCAAATGCCCTTTATGTTCTTCTTTGTTTCGAGAGTATATGAGAATGTCATCAATAAACACAATCACAAATTTATCCAGATAAGGTTTGCACACCTGGTTCATGAGATCCATAAACACGGCTGGTGCATTGGTTAACCCAAACGGCATTACTTGAAATTCATAGTGACTGTATCTTGTTCAGAAGGCCGTTTTAGGAATATTTTCTTCCTTGACTCGTAGTTGATGATAACTTGATCTCAAATCAATCTTCGAGTAGACACTCGATCCTTGTAGTTGATCGAACAAATCATCGATCCTTGGTAATGGATATCGATTCTTCACCATAAGTTTATTCAACTCCCGGTAATCAATACACATCCTAAAATATCCGTCCTTCTTTTTGACTAATAAAACAGGAGCTCCCCAAGGCGAAGAAATTGGTCGAATGAAACCTCTATCTAGTAACTCATGTAGTTAATTGGACAGTTCTTTCATTTCTGATGGATCTAAGCGATAGGGGGCTCGTGCTACTGGCGTTGCTCCTGGAATTAAGTCAATTTGGAATTCTACCTGGCGAATAGGTGGTAGACCTGGCAATTCTTCAGGAAAAACTTCCGGGAAATCTCTTACCACGGGTACATCTTCTAGTCGTTTCTCATCCGACTTTTCTCTGTCACATGAGCTAGGAATGCGTGACATCCTCTGTTGATATACTTCATGGTTTTGATGCAAGATATAATTCTTAATTTGGTCTTACTTTGATTACCTCGAATAATCAAAGTTTCACCCTTGAATGGAATGTGAACCACCTTCTCGTCACATATGATTCTTGCATGGTACTTGGATAGCCAATCCATGCCGATGATTACGTCAAAGCTACCTAGTTCAATAGGCATAAGGTCAATGTTGAAAGGTTGGTTTAGTAAGGTTAAGGTGCAACCTTAGATTATTGAGTTAGTGCCTACTAGTTTCCCATTGGCTAGTTCAATTTTGTAGGTTTCACTTAGGGCAGTGGGAGTGAGTTTAAGTAAGGAAGAAAAATGGATAGATATAAAACTTTTATAGGATCCTGAATCAAATAATACTTTAGCTAGATGTTGGTTAAGAGGAACCGTACCCTTGACCACATCCGGGTTATGCTGAGTGTTTCCATCTCCTAGCAAGTAAACTCTTCCACGGGCATTTTTCTGGTCGGCACTCTGCTTTAGGCACTGACTCTTGTAGTGTCCTTTCTCACCACATTCGTGGCATATCACAGTTATCGGCTGCAATTTAACTCCTGTTGCTCTGCAGTCTCTAGTTTCGTGGCCTGTTCTCTGGCATCTTCCACACTTAGCAATGCAAGGCCCAATGTGATGCATCTTACATCGGTTGCACAGAGGATTATTTCCAATGTAACCACTTGTTTCAGCAGGTGTGGCAATGTAGGCTCTGACAGCTTCATGCCTGCGGTTCTGTGGTTGTGGTGGTTATTGTGGTTTTGCTGATAATTGTAGTTATTGCCATGGTTGTTGTTGTTGCGGTAATTGTTGTTGTTGCGGTAGTTGTTGTTGTTGTTGTGATGGCTGGTTCTTTTGTCTTCAAACTTCCGTTTGTGATCATTATTCCCTTGTGTAGAACTACATTTGAGTTCTCGGTCCAGTAACTTTTGACCAATGGAGATGGCTTCTTCCAGTGTCTGGGGCTTAGATGAGGTGACGTTCCCCTCAATGCTTCGAGGCAGTCCTTCGATATACTTTTCCAACAATTTCTCAAGGTCTGGTACCATGGTTGGGCATAGTACCATAAGTTCCTGGAATCTCCTGTTATAACTTTTGAGGTCGTTTCCTTTCACTATCAAATGGTGGAACTCATCTTCTAGATTTTAGATCTCAGTACGCGGACGATACTTTTTCAGCATTTTCTGTTTGAAATCAGCCTAGGTGAGTTGGTAAGCTCTTTCAGTACCCATAGTTTAGGCGGAAGAATTCCACCAAGACAGGGCATCATCCAGAAGATTCCCTGTAGCAAACATGACTTTACAGTCGTCAGTACAACCACTTCGCATAAAGACTGTTTTTGTGCGTTCAAACCAACGAGCAAGATCAGTTACTCCTTCCATTCCCTTAAAATAGGTTGGTTTGCAATTCATAAATTCTTTGTAGGTTCATTTGTGAGCTACATTTGTCTCACTTTCTCCGGTCGTCCTATTGGTGCTGCCAGAATGAGCCATTGCTGCTGCTTGAGTTTTTAATCTTTGTATCAACACTATCAGCAACCAATTTCCGGATAGCAGCCCGAGTCATCGTTGGTTCGGGTATCGCAGTTGTTTTCCTTTTTGGAGGCATTTTTCTATTAATACCACAAAACACATGTTTAGAATTTGCATAATGACCGTGTTATGTTAGAATAATGTAAATAACAAGGTAAATACGTAGGAATCATAACAATACCGCCATAATACAAAGTCACAACAATTTGAGTCAATAAGAATCATAAGATCACGACATGTCTGAATACTATCATTCATTTATATAAAATGATCAACTCTGGCCCACATCAACCGATATCATATCACAACAAGATGTAACAAAATCACAACCACATATAGTCATAAATAACTTGCTAGTTTGTTATACAACAAAATAGATACAAGCGTCATATTTATGCCACACATCCCGTGGTTGGGATACAGTACAAAAGCTGGTAGATATACAACGAACTAGATACTATTGTTATATTTATACCACATATCCCGTGGTCGGGATATAGTACAAAAGAAACAAACTAGATACTAGTGTCATATACACACCCTGTGGTTGGATATGGTACAAAGGCTGGTAGATAAAGATCTAGTCTAATGGCTGCCAGATGCTCCTCCGAGTCGACTCTCAAGCTCTGTAATCTTCTTGAGAAGAGTCTGCATGTGCTCTCGGTATCGGACCTGAATATCTTCCACAACTGTCTCTAATGTGGCAATCCTAGATTGAGCTATCACTAGATCATCATTCCGCTTCATCATCTCTTGTTGTAACTTCAGTTGATTGTCATACAGAAAAGGTATATCCTGTCTTAGCTGTTCATGACGTTCCTCCAAATTATATGCCTTTTCACGAGTCTCTTTTAACCCTGTGCTTAAACTGTCTAACTCCTGCTGCATGGTCGCTTGCTTAACAACTAAGTCCTCAGCTGTATTCTCGACTGACTCAATGCGCTCAAGAGGTAACTCATCAAGGTGACCTAAGGCAGTATCAATCTGTTCCTCATGTCGTATCAAACGTGCCATGAGAGTGGGAAAGGTAGGCTGTCGGTCCATTGCTGCCTGTGAACTTTCTCCTATCTCAAACACCCGTGGTGGAGTAGGGAAATCAGGAGTGGGTGACCGTAAAGAGTTGATTCGTGCAATAATGGACCTTGCTCTCTCTTCAAGCTCAAATGGTTGGGATGAGGGAGTGAAATCTGTAGATGATGGTGGTGGATAAAAACAGGTTCTCTTTCAAGGTGGCATCACTTCCTCAGGGATAACATCTCGGGGATGAAGTGATGACGGAGGTGGTGGTGGTGAAGGTGCTGGAACTGATGGTGGCACATATGTAGGTAGCATGTATGTATGTGGGTGTGGTGATGGTGGTGCTGGTGGTGAAGGAACAGGAAATTTCCTTTTTAGTGCAGTCTCACGGGTCCTCCTAGGGCGAACCGATGGAGCATCCGATGAGGGTAGTGGTGGTGGATCTGATGGTGTTAATGGCGCTTTGAAAGAACGTGGTCGGATAGAAAATACCCCTTTTACGTTGTGTGTTCTTTCTGGTTGGACCATTAGGGTGGTAGCGGAATAGTTTCATGAATGGGTCGGGTTCGTAAGGCTGTAAGATCCAAACTTTCTTACATATAACTGGTGCGGGTGATGCTGGTGGTGACTCAGCAGATGAAGAAGAGTCTAACTCAGATGACACTGAGTCTCCAATGGTATGATATCCCCTCCTAACTTGCATATACGGGTCATCAGGAAAAGGAGCAATATTAGGTACTATCAGGATGTCCTCAGATGGCTTCTTTGAAGGATCTGACTCCGTAGCGTGTCTAGGTGTTGGGGAATGAACTGGTGGATCCGTGGAGGGATGAGTATCCTCGGGCTCGGAATCCGATAGGATGATAAAAGGGGGCAAAGGAAGACATAACTTTCTAACAACCTGGTAATTATAAATATTTCACTATGTAACTAAATAATCAGCATACATATGCATAAGTAGTGTTTTAGTGGCGTAGTGGCACGAAGGACTTTATTTAAGTGTGAGAAATGGTTATAGTTTAGGTTTGCACCTTTTTATCTATAACTATGGCTCTGGTACCATTCTGTAACACCCCCATATTTTGATATACGTTGCGGAAATAAATTTGGGGTATTACTTCAGGTATCGTAGTCATAATAATAGAAAACGACTCAAAAGAGACGGTTTTAGATAAAACAGTTATCATTTATTTATTTATTCAGAGTTTATACAAAAGAGAGGTCCCAACGGAATATTATACATATAGAAGTACTTAAGTTTGAATGATAACATAATGGACACCCTTTTTATAAGAAAGTCTATTGCCACTCCGTGCCAAGTCGTGCTTTAGTTACCTGAGATAAAACATGCTAAAAGTCAACACAAAGGTTGAGTGAATTCATAGTGTTTGTATAATAATCAGTTGAACACAAGTTGGATAGTAGTAAAACAGTAATGTTGTAGTATAGAATATTGCTCTAAGTCTCATGAACTCAAACGTTAACGTGGTGTGATATCATAAAATATGATATAAGTAGTATTGCCCTCGTGCAGGAGTTTGCCAATTTTCTGGTATTTCTCAAATAATGTGCATTTGGCTATCAATCCAGCTAGCACAAAGGCTATCTATCCGGCTAGCACAAATGGGCTGTCAACCTCCAATAGATCTATTCACAATATTCGCGTTCACTCGCAAGTGATTAATGGTTCATGATATGAGGGTCTTTTAGTGGCAACATTGTGTCATAGGCAATATCAATCAGGATAGCTTACAGAAAAATACTTGTGTTCAGGTTTGTAGCACGTATCTCACCACGAGGTTGAAAAATGTATAAAAGTAGGACTGCGAACTCACCTTGATAGTATAGTAGTCTGGTTGAAAAACTAATCAAGTTGTGTGAATAAACTGCTCTGACACCCGACCTGAGTTGGTATGTCAGTTTCAGTATGTTGTTGACGTTCAAAACTTTATCAATACGTAATGTTTTAGTAATAGTACAATATGTGTTTTATCGATAATTATTTGTGAAATATCGTGTGGAATTAGTACAACGCGTACGGTTACATGAGAAAAGTGCAAATGATAAGTTTCATCATATTTTATTTTTAAGGTTTGTTTGATTATTAACGAGACAAGGATATCCCTTATATTGATTTTTATTTAAAACCGAGTCGATACGTATTAAAAGTACATTCTCGTAATAATATATTATGTTACACTTCATATTATAGTTTTTAGTATTGACAGTTTATACCCTCAAACTTTTATAAAATGACAATTTATACCCCTCAACTTTAGTGAAATGACTGTTTCTACCCTGGAGTTTCAAAAGTGACTCTTTATACCCCTTGGTTAAATATAATTTCTACCAAAGGTCCTTTTTTGTAACTTCTTAATTTATAATTTCACTTTTTATCCCCATGCATTAATTTATTTTTAAGTTTAGCCCTTTATATATATAGTTTTAAAATTTTGGCAAGATAGGGCCTCCATGCATTTTGAAAATTATATACATAGTCCTTATTCTATATTATTAACTTAAATTTACAGTTTTGGACCAAGAAACTCCAAGTTTAACGTTTTTAACCTCCATGCATGGTTGTCGTTACGTACATAGTCCTTATTTTACAAATTTGCGTTTTTGGATTCGAGAAGGACGTGGCTTGTTATGGCTTATCAATATAGGATGTTTTAAGCTTATGAATAAGCTGTGGAGAGCTTTTTAACTCAAAACTTAGCTTATGGGCTTTTACAGCCCATAAAGGGTTGTTGCGATCTTTTCACAGGTTTGGATTGGACACAATTGCACTCTAGCATGCGTTTAATGTTTGACATAATTGTAGGCAACGTTTGGTTGTGTTTGTTCGCAAAATGAATATCAATGCAACAGTAAATATGAAAGGACTTGATTACATTTGACAAAGATCCTAAGCTATTTATATCTTGTGAAACGACACCATACATCAAGAGTCAACCAACGTGACGTTTCACCAAGATAACTGTTTTTGTAACCGTCATTTACATAACTGCCATACCGGCATTAACTAAAACTAATGGGCTGTTTGGGTTAAGAGTTTTGACCCAAACGAATTCTACCCATAATGACCCATACATTACATAATACTAATAAAAGTCTTAAAACAAGCATTACAAGCATTAATAAGGTTACATTCTCCCTCCTAATGCGTTAATGCCAAAGTCCACTTGCTTTTTGGTTTGATCTTCAAGTGATGATTTCAAAATCATCACTGCTACTTGCATCCATGCCTTCCACTACATCTTCATACTTGCTTGCATTGTTGGCTTCTTCCATATGTGTATCTCCTTGAGCAGTCATACTCCATCTCTTTGGAATTTCTTCTGGCATCTTTGGTAATTCTGCAATGACCTGTGCATCATCCTGTGGCCACTGAATGTCCTGCAGATCTCGCCATTCTCGCCTCATCATCCGGCTTTCCTTGCACCCTCTTTGCTTCTTCATAATATACCTTAACCATGCCAATATACTCTTTGTATATTTCTTTTACTTGCTTCGAGAATGTTCATGAGCCAATCCTAATATTCTTGCAACTTGATGCCAATTTCCATTGAAAGTAACATTCATGAACCCACCGTGCATCAACAATCTTATACAAGGCTAATAAATCAATCTTAATTGGCCCTATATATGGTGGTAATTCTCCTAATTCTTGTTGCCTTAAGAATCCTATATAAAACCAGTCTAGCATCTCCATGAATTTTCCATTAAACACTTCCCAGTTTGCATATACCAATTTGTCTGATTTCAATAAATCTAGGAATGCAATAAATCTCTTAAACGTGTTTACCTTCATGAAGTACAAAGTCCCATTGATGCTTAGATACTCACTATCTATATAATCATGATCTCCTTTACTGTCCATATTCATTTTTTCCATGCCTTTGATCAGGGAGCATTCTTCATCAAGATCCAATGATCTAAAATACCCATCCAAGAATCTGTCATGACTTTATTTGATGCTTTCTTCCTTTTCTGCTTCCAATTCGTTTTTGTATTCGAAGTCTTCTTCCATGTTGTTGAACATGTACCCAATCTTGCATCTACTTCCTTCATAACTTACCATGAATCCTTGGTTTTCCAATTGCTCTAGACTTAGAACATTTAATGTAACTTCTGGTGTGAAAGTTACATTTGGTATTACCAATCTCCCTTCTCTTGTCATCACATATGCTTCTCCTATGCCATATGAAACTATAAATTTATTTTCCCTCTCTTCTATCCCTTCCACTTTGAATCTCTGAATCATACGTTTGAACAAATGCTTCATAGGACACATATGTTTCTTGTATATAGCACTAACATACCATATATCATCCCAGTTGTTCAAATCAGAGCCCTCAACCATGTAGTCTGATGTCACATGCACAGTTTCTGGTTGGTATTTGAAAGGTTCTGGGTTTGCAGTTTTCGTGGCTATTGTTTCCATGTTTTCTGTCACGCAAGTCTTCTTCTCCTTTGGACACTTCCAGTAAACGTGCCCTCTTTTCTTGCAAATATAGCAATGTGCACGCCTATCTTTTCTAGACAGTTTGCTTGGTTCTCCAACTTCTTTAATGTAACTGCTTCCCAATGGGTGTTTGGTTTTTGTGGCGTTAAACGAAACAACTTCCTCCATTTTCCTTTTAAGTAATTGTTTTCCTTAAGGGGATATGTATTTTTTGTGCTTCGACCACTTTGGGGTAATGGGTTGGGCTTCTCGTTGTAGATAATACGTATTGAGGGGTGTTTTATTTTTCATTTTCAATTGCTTCTTCCAGGAATCAGAACATAAGCTCTGATACCATTGTTGCGATCTTTTCACAGGTTTGTATTGGACACAATTGCACTCTAGCATGCGTTTAATGTTTGACATAATTGTAGGCAACGTTTGGTTGTGTTTGTTTGCAAAATGAATATCAATGCAACAGTAAATATAAAAGGACTTGATTACATTTGACAAAGATCCTAAGCTATTTATATCTTGTGAAACGACACCATACATCAAGAGTCAACCAACGTGACGTTTCACCAAGATAACTGTTTTTGTAACCGTCATTTACATAAATGCCATACCGGCATTAACTAAAACTAATGGGCTGTTTGGGTTAAGAGTTTTGACCCAAACGAATTCTACCCATAATGACCCATACATTACATAATACTAATAAAAGTCTTAAAACAAGCATTACAAGCATTAATAAGGTAACAAGGGTGTGCTTCGTTTTGTGCTCACGACCAAAAGAAAAGAGAGAAACAAAGTGAGGTTTTGTGAGTTTTTGGCCATGGTCTCATGGCTTTCAAATCTTTGTTAGGAGCTCAATTAGATGGCTGAATTTCTTGGTTACTAGCCTCTAGCTTATGGGTTAAAAATCACTTCGAGAGGGGGCGTTTGGTCTTCTAGCGACAAGAAACAAAAGCAAAGGAAACACAAATTTAATTCTCAAAACTTCATGACTTATCCTTATTATGTTTCTTAGCTTAACTAGATGACTCATTGTGTAGATTAAGATTTATGGTTGTTAAAAAAAATAACGAGCAGGTGTGCGTGGATCTGTTGTTGCGACACAAGGAAAAGAGAGGAAATGAGACAAGGTCTTAAGAGTTTTTGGTCATGGTCTTGTGGTTTTCTAGACTCGACCAGGGGCTTATTAAGGTGGCTAAAAAGTTTTGGCTTATAGCCCTTTGATTATGGGTTAAAACTTTGGTCGAAAAGGGGTGTTTGGTTGTCTTGCGACAAGGAAAAGAAAAGAAGAAAACGTAACAGTAAGATGTAGGGACCTTTCGGCTTATGTTCACGGCTTATTAACATGTACCTAGCTTATCTTAATGGTCTTTTTTGTAGCGTAGAGTTTAAGATAAAAGAAAAAAAATTAATGTGCAGGTACCAAAGTTCCTGCTGTTGTGACTCAAGAAAAAGAAAGAACTAAAAATGTTTCTTGGTCTTGTTTGTAACATGCTAATTAGTTTATTTACTCTACAAAGCTTATAGTTGGTGAGTAAAAAAAATATGCAGTAGTATTAAAGGGGTGTTTGTTCTCAGTAAAGAAATGAAGAAAGAAGAATTAATTTTAGATTTTTGTTCTCACTTGTACTAGATTACTTCTATATGTAAGTGTTAAATAGAAATTTAAAATAGGTTTGAAAGAGGTTTTTAGGACTTACAACACTTAGGAACTTGCTTAGAAAGAAAATCGCCAAAGGTGCTTCAAGATGGAACATGGTTTCTTCAAGGCTTCTAGTGCTCTAATGCAACTTGCTTCCCCTTTTCTGAGCTTAAGACCAGTAGGTAAGAGTGTGTATAAGTGGTTTGTGTTTGAGAACTAAGGGTGGAGTGAGTTGTGATGGTTTAGGTCGACTTTATATAGGTAAGTCATTAGAATTTGCATGAACTGAACTTGCCACATGGAATGCTTTGTAAATATGATAAGTAGCATGTTAATATGATAACATGGGGTTTAGTGAAAATCAGGTGGGTTTGCAATCTTGATCGAATAGCTTTCCAGGGGGACATGGGCTTGGTTTGAAACTTTAGTCAATTTGTAGCATATCTACGAGACAAATGTGTAAGGAAAACTAGTTTGGACTAATTGTGTTTACATATAGTCTTGATTGGCCTAGTTGGTTTGTAGGTAAATTTAGTTTGGTTAAGTGTTTGTGGCATTTTGAACCAACAGGAAACAAGACAAAGAAAATATTATTTAAGCTTAGGCCACTTGTACATAGTGTTAAGTATGTTGTACTAGTAATTTACATTTTGGTTTTTAATTTTTGATTTATAATATAGTTTATATTTATATTAAGTATTTGTGCATTAGGAACTTGTACACGTGCATAAAAGGCTTGTACAATATTATTTTTTAATAATTATGTATATATTAATTAAGATTTGTGATTTTATCCGCATAAAATCTGTAACACCCCCAAAAATCTTAATGACAGCGGAAGACTAATTCGGGTGTTACTCGAATGAAGATCATAGTCAATAATTATAGAAAACGACTCAAAAGAGGCGTTTTATTAAAAGTAGTTATCATTCATCGAAAACTCATAGTTGTTACAAAACATTGTAAATTGTTCAAGCGTTTTTCCCAAAATAAAGATCATGAGTTTGAAAAAAATGACAACTTTATGTTTTACACCACCAGAAAAGCCTTGCCATGCCCCACTCCGCGCCTTGGTCATAATCTTCACAGATTACCTGAGATAACATGCTAAAAAAAGGTCAACAAAAATGTTGAGTGAAATTCATAGGTTTAAATAAAGTTGAACAAAAGTACATGAACATGATAATTGTAAACTAACAATATATCATAAGTAAAATCACAGATTATTATGCGCTAAGCTCATGCAACCAAGACTCAACTGCATACACCGAATTACTGGTGTACGTAAGTTTTTCCCCAAATGAGGTAATAGCCAATTACCTAATGCAATTCAAATATGGTACGCCCTGGTTATTTCTCTATAACCAAGACGGGGTCGTTACTCCCCATAGTACTGTTCAAGATATTTGATTTCACTCGCGGTGACTAATGGTTCATGATACAGGGGACTTATGGCTAAATACTTAGGCAGTTCCAATAATCAAGAAGCGAACATTTATGAAAACCTTGTGTTCTAGTTTAGAACATGTATATCCCTCGCGGGGTTTGCAAAATAAAGTAAAAGCGAGGCTATGAACTCATCTTGATGATATAAACAAGCACAAACAGATTAAGCACAATGTAGCGGAGGTTCCAAACCGAAACCTAAAAATGATGAGATGGCGAGTCCCAATTATGATGAACATTTTGGTTCGCGACCAAAATAATAGAGCATTCAATATTCTTATTCAAGAGATCATTGGATTGTCCAATCCAATAGTGTGCGTGCGTGCTTAATGTTTTAAGTTAATTTACTTGCTACATTACCTTAGTTAATGATCCTCACTTACGCATAAGTGAAATGTTTTCCCCCCATTGTGATCTTGATAGTGTTGTTGAGTATTTTAGCTTGTTTAGATCCCCCGTGCATTTTATCGGATTTTATATATATATATATATATATATAATTATTTTCTTATAAATATATATATATTTATATATATATATATATATATATATATATATATATATATATATATATATATATATATATATATATATATATATTCATATATGTAATATGTTTATCGATATCTTAAAATAAGATAATCATATGATCAAAATACTCATTTTTACGAAGTTACGATAAGTTTATAAGTTTTTCTAAACTTTTCCCGAATTTACACTTTTTACCCTCAAGTTACGAAAAGTACGAGTTTAGTCCTCCAAGTTTAAGAAAATGACACTTTCTACCCGAATGTATTTTTATACCAAAACTTTCGGATTTGACAGTTTTACCCCTTGGGAAAACTACTTTTACGAAATCAGCCCTCCAAGACTTGTTTTTACACGTTTAAATCTTAGATTCTTCAAGTTTACACTTTTCACCCCAAAGTTTTCTTATAACTAGTTTAAACAATTGGCAAAATTGTTCCTCGTGGTTTTATTCGTGCGCATGCACACAAAATCATTCCCCTATACTTTAGAATATGGCCATAATAGCCCTTATACTTTTCATGTATGTTTAATATACGTACTATAGGACCCTTTAACTTTTAAAAAGTTACAATTTTAACCCAAGGACTATAATATTTGCAATTTAAGTCCGAATATATTTTTATAAAAATGAAAACTTTGTAAATTGAGTACAAACTTATTTCCAACTTATTTTTATATCTTATTACCTTATTTTAGACTTATTGGGCCGGGTAAGGACTTATTCGTTCACGGTTTGGGCTTGTTGGGCTCATTGGTTGGGCTTTAGGCCCGTTAATGTTGCGTATGGAGTTTAAGGTGTACGAGAGTTTCACATAGGGTTGTGATGTGTTTTCGACGTTTTTAACTGTTAGGAATTGGAAATTTCATAAGGAAGTGTAGGTCACCCCAATTATAGTCTAGCATATGTTAGCTCGTAGACATATCATTATTTATGTTATTTAGTATTTATTAGTTAGTTATTAGCTTAGTTATTAGTTTAAGTAACACCTTGGAGGAAGGACGGGTCTTTACCCACTGTATGCCTGATCCAGAGTCCGAAGGAGGACATGTAGTATGTAACTATAAATACCCTCTACCTCCCAAGGTAGAGGGTTGGAACTCTTGAATCTAACCTTGCATTTTCTTGTTTATCTCTCTAGAATTCCTTCTCTACTCTCTTCGTCTCTCTAACATGGATTGCTTGTATCATCACCATCCTAGACCACCCGAATCATGAAACAACATAAAATATACGATCCTACAATTGGCATCAGAGCCTAGGTTATGTTGTTTGCATTGATTTGGGTCTCATTCGAATGGTTCTTTAAGCGGGTTTGTATGCGGTTTGTGTGGTTTTTCTTGGATGCGGTTTGTATACGGTTGTTGATGCTTTCTTGTATGCGACTTGATGTGGTAGTGTGATATGTGCTTTACGCTAAGATGCTGTTGATGCTTAAGTGGTCTTTATTTGTTGATTGATTCGTAGTTATAAGCTGATTTAAGTCGTTTTACAACTGGTTTGATATCGGTTTTATGCTGGTTTTAGTTGATGCTTATGCTGTTGGTTTTTTTATGGACGTTTGATGTTGTTTTATCTTGAATCTGCTGGTGCATAACGATGTTCTTGAAAGTTGTTTATGGTTCTTTTTCTACGATGCGGTTTGTCATCAGTTTCTATGCGATTTGTAGTTCAAAACTGTCCAGATTCATTGCATATAAAGCAGTTTGTCATAAAAGTTTTCACTTTTATGCGATTTCTCCCAATGTTAATTGGTTCCATGCGGTTTGTCACAGAAAATAATGCGTTTTGACTCTTTAGTCAAATGCGGTTTGTTGACTTGTGAAGAGCTGATGCGGGTTGTCCAAAAAAAGTAAAGCGGTTTGTTGAAAAGTCAACTGCGATTTGCAGTCAAAAGCGGTTTGTCAAAAAAATTTGAATGCGGTTTGTTTCTCAAAACTGGCAGCGACTTGTTAAAAGATGCTGTTTGAAGATGAGGTACAGAGCATGTGGTTTGTCAATATGGGAAGATGCATTTTTTATTAGAATGAACAAAAAGAGTTGAAAACCATTTAAACCATACATCAAAAGACTATAAACATCAAATGAAAACTAGCAATTCTACTAACATCAAGCATTCTCAGATTCAATCATCACATCACAAACCTATCTAATCAAACCCAAACTAAGTACTTCAATCAACATTCAATATACAAACCAGAAATCACAAATCATCTGATACCATGCCATTGCCAAGAGTCAAACTACAATAAACTACATAATGCATCAAGGACTCTCAAGATCTCAGTCGTTCTCAACGTTACTCAAATTTCATCAGATTTACGAGTTTGAACAACCTCACATGTTCGAATCCACAAAAAGAACTAACCAAGATCTGGTTTCATTCTTTATGTCGTTCGTAAAGGTTATAATTAAAAAATGGAACAAATATCTCAGCTCTTCTCTTCGTGGTATCACTAAGATAAAACAAGACCTTGAAGGCTTGTATTTACGACAGATTTTCAACATCATTGATCTAGAAAGCATTAAGTTTGTTTCGACAAAAAATGATAACTTCGATTGTAAGGTACTGGAAGATCTCAGAATTTTTGTGGGTTAAAGATGTGTCGATGACCTTTTCAGATCCATAACATCATAAAGAATATTCATCATAGATCCAAAAGTTTTTTGATAATGTACGAAAATAAAGAAGTGATTTTAACAACTATGTCAAAACCAAGTCTTTGATTTGTTTGACTTATGACACAAAAACATAAATTACTTTCATTGAGAACATCTTACCCGTGTCTTAAGCCATATTGAACCTGAAACCTACCTTGAATCATCAAGCCATCCCTGTGGTAGTTACAAGATCATCAAGCCATTCCTAATGGCAGTTACAAGACGCTCATACCATCCCTATGGCAGATTATGTCCTCGTCTCAAGCCTATAATATTCAATCATTTATCACGAAAATAGATGGGGGAAGAGATTAATTAGGGTTTGTGATATGTGGAAGAGTTGTGAGATTAATTTGGAGATGGGGGAGGGGGGACTGAAAATAGGTGTGAGAGTACTTGAGATTAGGGTAGAGGAGTTTTAGGGATTAAAGGTATGTCGTGTATATTGGTGTGTTAAATACGCAATGAATTACGGTAAGTAAAACAATGGTTCGGATGTGAGTTACTGGGCCAAATGGATTTGACTTCGTGGGCCTCAGCGAAATATACTTCGGATCTTATGGACTTGAAGAAATAATATAGAATGCTTAATCAAAAGTATATCGAATATACCTTGTTTCACATAATAATTTCAAATTATTGGTGTGAATAAATAGGATCCGGGTTGCATTTTTATTTTTGGACCATGTAATTTTACAACCGTTTGAGCTTTTACGATATTGCCACATTCATGGGCTGTTGAGAGTTGGACTTGGGCCGTGGAATAGTCAAACTCGTTGTGATTGTTTTTTGATTAGATGATTATATGAATACATAAGTGTTGGTATATCCCAAGAATGAGTGGTAGTTTGGTCATAAACTTTCACGGATAGAGGATGACGAGTATCTCATCTCATTTGAACCGGATTTGAAATTGAATGAGGGTTGGATGGTTTTACAATTATCATGGGCTTTTGTGTGCATTTTGTGATTTTATGAGACTTGGATAAGATGAGATTTGTTGTATGGGATTTTATGATGAGACTTGTTGTGAAGTGGTTTGATACTTTGGTTTATACATCTTCTCAAAGAATATTACATCACGGCTTGACTTGTTATTGGAACTAGATTAACTACGAGGTTGTTTTTTCGGTATTTCTTATTTGGATGTGAAGTGAGGTTTTCCGGGCATGTTTACTTATTTTGTCTTCTTTCCTTCTACCCTTCCGCGAAGATGACTTGTTTGGGCATTTATTGAGTGTGATAAAGACTTGGCTATTTAGTTACTTTTGTGATTCTTTCTCACTTAACCCACAACGTAACTATCACTTCGGTGTCTCACGCAGTTGAGGATACGTCAAGAGGTTCTGTACATTGGGTACACCGTTTCTTTCTCACAAGGATTAGTACAAGTTTAAGTAACAAATCAAGGGAATTCTACTTCATGTTCAAATAGCCGACAGAATTTGTGGAAGATGTGCTTACCAAAGTATTTAAAGGATGTGATGTGATCGGCAATCCCATGGAATATTCGATGCCACTGAATGACAATGATACTTCACAGTCTAAGCAAAATCTTTCAATAATCTTCAGCGTCAGTCATGACTTTTCAAGATGTTTGCTTATGACAAGAACTTTTCATGCAGATGGTTGTACACGTTAATGATGCTTCCGAAAGTTCGAAACCATCATGGGGGAAAACGTGTACTTTGATGTTTTACGGTCAACCTCAGGGGGAAGTAGTGTATACTACTCGACTTAGTATGGTTTGTGAAGTTGTCTACATATGGGTAAAGAATTGTTGATGATGTTCGATAATGAACCGTTGATGAACCGCTGCATGTTCCCCAAAAACAGATATTCACCGAAACCAAATTTGTAAATACTCATCCAAGCTGACATTTTTTACGGTTTAGTCTTGATTTTGTAAAATCCCGCGAAAGAAATTATTTCTCGGTTTAAGTCATAGACTTGTAAAATCCCGTGAAAATGAAAACATCCTGGTTAAAGTAATGTGCATTTCTGGATCTATCTTACGGTTTATCCTTGGTTTTGTAAAATCCCGCGAAAGAATCTATTTCTCGGTTTAAACCATAGAATTATAAAATCCCGTGATGATAAAACCATCCTGGAGAAAGGAAAGTGTATTTCTGGATTTTTTCTGATGCTGGTACTACGGTTTCTACTTTGAAGAAGGGATAAAGGGTGTACTTCATGAATTGGATGTGTGTTTGGATTATCTTCATGGCAGATTGGTTATTTCAAATTTTTACGGGGTTATGTGCTTTTAACCATGGTCGGGATGAAAACCATTATCATAGTTCACTTAAAACGTCAAAGGAGGCTAGATTTGAGCTTTTAACCAGAAGATGTGACAACGGCGTTAATTCACTATTATTTATTTGAGGTTGAAGTGAAATATCACGAGCAAGTGTACTTAGTATCTGAAGGTATCGGGGATGGTTGGATGAAGATTTTTCAAGATCCTTGTTCGAGCTTATTATCAAAAACGAAGACTTAGAAATCTAGTTATTATTCGATGACTTTTCCTTTTCTTTTACCACTTGGGGGAATTGGGCTCTTACCACCACAAAATGACTATCACTTTAAGGAGTTACATTGTAGTGCTCAGTGTCACATTCAACTGTGGATTTTCAAGATGTGATGTACATCATATACTTGATGGTTGGTTGGATGAAGAGTATAGAGTACTTAGAGATTCAATAGAGGATGAACTCTCGGCACCGCTCTTTGTTTCATATGTACAAATTTAAGTCACGAGTTCGGGTTAGTTTACTTTAGGGTCAAATTCATCATATTGGATTTTCTCCATCAGCTATCACGACAAAGAGCCTACTGAATGATAATGGGGTGATTACAAGTTTTGCCAAGAGATGCTGAAAAAGAGAGAGATTATGACGTTTGAACACAACAGTTCAAGCCTCGTACTCTAAAGAAAAGAAATGTGTACGTTTCAGTGCGCATTATCTTCGAAAGAAGAGAAGTCTTCTTATGACGTTTGAACACAACAGTTCCAGCCTCGTTCCTCAAATAAAAGAAAAGTGTACGCTTCAGTGCGCTTTATCTTCTGAAGAAGAGAAATCTTCTCAATTATGACCATTCTCATCAACATGCTTCATGCTTTTTCCACGCGCTTTCAGTTATCAAGTGAACCGGACTACCGATGATTGTTCTCTTATTCCACTTGCTCGATTATAATGATGATGGTGACATCATTTGCTACCTTTGAGGGGGAGAAGTGTGCATAGACTACATTTGGATGATTTTCATTTGTTTAATCAAGAATGGCATCTCCGAATGCAATTCTTGAGGGGGAGAAGAAGTATGATAATTCTACATGTTGAGTTATATCTGAGAATAAATGGTCAAACGGCTCCAAACTCATGTAAGAACCGAGCTTCTTCTTATCGGGTCATCTTCACATAAAGCTTCTTCTAAGAGCCTTTGGTTAACATCTCCACTAGCTGATATAAGTTTAACGAAAAAATGCTTCCAGTTAATGCTTCACGTACACATCGACATGATGATTCCGGGCAACGTTCTGTTCTTGTTTGATGTGATTGTTTGTTTGGTGTTACCATTTAAAGTGTTCGTTGCGGGCTGATTGCTGATTTCCTTGATGAACATCTTTCTGTTCTTGTTTGATTGGGAGGAATTTTTGCTACGGAGACTTGCAAGATGTAAGTTAATTGGGATGCTTTTGGTGAGATGAAGATGTTAACTATCCATTCCCCAACTGGACAATCATGAAGAAGGTCGAGTCTACAGTTTGTTCTACATTTTCTGCTACATGTTAGAAGACTAAAGACGAGTTGCATGTGACGATCTAAAAGACTTCTTCTTAACTCAAGCATTCATCATAAAGATTATCGGTTTAGGGGAGAGCACTAATTGGGGGAGAGTGAATAGTCAAGATTCAATCCCCAATTAGACTTGCTCACATTCTACTTCAGCAAGTTGATTCTCACAGTTACATCTGAGCTAATGATTTTCTTCTCTAATGATTTCTAGTATACGGGCTTACAAAGAGTTGCTGATTCTGAAGTATCAAAACCAGCAAGGGGGAAGGAGACACGCATCTAAACGCGAGTAAACTTGATGAACTTAATACTTCTAA
Organism: Chrysanthemum makinoi; assembly: GCA_910596185.1. Taxonomy (NCBI): domain Eukaryota; kingdom Viridiplantae; phylum Streptophyta; class Magnoliopsida; order Asterales; family Asteraceae; genus Chrysanthemum; species Chrysanthemum makinoi. The sequence continues at coordinate 211,613,881 of OU343221.1, read as the reverse complement.
GTGGTTGAAGATATCCCGGGAAGACAAATGTCATTACCGCAGAGAAACTCAAGGTTTGACTCATAGCATTTAGTGTTCTTATTCCAACTATGTGGGGGAAGAGATGGAAGAGTTAGTTTCTGGTGATAAAAGAGGTACACAAGTGTGTGATGATTTTGATGATATCGCAATCATCAGGGGAGAGAGATTGTGTACATTGGGGGAATCACTGTTTCACTTGAGAGCTTAATCGTGATTCGAGATATAATAACTTATTCGGAGTTGACATCCGCAGAGATAATCAATGATTCCTTTGCTACTTCAATGTTATCGGTTATTCTCTCTTTGGGCATTCAGGTACTTCGAGTTCTTGGGTTTCATACACTTTCTTCAGGGGAGAGAAAAGTATACATCGGGGTTATTCTTTAGATATTGGAGTTAATCTGATACTTCGATGTTATAAGTTTCTCTGTCTTTGGGTATATGTGTATTTGGATTCGTGAGCTCTATTCTAAGAGACTGACTGCATCAGTTCATCTACTTGGGGGAAGTTGTCTCTTTACAACTTTTGGTATGGATCGCTTCAGACTTCAATGGTAGTGAAATGTGAGAAGATTATTTATGAGTGGGATGATATGTTCTTTGTTCTTGTTGATGATATAACCCCGAACGAAGAATCATGATGATTATTCTTAAAAGGAGCAGCAAGATCGATGATAATGGTGTGCTTCTTTGTGCACCTGGCTAAGGCAAGCTTGAAATAGAGCTTCAAATATGCTCATCAAAAGGATTTTCGGTTTGGGGGGAAGCTACCAAAGTCTCACTTTCAGATGGTTCAATTTCTACAATGATTCAGGAGCCTCGAAAGCTTTGGTGGTGAAAGTTTCAGAGATGATGACTTCTATCTTCTACAACGAGGCTGCTCGATATCCTTATCTCGGTACTCGTATCATCATCTTCTTAACCTATATCATCTACTCTATTTGTATATATTTATCAAAAATCAAAATACAAAAATATAAAACCAACAAAAAAAATAGAAAAATATAAAATTTTCAAAAAAAAAAATCCATAAAAATCAGAAAATTTGAAAAATTCCAAAAAATATTGTTTTTCTCAAGACATGTCTTATGGTATGGATAACATATACGGTCTTAGAAATGTCATTCAACAATGGCACGGGACTTTAGATGATGTTCGAGCAGGAGGTGTAAACATTTTTTTTCAAAACATGTCTCAAACTATGGCTTACAGTTACTTCAGACTGTAACCCGTACTTAAACCATGGTTTGCTATTATTTCAAATAGCAACCCGTTCTTCAAGAAAGGAAAGTTTTGCGCTAAACCAATTTTCAAATATTTCGTGCACTTATCCTAAAACTAAATGAGGAAAGTATGTCAAAGGACTGCTGTTCCTACTCAAATATTTTTTCTTCAAAATTTCTTCTGAAAAATATTTGTTTTAACAAAATGGTGTTAAATGAGTTGCTTGAAAATTAATCAGAATCAAGTTTTCATAAATTTGCAAAACCCAATCAATGACCTCATCTTATTTAAAACTTTTGATTGAATGAGTCATTGATTGAGGGGGAGAATTTTTTTCAAATTTATATCATCTATCGGGCTTATCTAATTATCCTACATGCTTAACTGAAAAATATATTTGCCTATGTTGAAGGAATAGGAATTTAGGATATATTTGTTAGGATTAGATGATCAGAGTTTGATAAACACATAATTCCCATGCCTTTATGTTCTGATTGACATGTTGGATTGACTTTAATTAGTCGATTGCTATTTGGGTAATGTCGACCACCATATATCTGTTTGTATGTTCACTAACATATGAAAATATCATGGTTCATAAGAATGTTCCCGATCTGGATCCCACTAATGAAGAAGATTGGATGTCGAAAGGAAAGGGTAACCATTTCTTGAAGTTGACAAAAGAAGAAACGGAGCTTAATTAGATCTCTCTATGGATAGTTGGCACGATAGATGCAATATCAGAGGTCTCACTGCATCAGCATATGGTTTTCTTCCAGCTTTACAGCAACAACAGAAGCTTCTCAACCACCTAACGTATCTTTGTGCAAGACAAGTAGTGAATAATACCATTTTTAAACAATATTGTCTTGAAAATAGAAAAATATTCTTTTGAAAATAAACTGATCTCAAATTTTGGAAATCAACCGGACTTCATTTCAAACATAAGTCACTCAATCGACTACGGTCATTGATTGAGGGGGAGAGTGATTTCAAACTTAAGTATTTTCAAACGATATTTCTTCATAAAAGTCCGGTTTGAACAAAAATAAGTAGTGATATAAAGATTTAATGTTATGTCATGGTATGATTTTCTTTAAGATTCAAAGATCTTTCAAAATGAAATTTTTTCTGTTCTTGTTTGATTGTGAAACTGTTTTATTTTACTTAAAGATCTCTTAAAACTATCATACCTGACACTAACAATCTTTAATGTCTATAATTGGTCCATTTCAGTCATTTTTCAAAATTAAATCAAGCCACGTCTTTCCCCAAAATTTTCTAAATGATTTAAATCAATTGGGATCACAAATCTCAAATGGTTTGATATTTTTGATCGGGGGAGAGACCGTGATTTAAATCTCAATTCTGTTTTAGTCCTTTAAAGGCACTCTTGCCTCCATGTGCCAAACGATTTCATATAAATGATGCACATGATTGAGGAGGAGCATTTATCAAAAACAAGATTTGAATTTAAACCAGGCCACATATTCTCCCATGTTTTCTAAACCGTATTAAATCACTTGGGATCCAAAATCTCAAAGGGTTTGATATTTTTGATCGGGGGAGAATTTGTGATTTAATTATGAAATCTGATAAATAATGATCGATTTGATTCAAATGTGCATGCTGCTCTCCCATATGTGCTAAACGCTTTCGAATCTCGAAGCACATATTGAGGGGGAGCATTTCATAAGAAAATAAAATTTCAAGGTAGAAAGATTTCTATGTTTCAACATATGTACCTTGATTGATTTTCTAAATGGTTTCTTAATGGCAGTGTAATCGTGGAAGTACTTCAAAAACCTCTTTCCTCTATGTGCAAAATGATTTTCAAATATCCAACGCACATTTTGAGGGGGAGAATTTACCAAGAAAATCAAATGGATTTTTCCACGGAAATTGTGATCAAGAAATTATTTCAAAGAACTCTTGCCTCCATATGCTAAACAATTTCACATCATATGCACATGTTGAGGGGGAGCATTTCTAAATGATCAAAACAATTAAGGTACAAAATGCTTTGATATTACATCACAAGTACCTTGATTGATTTTCCAAATGATTTATCAAGTGGTTTCAAGAAGGAAAGAACTGTACCAAAAGACCGACCATTTTTCTTTATGCATGGTGTTATAAGGATGGTTAGGTTAGGTATTCATTCCCATGATCCCGCCAGAGCCGGAGGGATCTACCCAGGGACAATCCACTTGATAGTGTAGAAGTCCTTAGGTATGATGAAAAAAGGAGAAAAATGAGAATATGAGAAGAGTGCCGACTGAGACAGAGCTAGTACTGGAACAAACCTAACAAGGTTCTAGTAATGAAGTCTCGGTAAGCACTGAAGGGGTTGAAGAATAAAAAAGAAATGAATGTAAAAAGGGTGAAAAGAAATAGCCCTCTAATAATTCAACCTTAGGGCAGTAACCGGGTTCAATACATATGCTACTGGTTGTTACCAAGGTAACGCCGGTATTGAAGACAAGACGTCATGGACCCAGTGACGCACTGCACTAAACTTCCCAAACCACTCAAGTTCCTCTTAAAAGGGCTTGTTTCATTCTCACGGTGAACCTACATAATCTATCGACTTTCTTTTAGAGATAGTTGATATTGAAGAAGGAGACCCTCTCCCTAGTCTCCGGCATAGGAAACCAAAGTGCACTATTGAGTCTAGAGGCAAGAGATCATACACAAAATCTCATTAGGACACAAAATTAATGAAGTATTGCTGTTTCACACAATGTGGAAAGTAAGTTTATATTAAGAGTCCTATGCATTATCCTTGTGGTATTGCCAGAACATCTGAGTGATATGTTAAATATTCACAATGAAGATGGAAATCCTTTTATAGCCAACATCAAACAAGCTCTTGGTGGGTGACATGTGAGATCTTTTCTAAAGATCAAACTTGTGACAACTGGATAGAAACAATGGAGCGATTCACTCTTGAATCAACCTTGGTCTAGGAAATGAATTGAAGAATACTTTGGAAAAATCGTTCGATATGCAAATCTCTTCTTTTCTCTAACACATCGAATGTGTATTCATATTTCAAACACAAAATGTATCTCTGATTGAAAAAATACTTTTGGAAAAACCATTCGATGTGCAAATCTTCTTTTCTCTAGCACATCGAATTTGTATTCATTTTCAAACACAAAAAGTATTTCTGATTGAAAATTGATCTTTCTTATAAAACCTTCGTCGTATTGCAAAACTCTTTCTTCAAGCAATACGCGATTGTTTTCAAATCAATTTTTCGTCAATTAGTGAATCTCAATTCGCTGGTTCACTCACTCCGTGTTGTCTACTTTGGGACGCTCCGATTTGAGAACGGCTAGATCAAGCTACGAAACCCTGTCAAGGAGATTCTTTGGAATTCTACCTGATCACAGGCAGTATTTATACTGATCAACGGGGAACCGTGGTTCTTGCAACTATATTCAACGAAAGTGAACAAAGACACTTTCGTGAGTTTTAGTGCTAACTGTTGTTTGCAGGAACATTGGACGGTTGTAGTTGATCGATATTGAGAAGTCAATTCACAACCGAATGCTCACAGCATCCGCACTTAATTGAAGAAAATCATGAACATCAAAGACATACAACAAAGATGCTTCCGCTACTCTGATGAAAAGATGTCATGATCCAGAAAGTGCGAGCATGTTGGTCCAAAAGTCACAACATCACATGAAGGCAACACTACAATGGGTAATCCAGAGATTTACTGTGGCTGATGATCTCAATGAAAGCTCGAAGATCATCAAAGATGTGGATCAGTTCAAAGACCTCCACTTAAATACAAAGCAGTCGGACTTTGAAGAATCACTGCTCAAGCACAAAGATTGTGGAAATTGAGGAATTGAAGTCTACGAGCTCAGAACAGAAGACAAAAAAAGAATGCTAGGATTCGAAATGTAAATCATGGGGTGACCTCCCTTAGGGGGAGATTTTTAGGAATTGGAAATTCTATAAGGAAGTGTCGGTTACCCCAATTATAGTCTAGCATATGTTAGCTCGTAGACATATCGTTATTTACGTTATTTAGTAGTTATTAGTTAGTTATTAGCTTAGTTATTAGTTTAAGTAACACCGTAGTGGAAGGACGGGTCTTTACCCACTGTATGCCTGATCCACAGTCCGAAGGAGGACGTGTAGTATGTAACTATAAATACCCTCTACCTCCCAAGGTAGAGGGTTGGAACTCTTGAATCTAACCTTTCATTTTCTTGTTTATCTCTCTAGAATTCCCTCTCTACTCTCTTCATCTCTCTAACGTGGATTACTTGTATCATCACCATCCTAGACCACCCGAATCATCAAACAACATAAAATATACGATCCTACATTAACTAGTGTTAACATGTAAACTATGTGTCGAAATTGTCTATACCAAGCACATAAATACGATCTAGTGTGAAATGGTGCTCGTAACATTTTTAACGTGTGATAAAACATGTGTAAACTAAACGATTTGGAAATGAAATGAGTGTAGAGGTACTTACAACACTCGTTACGAGTGGAGATGAACAATGAGGAGGTGACTCGAACTTTAAACCCCGTGTTCTCCTTATAACGATATCCAACCTAATATTTTCCCAAGTTCCTTCGCTTTAACCATTGTTTCCTTTCACGTTTCCTTTTAGCTCGTTCCTTTCCTTCTGGTATTCTAAATGGAAGATTTGTGTGTGTTGTGTGAAAGTAGCATGGTGCTTGTATTATTTTATGCAAGTCTCACCTAGTTCCTAAGTAGAAGTAAGGCTAAGTTGTGTTTGTATATGGCATGCGTTTGGTGGCAGCCAAATATTGTGGGAAGGGAAATGACCATTTCGAGCTAGGTTGGTGAATAAAGGGACACATTAACCCTTGTGTAATGAAGTCAAGGTATGGTCAAACTAGTTTAGGTTATTAAACAATTGTTTAGAGTGGCTAAACTTGTGCTTTGTCTCCCCTCTTGTCCACTCTTACACGCTATGTTTAGGATTCAAAGATAAGTTTCTAGTTTTGCTTTTGGTTTAGTTCTTTCTTCTCCTTACTTGACCGGTTACAAAATCACAAGAGAAATAATATTTCAAATTTTTGCATGTCTTGTTAATTTAAGTGTGTTGGTCTTGTTTAGTGGATCGTGTCCAAGATTTAAGCCCAAGAAACAAGTTGGGCTCGAGTTGGGACGAGGCCCAAATGGAAATATGGCGTGGGCTTGGTTCGGTTATGAGGGGTAAATGGAATAATGGTGTGAGCTTGGTTCGGTTATGAGGCCCAATGACATGTTGGGTTGGGTCGTGAGGTGGTATGAAGCCCAATAAGTTCCGAAGCCCAATATGAATTTTAATATATTTTTATTATAATTTATTTCATATTTTTACAAATTTTTACGTATCTGTTACGTATTTTAAGATTATCGGGATCGTGGGGAATTTCGTTCTGATCACAACGATATATTTATGAACGCTCAAGCTGCGTTGATCATGCATATGCCAAATGATATGCAAATGTGATGTTTAGAAAATTTCATGATGATATAAATCGTGCTTAATTTCTGATTAAGGTCTTAAGTACAATGAAATTTTCTGGAAGCTTATAGTACCTACCCCTTAAGAGAATCGCGTCCCACGATTTAACTCGCAGAGGTTGTCATGGGTTGTTAGATGAACAGGTGGGGATACTTAGAACGCATTACATCCTCGCGCTCCCAGGTGAACTCTGCACCTTGTTTCTTGTGATTCCATCGAACTTTAACGATAGGAATGCGGCTTTGCTTAAGCCTCTTGACTTCTCTGCCCATGATCTCAACAGGTTCTTCGACAAAGCTAAGTTTTTCATTGAGTTTTATGTCCTTGAGGGGTACGACTAGATTTTCATCCGATAGACACTTCTTAAGGTTCGAGACATGGAAAGTGTCATGTACTCCACTAAGATCTTCAGGAAGTTCGAGCTTATATGCCACTGGACCAATTCTTTGAAGAATTTTGAACGGTCCTACGTATCGAGGTTTGAGTTTTCCTCTCTTTGCAAATCTGACCATTCCTTTCCAGGGTGATGCTTTGAGCTTTACTCGGTCTTCGACTTGGAATTGCATTGGTTTTCTTCTAACATCTACGTAGCTCTTTTTTCTATCTCGAGCTGCTTGCAGTCGTTGCCTAATTTGCATTATCTTTTCAGTTGTCTCTTGGAAAATTTCGGGGCCTGTGAGTTGTACTTCTCCAACTTCTGCCCAACAAACTGGCGATCGGTATTTTCTTCCATAGAGTGCTTCAAAAGGAGCAAATTTAAGGTCGTGGTAAGCTTGTTATTGTAAGAGAATTCTGCCAGAGGTAAGTGCTTATCCCATCCTTTTCCGAAATCAATCACACATGATCTTAGCATGTCTTCCAGAGTTTGGATCGTTCTTTCACTTTGTCCGTCTGTTTGAGGATGGTACGCGGTAGTCATATCCAAGTTGGTACCCATGGCGTTTTGAAGTGTTTGCCAAAATCTCGAGGTGAATCGGCTATCACGATCAGATATGATAGAGATCGGTACACCGTGACGAGAAACAATCTCTTTGATGTACAGTCTAGCGAGTGTAATCATCTCGTCCTTCTCCTTGATTGGCGGAAAATGAGCGAACTTCGTGAGACGGTCTACAATGACCCAAATGGTGTCAAAACCATTAGAATTTCTTGGTAACTTTATGATGAAATCCATTGTTATTCTTTCCCATTTCCATACGGGAAGTTCTGGTTGGGTTAATAATCCTGATGGCTTTTGATGTTCAGCTTTGACTCTCAAGCATGTCAAGCATTTACTGGCATATTCGGCGATATCAGCCTTCATGTTTGGCCACCAGTACAAAAGTTTTAGATCTTGATACATCTTGTTGGGACCAGGATGGATGGAATACTTCGATTTATGTGATTCATGCATGATGAGTTCTCGGATACCTCCGTAGAGTGAAATCCAAGTTCGATCTTTAAAACATAACGTTCCGTCTGATCTCTTCACAAATCCATTTTCATTCTCCGGCATGCCATAAATCTTCTCATTCGGCCTATTTTCTTCTTTAAGTGCATCGATCTGAGCTTCAAAAAATTTTGATGGTAGGGGTGAATTGATTACCATACCCAATGATCTCACTCTAAGTGGCTTAGGGCGATCTTTTCTGCTCAAGGCGTCGGCAACAACGTTCGCCTTTCCAGGATGGTAACGAATCTCGCAGTCATAATCACTGAGAAATTCTAGCCAGCGGTGTTGACGCATATTCAGTTCTTTTTTATCTAAGATGTGTTGAAGACTTTTGTGATCAATGTACCCTATACACTTGGTTCCGTACAAATAATGTCTCCACAACTTGAGTGCAAATACCACAGCGCCAAGTTCTAGATTGTAAGTAGTATAATTTTTCTCATGATTTTTGAGTTGACGTGATGCGTAAGAAATCACTTTGTTCCTTTTCATGAGAACAGCGCCTAAACCCATGTGTGAAGCATCGCAATATACTACAAAATCTTCTACTCCTTTAGGCAGTGCCAAGATGGGTGCTTTGCAAAGCTTGTTCTTTAGGAGTTGAAAAGTTGATTTTTGATCGTCTCCCCATTCGAATTTCTTCGTTTTCTGGGTTAACTCGGTCAATGGTTTGGCTATCTTCGAGAAACCTTTGATGAATCTCCGATAATAACCAGCAAGTCCTAAGAATTGACGATTTTCAGTGGGGTTGGTGGGTACTGACCAATTCTTTACGGATTCGATTTTTGTGGGATCCTCGTGGATTCCTTCACTGTCGCTCACATGACCAAGAAATTGGACTGTCTCAATCCAAGAATCGCATTTGGAAAAATTTGCGTACAATTCTTCATCCTTGAGTAACTTCAGGACAGTTCTTAGATGTTCCGCATGTTCTTCTTTATCACGAGAGTAGATAAGAATATCGACAATGAACACAATGACGAATTTATCTAGATATGGTTTACAGACTCTATTCATGAGGTCCATAAATACAGCGGGTGCATTAGTTAAACCGAATGGCATTACTTGGAATTCATAATGGCCATATCGAGTTCTAAACACGGTCTTAGGTATATCTTCCTCTTTTACCATTAACTGATGGTATCCAGATCTTAAATCAATCTTCGAGTAAACACTCGAGCCTTGTAACTGATCAAACAGATCATCGATTCTTGGTTAGGGATAACGGTTCTTGATTGTGAGCTTGTTCAATTCTCTATAATCGATACATATCCGAAATGATCCATATTTCTTGATTGTGAGCTTGTTCAATTCTCTGGTGCTCCCTAGGGTGAGGAACTTGGTCTAATGAATCCTTTATCAGATAGCTCTTCTAGTTGTTTAGATAATTCTTGCATTTCCGAGGGTGCTAAACGGTATGGTGCTCGTGCTACGGAAGTAGCTCCAGGAATAAGATCGATTTGAAATTCGACTTGTCGAGCACGTGGGAGTCCAGGAAAATATTCTGGAAACACCTCAGGAAATTCTCTGACTACAGGTACATCCTTGATAACATCAAATAGTCCTGAATATTAAGTGTCAATTTTCCCCGTTAATGCTCGTTATTTATATCATTTATATGGATTTACGCTTGTTTTCCATTGTTTTACACTTTCAGGTAAATTACGAGCATTGGAGCTAAAGAGACGCGAAAATGGAAACGTTACTAAAGATTTATCACAGTATGCTTATTTTGAAGAAGTTACGGCATAACTCATCTCACATTACTGTAACTATTGCGTGACCCAGAAGTCCAACTTATCAAGAGGTTACGTCGTAACTCCTCCCAAAGGTTACGACGTAACTCCATTAGGTCAAAAGAGGTTCCACGATACTTACGCCGTAACTACTGCATCACTTACAACGTAACCGTGTTTATTGAAGACTAAGGCGTAACCACTTATAAGGTTACGCCGTAACTAGCAGATCTAGTACATTTACGAAGAAATAGAAGGTTACGGTAACTCATCTTTTGGTTACGCCATAACCCGCACCTGGCCTATAAATACCACACGAATTCCAGCATTTCAAAGCATCCCATTCCACACACAACACTCGGAGAACGTGGGAAAAAGCTCAAGGGAGGTCTAGGGAAGCATACGGAGCTATTTCTAAGGGAGAAGTCACACCATTACGATAAGCTTTAGCGTTTATTATTTCTTTTACTTTCAATTCATGTATTTCGTACCTTTGAATATTGAATTGATGTGCATGATAATATTGCGGCTAAGCACCCTTATAGCCTAGTTATGATTCCTTAATTGTTTTGTTTGCGTTTACCTTTACTTCCGTACCATTATTTTTAAGTGTATGCATGCATAGTTCTTTGGTAGACACCCCTGGTTCGGTAGTTTTGAATGGCGATAGAGGCCAATTTCCTAGGAGATATGACCAAATGACCCTAGGTGAGTGGACTGAGACGGGAAGGGTATGATATGACCAACTGACGACCCTTTCTACTTGTGCGATTTGACCAACTGATCACCTATTGTTTGGATGAACTTAAGATTTGGGGGGTGTAGTGTCTAAGTTCCTAACGGCCGGGCACTCACTATTTAGAATCTAGCATGTAGCGGTACTTAATTACTCGGCTTAGGGGACCAGGAACAACATGACTTATGACGGTGCACCTGATTTCTCCTGTGGTGGCATCTTTGCTGATAGGTTAGGGCGAATTGACCAAATGCTGTCCTCTCGAATTTGACCCCACGTGAAGTAATTGGAAGTAGGTAGACGTAGACATAACTAGTTAGGAGGATTAACTAGGTTAGCACCACTATTCCTCTATTGATTTCCTTTCTACCATTTATTTGCTTTTATATTCTGCATTAGTAGTTTAATTAATTAAAACCCTATCAAATCATTAATATTCTGTGACAATTAGACTTAGTAATTATCCGACACACATAGCTCTTGGGACGACCTCGGCTTTACCATTTACTACACTACACACGCCCGGGAACACTGCCCATTAGTGCATTAGGGTAGACAATAGGTATAGCGAGACACTATAAATATTAAGACCTGGTCAATAAAACCGCATCAAGTTTTGGCGCATTACCGGGAGTTATATTAGGATTTTTATTTAAGTTTTATTTTGATACTATGACTCTTAATATGAACGATTATCTCACCACATCTAATAGTAAACAGGGGATCACCATTCCATCTCTTGAAGAAAATGTTAAATTCGAATTTTGGGGACTCTGTCTTGATGAACTAAAAAGATGCTCCTTTTATGGAACCAAAGACGAAGCACACGAACACATGCGAAGGTATGTGAGATCGCATATTTATTTCACGCACTGAGTCTCAAGAGATCATGTTATGATGAGGCGTTTCCTTTTACCCTAAAAGGAAGAGCTAGAGATTGGTTAAAAAACCTTCCATCGGGATCTATTACAACATGGAACACCTTTAAGAAGGCTTTTCTTAAGGAATATCGAACCCCGGAAAAAATCCTTCAATGTCGATGAAATTAGGATGTTTAGCCAAATCTACGATGAACCACTATTTACAGCTTGGGAAAGATTTAACGAAGCCATCCTGAAATGCCCCGAGCATAAACTCAACAAACACGAGCAACTGCAAATATTCTACAACGGGTTGAACATAAAGACTCGACAATTGTTAGACTCTAAAGAACCTATCCCTTTAGTGACTGCTGATAAAGGATGGAAAAAAGTTGAGGAAGTTGCGCTCCATTCATCATCATGGAACGAAGAGCGGGATGAAGATCCTATAGAGATACAATATTTGATAAAACATCTGGAGGAATTTGAAGCAGACATGCAATCCCTGACTGAAGAAGTCAAGATGGTTAAACACAAGTTCGATAAACCCATTGATGGGAGAGTGACGGATCTTGAAAAGGCTGTGAAGATGCTCATTAAAGAATCTAGCAGAAAATATGATGAGAACGCAAACTTGGTTTGGAATATCAAGCGAGATTATGAAAAAGCACTTAGAACACAAGCAACTACTATTAGAAGACTTGAAAATCAAGTGGGAAAACTAGCAGAATCTATCAGAGTAAAAGATGAAGGTGGCTTGCCTAGCACGACAAAAACAAATCCTTGAGATTTGGCTCACGCCATTACAACAAGAAGTGGATTAAACTATAAGGAACCAGCTTACCCTTTGAACTCAAATGATCTGACTAACGAAACACCCCAAGATAACAATAAAGAAACCGAGGAGGCTCAACCTTCTGTCGAAAAAGTCCGTCCCTACATTCCACCAATTGCATTTCCGGGAGGATTAAAAAAGAACAAGAACGGGTGCTATTTCAAAAATTCATGGAGAAAATTCAACAACTCAGCATTAATATTCCTCTCGTTGAAGTCTTGGAGCAAATGCCAAAATATGCCAAATTTATGAAGGATCTCCTTACCCATAGAATACTTTCTAACCGGACGCAGATTACTTGAAACCAAAGATGCTCTGCTGCCCTTTTAAAAAATATGCCTCTCAAAGAAGAAGATCCAGGGATTTTCACTTTACCTTTCACTATCGGGGGAATTTTATTCAACAAAGCCCTTGCCGACCTTGGGGCAAGCATTAGTCTTATGCCATTCTCTCTTTATTCACGTTTGGAATTGGGAGAGCTTAAACCAACTAGAATGTGTATCGAGCTGGCTAATAAAACTACTCAATATCAGAAAGGGATAGCTGAAAATGTTCTTGTCATGATCGATAAATTTGTCTTCCCGGTCGACTTCGTGGTTCTCGATATGGAAGAAGATGATATCCATATTTTGCTCGGAAGACCCTTTCTTGCAATAGCACACGCTATGATTGATGTCTTCAACAAGAAGATTTCATTGAAGATTGGTAATGACAAGATTATTTTCGACCTGGAAAAATCCATGAGATATGCTTCTTTCACTGATGACAACCTTGATGATCTCGACCTTATCGAAGCTAACACTCAGAAACATGCCCAGGAATGTTTTCTTCCTGATTGTTAGGATCCAAATATTATTGTGTTTGATGATTCGGGTGGTCTTGGATGATCAAAATATATGTTTGCCATTTTAGAGAGAGAAAGTAGAGAGAGAGGGTGTTCTTGCTAGAGGTTTACACAAAGGAAAGGTTAGATTGAATAAAGCACCACCCCTTCCATGGATGGAAGGGGTATTTATAGTTACAGACTCAACGACCTCCTATCGACCTGTGGATCAGGCATACAGTGGGTAAAGACCCGTCCTTCCTCCACGGTGTTGCACTAAGCTATACTACGCTACAAACTAACTAATAAACTACTAAATAACGTAAATAACGATATGTCTACGAGCTAACTTATGCTAGATAATATTAGGGGTGACCGACTCTTCACTATGGAATTTTCTAATTCCTAACAATCTCCCCCTAAGGGAGGTCACCCCATGTTTTACATTTCGAATCCTAGCATTCTATTCTTGACTTTGTTCTTGAGCTCGTAGACTTTAATTCTTCAACTTCCGTATCATTGTGCTTTTGTAGCGATTCTTCAAAGTATGATTATTTTGTACTTTCAGTGGAGGTCTTTGAGCTGATCCACATCATTGATGATCTTCAAGCTTCCAATGAGATCATCACCACAGAAATCTCGGATCACCCTTTATTGTGTGGCCATCATGTGAAGTTGTGACTTTCGGACCGACATGCTCACACTTTTGAATCATGACATCTTTCCATCGAGTAGCGGAAGCCTTCTGGTTCATGATATTTGCGGCGAAGCGAAGCATAGTATGCAATATAAGAGCCAGGTTATGTAGATATGCACCAGTCATGATTTCTACAAATTAAGTGTGGATGATGTGAGCATGCGGCTTTGGATTGACTCCTCAATTCTGATCAACTGCAATCGTCGGGGTGTACCTGCATACGACGTAGCTATAAAACGCACGAAAGTGTCTTTGATCACTTTCGCTGAATTGAGGTACACGCCCACGGTTCCTGTTGATCAAGTACAAGTATTGCCTGTGATCGTAGGATTCCTAAGAATCTCCTTGACGGGGTTTCGCAGCTGTTCTAGCCGCTTCAAACGAACGTCTCAAAGAATATAACACGGAGTGAGTGAACCAGCGAATTGAGATTCACTGATTGATGAAAAATGATTTGAAAAACAATCGTGTATCGCTTGGAAGAAAGAGTTTTGCAATACAACGAAGGTTTTATGAGAAAGATCAATTTTCAATCAAAAATACTTTTTGTATTTGAAAAGAGTACACATTCGACGTGCTAGAGAAAAGAAGAATTTTGCACATCGAACGGGTTTTTCAAAAGTATTTTTTCAATCAGAGATACTTTTTGAATTTGAAAACATAAGTACACATTCGACGGGCTAGAGAAAAGAAAAGATTTGCACATCGAACGGTTTTTCCAAAAGCATCCGTCAATCCATTTCCTGGACCAAGGTTGATTCATGTGTGAATTGCCCCATCGTTTCTATCCAGTTGTCACATGGTTGATCTATAGAATAGATCTCACATGCCACCTACCGGGAGCTTGTTTGATGTTGGCTCCAGAAGGCTTTCCATCTTCATTGTGAATATGTATGCATATCACTCGATGTTGGCAATACCACAAGTATAATGCGTAGGACTCTAAATATATACTTACTTTCCACATTGTGTGAAACAGCAAGTCTTCATTAATTTTGTGTCCTAATGAGATATTGTGGATGATCTCTTGGCTCTAGACTCAATCGTGCACATTTGGTTCCTATGCCGGAGACTAGGGAGAGGGTCTCCTTCTTCAATATCAACTATCTCTAAAAGAAAGTCGATAGATTATGTAGGTTAACCGTGAGAATGAAACAAGCCCTTTTAAGAGGAACTTGAGTGGTTTGGGAAGTTTAGTGCAGTGTGTCACTGGGTCCATGACATCTTGTCTTCAATACCGGTGTTACCTTAGTAACCACCAGTAGCATATGTATTGAACCCGGTTACTGCCCTAAGGTTGAATTATTGGAGGGCTATTTCTTTTCACCCTTTCACATTCCAATTCTTTTCATTCTTCAATTAGTGCTTAGAGACTTCATAACTAGAACCTTGTTGGGTTTATTCGACAGTTAGCTCTGTCTCAGTCCGCACTCTTCCCATTTCTCATTTTTCTCCTTTTTTCATCATACCTATGGACTTCTACACTATCTAGTGGATTGTCCCTGGGTAGATCCCTCCGGTTCTGGCGGATCGTGGGAACTAATACCTAACCTAACCATCCTTATAACACCATGCATAAAGTAAAATGGTCGGTCTTTTGGTACGGTTCATTCTTCCTTGAAACCAATTGAAAAATCATTTGGAAAAACAATCAAGGTACTTGTGATACGAGATCAAAGCATTTTGTACCTTAATAGTTTTGATCATTTAGAAAATGCTCCCCCTCAACATGTGCATATGATTTTGAAATTGTTTAGCACATGGAGGCAAGAGTTCTTTGAAATAATTTCTTTGAAATAATTTCTTGATGACAATTTTCATGGAAAAATCCATTTGATTTTCTTTGGTAAATTCTCCCCCTCAATATGTGCATAGAATATTTGAAATCATTTTATCACATAGAGGCAAGAGTTCTTTTGAAGCACATCCACAATCACAAGCGCCATTAAGAAACCATTTTTAAAACTCAATCAAGGTACTTTATAAATCACTTTAAAAAGCTTTTGTTCCTCGATAGTTTGTTTGCTCCCCCTCAATATGTGCTTCAAGATTCGAAAGTTGCTTAGCACATATGAGAGAGCGGTCTGCACAATTAAATCAAAACGATCACCTTTTATCAAATTTCATTATTAAATCACAAATTCTCCCCGATCAAAAATATCAAACCCTTTGAGATTTTGGATCCCAAGTGATTTAATACGGTTTAGAAAACATGGGAGAATATGTGGCCTGGTTTAAATACTCATCATGTTTTGGATAAATCCTCCTCCTCAACATGTGCATTGTGTATGAAATCGTTTGGCACATGGAGGCAGGAGTGCCTTTAAAGGACTAAAACCAATTCCATTTAAACAGATAAGAGATTTAACTCACGATCTCTACCCCGATCAAAATTTCAAACCTTTTGAGATTTGTGATCCCAATTGACTTAAATCATTTAAAAGATTTTGGGGAAAGACGTGGCTTGATTTAACTTAGAAAAATGACAAATAAGGACCATTTTAAGACATTAAAGATTGTTAGTGTCAGGTATGATAGTTTTAAGAGATCTTTAAGTAAAATAAAACAATTTCACAATCAAACAAGAACAGAAAAAAATTCATTTTGAAAGACCTTGATTCAAAAGAAAAATCATACCATGACATAACATTAAATATTTAGATCACCACATAATTTCATACAAACGGACTCTTTTGAAGATATATTGTTTGAAAATATTTTAAATTAAATCACTCTCCCCCTCAATCGATGACCGAAGTCGATAATTGAGTGACTTAAATTTTGATAAAATGAAGTCCGGTGATTTTCAAAATTTAGTCCAATATATTTTCAAAACAATATTTTTCCATTTTCAAAAACAATATTTTTCAAACTTTTAGAAAAATGGTATCATCACGATTATCCTGCACAAAGATATGTTAGGTGGTTGAGAAGCTTTTGTTGTTGCTGTAGGGCTTGGAAGAAAAACCGTCTGCTGATGCAGTGAGACCTCTTACGTTGCATTTATGCCAACTCTCCATAGAAGTCCAATTAAGCTCCGTTTCTTCATTTGTCAACCCAAGATATAGTTACCCTTTCCTTTCGGCATCCAATCATCTTCAATTGTGGGATCCGGATCGGGAACATTCTTTTATACCAATATACCTGCATACGTTAGTGAACACACATACAAATATATGGTGGTCGAAATCACCCAAACAACAATCGACTAATAAAAGTCAATGCAACATATCAATTAGATCATATAAATGTATGAGAATAATGTGTTCATCAAACTCTAATCATCTAATCCTAGAAATCATATCCTAGGCACCTAGTCCTTCAACATAGGTTAACATCATTTTTAATTAAGCATATTAGGATGATTAAGAAAGCCCGTTAGATGATGTAGATTTGAAAAACATTATCCCCCTCAATCCATGACTCATTTTATGAAAAGTTTAAAAGCGCTGAAGTCATTGATTGAGTTTTTCAATTTTACAAGAACTCTGAATCTGATTGTTTTTAAAGCAACTCATTTACCACCATTTTTGAAAACACCAAATATTTTTCTGAAGAATTTTAGACGGAAAAACATTTGTGTAGGAACAGTCGTCCTTCGACATACTTTCCTTGTTTTGTTTTTAGGAAAAGTGCACGAAATATTTTGAAAATAGGTTTAGCGCAACACTTTCCTTCCTTTAAAAGAACGGGTTGCTATAAAAAATAATAGCAAGCCATAGTTTAAGCCCGGTTCAGGTCGGAAATGGTAAGCCATAGATTAAGCACCGGTTGCGATCTCAGAAATGCTTTGAAGCCATTATTATGAGACATGTTATGAAAGAATATTTACACCTCCTACTTGAACTTCATCTATGGTCACGTGCCATTATTGAATGACATTTCTAAGACCGTAGATGTTATCGATACCGTAAGACATGTCATGTGAAAATATATTTTTGGTATTTTTGAAATTTTCTGATTTTTATGGGTTTTTGAAGGTTTTATATTTTTCTATTTTCTTTTTGTTGGTTTTCTATTTTTGTATTTTGTTTTTTGATAAATATATACAAGGATAGAGAAGATGATATAGTTAAAGAAGATGATGATACGAGTACCGAGATAAGGATATCGAGCAGCACGACGTAGAAGATAGAATTCGTCATCTCTTAAACTTCCACCACCAAAGCTTCGAGGCTCCAGAATAGAAGATAGAACATGAGCCTTTGAGAAAGAGAGACTTTGGCAGTTTCCCCAAACCAAAATCCTTATGTTGAGCGATTCGAAGCTCTATTTCAAGCTTGCTTTAGCAGTGCACAAAGAAGCACGCCATTATCATTGATCCCTCTGCTCCATTTAAGAACGATAATCGAGGTTCTCCGTTCGGGGTTATATCATCAATAAAAGAACAGCAACGTTTCATCCCACGCTTAAATAAGTCTTCTCAAATTTCATTCCGCTGAAGTCTAACGAAATCCATTCCAAAAGGTGTCAAGAGAACAATTCCCCCAAGTAGTTGAATTGATGCGTCATCTCTTTGTATAATGCTCAAGAACTCTCCCGAATACACATCATGAGGGAATGAAAACACCTCCCCATGTTCACATTTTTCTTCCGGATGATCGTGTATGAAGCTCGAAGAACCGGAAGTACACCAATACCCAAGAGCTCTCCGAATACATCATGATGGGAATGAAAACACCTCCCCATGTTCACATTTTTCTTCCCGATGATCGTATGAAGCTCAAGTATCCATAGTATACCAATACCCAAGGAAGGAATAACTGATAACATTGAAGAAGTAGCCCAAGTCACTGATTATCTCTGCGGATGACAATCTTTGTGGATGTCAACTCCGGAATAAGTGATTATATCTCTGAATCACTGATTAAGCCCTCAAGTGAAACAGCTTAACCGGAAGCACTTTGTCGATAAACTCATCAATCCGAGTGAATATGTAAACCAACGGCTCTTAGAAGAGAAAAACTCCATGTGAAGATGACCCGATAAGAAGAAGCTCGGTTCTTACATGAGTTTAGAGCCCTATGACCATTTATATTCTCAAATGTCAATCAACAATGCAAAAAATTCACACTTCTTCTCCCCCTCAAGAATTGCATACGGAGATGCCATTCTTGACTAAATAAGTGAAATCCATCCGAATGTTCTATTCACACTTCTCTCCCACAAAATAAGCACATGATGTCGCGTCTTCATTATAATCGAGCAAGTGGAATGAGAAAACAATCATGGTAGCCCGTTCACTTGATGACTGAAGAGCATGGAAAAAGTATGAAGTATGTTGATGAGAATGGTCATAATAAGAAGATTTCTCTTCTTCCGAAGATAATGCGCACTAAAGCGTACACATTTCTTTCTTTAGGGTATGAGGCATGAATTTGTGTTCAAGCGTCATAAGAAGATTTCTCTTCTTTGGAAGATAATGCGCACTGAGACGTACACATTTCTTTTCTTTAGAGTACGAGGCATGAACTGTTGTGTTCATACGTCATAATCTCTCTCTTTTCAGCTCTTTTGGCAAAACATGTGATCAACCCCATTATCATTCAGTAGGCTCTTTGTAGTGACAGTTGATGGAGAAAACCCAATATGATGAATTTGACCCTGAAGTAAAATACCCCGAACTCGTGACTTAAACTTGCACATATGTAACAAAGAGCGGTGCCGAGACTTCATGCCCATTTGAATCTCTAAGTACTCTATACTCTTCAACCATCCAACCATCGAGTATTATACGTATATCACCTCTTGAAAATCCACAAATGAATGTGACACTGAGCACTTCAACGTAACTCCTTTAAGTGATAGTTATTTTGTGGTGATAAGAGCCCAATTCCCCCAAGTGGTAAAAGAAAAGGTAAAAGACACCCAACAATAACTAGATTTCCAATTCTTCGTTTTTGATAATAAGCTTGAACAAGGATCTCGAAGAATCTTCATCCATCCATCCCCGATACCTTCAGATACTAAGTACACTCTCCCGTGATAATTCACTTCAACCTCAAATAAATAATAGTGAATTAACTCCGTTGTCACATCTTCTGATTAACAGCTCAAATCTAGCCTTCTTTGACAGTAAAACGAACTTTGATAATGGTTTCATCCCGACCATGGTAAAAAGCACGTAACCCCGTAAAACCATGTAATAACCAAACTGCCATGAAGACAACCCAAACACACACCCATTCATGAAGTACACCTTTTATCCCTTCTGAAGCGAAAACCTTAGCACCGGCATCAAGTAAGATCCAAAATTACACTTTCTCTTCTCCAAGATGGTTCCATCATTACGGGATTTTACAACTCTATGGTTTAAACCGAGAATAATATCTTCGCGGGATTTTAAAAGACCAAGAATAAACCGTAAGATAGATCCGGAAATGCACTTTACAATTACCAGGATGTTTCCATTGTCACGGGATTTTACAAGTCTATGATTTAAACTGAGAAATATGTTCTTTCACGGGATTTTACAAAATCAAGACTAAACCGTAAACAATGTCAGCTTGAATGTGTTATGAAAACTTTGGTTTCGGTGAATATCTGTTTTAGGGGAACATGCAGTGGTTCATCAACGGTTCAATAACCAACATCAACAATCTCATCAACCATCCAATAATTACTTTGGTAAACACATCATTCACGCATTCAGTCGGCTATAGTAGTGACCACATGGAGTAATATGCCCGGTATACCAAACTTGATCATGAAGTAAAATTCCATATATTTACTTAACCTTGTACTAATCCTTGTGAAGAAGAAGCGGTGTACCCAATGTACAAAACCTCTTGACATTCTCAACCGAAAAACGTCACTTCAAATCCAAATAAGAAATACCGAACAAAGAACTCCGTAGTCAACCTTGATCAAATATCAATTCAAGCCGTGACAATATTCTCCGTAAACATGTATAAACCAAAGTATCAATCCGCATAACACATCAAATCACATAGCACAACAAATCTCATCCTCAAAAATCATATTCAAACCTCATAACCCCAACAAATCTCATCCACAAATCTCATCAACACCAAAGCATTTTCAACTAATCTCATTATGTCCAAATCTCATAATATCAAAGCTCATATTTGGTTTTAATCATTGTCATATAACTCATTCTCGAAACAAATAAACACATATGTATCCACATTATATGAGATAGTAAATTACGGATTGTGCCAATAGTATAGTCACCGTCTCATAAAATTGTCACAGGTATCCAATTATTTCAACTCCTACGATGTTTAACATATCAACAAATGGTCTCAGGTCCATTAGTCAAATTAGCGCAAACAATTATTTCAAACCTTATACACTAAATGACTATGAGCAAATATCTCATATAGATTTCAACCAAATATCTCCCACGGTTCCAATAGCTCAACTAGTCCCGGTTCACATCACATCGTCCAATACCATGGGTATGAAATACGCAAGGCCCATCAAATCCAATAAACCCTAAGGCCTAAATAAGTCCAAAGAGCCCATTTGCCAATATACACTACCCGGTCCAATAAGTTTTCCCTAATTCCATGGGGTAGTATTTAGTAGCACATAAACACACTTCAACCCTAATAATACTCAAAAAAACGCAGCCACCTCTTTAACCAAACTCACATCTCAAGCTCTCATCATAACTGTTTCTAACACACAATCCTTTCTCCAAACGAATCAATCTTACATCAACCCTTTGAACGCCCACCTTTTGATCATCAGAATGCACACAAGAGAGGCACATCAAAATCCAAATAATCCATGTAAACAACTCGACATAGTCATAGAGATGACATGATGTCGAGAAGGCCACAGGGATGGCTTGTGTATCGTGATAGGCTTACCAAATCAGACTTAGGGCTCAAGGTTGGTAATCGTTACTTTAATGTATTCGTTTTGAGTATCAACAAACGAATCAAAGAAATGATGTAACATGCTTGTTGACATCATTTCTTTAACCTCGTATAGTAACAAAAGCGAAACATATAAGATCTATGATGTGTAAGTTCAACCAAGGAGAGTCTTGATGACTTGAGGTGAGTTATGAACAAATCTGAGATCATTATATAATTAATATTTGATCATTAAAAAACTTTTGCTTGATGTCCGAAGGATTGATCAATGAGGCACTAGATCTTTTTGTGTATAGATCTTTAATGGTCTATGTGTTTGAATAAACCACACACAAAAGGATAAAAGCTGAGATCTTGGATGAATAAATTTTTTTGAGTCTAGATCTATGATGTATGCTTCTCTCGATTGATTGACCTTTAAGTGTCTTGATGTTGCTATGAATATTACGAGAGAATAACGGAGATCTTTGAGTTTTTCTAATTTCGAATATGAGTGAGTCAAGATCGTTGATGAAATCATTATAAGGGTTGTTTGGATCTAATAAAGGTCTTGAGAAATATTTACAAACCCTTGATGAGATATGAGATCTTGTGTTACCAGGTTTGAGTTCCAAAAGGACGATTTGTGATGAGTCTTGTAATGGTTTAATATAGTGTTTAAGTCTTGAATCTTGATGTTATGGTTTATGTTATTGATGTGCGTGGTGGTGGTCTAGTGGTAGTTTCTTCTTCATCCTTTCTGTTGAAGTTGCAAGGTCAAAGTCATGGAGTCAAGTCGCTAGCAGAGTAGTGTCAAGTCGATATGTTAAAACCAAGTCGCTACCCATTCTTTTTCAAAGTAAGTCGCTAGCTACTTTTCCAAAGCAAGTCGCTACGATTTGTTAAGTAACAAATCGCTAGGTTAAATATTTTTTCCCAAGTCGCTAACAAGATTTGTGTCAAGTAGCCACAGAACTAAGTTAGCTACATCATAAAATGGGACAAGTTGCTAACACAACTTCGCTACCCAAATACAATGCATCGGACAACTTGTAAAGACCATCGCCACGAACTAAGTCGCTAGATAGATAATACCAACTCGCCAACAAGAATATTTGACCATTTGACTTTTTCGTGAGTATTCCGACCAAAACCTTTCGACAGGACATACCTAGAAAACGCACCACGGGATGCACTTTTATGACCCAATACTAACAAAGTTTGACCAGCGATTCATTCATGCAATATTGGTAAACAAACATGGTATGGGGACATCGATACAAAACAGATAATAGCAACAACAAACCGCTTGACACTTTTGACCAAAAAAGATATAAATCGGAAAAACATGAGTAGACTTTTGACACATTTTCGACCAAAAACATTACCAAAACGATAATAAGGCGGTACAATAGACCACAATAAATCAACACAACACAATAAACCTTGGCTCAGATACCAATTGTTAGGATCCAAATATTATTGTGTTTGATGATTCGAATTGTCTTGGATGATCAAAATACATGTTTGCCATTTTAGAGAGAGAAAGTAGAGAGAGGGTGTTCTTGCTAGAGGTTTACACAAAGGAAAGGTTAGATTGAATAAAGCACCACCCCTTCCATGGATGGAAGGGGTATTTATAGTTACAGACTCAACGACCTCCTATCGGCCTGTGGATCAGGCATACAGTGGGTAAAGACTCGTCCTTCCTCCACGGTGTTGCACTAAGCTATACTACGCTACAAACTAACTAATAAACTACTAAATAACGTAAATAACGATATGTCTATGAGCTAACTTATGCTAGATAATATTAGGGGTGACCGACTCTTCACTATGGAATTTTCTAATTCCTAACACTGATCCTATGAGATCATTAATATTCGAAGATAATGATGGGACATCTAGCGATGAAGAAAGCGAGGAAGGCGACGAAGAATCGGGCGGTATGTTCAGCAAAAACCCCGGAAGAAGCTGATGCTCCCCCGAAACTTAAGGAGTTACCTCCTCATTTAGAATATGCATTTATCAATGGAGATAAAAATTATCCTGTTGTGATCTCTTCTCTGTTATCTAACAAAGAAAAGGAGTCATTACTACAGGTTTTAAGCAAGAGGGGCAATTTCATGGAAACTCTCTGACATTAAAGGAATTAACCCTTCATATTGTTCCCACAAGATACTTATGGAAGATGATTTTAAGCATGTAGTGCAACCACAAAGGAGATTAAACCCTAAGGTACAAGATGTTGTGAAGGACGAAATCATTAAGCTCTGGATGCGGTCTAATTTATGCTATTTCTTATAGCCCTTGGGTTAGCCCCATTCATGTTGTGCCAAAGAAGGAGGAATGCGGTGGCCACCAATGAAGAGATAATGAGTGATACCAACTAGGACAGTCCGGCGGAGGGTGTGCATTGACTACATGAAATTAAATGATGCCACACGAAAGGATCACTTCCCCCTTCCGTTTATCGATCAGATGCTAGAAAGACTATCAGGACATGAGTATTACTTGCTTCCGATGGATTCTCGGGTTATTTTCAAATTCTATTGCCCCGAGGATCAAGATAAGACAACGTTCACTGCCCTTACGGAACATTCGCCTACCGAAGGATGCCTTTTGGACTATGTAATGCTCCCGCGACATTTCAACGGTGCATGACTGCTATATTCTCTGATATGTGTCAAGATTGTATGGAAGTCTTCATGGATGACTTTTCGGTTTTTGGTAACTCCTTCTCATCTTGTCTTAATAATCTATCTAAAATGATTGCTAGATGTGAAGAAACCAACCTTATCCTTAACTGGGAAAAATGTCATTTTATGGTTAAAGAAGGTATTGTTTTGGGGCATAAAATTTCTCAAGAAGTTGATAAAAGCTAAGGTGGATGTTATTTCGCCTGCCTATCCGACCAACCTAAAAGGCATTAGGAGTTTTCTTGGGCATGCGGGATTTTATAGATGTTTTATAAAAGATTTTACAAAAGCGCTAAACCCATGACCCAAATCCTAATGAAAGACGCTAAATTTGATTTTAACGATGATTGCAAAAAAGCCTTTGACATTTTAAAGAAAAACTAACTCTGCCCGGTTATTATTGCTCCCACCGGTGGGGGTGATTTTGAACTCATGTCGATGCTAGTGATTATGCGTTGGAGTCATTTTAGGACGAGGGTGGATAAAAAATTTAAATCCATTTATTATGCTACTAAAACCTTAAATGAGGCACAAGAGCATTATACAACCACTGAAAAAGAACTCCTAGCTATAGTATATGCCTTTGATAAATTTAGGTCTTATTTAGTTATGTCAAAAACTATTGTCTACACTTGACCATGCTTTGAAGTACTTATTTAATAAGCGGATGCCAAACCAAGGTTGATTAGATGGGTACTATGGCTGCAAGAATTTAAAATTGAAATCAAGGATAAGAAAGGAGTAGAAAACTTAGCGGTGATCACCTTTCGATTAGAAAACCGAGCTCGAAGAACGATCTGAGAGACTATCCGGGACTCCTTCCTGGATGAACACCTCATGGCGTTAGAATTAAAGATTCGATTAACGAACCATGGTGCGAGATTTCGCTAATTACCTAGCGACCAAAGTGTTACCTAGCAACAAAAGCTACAACCAAAAGAAAAAGTTCTTCTCGGATCTTAAGTATTACTTCTGGGATGCTCCGTTCCTTTTAAATCATGCCCTGGTATTATTCGGAGATCGTATTTGGGAAAAGCAAAGACAAATTCTGAACATTGCCACAACGGACCTGCGGAGGAGGACATTATGGTGCCGACAATACTGCTTTCGAAAGGTTTATGAGGCGGATTCTTTTGGCCAAGTGTTTTCAAAGACGCCGAAAGCATGTTAGGGATTGTGGCGCTTGTCGAGGCGAGGTAACATCTCTTCTCGAAATCAGATGCCACTCAACAATATTATGGTATGTGAGGTTTTTGATTTTTGGGGGATCGATTTTATGGGACCTTTCACTCCATCCAAAAAAAAGTTATATCCTTGTAGCTGTCGATTACATTTCGAAGAGGGTTGAAGCGGAGGCCCTACAGATTTGTGACGCTAGAAGTGTCATTCGCTTTTTGAAAAGATTATTCTCCAGGTTTGGGATCCCTAAGACCATCATTAGTGATCGAGGGATGCACTTTTGTAAACCCACAAACCAATGGGCAAACTGAGAACACCAACAGGGCACTCAAACAAATTTTGGAGAAATCCGTCAGCAGTAACAGAAAAGATTGGTCCGACAAACTCGATGAGGCATTATGGACATTCAGAACGGCCTTCAAAACTCCTATTGGAAGCACCCTGATAATGGTAGAAATATACCAAATACGGATACGCGCGAGAATTACAAACCAACCCTTTAGGAAAAAGGTCGACACGCAAAACCCTCAAATATTCGATAAGTGATACCGGATAAGGATATCCGGGTCGTTGCCCAACGAGGTGTGAATTGAGAATTTCGTTTGAGGTTTGTTATTAAAATGCTCGATGTTACGATTTTTTTTGGTTTTTGATTACGTTTTCTACAAATTAACTAAAGGGAAAGTAATTAGGGCTACAGGAACAAAGTAAATGATTATCTAACTACTACTAAGCATACTGAACAATAAAATTAAGTTACACTAAGTCCTAGAGTGATAATATGCAAAAACGTGAAAACAGGCTAATCCCCGAGCCTCAAAAAGTGCAAATGATGCAATTTAAGGCCTAAGGATGTGAAACTAATTTTCCTACATTCTAAGCGACTAAAAATAATTTTAGGAAAAAGCCGGGTATTTTTTTCGACTTTTAAATTATTTATTATGAATTAAAATCTAATTTAATCTAATTTAATTATAAAAAATACTAAATGATTTTGGAAAAATCTGAAAATTTCACTAAAAATTCTTCTAATCCTACTGATTTTAAGAAAAATAAAAAAGTTGGGCACTACTTAACGAAATAAGCAACTAATAAGCAAATAAGCTAACAAGCTTATTAACTGTTTTGTGTAGTTAAGTATTAAATGGTGCAAATATGAACTGAACAAAGACCCTAGGGCAGTTGGTTTGAGTGTGTTGTGTTGTGATCGTGAGCAAGAGGTCGAGGTTAGATACACGTGGTACCTTTTTGCAAAAATTATTTTTTTTTTAACTTTTCTTTTTGCAACTTAATTATAGGACCAAGATAAGCACTTTTTGTAAAAAACACCTTTTACCAAACCTTGGAAATAAGCAGTTGGAGCTTGCTTATTTTCAACGATTAAGAAAAAATGGGCCACTTGTCTTAACAACTTTTAAGCAAACAATAGAAACTAGTGAATAAGCACTAAATAAGCTAAAGATTTATAAACTAACCTATGGGACTTAATAAGCAACAAAGGACACTAGAATAAGCTAAACATACCACTAATAAGCTAAAAGATAAAGGTGGAAATGGGTTTGGAGGAGGCTGGTGCAGCAGGAGCCGATCCTAGAAGGGCTTTTGAGCTTATAAATAAACTACCAAGCTGTAATCC
>OU343221.1:211411860-211586561 GCA_910596185.1 Chrysanthemum makinoi | reverse complement strand
TGTATCTAAGTGCTGGTTCCTTCTAATATGTGCAAAACTCTTTCAAACCCCGAGGCACATATTGAGGGGGAGCAAATTTATGAAAACCTCATCCTTCCTTAATATGCTTTATCTACTTGATTTGATCAGGGAAGTGATGTTGATATCTTTTAGAAAATAGTAATCAAAGAAGTTAATTCTTCCTCTTGCCTCCGTGTGCCAAAATGATTTCAAATACATGAGGCACATGTTGAGGGGGAGCTCTGTTTCTAAAAATATCAAAAAAACCATTCAGGTACAAAATGCTTTGATAATATATCACAAGTATCTGAATTGATTTTCTAATGATTTTCAATAGATTCTAATGGCAGATGAACAATGCCAAATAGACCGACCAAATTTACTTTATGTATGGTGATATAAGGATGATAAGGTTAGGTATTTGTTCCCATGATCCGCCAGAACCGGAGGGATCTACCCAGGGACAATCCACTAGATAGTGTAAAAGTCCTTAGGTTTGATGAAAAAAAAGGAGAAAAGTGAGATATGGGAAGAGTGCGGACTGAGCTGAGCTAGTAATGTGGAATAAACCCAACAAGGTTCTAGTTATGAAGTCTCGGTAAGCACTGAAGGGTTGAAGAATGAAAAAGAAATGAAATGAGAAAAGGGTGAAAAGAAATATCCCTCAATTAATTCAACCTTAGGGCGAAACCGGTTCAATTCATATGCTTGGTGGTTACCAAGGTAACATCGGTATTGAAGACAAGACGTCATGGACCCAGTGACGCACTGCACTACAACTTCCCAAGCTACTCAAGTTCCTCTTAAAGGGACTTGTTTCATTCTCACGGGGAACCTACATAATCTATCGACTTTCTCTAAGAGTTTGTTGATATTGAAAAAGGAGACCCTCTCCCTAGTCTCCGGCATAGGAACCAAATGTGCACCATTGAGTCTAGAGCCACGAGATCATCAAATAAATCTCTTTAGGACACTGTCATTGAAGACTCTTGATAACGCTACACGCGTCGTTCGGGGTCAATGGAACTTCCTTTTCTTCGAGCAAGTTTTATAACACCCTAGGCAGTGAACCTAATCGTTGTAGTGTAGTATTAGGGTAAGCCACGGGTATTGATATCGTTCTCTAGGGGAATAGGAATGCTAGTGAGAAGTTACTACACTAAGGTTGGGGTTGAGGAAGATTATTTTTTTATCTTTTTTATGTTTTTTAGGAAATGGAAAAGTACGAATCTTGGGGTTTGGATTTGGGGGGTTGGTATTGCTACCGATTACTCTACTTATCTAATTATCTAATCTAAGGTGTATGTAGTCTATGTCTAATTATTGTGTGCTCGTATGATAGTTTAAAGACGTGTTTACTTAGGTTTTACTACTCCTTAATTATCTCATATTGGTGGTTGAATTGTCACGTCCTTATTCTTAATTGCGTTGTGTGTCTAAAGTTGTAGGGTATGCGTTTATCCCTAACTCTTTGAAGTTACCAAAGGGTCTCGTCTACAAAATACCACTAGGGATCATAAACTCTAACTCTAAGGCCTCTTTGGATAGTTTAGCTTACAACCGCTCAAGGTGCTATAACCTAAGGTTCACAAAGATTAATCAAGCATTAAGTACACAACGAATGACCTATCGCATTACTAGATCATTAATCAACTAAGATAAGAGACAACCAATCAATATTAAATAATTAAGTTTCATATTCCCTAAGCAAACACACAAGTAAATTAGCCGGATATGGATAACATGTAAGCATACACACAAATAATCAAAGACATAATTGTATTAATGAAGTAAAGCACTTATCTTGGTGTAAGATAGGGTTTGGAACCTTAAAATATTGTTCAAGACAGCCTTGGTTCGGTTTAGGTTTTTACTCCAAAAGACTACACACTAATACTGAAAAATTCGGATTCTATATATAAGATTACATATGCGACGGCGTCACCTTATGTTTTGTGACGCCGTCGGATCGCCGTCATTAGGGTTTCGTCTTGGCCACGTTAGACTTGCGACGGCGTCACCTTGTGCTTGTGACGCCATCCTCCTTAGCTTCTCGCCGTCTGGATCAAATCTAGGCCGTCTGAGTTGCGACGGCCTACTCTTTTATAACTTGACGTCGTCACTTGAAAATAAGAGTTTGGCTTCTGTCCCGTCACAAAATCCTCCGACGGCGTCGCGTATAAGCTGTGACGCCGTCACCTTGTCATTCAGCAGCTTTGAGTGTCTCAATTCTTGACTTTGGCCATTTTTCTTCGATATTCGCGCCTTTTCGTCCAAATAAGTGCCATTAAAGCAATTTGCCTTCAAGAGACCTAAAAAGTGAAAAGGAACGATATTAAGTAATAACGGATACAAAGTGATCAAATAAGGGCTTAAATGACCCCTAAAAAGGTACATTTTAAAACCTTATCAAATATCCCTACACTTGGTATTTGCTTGTCCTCAAGCAAATGTGCTTTTAGCCAATTAATTTATAAGTTAGGGGTCATGAAGCATTGGTTTAAAACAGTCCACAACACATATAAGCCCTGCAAAAGTCATAACAAGCACGGAAATTACATACTAGCACCTCACATGGGTTATTTGGATACTCACATCTCTCTCGGGTGTATATGAAATATAACAAGTTGGAAATGGAAGATAAACACTCATTAACCGGTCCTAGTACATAAATTACCATACGCTTGAGAATAGATCAAACCTCCATCGCTTTGGCGTAAGCACCTAGGAAAGACTATCAAAGAGGTCTTTAAAGGGTTGTAATGTTAGGCTTACGGTAGGGAAACAAAGGGTTTGGTGGGATAGGCTATTTAGTGGTGGCAAGTCAAAAATCTCTATGTTGCAAGTATACGAAGAATGGCGTTGCTAAGCCAAGACTCGACACTCTAGACTCTAGCTCACTGAAACAAACAAACATAAATTTAAAGGATAGATGTAGGATGGTAGCCCGTATGTTTTTTTTTCTTTTTTTTTTCAATTTTTTTTTCATACACTTTTACTCTACCATCCTCTACGGTAACATCAAAATGATAGGGATTTATAGGCACATCCCTACACTTGAGTTTTTATTACTCTAACACTAATTTAACCCGAATTGAAAAGATCAAAACACTTGGGGTATGTTATTACACAAATTAGGGAAATTAACGTTCCCTTTCAATAATTTTATAAATTTAACTTTTTCCCATGAGTCCCAATCGTCCCAAAACTGTGTACAAAGGATATGACTCGACTTAGCAACTCCTGCAAGCAACCAAATAATTGAACTAAGGGTTTAGGGTGATAACAATAATGCACTAAAAGTGAGTGCATACAGGGTAGGCTAAGGCGATTTGGGTGTATATTTGGGGGTCGGGTGTAAACAATGCTCTTCATTGATATTCCGGAAAAACTGAAACATCATGAGAACCGCGAAAAGGATAGGCTCTGAGGGGTTAACTAGGGGTATCGTGTACTAAAGATGAGTACGACGCAAAGGGTGTGGGGGAAATTACTCAACCGATGTGGAAGAAGTAATTATATTACGGGTATCAAACAAGGGTTATCCTAATGCCTCTTATCATTTAGTTATTCCTAACTACACAAGTGTAGTCTTACTAGCGATCTCGAAATGCTTCACAAAACAAGTTCTAGAATCTAATATACTACCGGTTCACACTCTAAGCATTGAAGATGAATGCTTTTAATTCCTACTAATCTAAGGGCGATCCTCACATTTTGGGTGGAATTTAGGTGGTAAAGGGTTTTTTTGTGCCAGTCATATAACTTCCTATCCATGAGACGCTTTATTAATACTAATGGCCCACTCTTATATGTCATGAAAAATTAAAAATTTGGTGCCAAAATTACCCTAACCGACATTTTCTCATGGTTTATTACACAAATGCAATTGAACAAAGCAAATAATCAACGATAAGCATAGTTTCAAAGTTCCTGTTTTGTTTTCCCTCCCTACACTTAAACTAAACATTGTCCCCAATGTTCCCCGAAAGTATCAAAGTTATGATAATGGAAGGTAATGAAAAACGAAAGAAACTAGTACTCCCCTGATTAGCTCGGTAGGATCCGTGTGTGAAGTAGTGGTTAAATCTTTTCCAAGAAGAATGTGTGCGTGAAAAGCTCCTTCCAATCTTTTGTTTCTTCTTCTTGATAAATGAAACCTGCACATTTGAAGAAAACAACGAAACCATCGCGTAAAATCGGCGGTAATAATATATATAAGACTCTACTAAACTAGGATATAATGCTTGTGGAATGGATGTTTACAGAATTTCTAGAAAATTAAGACCTGGAAAATTCCAAAAATTCATAAGTAGCTCAGAAAACGAGAAAAAGGTAATCTATTGTTTTTACTCCTTCCTGACACCGTCAGGTTGCAATCCTGACGCCGTCAGGTTATCCTGACAAAAACTGGTCTGCGATTTTCTGGAAAAATTCTGGAAAATTTACATCTTTAGAATCTGGAAAAATTTCTGCAAAACATCCATTATGAGTCGATACAAGCATTTGACTCGAACAAACACACATATATTTCTTTTAATGAATTGCTATTCTCATGTTTACGTTTCTTTTGAAAACGTGTGTAATCCTCCCTACACTTATCCTTTATGTAAAATACCTTTATATGCAATTAAGACGAGGTTAAAAACAAAATAAAGCATTTTTACAAATTTAAACATGAGAGTAGACAATTAATAAAAGATATATGACACTAACAAGCAAACAATTAAGCATAGGTTGCCTCCCACGAAGCGCTTTTCTTTATTTAAGAGTCTTGTAGCTAGACTCGTAGTCGTGCCCTCACGTGACTTCATTACCGTCATCTCCTTCCTCATGACGGTCTCTATTGGGGGATTCCATGTTGTAAAAGTGCCCTATGATGCACCTCTCTAAGATTTCGTCTTCTCCCCACTTGGTCCTATATTTCGGTCCTAGGTTCAAGCAGTCCTTATATAATCCGAAAATCTTAGCCATAACATAATCTACTCCTTTTTCTTTATCCTCCTCATTCCTATAATAGACCGATAGTTTAAGTTCCTTTTCATCATTAGAGAGTGATGAGAACTTCTCAATCTTGAACGGCATTTGGTAAGCTATGTCGTCATTCTCATCCTTGAATCGCACTATTCCTAATGAAGGATCATAAGTCATCCCGGTGTTTTCTATGAAAGGTTTTCCTAGAATAACGTGGGACAAGCTAGGGTCTATGGCCGTGCTAATATCATCCACAATTATGAAGTCCATAGGAAACGTGAAACTACCTACATAAACGGGCAATCCCTTAACTCTACCAAGAAAATTGCAACTAACACTAGGATCATCGGGGTCTTGCCTAGTTGGAATCGGCTTTTTCACTACCCAATTGTAGTAGGTGCTAGTCATTATGTTGATTGGGGATTTGCGGTCAATGTATGCCTTTGCCACGAAAAAGGTGTCCTATGCAACATGGTATGTTAAGATTCCAAGGGTTCCCAAACTTGATTCTAGGGCTTTTCCTAACATACATGTGACGGAGGTCACGTACTAAGTGAGGGTGGCGAGATAGCTCTTCTTCCGTAGGAAACTTATTGAAATAGTCATTGTCTACTTCATCTACTTCCTCGGTTGTTTCATTAGTCTCATGTGTATGGTCCTCTTCATCATTGGTTCTATTAGGTTTCACTAAGGCGATGGTATTGACGAATTTGACATGCTTAGCTAACTTACTTGGGTCCTTAATCTCTACACCGGAAGGATCGGGATTTGAGATATCATTAACCTTCCTATCACTATTGGTTATGGCTTTCAAAAGGTTGTCTATTGATTGGCTGCAAAACCGTCAAGTTATCTCACACAAGCTAGCCACTTGTGAATGGCTAACCGTAAGAAACTTAAAACAGTTCAGACACCAATGCAATGAAGATCAGGAGAGTATAGTGTTTCCCCAGGTCGTTATGTCCCAACGAGCTGTGCGAGAATAATCAAACGAATAGTGATCGGGTGAATTTGAACGGGAAAAGGGTTATGATTGATACTAAATGACAAAGGAAAAATGAAAGAAAATTAAAAAGCTAAATTATATTAAATAAACGCTATCACTATTTTTAAAATGATGTTTTTGATTTTTCTTTTATAAATCTTAAATTAAAAACTACGTGACGTACAAAAGAAAATGTGAACTGAAGCAATAATAATCCTAAAAATATAAAAATGACATTTTTACAATCCTAATGATAAGAGAAAATTTTTAGAAAAAGAAAATTATTTTTAAAACTATTTATCTAATTATTATTAATTAAAAACTGTTTTTACTTATTAAATAATAACCTAAAATACAAGAAAATATGAAATAAAGCTAGAAAAATGAAATTATGACTTAGAAAAATCTAAAATAACTAAAGAGAATTTTCAAAACTAATTTTATATTTTTCTGATTATTTTTCTATTTTCTATGAATTAAAAACTATTTAAAACTACTTAAATTGCTTAAAAATACAAATTTAACTAAGAAAAATCTGGAAAAATATTTTTTTAACTTTTTATATTTATCTTAACCTAGGAAAAATGAAAACTTATTTTTTTGAAGTTTTTCTGATTTAATTGTATTAAATGCTAATTAAAAAGTACTAAAAATTGATTTAAATGAAAAAAAATAGCAAACAGACCTAGAAAAATATGAAAAATTCAAGATAAGTTTAAATTAATATTCTGATTCTATGAAAAATATAAAAACAGTGGCCTATGTGAAGGAATATGAAGCTGCAGTGCAAAGTGCTTATAAATAAACACTTGAAATAAGCCACAAGCTACAAATAAGCACCAAACTATTACTGAAGCTAAATTATGCTAACACTACTCAAAAGCAACCAAACACAACTGATTTAAACCTCTTAAGTGCAAATTAAACAGAATTGAATGATTTGGCTAAAGTGCTAAAAACAGTTTCATGCTACTACTTTTAAACCTAAGCACAAGCTACCCAATAAGCTAAAACTAAAAAACAGAAGTTGGAACTTAAAGAAGACCTGGCTAGCTATCTATAAACCAAAAACCAGACCAAGAGAAGCTCTGATGAGCTTGTTACAAGTTCTGAAAGAACTGTGCAGACTCAGTTAAAACTGAGTCAGTGCACAGGGCACTTTTGCCCAATTGACAAGCTACTTTGGAGCTTATGAAGACTTACAAAAAATTTCCAAAAATCACTTTTCAATTCTTGACCAACTGAACTTGTTAAGTCTACAATTTCACTTGAATTGACCCAAAATTGAAGCTATGAAAAATCAACAAACTTTGGTAAAAACTGAGTTTTTCAATTTTTTGACTTTTAACTGTTTTGCAAAGTTTGACTTAAATGAGTTTTGATTCAAGAAACCAGGTTATTAGTGATGCATTAGGATGGAATAAGACCTGATTACACTAACCTATATGATTCTATACCTATTATACAAACTTTCTAATTCCAACTTTAACTGATATGGAAATTATAGCAGTGAAATGGTCATTTTGACTTTCAATGAATTCAGAATCAAACTAAGGTCTAAGGTGACTGATTTAAGCTTAGAGGAAGCTAAAGCAACTAGTCCTAACCTCTGCACAAGCTTCTAATTCAAATCTCTTCTCAATACCAAACATACCTTAAGACACTGATATGCATACAATCAAGCACAAGTGAAAATCTAAGTCTATGCAATCCTACATCCAGATTCACAATACTAATATGAACCTAGATGAAACTAAAATGACAGCAATTTCATAACAAAACAAACTTGATCTCAATTATGCAGACTAAACAGAAACTGTGCAGATGAGAGACTAGGCTAATAATAACATGAACACAGACCAAATAAGCTAAATAACAACTAAGAAGACTAAATTCACACAATAGAAGCAAATTTGACTACTCTAACTGTATAATCAAGTATAAAGCAGAACTTGGACTTACAAGGATCCAACCACAATGGTTTGCTCAATGAATTCAAATATCCATTTTCCTAGACTTATATCATTCCCAAATGAATTAAACTCAACCCAAATCCATAGCTATCTCAGCAATTAGGCCATATTAACTTCCTTATCATAACAGTTGACTTTCGTTGACCAAGATGGAATATTGCTTGAAACTGATTCTTAAGCTTACTAAAAGCTATAAACAGCTTAAATAAGCTTATATGAGTTATAAAGAAGCTACTTGGAGCATTGAGTATAAGAACATGAAACTGGTTTATTTAACAGTAAACATAAAAAAACATGAAATGTTGTTTAACCTTGAATTGATACTTGAAATTGGATTATAATGATAAAACAACTTAAGTTGAGTACATAGGAACAGAAAATTACAGCTTTAAACTTAAACTAAAACATTGAAATTGAAAACGACATATATGAAATTTTAAA
Source organism: Chrysanthemum makinoi (assembly GCA_910596185.1). Classification (NCBI taxonomy): domain Eukaryota; kingdom Viridiplantae; phylum Streptophyta; class Magnoliopsida; order Asterales; family Asteraceae; genus Chrysanthemum; species Chrysanthemum makinoi. Next base: position 211,578,188 of record OU343221.1, on the reverse strand, counting down.
ACTAAAGACTACTCTTTCCTCTTGCTTCTCTTTCTTCCTTTTATACACCAAAAGGCTTCCACTTGACTTCTGAGCAGTTCCCACTTGTAATTTCAACCATTGGATGGCTTGAGATAATCTTGGCCGTTTGATTGATTTTTGGCGCCAAAAGATGGTTTTAGCAGTTGGGGTTGAGTGCAAGGGAAAGGGAAGCATTAAATGCTTCTTGGAGTTTGGTGGAGGTGGAGTGATAAGGGGAGGAGTTTGTGAGCTGGAGGTGAGGGGGGGGGGTTGAGTGTTGCAGGCATGGTGGGTGAAGGAGAAGAAAAAGAGAGGGAAAGCAGTTGGGTTGGGTTTGACTTGGGGTATTAATAAGGCAGGGGTCAAACAGGGGGTTCAATGGTTTGGCAGGGGTCCAAAGAGTTTTTGGCAGGGGCTCAAAAAGGTCCAAAGGGTCATGGCTTGTATTAAATAACAAGGACCAATATGCAATTCTTGATATTTGAGGGACCAAAGCTGCCAATTTCTCAAAGTTGTTCCAAGGGACCAAAAGTGACAAGTTTCAATAGTACAAGGACCAAAATGGACATTTTCAAACTTCCAAGGATTATTTTTGCCAAATTTGAAACTTAAAGGACCAAACTTGTAATTTCTCAAAACTTTTGACATTTTTCACCAAAGGACTAATTATGACAAGTTATGATTTTAAAAGGACCTTTGGTGACTTTTCTTTTGAAATTAAGTGCTCAGGGACTATTTCTGACAACTTTTGAAACTTGGGGGACTGAAACTGCCAATTATGCAAACTTAGCTCATTTTTCATCTGATTTTAAACATTTTGCATCTGAAACATATAAAATGCAATTTTGGAATATTTTCAGTATTTTGATGCATTTCTGAGCATTTTTAAGTGTTTTGCAGTTCAGATTTAGCCAAAAATGATGAGTATTTACACACTCATCAATCCCCCACATTAAACTATTGCTAGTCCCTAGCAATCTTTTGAGAAAAACTTAATGGATTTGAATGTCTTTACCAAAAGCCATTACTTCTGGAGTAGCCAAATGTTTCAGGTCAAGTAAGAACTATGGTACACTGATAACCATGTGATTTTGAGCAAACCACCAGCTTCCAACGGATTTGATTTGTCTTTACCAGAAGCCGTTTGATCTGGACTAGCCAACTCTTAGATAAATTATCAATATTATCTTTGGTGAGTCGATTACCAATTATAGTTTTTCCACTGCCTTTACCACAAGCCATAAACTTGCGGGCTAGCCAACTCTTCACTTTTAAGGATATGGTGAGCTGAATACCATACAATTTTGGGCAAATTGCAAGCCGTCAACGGATTTGAGATATCTTTACCAAGAGCCGTTTGCTCCTGGATTAGCCAATCATTTTGTTTATTAGACATGGCGGACTGATAACCATAATCTGAGTAAGTGAAAAACACTTACTCCAAAAAAATTTTGGCCAAAAAATGGGGGAATTGGGCGGTATAATTACATGATAAAATTCGTGAGAATTCCCCCCCACACTAGAAATGAATATTGCCCTCAATATTCAAAGTACCGGCAGTTACGCCGAAACATAGAACGTAAAAGGGAAATACTACGGCCATTATTTTGAAAGATTTTTTTTTTTTTTTTTTTTTGAAACTTATATATATACACAACATGTGGGGCAACTCCCCCACACTAGGGTGGTAGAAAGTAGAAAGAAGTCAGAAATATGGGTGAAAACCCATATGACATGCTACTGTTTTTGATTCCCGAGTCGGTAGCTTGACTCGATCCCCGCATTCATTGGTTCATGGGGAAAGTTTGTAGATCCGGGACAACCACAAGAGGAATGTCCTCTCCAAAATAATGCTTCAACCGATGACCATTCACTTTAAAGTTTGGACCATCGGGTTGAGATAACTCAATGGTTCCATATGGAAATACTTTAGTGATGGTGAATGGTCCAGACCAGCGGGATTTTAGTTTTCCCGAGAAAATCTTCAATCTTAAGTTGAAAAGAAGGACTCGATCACCGATGTTGAAAACGCGGTTCTTGATTTTGGAGTCATGAATCTTCTTTGTCTTTTCTTTATAGATCAAAGAGTTCTCGTAATCACGGAGTTCATTTAATTCATTCATTTGAAATTTGATCATCGAAGTTGGCATGTTTCAAGGCCCCGTATGCCTTGTGCTCAAGCTCAACCGGCAGATGACATGCCTTTCCGTACACTAGCTTGTATGGAGTACACCTGATGGGTGTTTTATAAGCTGTACGGAAGGCCCAGAGTGCGTCATCTAGCTTATCCGATCAAGAGGCACGGTTTTCGCCTACTGTCCTCTCCAGAATTCTTTTAATCCCTCGGTTAGAAACTTCCACTTGCCCACTCGTTTGGGGGTGGTACGCAGTAGAGAGACGGTGAGTTACACCATACTTTTGCATGACTCTATCAAATTGGTCATTGCAGAAATGCGTACCACGATCACTGATTATAGCTCGTGGAGTTCCAAACCTAGCAAAAAGAGATTTTAAGAATTTCACAACAACTCGGGCATCGTTGGTAGGTAAAGCTTTCGCTTCAACCCATTTTGACAAATAGTCAACGGCCACGAGTATGTATTTGTTACCGCGAGACGAAGGAAATGGCCCCATAAAGTCAATGCCCCAGATGTCAAAAATCTCACACACTTGAATGGCGTTTTGCGGCATTTCATTTTTTTGTGAGATATTCCCGTGACGTTGACAAGCGTCACAGGTTTTGACAAATTCGTGGGCATCCTTGTAAATCGTGGGCCAATAGAATCCGGAATCAAACACCTTCTTGGCGGTGTAGTTGGGGCTATGATGTCCCCCAGTAGGTCCAGAATGGCAAGCCTTGAGAATGTCATTGGCTTCCTGACCATACACACATCGCCGGATGACTTGATCCGCGCAAATTTTGAATAAGTAGGGGTTGTCCCAGAAGTAATGTTTTACATCTTTAAAGAATTTGTTTTTCTGTTGGGACGACATCCCTTTCCCCACAAAGTTACCCGCATGGTAATTTGCAAAGTCAGCAAACCATGGGGTAGAAGAGTCTCCACGAAAAGAAACCACATTGAGTGTTTCGAGAGGAAATGTTTCGTTTATTTCCTTTTTCTCGAACACATCCTGGTGAGGGTTTTCTAGACGGGATAGATGATCAGCAACTAGGTTCTCAGCTCCCTTTTTATCACGTATAATGATATCAAATTCTTGTAGGAGGAGAACCCAACGGAGCAATCTCGGCTTTGCATCTTGTTTTGCAAAGAGATATTTGAGAGCCGAGTGATCCGTATACACCACGCATTTGGTCAATATAAGGTATGGCCGAAACTTTTCAAACGCATACACCACAGCTAATAATTCTTTTTCTGTAGTGGTGTAATGGGTTTGAGCTTCAGTCATAGTCTTACTCGCGTAGTGGATAGGCTGAAAATGCTTGGTTTTTCGTTACCCCAAGACTGCGCCGATAGCAAAATCACTTGCATCGCACATGAGCTCAAAGGGTAAATCCCAGTCGGGGGCAACTAGAATGGGTGCTTCCGTAAGCTTTTTCTTTAGTATTTCAAAAGCTTCGATGCACTCAGGTGAGAAGATAAAAGGAGCATCTTTTTCAAGAAGATGGGTCATAGGCCGAGCGATTTTAGAAAAATCTTGTATGAATCTGCGATAAAACCCGGTATGACCTAGAAAACTCCTAATACCTTTGAAGGTAGTAGGATGAGGCAATTTGGCAATAACATCAACTTTTGCTCTATCTACCTCAATCCCGTTTTTGGAAATCTTATGGCCAAGGACTATGCCTTCTTTGACCATAAAGTGGCTCTTCTCCCAATTTAGACAAAGATTGGTGTCTTCACACCTTTGAAGCATTTTTTCTAAATGGGAGAGACATGTGTGAAATGAGTCCCCAATGACCGAGAAGTCATCCATAAACACCTCCATTGTTTCCCCGATCATGTCGTGGAAAATTGCCATCATACATCGTTGGAACGTGCCAGGAGCGTTACATAGGCCAAAAGGCATACGTCTGTAGGCAAATGTTCCGTATGGGCAGGTGAATGTGGTTTTTTCTTGATCCAGCGGATCAATGGGGATCTGAAAGTAACCCGAGAAACCATCTAGGAAACAATAGTATTCGTTCCCTGCTAATCTCTCAAGCATCTGATCCATGAAGGGTAGAGGAAAATGATCTTTACGGGTGGCTTCGTTTAACTTGCGATAGTCAATACACACACGCCATCCCGTAACCAATCGAGTTGGAATTAACTCGTTTTCTTCATTTGTGACAACAGTTATGCCACCCTTTTTAGGAACGCAATGAATTGGGCTAACCCAAGGACTATCAGAGATCGGGTAAATTAAACCGGCATCAAGAAGTTTGAGAACCTCTTGTTTGATAACCTCATGAATCTTAGGATTCACCCTTCTCTGATGTTGGACTGCTGGTTTGAAGTCATCCTCCATTAAGATTTTGTGAGTACAAAACTCAGGGTTGATACCCTTAATGTCGGAGAGTTTCCAAGCAATTGCTTGCTTGTGTGACTTCAAGACCTTTATGAAAGCAGTTTTCTCCTCTCAGTTAAGTCTTTAGCAATTATGACGGGTAATTTATCATCACCCTCCAAGAATGCATACTCGAGATGAGGAGGTAAGTCCTTAAGTTCAACCTCGGGAAATTCTTCAGTAGAAGTTTGTACTGATTTGATTTCCTCAATTGTGATCTCTTTCGGAGGGAGTGAAGGTAATGGATCTTCATTTAACAATTTCTCGAGATAAAGGATATCTCCCTCCGAATCATAAACACCATCAATTCCCGGCGGAATTGATTCATCACTAGCAAGAAACTCATCGATCTCTTCCAGTAAGAAGTCACCTCCCTCAAACGGAGTGAGAGAGGGGGAAGAGTCGGAAATGATTGGTTGAGAAGATGTGGTGGAATCCCCACTCACAGAATTATGAAGATAACCAAGAAACTCTTGAGAGTACTCCTCTGAAGCAATATCAATTAAATCAACTTGATTAACTGATTCAGTATCATAATTTGAGGAGTACCTCGAAGTTTGATCAAGGTTAAAGGTAACAGCTTCATTACCCTCACGTAACGTGATTTCTTGCTCAAATACATCAATAAGAGCACGGCCCGTTCTCAGGAATCCTCGTCCAACAATGAGGGGAACCCGATGATCGGCATCGAAATCAACAACCACGAAGTCAGCTGGAAAATGGAACTTTCCAACTTTCACAAATACATCCTCGGCGATGCCAAGAGGATGTGATATAGAACGATCTGCAAGCTCGAGAGTCATGCAGGTAGGAATAAGTTCTGGAAGAGAAAGTTTCTTCTATACTGAATAAGGCATCAGATTGATGCTTGCACCAAGATCGGCAAGGGCAAAGCATTCAATCATTCCTGGAAAAACACAAGGGAGAAGAAATTTTCCAGGATCTCCTAGCTTCTCGGGAAGCTTCTTTAACAGAACTGCTGAGCAGTTCTCGTTCAAAGGAGTTTTGGCCATTTCAAACAGTTTTTCCTTATTGCTCAACATGTGTTTGAGAGTTGATGCAAACTTGGGCATCAGCATGATGGCATCCGCAAAGCTTATGTCAAAATGGAGTTCTTGGAAAATTTGAAAAAACTTTTCCATTTGATGACTGGCCTTTTCGCGGAGCTTTTGCTCATTTAAACGTGAGGGGTAAGGAATAGAAGTTTTGGATTTAGGGTTATCAACTGGAGGTTTAAAAACAACTCCAGGTTTGGTTTTGGGTTTCGGGACAACCTGAGGATGGACATTGCTGGTACCTCTTTATAGTAGGAAGTTCCTTGTTTGTCGCCTCAGGTTCACTTTCCACTACCTTAGTAGGAATAGGGGTCCATCATATGAAGCACCACTTCTGGTTGTGATCGCTTGCATATTAGCGATCGTGTTGCTAGGTAAAGTACCTGAGCCCGAGGGTCGATCATTTAAAGACTTCTTAATGTCAGAAATCTGGCTAACCAACAACCTATTCATTTCCTCTTGGGATTTCATGAATTGCTTCAACAACTCATCAGATGATGGTCCAGTTGGAACAATGGCTTGATTTTGCACAGGAAAATTCTGGCCTCTATTTTTTGGATTAGGGCCTTGATTTTGGAAATTTCCTTGATTATTGCCATGAAAATACCCTGGGTTGAAATTTCCCTGACCTTGGTTTCTATTAAAATTTCCTTGGTGTTGGAAGTTTTGATTTTGATTTTGAAAACCGTTATTTTGACTAAAATTACCTTGGTTTTGAAAACCTTGGTTCATTATATTCTGATTTTGATTACGGTTTTGGTTTTGGTTGAAACCGGGTGGTCCAAGGTAGTGGTTAGGACGGTGGTTCGGGTCCATAGGAGCACGGTATTGGTTGCCTCCTGGATTAGAAATCCCGCCCACAGCATTTGCTTCAAAAGGGTTACCATCGGTGGCCATACAGTTGTAATAGGCATGAGGGCCACCGCAAGTAACACAGACTTCCACTTTCTTAACTTCAGCAGGAGGTGAAGTTTGTGGAAAAGAAACTTTCTTTTGGTTGGAGAGAACCAAAGCTTGAATTGCTTCCGTGAGTTTTTCAATCTTAGCATCGGTGCTAGATTGACTCACGGGTGATGAAGAAGAAGGACCAACACTGACTTGGGAAACAACCGGTTTGCTTCGTGCAGTGCGGACTTTAGACTTGTTTTCAATTATCGTTAAAGCGTCTTTGACAGTTTTGCTTAAGAAATTTCCTCCCGCGGAGGAATTGAGAGAATCTTGATCAGATTGACTCACTCCATTATAGAAAGTATCGAGTTGCATCAACTCGGAGAAACCGTGGTGAGGACATTTGCGGAGCAATTCCTTAAAACGATCCCACGATTCACTGAAGGATTCATCAAACTTTTGAGTGAACTTGATGATTTCATTTTTAAGACTCGTGGTTTTGGAAGGTGGATAAAACTCGTTCACAAATTTCTTCACCAGGTCTTCCCATGTCTCAATTGATTGAGGGGGTTGTTTTTCAAGCCAAACCCGGGCTTGTCCCTCAAGAGAAAATGGGAACAGAAGAAGCTTAACAGCATCAGTAGGGACATTCTTGTATTTGATGGTAGATGCAATCTTGTTAAACCATCGAATATGAGCATGAGGATCATCCCGCTCAAAACCATAGAATTGACTTGAGGTTACAAGATTCAGTAACCCGGTTTTGAGTTCAAAATTTTCAGCCACAATGGCTGGGATAACAATAGCGTCTCCATACCCGTCGATGGGTGCCTGGAGAAGCTCACACATAGGACGTTCTTCCGCCATGATAACGGAAGTAGTGTGAGCAGTCCGGATCTCAGATCCGACTGATGGGGCAGAAAGTCTACGGACACGCCTTCTTGGAATCTTGACAAGCTCACAAAATGGGCTTACAGATCTAGAAGAGCGAGTGCGCATATACTAGAGTTAACTCTAAGGAATCTCAGAGTTAAGGAGAGGAATGGGAATTATGAAAATGGGGTAAGAAGAATCTTTTTGAGTTTCTGGTTTTGACAAGTAGATATAACAACAAATCCAATTAAAACAAAATCGAGGCAAAACAACAGTGAACTTAAACCAATAATCACAAGATGAATGGCTTCTTTGAAAAAGGTACACCAATCACAAGGACACAAAGGCAAGTTTTAATCTTTGGTTCGGGAACTTATTATGGTCGTATCCCCAGTTAGGTAGTACACTGCCTTGGTTTGCGGTGGTAATTTTTTATGTTGTTATTATTAAACAAAGAAAACGACAAATCTTTTTGTATTTTTATCTTTGATATATATATAGAAACAAAAGGAAAATATTTTTGTGTTTTATACGTTTTTGGATGTTTTTGGGTTTTTGGATTTTTTATAAGAATATATATATAGATATAGATGGATGGTATGAACAAGGAGTGAATATTCAAATCACTAATCTGCTAAGCGTAGGATAATTAGCACAGCTCCCCGGCAGCGGCGCCAAAATTTGATTGGCTGCAAAACCGTCAAGTTATCTCACACAAGCTAGCCACTTGTGAATGGCTAACCGTAAGAAACTTAAAACAGTTCAGACACCAATGCAATGAAGATCAGGAGAGTATAGTGTTTCCCCAGGTCGTTATGTCCCAACGAGCTGTGCGAGAATAATCAAACGAATAGTGATCGGGTGAATTTGAACGGGAAAAGGGTTATGATTGATACTAAATGACAAAGGAAAAATGAAAGAAAATTAAAAAGCTAAATTATATTAAATAAACGCTATCACTATTTTTAAAATGATGTTTTTGATTTTTCTTTTATAAATCTTAAATTAAAAACTACGTGACGTACAAAAGAAAATGTGAACTGAAGCAATAATAATCCTAAAAATATAAAAATGACATTTTTACAATCCTAATGATAAGAGAAAATTTTTAGAAAAAGAAAATTATTTTTAAAACTATTTATCTAATTATTATTAATTAAAAACTGTTTTTACTTATTAAATAATAACCTAAAATACAAGAAAATATGAAATAAAGCTAGAAAAATGAAATTATGACTTAGAGAAATCTAAAATAACTAAAGAGAATTTTCAAAACTAATTTTATATTTTTCTGATTATTTTTCTATTTTCTATGAATTAAAAACTATTTAAAACTACTTAAATTGCTTAAAAATACAAATTTAACTAAGAAAAATCTGGAAAAATATTTTTTTAACTTTTTATATTTATCTTAACCTAGAAAAAATGAAAACTTATTTTTTTGAAGTTTTTCTGATTTAATTGTATTAAATGCTAATTAAAAAGTACTAAAAACTGATTTAAATGAAAAAAAATAGCAAACAGACCTAGAAAAATATGAAAAATTCAAGATAAGTTTAAATTAATATTCTGATTCTATGAAAAATATAAAAACAGTGGCCTATGTGAAGGAATATGAAGCTGCAGTGCAAAGTGCTTATAAATAAGCACTTGAAATAAGCCACAAGCTACAAATAAGCACCAAACTATTACTGAAGCTAAATTATGCTAACACTACTCAAAAGCAACCAAACACAACTGATCTAAACCTCTTAAGTGCAAATTAAACAGAATTGAATGATTTGGCTAAAGTGCTAAAAACAGTTTCATGCTACTACTTTTAAACCTAAGCACAAGCTACCCAATAAGCTAAAACTAAAAAACAGAAGTTGGAACTTAAAGAAGACCTGGCTAGCTATCTATAAACCAAAAACCAGACCAAGAGAAGCTCTGATGAGCTTGTTACAAGTTCTGAAAGAACTGTGCAGACTCAGTTAAAACTGAGTCAGTGCACAGGGCACTTTTGCCCAATTGACAAGCTACTTTGGAGCTTATGAAGACTTACAAAAAATTTCCAAAAATCACTTTTCAATTCTTGACCAACTGAACTTGTTAAGTCTACAATTTCACTTGAATTGACCCAAAATTGAAGCTATGAAAAATCAACAAACTTTGGTAAAAACTGAGTTTTTCAATTTTTTGACTTTTAACTGTTTTGCAGAGTTTGACTTAAATGAGTTTTGATTCAAGAAACCAGGTTATTAGTGATGCATTAGGATGGAATAAGACCTGATTACACTAACCTATATGATTCTATACCTATTATACAAACTTTCTAATTCCAACTTTAACTGATATGGAAATTATAGCAGTGAAATGGTCATTTTGACTTTCAATGAATTCAGAATCAAACTAAGGTCTAAGGTGACTGATTTAAGCTTAGAGGAAGCTAAAGCAACTAGTCCTAACCTCTGCACAAGCTTCTAATTCAAATCTCTTCTCAATACCAAACATACCTTAAGACACTGATATGCATACAATCAAGCACAAGTGAAAATCTAAGTCTATGCAATCCTACATCCAGATTCACAATACTAATATGAACCTAGATGAAACTAAAATGGCAGCAATTTCATAACAAAACAAACTTGATCTCAATTATGCAGACTAAACAGAAACTGTGCAGATGAGAGACTAGGCTAATAATAACATGAACACAGACCAAATAAGCTAAATAACAACTAAGAAGACTAAATTCACACAATAGAAGCAAATTTGACTACTCTAACTGTATAATCAAGTATAAAGCAGAACTTGGACTTACAAGGATCCAACCACAATGGTTTGCTCAATGAATTCAAATATCCATTTTCCTAGACTTATATCATTCCCAAATGAATTAAACTCAACCCAAATCCATAGCTATCTCAGCAATTAAGCCATATTAACTTCCTTATCATAACAGTTGACTTTCGTTGACCAAGATGGAATATTGCTTGAAACTGATTCTTAAGCTTACTAAAAGCTATAAACAGCTTAAATAAGCTTATATGAGTTATAAAGAAGCTACTTGGAGCATTGAGTATAAGAACATGAAACTGGTTTATTTAACAGTAAACATAAAAAAAACATGAAATGTTGTTTAACCTTGAATTGATACTTGAAATTGGATTATAATGATAAAACAACTTAAGTTGAGTACATAGGAACAGAAAATTACAGCTTTAAACTTAAACTAAAACATTGAAATTGAAAACGACATATATGAAATTTTAAAACTAAAGACTACTCTCTTCTCTCTTTCATCTTCCTCCTTTTTATAGCAAATGTGCTTCCACTTGACTTCTGAGCTATTCCCACTTGTAATTTCAACCATTGGATGGCTTGAGATAATCTTGGCCGTTTGATTGATTTTTGGCGCCAAAAGATGGTTTTAGCAGTTGGGGTTGAGTGCAAGGGAAAGGGAAGCATTAAATGCTTCTTGGAGTTTGGTGGAGGTGGAGTGATAAGGGGAGGAGTTTGTGAGCTGGAGGTGAGGGGGGGGTTGAGTGTTGCAGGCATGGTGGATGAAGGAGAAGAAAAAGAGAGGGAAAACAGTTGGGTTGGGTTTGACTTGGGGTATTAATAAGGCAGGGGTCAAACAGGGGGTTCAATGGTTTGGCAGGGTCCAAAGAGTTTTGGCAGGGGCTCAAAAAGGTCCAAAGGGTCATGGCTTGTATTAAATAACAAGGACCAATATGCAATTCTTGATATTTGAGGGACCAAAGCTGCCAATTTCTAAAAGTGACAAGTTTCAATAGTACAAGGACCAAAATGGACATTTTCAAACTTCCAAGGACTATTTTTGCCAAATTTGAAACTTAAAGGACCAAACTTGTAATTTCTCAAAACTTTTGACATTTTTCACCAAAGGACTAATTATGACAAGTTATGATTTTAAAAGGACCTTTGGTGACTTTTCTTTTGAAATTAAGTGCTCAGGGACTATTTTTGACAACTTTTGAAACTTGGGGGACTGAAACTGCCAATTATGCAAACTTAGCTCATTTTTCATCTGATTTTAAACATTTTGCATCTGAAACATATAAAATGCAATTTTGGAATATTTTCAGTATTTTGATGCATTTCTGAGCATTTTTAAGTGTTTTGCAGTTCAGATTTAGCCAAAAATGATGAGTATTTACACACTCATCATCTATCTTCCTATCCATTTTGGCTTGTTGTTGGTTAAAGCGGTCCGAGAGCTTAGCTATTTGGTCTTCTTGGGTTGCAACTAGGTTTTGCAACATCCCTTCGATGTTTTGTTGGTTAGGACCGTGGGGTGGGGGCCATGAAAAATCATTGGAAGTGAATTCCTTGGTTTGCCCCCAATAGAAGTCGGGCTTGCCCTTCCATGCTTCTCGGGTTTCATTGAAATTCCTAGGTCCGGGTATTGTAGGGAATCTTCCTCCCGTTCCATTAACACGCGAGGATGCGTAGTCAACGGAAGCATGTTCGGGGGATCGGGTGCAAGTGCGCGTGTTATGAGGATCATAAAGCGGCTCACACGAAGAAGAAACTTTGTTCACATGGCGTGAAGACTTAGGGTTTTCGTAGGAACTCATTAGGAATTTGACTTGATCTTCAAGTTTGATCATCCTACGGTCGGAAGATTGTGAGTCAATGGGAGGCAAGGAGATTGCCTTAACGGTTTTGGGCAACTCACGGGGGTCATTCCAACTTTCGTTGTCATAGAGAGCAAAGTCCTCTATTATACCCCATGATTCTTCCGCGGTGAGATCACTAAGTTTTCCACCGGCCGCTTGGTCAATGGATCGCTTGGTGGGGAAGTTGACATGATCATAAAAGATTTGTACTTGGAGCCAAAGATCAATGCCATGATGAGGGACTTTATGAAGTAAGTCCTTGAATCGAGTCCATGCTTCGTAAAGAGATTCACCTTGAAGTTGTTGAAACGTTAAGATATCTCTCCTAAGTTTAGTGGTTCTCCCCGGTGGGAAAAATTGAGCAAGGAAGCGAGAGGTGAGATCATCCCAACTTGAGATGGAGCCGGTGGGAAGTCGCTCAAGCCAATTACTAGCTTGATCCCGTAGAGAAAATTGGAAGAGACGCAGGCGCGTGGTCTCCCGAGTAGTAGCATCAAGGTCGATGGAATCGACAATTTTGAGGAAATCCCTTAGATGCTGATTTGGATCTTCGGAGCAAAGTCCATGGAATGCACATCCGTTTTACACCAACCGAATGGTGTCGGATCGCAGGGCCGTAGTTTGGGCTTGGTCGGGAAGCTCAATGGTGTTCCTATAGCCTAGGTGGCTTGGTCTCGAGTATTCACCAAGAGTACGGGCTCTTGGTGGGTCATTTGGTGGTGGGATGATGAATGGTGGGTGGTTATCACCTTCCATGATGAAAAGTGATGGGGTTTACTAACAAAGGTCACGAAGAAGGGGGATAGACTACGAGAAGGCTTAAAATGAGAAAAATTTACTTGATAGGAATCAAGCAAAGAAACCTAAACGAGGTGGACTACTAACTAGCTACTCTATTCCCCGGCAGTGGCGCCAAAAACTTGATAACGCTACACGCGTCGTTCGGGGTCAAAGGAACTTCCTTTTCTTCGAGCAAGTTTTGTAACACCCTAGGCAGTGAACCTAATCGTTGTAGTGTAGTATTAGGGTAAGCCACGAGTATTGATATCGTTCTCTACGGGAATAGGAATGCTAGTGAGAAGTTACTACGCTAAGGTTGGGGTTGAGGAAGATTATTTTTTTATCTTTTTTATGTTTTTTAGGAAATGGAAAAGTACGAATCTTGGGGTTTGGATTTGGGGGGTTGGTATTGCTACCGATTACTCTACTTATCTAATTATCTAATCTAAGGTGTATGTAGTCTATGTCTGTTAGCCTTAATAGTTTTTATTAGAAGTGATGGTCATTCACATTTAGGAACTTTATAACGTGTGTTAGATATCGTGATAGAATAGTCAACGGGCTCGTGGATTGGACTAAGCTAAATGGGTACTAGTTATGTAAGGCTTGCCTTTTATCCAATCCAACCCATGTCCAAGCCCACGAAGCCCATAAGAAAGCCTTTAGGGCATCAAGTCCCTTGGACTATAAATACCCCTCAAATGGTCATTTGAGGGGTGTGCTTGAAAGTGTGTGTGTGTGTGTGTTTTTCCTTTGAAGTAATACAACATATTGTGTTTATCTTATCCTCTCACATACACGAATTCATATTCAAGTCACCATCTTTCTCATCTTATTTCTAAGCTTTGTTTATGTTTGTGTTTCACGTTTTATACGCGTAACTTGGGTTACGTGTGTTGGGTTTGCTTGGTAAAGTGATAAGGTTGATATATCTTAGGTCCTAACAATTGGTATCAATCGCCTAACAATGGTTTAGGAGTGTTTGTGTTTGTTTTGAAGGTTGGTACTATACGCGTAGCTTTGTTATAAACGTTGTCACGCTTAAAGCTTTAATTTTTGCACTCAAAAATTCAAGATTCTTGTGGTTTAAGGTTTATTTGGTGCTAAAGTTTCAGTTTTTTGCAAAAAGTTCGAAGCTTTACGTGTTTTTCTTCAAGTTTGAACTCGTGTTTTTGAAGGTGGTCATTTCTACTCGTAACTTTTATAAGCACTTTGGGTGAAAAAGGTCAACATTTTTGGGTTATTCGAGTGTTTTTAAGGATATCTGTGCAAGAGACATCGTTTGAATCATTGGAAATTTCTTACGAGTAGAAGTCAAAAAGTCAAAACCCTAGTTTTCTACTCATAACTTTTTGGTGAAGAATCTTCGAGCTTCAAAGGTTACTCAGTGCTTCCCTCACTTGGATAAGTGTGTGGAACACTTCGACTTGTGGATATCCCTTACGCTGTGACAGTGTAAAGGATTTTTGGTTTTTAACCTAAGTTTACGCATAAGCATAAACTCTTACGAGTAGAACTCTACGCATAAGATCACACTTACGCGTAAGGTTTTACGACTAAGTTTTTTTGTCTACGCATAAGCCTAAGGTTACGCGTAAGATACTTTCTACGCCTAAGGAATCCTACGCCTAAGCTCCTACGCATAAGATCCTACGCCTAAGCTTCCTACGCATAAGATCATACGCCTAAGCCATCCTACTCGTAACCATTTCCTACTCGTAACTTCTGTTTCTACGCCTAAGCTCTTCCAACGCCTAAGTTTTTTGGCGGGAAAACTTGAGTAAAATTTAATTTTTTGAGGAGACTAAACGTTCAATTTTTACGCGAAATTCAAATTTTGGTTTAACTGTGAAAATTTTGGTCAAAAATTCAAAATTTTTGGGCCTAAATTCAAATTTTTCGGGTCAAATTTGGCGTCAAAATTGTCATAACTCAAATTTTTCATACGACCTTAGAATTGATTTTTATAGTGAATTTCAAATTTTGGGCGAAATTTTTTGAACCAAGGTTACGAGTACGACTTTCAGATACACCTCAACTGAGCTTAATCTTCATCAACCACAACTCCTTTATCGTTGAATCGATCCTACATCAACTTTATCAGATCATACCTTCATCAATGGCAACTCAACAAGATATTCATGCAGCCGGTGCCGAAAACCGTCCTCCTATGTTGGAAAAAGGTGGTTATCTTCAATGGACAAGTCGAATGCTTCGTTACATCAAGACAAAACCTAATGGAAAATTGATGATCAAATCCATTCAGGATGGACCCTTCATACCTCGACAAGTCCAAGACCCTGGAAATCCTGATGCAACACCTCCCGTCCCACCATTTTTTCGTCTTCAAAAAGACACTGAATACTCTGAAGAGGATCAGAAACAAGTCGAAGCAGATGACATGGCAATTCATATTATACACCTGGGTTTACCAAGAGACATCTTTGCTGCTGTAGACAGTTGTGAAACTGCTTTCGACATGTGGGAACGTGTTAGACGACTTTGTCATGGAACAGAAATCGGTCAACAAGACACAGAGAACAAGTTGCTAACTGCATGGGAGAAGTTTACATCTACTATCGTCCATTGAATCCTACTATGGAAGGTTTTGTACTTTAATGAATGAGCTGATCAGAAACAAGTTGACACCCAGAACTATCGTGAGCAACATCAAGTTCTTGAACAATCTACCAGAAGAATGGGGACGATATGTCACTATTGTCAACCAAACAAAGGACTTACATCAAGTGAACTTTGATCAACTCAACGATTTTCTGAAACAAAACCAAAATGAAGTGAATGAAGTCAGGCAAGAAAGATTAGCAAAGAATCATGATCCATTGGCACTCATTGCAAAGACTCAAACTTCAGTGAATACACAACAACAAGCTTCATCATCTTCCACTAACAACAACTTGCAGCAATACATCCCTCAACAACAAAACTATCCACCCGAACAACAACATTACCAGGAACAAGGAATCACTGATCTTGAAATGGAACCCGAAGAAGCTTTGTCACAAGCATTTGTATTCTTGGGTAAAGCATTCAGAGGTCGCTATTCCACACCAACTAACAACAACCAAAGGATTTCATCAAACATTCGCAACAGGCAAATTGCACAGCCGGGTGTGAACATGGGCAATCAAGGTCAAATGGTTGGAGTTATTGGGAATCATCAGGGATATGCTACTAGATTTCGAATGGGTAATCAGGCGGTTCCGAATCAGGGTAATCAGATGGGTCAGAATGTTGGAAATAGAGCAGTGGGTAATAAGAATGGGAATGTTGCAGCTCCAGTAGTTGGGAATTATGGAAATGTGAATCAGGGTAATCAGGTTAAGTGTTATAACTGTCAAGGATTGGGTCACATGGCAAGGAATTGTCCAACTAAGCCGAAAAAGAAGGATCTTGCGTATCTTCAGAAAGTTATTCTGTTGGCACAAAAGGAACAATCTGGACTTCAATTGAGTGCTGAGGAACATGACTTCATGGCTATTATGGATGATTTGGAAGACCTCGAAGAACTCAATGCAAATTGCATCTTCATGGCAAATCTTCAGGAGACTAAGTACGACACGATTCTCGACGCACCTCCTGTCTATGACTCAACGCAGTATCTGAGGTACCAATCTATGATCCATGCTATAACAATGTCATATTTGATGTGTTTACTCATGACGAACAGCATTCTGTGACATCAGCACCTACTTATGATACATACATGGACAATCCGAGTTGTAGCAATACTAACTCTGAAACTCCAAATGTGGATCCTAGTGGAGGCTGTGTGGCACAAAATACTGAGACTGATGAGGAAAATCGCGCTTATTTTGAATCATTAATCAACAACTGTGGCATTGAAATTGAGAAAGTTAAAAAGGTCAATCGCGATGTTAAGGCCGCGAATGCCAAATTGACCGCTGAGCTTGAGAGTTACAAGGAGAACGCAAAAGCTTTTGAATTTCAGAAAAACAAAGAATCAGAATTAGAAATTGGTTATCGAAATTTGGTTTCTAAAGAAAAAGAATTGCAAATCAAGTATAACACACTTGATGTGAATTCGAACTTGAAAATTAAATCTTTAAACAAGGAAATTTCTGATTTAAATAACCAACTTTCCAAACAAAAAGACATGTTTTCTAATCTTGAAAAAGAGAAGAAGCAGTTGATTACTGATTTTTCAAAACGAGAAGATTCTCTTCTTGATGAAATTCTTGATAAGAATGAAAAGATAAAAACTTTGGAAAATTTGCTTCTTACAACGGGTCATTCTGCTCAAACAATCAAGATGCTTTCTAATCAAGTAAATCCGCGTTTTAATACTAATAATAGAATGGCACTTGGTAACGACCCTTCCACGTTCCTCAAGAAAGCTCAGAAATCTCAGAATGTGTTAAACAATGGAAAATTTTACATGAACCCATTATTGTTCGTGATTCTCTTGAAACGTTAGAACTATCTGAGGGGAGTAGATCAAAAATGAAACAAAAGAATCCGGAAATCAAACCAATTGATTATAACAAATGGAACAACATTAACGGAATTACTTTTGTCAATCAAAAAGAAAAGTCAAAGTTCTCCATCACACAAAGTGTTTCAAACAAAGAGCCAGTTGTTGTCTCCAATTCTCTTTCGAACATTGAACAAATGTCTTCAAACAATCCTTTTAACACAAGTGATGCGAGAAGTATTTTAGAAAATGTAAAAACTAGAATTGTGGATCTTCAAGACACTGTTAAAACTAAAACCACTATTACACCTAACAACTGGTTCTCTAGTTTTGACATCGAACAAAGAAAGTTTTTTGAAACTCAAATTGGCCCTCAGCTGAATGCCATCAGTGCAAGGGTAATTCATTTTGAACAAGCGGTTTTGAAAGAAACAGCTGACTTTGTCAAGGACCATAAAACCCTGGTAAATCAAGCTAACGATGTGTTGAACAAATCAAAGTTTTGGAAACTTTAAATGACTCTCTCTTCGAAGATGTTCTGACTACTGATATTATGTCCATCATTTTGCAAACATATTCTGTTGAAGATCATGAAAGACTTCAGTCTGAGACCTCCAAAATTGTTTCAAAATATGAAAAAGCACTTGAGAAACTTGAAAAGAAAATGTCTCATATTTTAAACAACTTGATCGAAAAACTGAGGAATGCAAGTATGACAAATTGTCGTATGAGCGTGCCTACAATGACATGAAAGCGAAAAATTATCTTTTGAGGGCTCATTGGAAAGTCAAAAGGAAAGGCGGTGGATACTGTGATTAAAAAACCATTGACTGCGGAGAAAGCAAATGTTCCCAAATCGGTTTCCAAACCAAAATGTCTGTTTCTATGCCTCCTCCAAAAGTCAATGAGAAAAATGTTTCATCAAAACCAGTCACTCCACCTGCACTACCTAAACAAAATGTTGATAAAGGAAAAGCGGTTATCGAGAAACCAACAGTTTTAGCTCCTGGCCTTTTTAAGATAAGTACCACTAATGCGTCTGCCTCCACATCTAAAACATCTGGAACAAACGTCATAAGTTTAGAAAAGCAATCTAAAGAGACTAGGAAAGCTGAAACCACTTCTCTAGATAAGATTGTGAATCCTAATGAGTGTGCTTTACCTTCTACAGGACTAGGAAGCACCTCTAGGAGCAGCAGACTAAAGCCTAAAAGCAATACAAGGAACAATAGAGTCTCGCTGGCCTCTAAGAGTAGTCACTTGAATAAAGAGAAGAAAGTAGAAGAACACCCTAGGAATTTACCGCTTTGTAATAAGAAAGACATTTCATCTGAATGTAATGAACCTATGAAATCTGCTAAGTTTAATGAATCTGTTGAATCTGTTTGTTTAACTTGCAAGAAATCTTTATCTAATGTTCATGATGATTGTGTTTCTAAGAATGAGATTGTTAAGCCTGTTAAGAAGAATGTTCCCAAAAGAACTTATGCTAAACGAATAGGAAGACTAGTTGCGAGACTTAGGCTTTACACTACTGATAGGGAGCATAATGTTTACTTTAGGGATGACATTTGGAAACCTACAGGTAGAACTTTCACACTCCAGAATGGTATAATGAGTGACCAACCAGAATACTCAGTTGAAAACTTCTTTGAGTGTGATCCGGATTTTACCTCTAACCCAACGGAACCAAAATCAAAACGGTTTCCAAAATCTTCTTCTTCTATTATTGGCAGGTTATCGAAATATGTCTTTGGATCGTCGACTCGGGTTGCTCCAAGCACATGACCGGGAATCTGAAGCTGCAGATCAATTTCGTCTGGCAATTCATGGGAACCGTACTTTTTGGAAATGATCATGTAGCAGCTATCATGGGTTATGGAGATCTACCTTTTGGAAATTATTTGATCATTCAGGTTTACTATGTCGAAGGGTTGGGACACAATTTGTTTTCAGTCGGGCAGTTCTGTGATGCAGATTTAGAGGTTGCTTTTAGGAAAAATGCTTGCTTCGTTAGAAACTTGGATGGCACTGATCTCTTAACCGGGAATCGTGATACAAACTTGTATGCTATCGACATCAATCAAATGGCCTCTTCATCACCAATATGTCTTATGACACGAGCATCTGGAACACAGTCCTGGTTGTGGCACAGACGGTTATCCCATCTCAATTTTGACACCATCAACAAAATTGCCAAAGACAACATCGTCAACGGACTTCCAAAGTTCAAATACACCAAGGATCACTTATGTCCATCATGCGAACAAGGAAAAAGCAAAAGAGCATCATATAAACCCAAATCCGTACCTAGTTCGGAAGCAAGGTTGCATATGCTGCACATGGACTTATGTGGCCCAATGAGAGTTGAAAGCATTAATGGGAAAAAGTATATTCTTGTCATCGTCGATGATTATTCGAGATATACATGGGTTAAGTTTCTGAGATCAAAAGACGAAGCACCAGGCATCATCATCACCTTTCTGAAGCATATTCAAGTACTTCTTCAAACTCCAGTAAGGGTTGTAAGAACAGACAACGGCACAGAATTCACTAATCAGGAGTTAAGAGCTTATTTTGAAGATGTTGGAATCACACATCAGACATCAGTTGTTAGAACTCCACAGCAGAATGGGGTAGTTGAAAGAAGAAATAGAACTCTTGTGGAAGCTGCTCGCACAATGCTAATCTATTCTAGTGCACCGTTATTTCTATGGGCTGATGCTGTTGCCACTGCTTGTTTCACTCAGAACCGATCCCTTATCCATCCAAGATTCAATAAAACCCCATATGAGCTTGTGAACAACAGAAAACCGGATATCTCTTACTTTCACGTATTTGGCGCTTTGTGCTATCCTACGAATGACAGAGAAGATCTTGGAAAACTGAAAGCAAAAGGTGATATTGGAATCTTCATTGGATATTCAGATAACTCGAGGGCATTCAGGGTGTATAACAAGAGAACTAGGAGGATCATGGAGACGATGAATGTGAAGTTTGACGAACTTTCACATATGGCTTCTGAGAGACTCGCTCTAGAACCCGCACTAAACCGACAGACTTCTGGACACATCAGTTCAGGACTCGTACCTCAAAGAGCTCAATCAACTTCGTTTGACAATCCTAAAGAACAAGAATGGGAGAATTTCTTCGAGTTAATGTTCGATGAATACTATGGTGGAACTTCGACAAATGCATCAAACCATCATTCCGCTGCACCCGCTCAACATCATCCTCCACCACCAACAGAAGATGCATCTACAACGGTCGAAACCAATGCACCAACTCCATCTACATCATCTACATCTACTACAGTTATTGCACCCGTTCTACCAGCAGTTGATGAGCAAAATCAAAACCAGAACGATGCAACGTTAGATGAAGACTTATTTGAAAATCCGTTTGCTACGGAATCAGCTGAATCATCTTCTAGCTTACGAGAACCATCTAACTCGCATACGTTTAACCAACGGTATCCTTCTACTCTGAAGTGGACTAAAGACCATCCGATTGAACAAGTTATTGGTGAACCTTCAAGGCCAATTCAGACGAGACGCCAACTTGCCACCGATTGCGACTTGTGCATTTACCTTTGCTCAATTAGCAATATTGAACCGAAAAACATTCGCGAGGCAATGGCAGAACCCGCATGGATAGAAGCGATGCAGGAGGAACTTCTCCAATACCGTCTACATGACTCTTGGGATATGGTTCCAAGACCCATTGACGTTCGCGTCATTGATCTTAAATGGTTATGGAAGAACAAACGGGATGAAGAGATGACTGTAATTCGCAACAAAGCTCGTCTTGTGGCCAAAGGATACAGACAAGAGGAAGGGATAGACTTTGAAGAGTCATTCGCGCCGGTAGCTAGACTAGAAGCAGTCAGGATTTTCTTAGCCTACGCCGCTCACAAAAACATCACGGTTTATCAGATGGACATTAAGACCGCGTTCTTGAATGGAACTCTGAAAGAAGAAGTGTACGTGAGTCAGCCAGAAGGCTTCATAGACATGAATCATCCAGACTACGTCTACAAACTCAAAAAGGCAATCTATGGATTGAAACAAGCTCTGAGAGCGTGGTATGACGAACTGTCCTCTTTCCTTATCCAAAACAATTTCACCAAAGGCACAGTTGATCCTACCTTGTTTACACAAAAATGCAAAAACGACATTTTGATTGTTCAGATTTACGTGGACGACATCATCTTTGGGTCCACTAATCCGAATCTTTCAAAACATTTTGAAAATCTCATGAAAAGTAAATTTGAAATGTCCATGATGGGGGAACTAAAATTCTTTCTTGGTTTACAAATACATCAATCCCCACGTGGAATTTTTATAAATCAAGCTAAATACACAAATGAGATTTTGAAAAATCATGGTATGGATAATTGTGACTCGGTCGGAACACCAATGGTAACTTTACCAAAAATTGGAGCCGATTTGTTTGGGAAACCTATTGATCCGAAGAAATATCGGAGCATGATTGGTTCTCTCATGTACCTTACTGCTAGTCGACCAGATATTCATTTTTTTGTTTGCTTATTAGCACGGTTTCAGGCAAAGCCTACCGAACTGCACCTCAAAGAGGTTAAACGGATCTTTCGGTACCTGAAGACATCCATTCACATGGGACTTTGGTATCCGAAGGAATCCGGATTTGATCTAATTGCCTTTTCAGATGCGGACCACGCAGGTGATCAAGTTACAGCAAAAAGTACATCCGGAGGAGCACAATTTTTGGGTGAAAAGTTAGTAAGCTGGTCTTCAAAGAAACAAGATTGCACTGCACTTTCAACCGCTGAAGCTGAGTATGTGTCTCTATCTGCGTGTTGTGCTCAAGTTCTATGGATGAGAACACAACTCACAGATTATGGCTTTACTTTCGATAAAATACCTATGTATTGTGACTCGAAAAGTGCCATAGCCATATCATGCAATCCTGTTCATCACTCAAAGACTAAGCATATCAGAGTCCGCTATCACTTCATCAAAGAGTACGTCGAAAATGGTACTGTTGAATTATTCTTCGTGAAGACAGATTACCAACTCGCCGATCTATTAACTAAAGCCCTTCCAAAAGAAAGGTTTGACTATTTAGTTCGACGAATTGGAATGCGAAGCCTAACCCCTGAGGAGTTAGAAAGTCTTCTCGAATCTTCTTGAAAATGATTTTCCAAAAAGCTTCGATGTAAATATTTTTGAAAAACAAAATACAAAATTTGAAAAACCAACAAAAGCAAAATATAAAAATATAAAACTTTCAAAAAATACAAAAACAGTATAAAATCAAAAATCCAAAAATATTCTTCTCACGACATGTCTCTCGTATAATCGATATTCTGTACGTTTCTAGAAATGTCATTCAACAATGATACGGGTATGTACATATGCTTGAGCGAGAGTTCTTTATTTGTTTTCTAAAACATGTCGTTTCTCAAAATTTCTTTAAATAATGGCTTTCGTATACTTCAGTACAAAACCCGGACTAAAATGATGACTTTTGATTATTTTTCAGATCAAAACTGGTGTTTTCAAAGAAAAATGTAGTGTACTCAAAAAGAATGTACATTTAAAAATGGTGAGAAATCATCATCATCTTGAGCACCTTTTCAAGATTGTTCAAAAAGATTTTTCAAAATCTTTCAAAATACTTTGTGCTCAAGATAACTCCCTCTAAAACCCTTTAATTGATTATGCTTTATTAAAGGGGGAGTATAAAACTAAAATCTTCCATATTCATGCTTAAATCAAATCCGTTTGTCTCCCCAAAAGATTCTAAAATGTTGTTTAATCCGTTGATATCAAAAATATCACGAATATGCTATTTTTGAGGGGGAGGAGACGTGATTAAAATGTGATCAAAAAGTTTAATGATCGTTGTTTGAATCTCAAATGAGCTCGACTCAGACGGAACCAATGAATTGACGGGAATCTAAGTCAGTATATGTACCATCTCGAGAAACTTGTGATAGATATGCACCTTCATGGGTCTAACCTCCTTTTCAAGGAGTGTTTACAACTTCAAGTTAGTTATTAGAGCTAGTTGTCACCTAAAACTGACAATGGAACTCTTTAACTAGGCAACGTAACCGTGTCTCGTGGGGAATTGTCTATCATAAGCCGATCAATTCAAAAAGTGCGAACTCTACCATCTCTGTGCAGATTTCAGTTAAAACAATATAAGCACATGTGAAGGGGGAGTGTTTCTGAAAATATAAAACTCTCGGAGTGTCTCAAACATGTTTTCTATCATAAACACTCTGAGAGATTTTCATGAAAAATGGTTTTATGGCAACATGGGACAGTCATGGAGTTATAAGGTGACTAAGGATAGGAAATTCGTCCTATGATCCGCCAGAGCCGGAGGGATCTACCCAAGGACATCACCCATAGTTAGTATTAGAAGTCCTTAGGTATGATTGAAAAAAGGAGTAATGTGAGAAAGGAGAAAGAAGGGGTTGAAGAATTAAAAAGAAATGTAATGAAAAAGGGTGAAAAGAAATAGCCCTCCATATTCAACCTTAGGGCAGAAACCGGGTTCAATTCATCTGCTACTGGCTGTCACTAAGATGACACTGGTATTGAAGACAAAGACGTCATGGACCCAGTGACGCACTGCACTAAACCTTCTAGCCACTCAATTCCTCTCAAAAGGGATTTGTTTCATTCTCACTGGGAACCCTACATAATCTATTGACCTTCTCTTAGAGATCGTTGATATTGAAGAAGGAGACCCTCTCCCTAGTCTCCGCTCAGGAAAACCAAAATGCACTTATTGAGTCTAGAGCCACGAGATTCATCAAAAGATCTCATAGGAACACATGACATGACATCGCTAGTTGTTCATCAATAAGGGCACAAGTGATATATTCTAGAGTCCTACGCAGATCTTAGCAATCTGCTAGAACATTTATGAGAAGTTTCACTTCTGTGATCTTCAGTGATTGAATGGAAACTCCTGCCAGGGTCAACATCAAGCAGCCCTGACAGCAGGTCACTTCGGTAACTCCCCGTGGATTACGCTTAGTGTGTCTCAAACGGTCTACAGTCGTGGGGTGATGCTTCGGTGTACCTCAGCGACTCATCTGAACTGTAGATGTACTTCGGTATATCGTGTTATCTCACTTGTGGGACTCCAGTTCAGGAACGGCCTTTGTGAGAATTAGAGATGTGTTTTCACACTATGCTGTTAACACCCTCGAAATTCAAACTTGTAAGTGCCGGAATCCGCTTATTACTAACATGTTTTATGTTTTCTTCTTATGGAAGCTCCGGAGCGGATGGATCGTGCAGACTCGCCACATGCTCATACCAACGACACATGAAAGTTCTCATCACAATCAAAGGCTACACAAAGTTTAAAGACTCGAGAACTTCATCATTGGAAACTCAAAGTCAAATAGAAGTGTGAGCATGGTGGAGAAAGACGTGGAGACACCTAACCAACGAAGTTGACAACGGCAGACAACCACATTAATTGATCACAAAGCATGAAGGAACAAAGAATCAAGACTATTCTATATCTACACACAAAGTTCGAGCTCAAGAAAAGTAAAGACCAAATCAAGTGGAGCATCTTTTGAATGACCACCCCTTAGGGGGAGATTGTTAGCCTTAATAGTTTTTATTAGAAGTGATGGTCATTCACATTTAGGAACTTTGTAACGTGTGTTAGATATCGTGATAGAATAGTCAACGGGCTCGTGGATTGGACTAAGCTAAATGGGTACTAGTTATGTAAGGCTTGCCTTTTATCCAATCCAACCCATGTCCAAGCCCACGAAGCCCATAAGAAAGCCTTTAGGGCATCAAGTCCCTTGGACTATAAATACCCCTCAAATGGTCATTTGAGGGGTGTGCTTGAAAGTGTGTGTGTGTGTGTTTTTCCTTTGAAGTAATACAACATATTGTGTTTATCTTATCCTCTCACATACACGAATTCATATTCAAGTCACCATCTTTCTCATCTTATTTCTAAGCTTTGTTTGTGTTTGTGTTTCACGTTTTATATGCGTAACTTGGGTTACGTGTGTTGGGTTTGCTTGGTAAAGTGATAAGGTTGATATATCTTAGGTCCTAACAATGTCTAATTATTGTGTGCTCGTATGATAGTTTAAAGATGTGTTTACTTAGGTTTTACTACTCCTTAATTATCTCCTATTGGTGGTTGAATTGTCACATCCTTATTCTTAATTGCGTTGTGTGTCTAAAGTTGTAGGGTATGCGTTTATCCTTAACTCATTGAAGTTACCAAAGGGTCTCGTCTACAAAATACCACTAGGGATCATAAACTCTAACTCTAAGGACTCTTTGGATAGTTTAGCTTACAACCGCTCAAGGTGCTATAACCTAAGGTTCAGAAAGATTAATCAAGCATTAAGTACACAACGAATGACCTATCGCATTACTAGATCATTAATCAACTAAGATAAGAGACAACCAATCAATATTCAATAATTAAGTTTCATATTCCCTAAGCAAACACACAAGTAAATTAGCCGGACATGGAGAACATGCAAGCATACACACAAATAATCAAAGACATAATTGTATTAATGAAGTAAAGCACTTATCTTGGTGTAAGATAGGGTTTGGAACCCTAAAATACTATACAAGACAGCCTTGGTTCGGTTTAGGTTTTTACTCCAAAAGACTACACACTAATACTGAAAAATTCGGATTCTATATATAAGATTACATATGCAACGGCGTCACCTTATGTTTTGTGACGCGTCGGATCGCCGTCATTAGGGTTTCGTCTTGGCCACGTTAGACTTGCGACGGCATCACCTTGTGCTTGTGACGCCGTCCTCCTTAGCTTCTGACGCCGTCTGGATCAAATCTAGGCCGTCTGAGTTGTGACGGCCTACTCTTTTATAACTTGACGTCGTCACTTGAAAATAAGAGTTTTGGCTTCTGTCCCGTCACAAAATCCTCCGACGGCGTCGCGTATAAGCTGTGACGCTGTCACGTTGTCATTCAGCATCTTTGAGTGTCTCGATTCTTGACTTTGGCCATTTTCTTCGTATATTTGCGCCTTTTCATCCAAATAAGTGCCATTACAGCAATTTGCCTTCAAGAGACCTAAAAAGTGAAAAGGAACGATATTAAGTAATAACGGATACAAAAGTGATCAAATAAGGGCTTAAATGACCCCTCAAACAGGTACATTTTAAAACCTTATCAACTCTCTATTTCACACAATGTGGAAAGAGAGATTTTATCTTATGAGTCCTACGCATTATCCTAGTGGTATTGCCAGAACATCTGAGTTATATGCAAACATATTCACAATGAAGATGGAAAGCCTTCTGGAGCCAACATCAAACAAGCTCCTGGTGGGTGGCATATGAGATCTATCCAATAGATCAACCATGTGACAACTGAACAGAAACAATGGCGCGAGTCATAATTATGATTCAATCCTGGTTCAGGTTATGGATTGACGGATACCTTTGAAAAACCAGTTGTTGTGCTTAAAAACTCTTTTCTTTAGCACATCGACTGTGTACTAATATTTCAAAATAAAAAGGTGTTTATGATTGATAATTGATTTTCATTAAAACCTTCGTTGTATTGCAAAAACAATTTCTATTGTGCGGTACACGATTGTTTTTCAAATCTCTTTTCATCAATCAGTGTCAATTCACTGGTTCACTCACTCCGTGTTGTCTTCTTTGAGATGTTCCGGTTTGAGAACAGCTAGAGCAGCTGCGAAACCATGTCAAGGAAATTCTTCGGAATTATACCTGATCACAGGCAGTACTTGTACTGATCAATAGGGAACCGTGGGCTGTGTATCTCAATTCAACGAAAGTGATCAAAGACACTTTCGTGCGCTTTATTGCTAATTGTTTTATGCAGGTACGCCCGACGTTTGTAGCTGATCAGAATGAAGCGGTCAATCCATAGCCGCATGCTCACACAACACATTCGTTTCTAAAGAAATCATGATTACTGCATCAATGACTCTGATATTCTCACTCCATGCTTCTGCTACGCTGCTGCCAATTTCATGAATCAACAAAAGCTTCCGCTACTTTGATGAGAATATATCATGATCCAGAATGTGAGCATGTCGGTCCATATGTCACAACATCACATAATACCAACACCACAATGGAAGAGTCTGAGATTTATGATAGCTGATAATCTCAAAGCTGGCTCAAAACTCATTATCACATGGATCAGTTAAAGACCTCCACTTGGATTAACCAAACATGCAAAAATGAAGAATCAATGACTACGAGCTGCAAAGCAAAGAACTTTAACAAGAATCCAAGAACAATCTTATTGTAATATCTGTTTGTATTCAATGTATTTTTGAGGTGACCTCCCTTAGGGGGAGATTGTTAGGATTTAGTAAATCCAGTCATTAAAGAGTCGGTCACCTCAAGTATATGTAATCGTTAGAAAGCTCGTAGTCGTAAATTATTTAATGTTAAGTAGTATTTAGTTATGTAACACCATGGATGACGGACGGGTCTTTACCCACTGTATGCCTGATCCACAGCCCGTAGGTGGCGATTTGTGTAAGACTATAAATACTCTCTACCTCCCAAGGTAGAGAGTTGAAGCTCATAATAATACTTTTATTTTCTCTCACTAAGTTCCCAAAACCTCTAACTCTTTCTCTCTCTAAAACTCCATAGTATACGCCTCTTTGATCTTTGGTTTAGTGTGTTTATGAAATCCAATATGCAACAAAACATAACTTTGACAGATAAAATAAAGAAAAGTCTGCTTGATACTCTTAATTAGAATTTGACGCATCCGAATGGTCAAATACAGGTACATTCTATCTTCCAATATTTTCCACTACTCTTTACAATCTCACTCATAATATTCTTTATGATTTTTCTGTACATAAGTTTATGCACCCCTTTGTTAAGAATAAATTAGAAAGCCATTTGATGCTTTACTGAAAAGTAGGTTCTCTGGATTATAAGAGAAGGCTTTGATGTCTGCCAGCAAGAAAAAGGAACATGGTGATCACACCTGGTATATGTTGTTTCTATTTTATTACTTTCATTGCTACATTTGGTTATTTCTTTTGAATAATGAGAAATTTTCAGCGAAAATGTCTTGAGCATATGGCCTAAATTAAGAAAATAGCGTATAATGCTTTGAGGACCAAGAGATGTTGGTAACAAAGAAAAGCTTAAAAGGCCAAGAGTTGTTGGAGTCAATCATGGTCTTTGAATATACCATAGTTTTTGGAGTCAATTATGGTCTTTGAATATACCATAGGTTTTTGTAACTGTAATGTTTCGGTATGGTATTTTATTATTATAGGAAATCAACAAAAATCTTCTCGAATCTGACATTATAATGATAGAGGAAGGAACCTCCATGCATGATGTTGGTTTTGTGACTTTTTTGTTATTGCGGGAATAGATGGCTAAATATTTGGCGGTCATTAGTGAGAGAATATAGGAGATCAACACAATGGAGTTGATGATGAATATGCCGATGCTACTAACCAAGTAAATATACTTCATTCGTTAGCTGTTTATGTACATGCTCTTTTATTATGATATGTTCGTTTTCAAAATGCTAAAATAAAAAATTAAAAAAAATTAAAAAAAAGGTTCGCCAGTTAGCAAAGGAAGTTCTACAGTTGGCATCACCACGCCCAGTTAATGCTGTAAACGAAAGTTCTAGGCTTCTAGCGGTATATTAGTTTTACGTACTTTTCTACTCCTTTTTATGTTATATGGTTCTTAGATTTTATATACTACTCATGTCTAATGTTATTCATTTATGCAGTAAGTATTGCGTTGGGTGTAGCAGGTTACATATACACGTGGTGGAATGTATGGTCGATTTGAACTTTAAACTTTTGCAGACTTTAATTTCTCACATTGTATGAGCTTTTCGTTAAATCTACAACAATGCAAGTTTTTGTTAAATTTATGTTGTATATGCAGGGTAATAGTAGAACATGGGATTTGGGCAATGATAAACTTGATCATTTGTCATTTTTGCGGCACTTATTGTGGCGTGTTGGATTTCAGGTCAGTTACCTTCTCTAAAGTAAACCCAAATATATATTTCATAATTATAATAATATATCAATTAATAAAAAATAATTGATGTTAGTTTTTTGAGATGCCAAGACACGAATCCACCAAAGCTTGGGATACATATAAACGAGCTGGTCATTTTTTATCTACATGCTGACCATGTAATAGGATTATTAGATTTGGCAAAAAGAATAAAAATGCATGGGGTGGTAAAAAGAATAGCACAAATGAAACATAAGGATAATGTGTGCATTAACGATATAATGGGGTTTGTGGGGACTATGACTGCGTTTTAATTGCTGAACATATTCTATTACGGGGGTGTTTGGAAGAATAACAAATTATCAACTTATTGCATTTTGATATATCGAATTACCACTTTTGAGTAAGGTAGTTATAACTAACAAAAGATCTCTAAAAATGTACAAGTGATTAAATATATAACAAAAATAGACGTTGAGTGGTAGTAGAAGTAGTAGTGATCAATAATGGAGTTATGCGTTTCTTGATTTTTTTATAGACTAGAATTGCTTAGAGAGTGCCTGAGATTGCTTATTAAAAGTTTAAATTTGTTATTAGCTTATTATGTCTAGATAGATTAGATAATCAACGTTAATAATGATTTTTGAATGTTTAAAGGGTGTTTGGCACATGATGTATCTAAACACTATCCTATTACTCATGAATAACTTAACTCATATCACATAATCACTTTCAACATGTGATACTTAATGCCCTCTCAAATGATTATGATCGAGTTAGTTACAATCTTATAACCATATTTTTCTAATAGTCTTCAACGAAGAATATAACACTGTTTTATAACTAAACATAGTTTAAAGTATCTTTGATTAAATTATTCTTAGTTTGTGAAGAAAAATCGCGTAAAGGGCGACAAATAACAGTAGTTTTGAGACATACCATATACGAAAAGAGGAAATAATGGCACCTAGATTTCGTTGCATAACTCGATGTACATATATTGACCTATGTAAAAGTAGCAGGCGAAGAGGACAATCGATCATCCTTAACTAGCAGTAGTTTGAAGTCCCATATAAGACCAGTGACAAGATGCAAATGTATGTTTAATGAACCAACTTTTATTAAGGGGTGTTTGGGTTTGCTTTTTTTAAATGTTTATCTGCTTGACATGCCAAAGTTTTACCCAAGTTGCTTACGTACTTATTAGTGATTAAATAAGTACTTAATTAAGCAATCAGATACACCCTTTTAATCCATCGGATTATGCAACTACGGCTCATTGCAATGTTTGATTAACAAGGCAACTAAGCTAGGGACAAAAATAAATTGGTTAGGGAATGCTGCAAAAGTTATAGCGGGTCCAAGGTGCCAGCCATCAGGTTTCACAAGGGGAGCCAGCGAAAAACATGGTTCAATAGTCTTCTTTTATGGTCAATAAGATGATCAACGGGCCTTCTTAAACCTCTTTACTCCTATCCAAATGCCACAGTTTTATGGTCCATTTGTGACAACTCGTAATTTCAGGTCATTTCTCAAACTTTGAAAATTTCACTATTCATCTCGGGAATTTACTATTCATAGATTACTATTCATCATTTTCCTATTCATCGTTTTTGAAGTCCGTTTGCGACTTTAAGAGGTTATTTTAAAATTTAACTATTCACAAAACACTATTCATCCCTGGAGAAAAATCACTATTCATGATTCGCTATTCATCATTTTTCGTAAACTAGGTTTACGAGTATCAAATATGAGTAACCTTGAGGGTTTAGCTGCGTATTCATGAAACATCATTGAGAACATTACATATAGAGTAGAGTTAGT
Organism: Chrysanthemum makinoi; assembly: GCA_910596185.1. Lineage (NCBI taxonomy): Eukaryota > Viridiplantae > Streptophyta > Magnoliopsida > Asterales > Asteraceae > Chrysanthemum > Chrysanthemum makinoi. Next base: position 211,547,165 of record OU343221.1, on the reverse strand, counting down.
CTACATATCATCAGTAGCATCATCATCATATTAGTTCCCGCATGGGTTTGCATATTTCATTAACGTATATTTTTCCTATTAAATAAACGCTATCGCACGATCATTTATTTTAAATATTTGATCCGACACTTCCAAAAATTGTCCTGATATATTTTTATACTCATTTTAAGACTATAAAAATTATATTATTAGTTTACCCGATGTTTTGAATTTATTTTGTATGTAAATTGTTATATATATATATATATATTTATGACGGTTTTCGTAAATTCCATTCGATAATTATTTATTCACTCAATACTTGCGAGAAATGTATTTTTATAATTTTTATGACTTCGATATATTTTATTTTGTTCCGTTAAAATCGATTTCTAGCTAACGCTACACTTAATAATTAATTGTATGTACCAAATACACATTATGTATAACTTTAAATGTATTTATACATCAAAAATACACAACCCTTTTCCCCATTCTACCCTTGCCGATCACCCCCCATGAGTCATCAAAATTTTATAAAAATCTTGGCTAGTTATGTACACATATACATTTGTAGGCGAGACACATGTATTATACAAGATATTTACCAAATTACAACACATAGTTACACATTCTAAAGGTGAAAAACAACTCAAAACCCTCTCTTTTTCTCTCTAAGGTTCGGCTAAGCAAGGAAAAACAAGAAGAAATCATAAGATTTTCAAGAAAAAATGATAATCAAACACTAGTTTACTTCTATATTAGGTTTTGAAATAAAAACCAAGAAGTATTTAGGAACCTAGTTACTTAAACCTCATCATAATAACTAGTAAGCTTTTCATAATCTTTACTACACTTTCATAATCATACTTGAGCTATTTTATCATTCTAGTACAAAACATGCAAGTATCATATGTATTCATACCATTTTTACTTATTTTTATTACTTATAATGAATATTAACTATCCTATAATTATTCCCATGAAACATATCATTTTTAATGAAGTTTAGGAACCCATGACACCCTAAGAAGGTGTATGGTAGGTTTAGAATAGTTTTGGTGTTGATTGGAAGGGTTTAGAACAAGTATTACACTAGAAAAATAATTTTCGACAACATATAATTAAGGGCTGCCCATTTTTGTAAAATCTAGAAATTTTGACAGGTCATGGATTATTTTGGTTTATATTTTCGGAAAATAGACATTAAAACGAAACCGTGGTCACTTGAACGGGTTAAAACGGATTTATAACGAAGAAGTTACGCTATTTTTAAGTTTAACGACGAAAACTAATATTCTGAAAATATACAAGCTGTCAAGGATTATTTAAGGGGCAAAAATGAGTTTTAAGCATTATCTAAATGAGTCGATTTATCAAAAATATATTAGTATATATTAACACGAAACTAAGGATATATAAAACGTAGAAAACCAAGCTTTAACGACTAAGTTACACGCGTTTTAAATATGGTTATCGTAACTATTTTACACAAGTAATAACACTTACATATTTTCTATTAGTCCAAAATGGTTATCGCAAGTGACCTTAAACTATGTCTTCTAGTAAAAGTGAGTTTACCTATTCTATTTTCCAAAATGTTCAACCATTCGTCAAACGAAGTTATAACGAATAATATACGATCACTCAAACTTTGCCGATATCTAACCTTTAACTAAAATTTCTTGATAAATCATTGAACGACTATCGTAGGATGTTGTTTCAACGTAAGTACTTGTAAATTATTTTATAACATGACGAGATGTCATAAGCGTATATTTCGACGATAAACTTCATTTTCAAAAATGTACAAGTGGTATAGATTACATGTGAATTTGCATGTACGATATTGTTTCATGACTTACATTAGAACATATCATTCATACTAGGTTCTAGATAGAGATTGCACCTCATTTCAGTGTATCCACTTTTGTCATCATAATCATTGCATCAGGTGAGTCATAGCCCCTACTCTTTTAATACTTTAATAAACACTTTGGGGGAGATACATGCTACAACTTTTATCATGATCATAATTGTTTCAAAACCGAATGTTGAACTATATCTATTGTTCTTGATTGTGTGCTATTCTTCTTCGTCGAATTATGTGCTATATCAGTTGACTACTGATACATTGAGTCATGTACTATTGATTATGTGCTATGGTTCTACGTCGAGTTATGTGCTATATCAGTTGACTACTGATAGGTCGAGTCATGTACTATTGTTCTACGTCGAATTATGTGTTATATCAATTGACTATTGATACGTTAAGTTAGGTAATATTGTGAACTCATTTGACGATGTGTGCTTGAACATAAACTATAACATTTTGTGCAATGGGTTGTAAACACACAAGTTGCAAGTTTTGTATGGGCGGGACTTGGAACTGAGTGGATTTGCAATGCCTTTGCTGCATGAACGTTCTTTAAAGGTTTTTCATGACAACACAAACTCTATGAACTCACTCAACCTTTTTGTTGACACTTTTAGCATGTTTTATCTCAGGTATCTAAGGCATACACTTCATGGCATGCATGTGGACTTATCATAGAGTCGTGGTGACGACGCGTCTCACATGGGATTTATGCACTTTAAAAACATCGTTTACCATGTATCAAACTTATTTCTGTACATGTTAACTATCTTTTGGGACCTATACTTTGTAAAATCTGATTATTTTACTCAATCAAACGATGTATTTTCCGAACGACACTTTAGGTCGTTCAATATAACTGTAACTGTGATGTTATGGCAGTCATCCCCAGGAATTCCATTCCGCTGCAAAACAGGTATTTTGGGGGTGTGACACCATTTCAGTGGCAAGTTTTTACTATGTGATAGTAAGATATATATATATATATATATATATATATATATATATATATATATATATATATATATATATATATATATGCGGTCACGAACTATATAAAAGAGATCAAAGTTACTTTATAGGTATCTATTACTTCAACTGCGACTTGAAGTCAAACAATAATATTTAGTGTTTAGTTCAGTCATCAGTGTCAATAGGATCATATCCTCCAAAATTATTTATATTGCAACATAAAGCTGATAAGTTCCAGGTTTCTTATCTTGAAAATTGGATTTTAAGTACCACTCTTCAAGAAAAAAAACACTAACAGTTGCATTATTTCCTTAGTATTCCAGTGGTCTTAAAAAAGAAAAATATTAGGTTGATCATGAAAGAGGTGGTCGACATAAAGGAGAGATGATGTTGATAATTTATAACTAGCCAACTCGTGAAGTATGACTTGAATTGCAAGTGTGCTTATATATATTTTTGATCCTCTTTTAAGTGTAGGAGTGTTTTTTATTTTTTAGTTGAGAACTCAGATATTGACTATATAACATTTTTACAAAAGTAAATGTCACTGCTCCTAGCCTGTAGCTTAAGAACAGGTACGAAAGTAGTGCTTTATAAATAGGACTAAAGGGAGAAGTATAACCAAAAGTCAATGTGGTGTAGTGTTAAACATCTTGTCGCTTGACCCAATTTTTGAGGGTTCGATCCACACAACTGTTATTATGATTAATTTTTATCATGTTCATTAGGATCAAGGATATCAAATGACTTTGAAGTTTAGTATGTGGAATATGGTAGCGAAAACAAGAGTTTCGATTCAAAGTTTAGTACTTTGAACCACTGCTTATTGTAAAGGGATTTTTATCATGTTCATTAGGATCAAGGATATCAAATGACTTTGAAGTTTAGTATGTGGAATATGGTAGCGAAAACAAGAGTTTCGATTCAAAGTTTAGTACTTTGAACCACTGCTTATCGTAAAGGGCCAAAAATTCAACATGTCCTTTAAAATGCAACAAATTTTACAAATACTCAATGATGTTTATACTAATTTACTGATCAACTTTCAACATCTTATTATTTTTATATGTTTAAATAGGATCAATGCATTGTAAACAATGATTAACAAAGTTTCGTGTCAAAGTAATGTTGCTGAACTTTTAGTTGTATTTCATTGAATAGATGAAACTATGTGGTGACAAACCTGTTTTGATGATAAGCATAGTTGACAGGTTTTCAAGGAATCATTTTTCTGGGAAATCTTTAGCATGTTCCGTTACAGCTAGGAAACATATCGAATTATTGATTCACGCACATGTTATGGTTAGTTAAAATGCTTTCTTTTTCTTCTATGTTTGAAAAGTTTTTATAACGATTTATTTTGTAATATAAATGAGTCTTAATTGTCTTTATTTTTCTAATTTCTTTGTAGCATTAGATGAGTTTTGGTAAGGCTGCACATGATTTGATGATGCATATGCAAAAGATAGACGGATATAACTATGCTGAGCCCCTCTTTAAACCCCTATTCTCAATATCGTTTTTTATTTTGTGCATCTAAGGCTTCCAATACGGAGGTTTGGGTAACAAATCAAAATGGGTTAAATGGTTGGGTTGAGCCGAAACACGTTATCGTTCGAATTTTAAATTACATCACAAAAGTTACAATTTTTTTTGATACAACATAATGCACCAAATAAAATTTTGATGAGATTGTATGCATAATAAATACACTTGGGCGACTTTCGACTCAGTATCTTTTAAGCTCTTTTCTTTTCTGATGTTTTTTTTATTATGTCGTTGATCTAACTTTACATAAATGTTCATCGTCAATACAAATAGTGGATTTAAATTACTATGGAATACAACAGAAGGGTTTCTTGATATAAGAACAACATCAAAGACATGAGGATCATAGAGTTTCAATTTTTGTGTTTCTTATAATGAATTTCATCACTAACCAAAATATAGTTTGAACCAAATTTGTAGGTTATTGGCAACAAGTATCACACTAAATCGCTGGAAATTATAGTTCTAAACATTGAAAAAGCTTTGAAACGCTATAGTAAAATATGTCAACAATAATTATAAATCATACCCGCCCATTGGGCGGGCTTCGACCACTAGTATGTATGTATATATATATATATATATATATATATATATATATATATATATATATATATATATATATATATATATATATATATATATATAACAGGAGACATGGCACGTAGATTATTCCACAAATGTCCACCTCATTGCCATGTAATTCTTTTTAGTGTCATGTCATCATAAGCTGTCCACCTAAGCAATTAATAATTTTATTTTCCACCTAAGCATGTATTAAATTAATTAAAATTCGTTTTTAATATTCATGTATTAAATTCGGATTAGTTAGTTAAAAAATGACAGTAGAGAGATTCGAACTTGGGGTGTTTGTACCATTAACACATATGCTAACCACTAGAGCAACTTATTTTTTTATTATATCTTGCAAATCCAATTTTATAAACCAATACAGCCAATTATTGACTATTTTAATTTAATGAGTTAAGTATTAATATTATATCATGTTAAAAAAAATCTCCTGATTCATAATATACTTTTTCTTGAAACCCTAATTTCATCTTTTAGTCAGCCATCTCCATCATGATATGTATGCATGTAGCTTAGTCCACTAATGTTTGCATATTTTTTGTGCAGGCTTTGATCCTTTAACCTATGTTCATTCTTATTCTGCAAAAAGGTATTTTATTTTCCTTTTGATTTAATGTTAAAGTTATTGTATTCGATATATATGTGTTCGTAAAACCCATGCAGTTTCAAACCTCGATCATAGACTGTTAAGGTTCGTCAAGGTATGCAAATTATTTACCATGTTTTTGTTTCAGGGTGTAAATGTGTATCGTTTTGTTAATTGAATATGATTTTTGTTCATATGTTCAATTAATCAATTATGATTATTATTGTTGACCTATATTTTGTGTTTATTATATGAATTATTTGGATTTTCAAAATAGTAAGCTATTAGTATTTCAAAATCATTAATATAAGACCTCTTTTTTTCAAAACCCTAATATCAAGATGTTTGTCACATCTGTTCATGGATTACAGTGAGGGTTTTTTTTGCATGTACATAAAGAATGTAGGAAGACAGTGAACCGGTCAATATCGAGGTACTTTTCAATTTACAATTAGGTTAGTGTTCTTTCACTTTTTGTTTTTCATGAACTTCAGTTAACAATGTTTATCTTTGGATTTCTCATTAAATTCTACTATTCTAAGATTTTAAAATTCTTATGAGGAAGATATTGATGCCATTGCAGGTGATGCTGATGTTTTTCTATAATATACGCCTCCATCACATAAATGTCTGTTGTCTATTGGTTATTCCCTGTTTTTCATGATTGGTCATCAAAAGAAGTAATTATGCAGGTGATGGGTGTTTTAGTTCAAATAAGTTCTGAGAAGGAGTCGGTTGAATCCTTGATGAAAGCTGTAGAGACATGTGATCTACTTTATGGTGAAATACAAATGTTGCAGCAAGTAGTTGATGATTTGAATTTGGTTTCGGTGGGGCAGGTGTCAAGTCTATGGAAGAAATGCAGCATGAACTTCATACTGCACAAGATGCAAGGTATGAATCTATACTGATTCTCTTCATGAATTTCGTATTTATAGTTTTAATTTCTCATGCTTTTGCTCTTATTGTTTTTAACTGTTTTAATATAGGGAAAACTTAGAAAGCGAGTTAAAAAATTAAGAGAGGAGAGAAGGGAAGTGGAGCTTGAGTTGCAAAGGATTACTGCAAAATGGGGTTTTGAACGGGACCAAAAGATTAGAGTGCAGAAGACTATCGATAATCTTAAGAATGTTGAAGCTGAGCTAGATCAATTGGATGAGGAGAAGAATAAACTTGAAATCGAGATCAAGGTAACACTTTGTCCATCATTTTATGAATGATTATTGCATTATATATGATTATGAAACTAATATTGTTACAATAAAATTAAGACGCCGAGTAGACATTGGGCGACTTTTCCTCTGTGCTTATTTTTTAGCTATCTGTTTTATAAATTGTTATTAAATGTCAAAATTGCTTAACTGTATAATAGTTGTTGATCAAAGCTTTCCTTTTCATTTGTGCCTGATTTGGAAATATAGATCAAATCTCAAAGCAAAATAAAGAAGTTTGTAAATATGCTGGATAGTCAAATATTCAACTATTCGTGAATTCTCTAACTTTTATTCTGAACCCTTGAATACATTTATCAGTAAGAGTATGTTTATCATCATCTTTTCTTGGTTATTTTTTCAGCAATTAGAAGAGGTTGTAGGCCCTTTATCTAAACAAGCCGAGAAGCATAAAAGTGCTATGACAAAATGAAAACTAAATTCGAGAGCGAACACAAGAAAGAAGCTGAACTGATACAACAGTTTAAACAGGGTGTTGAGATACTGGATCTATTCATCTCTAAGATTGAAAGGCGAGTTCTGGATCTCAACTTTTGAGGGTTAAATTGTCATGTCCTATTATCGTCTCTGCTGACTTCCACTGATCCTTTTCTTCCTACCAGGTATGAAAAAGACAATTACCCATTCTGATGTAATTGTTGTTATTGTACTAATTACTAAGATTGATATTGAGGTAGTGATGTAATTCGTTATTATTGTATACGATTACTTCTTGAATGAACAATAACATGATCAAAGGTAGAATACATGAGTAATAGACATGTAAATGAATGCTTGACTGAAAACAATAGAAAACTGATTCTTGGAATTTTGTTTTGTTTTGTTTAGGATGAATAGCCCATGAATCGTTCTTCAATGCTGCTACTTCTCGCTTCATTATTGGACAGTCGATACCCGGTACTTTTACGCTATCTTTGGCTCCGGTTGTTCTTGGTACGTTCTTTTCCTTCAAAGTTTGCTTATGTTTGACCTTCAGTAATCACATGATTCACGTATGGTGGACCGTCTTTATACAATTTTAGCACCATATGGGTTGAAGGTACCACATTTAACGCCTTCAAGAATCAGACTTGCAATATAACATTTGTCTGCAAAAACAAATGATCATCTTGGCTACTTACCTATTGTGCCCCTTCAGGTCAATTCACGTTCCATTTTTATATTTATATTTTATTTGATATGCATGATTCACAACTTAACTCCATGAGCCTAAATTGTTAGCATTTTTTTACTCTGTAGATAAACTAGCGGAACATTATATCTGTATGAAAGTGGGATAAAACTTCCCTGGTCAAGTCCAAGTATGGAACCCTCTATATCCGATGATAGTTGCCTCACATCCAACAACACAACCACCTTAACCAGCAACGGTAACCATACTAAAATACTTAGTCCCATGTCTATTTTTTGTGTACATGAAAACATGGCAGTCTCACTAGGAGATCGCTGATTATCAAAGATGACATTACTTTCACTAAAAGCAGGCTTTCAATAGAACATGGAACAACGCATAATGGCAACAGCGTGTCATTTGTACTATTACCAACTGTATGTATCTGAAAGGCAAGGCAATATTAACAATAGTCTGCCAATGTGCCGTTGGAGGTGGCAATTTCATCCCTTATGGATGAATCTGTCAAATGGGCAAAATTACTCGATCAACTCAAAATGGAAAGAGACCTAACTTTTGCTTGACTATGCCATGTTTGCAGGTCATCATGTGAGATGAACAACAATGCAGTCAAGGTTTCATATGTTCATTATCAGCCACTTGAAAGGACTGTCTTTAAGGTACGTTAGCTATTCTAGCCAATCGTAGGATGACAGTTATAGTGGAAGCTGACGGGCGATTGAAGATATTAATAATGAATTTTTAAGATGAGATTTTGGACATATGGTAGAACACATGCATCATGGCTCTAATGATCCTGATGTTATCATTGAACTATTGATAATCGGCTCAAATTCGCAGTTGTGCATTCTCTCCTCTTTGCCTCAGTATCTGGTATGTATCTAATCTAATTTTGCTAGATTAAAATTGCATAAATATGTAACTAACTATTATGTTTTGGTAATTTTTATGTTTTCTGTTTGATGTATGTATGTTGGAATGTAAATGACAACCTAACTGTTGAATTGTAATATTGGCGGCGGATTCTCAAGAATTACAGGTGATGTATACAAATTTAAGGTGTTTGGTTAAGTTGTGCTTATATTTATCAATTTCGAGTCATCTATAGATGATGTAGTAGTTATGGATTGTGTCCTTTATCTCAAACAGACCAAATCGATAAAGTTAGCTAATAGTGGGAATAGGTTAAATGGGTCGAACAGATTGAAAGTTGCCTGAAGTCTAATATCAATGCAAACATTTCCTTAAGCGATTTTATTTTTTGATTTTATATTATAACTATAATGATATTCTTTTTGTAAATATATGTCATGAACTAATCTTCCATACATATATTAGAAAGTTGGACTAAATAGCTGGTGTGGGTCAACCCAAATCGACCGGGGCTGTTCTGATCCATACTAAAAGTTGACCCGATTTAATCCATCAGCCAATCTGTAAGATCAGTCGCTCTCACCACCTCTAAATTTATCCTAATTCTTAATATTTTTGTTGAACTCCTTTGTCCTGTCAGTATTGTCAATCTTAGGGATTGTGGATATATTCGCTATCCATGAAGAAAATGAGTCAGGTTATCGAGCTTTCTGCAATAACTTTTTCTCTCTTTTGAAAGTCTTGATGCAATCAACGTTTCTGCATAAACTGAGAATGTGAATGTGAACATACAACTTGCAGGCTCATCGTATCAGCATCTGCCTTTACATGATCCAGAGTCGTCAAATGATAAGTATTTTGATGAAACATATATGTATGCCGAACTCGGTATTATCTCAGTCTGGAAGCAGCATTTTGTGGATGCTATCATGGTACTTTTCATAATAATAATAACAATAGTAATAAAATTACACACTAATCACTATCTGTTAACAATTTCTTTTAACTTCAACATTTAAGAAACTCAAAATTGGGAGAAGAAAGTATAAGTTTCGGACGGGTTTTGTGGCATTTTGTTGTGCCGCCATGGAGACTGTTATTTGCATTTGTGCCTCCATATCAAATTGCTCATGGGTGGATTGCTTTTATCTGTTCTCTGATGTTCATCAGCGGAATAGCTTACATTGTCACAAGGTTCACAGACTTAATAAGCTGTGTTACAGGTTCACATTTTTTTACTTCTGAATCTTCCATTTTTGTTTATCTTGTCATGTAAAGTCAAAGTTATCGTTCATCCATGTAGGAATCAATGCTTATGTCATAGCATTCACTGCATTGGCAGCTGGAACCTTGTGGCCTGATTTAGTGGCAAGTAAGATTGCTGTTGAACGACAAACAACTGCAGACTCCGCCATTGCAAACATTACTTGCACATTAACAGTCATTTCCAAGCAACAAAAATATTATTAGGGTAAATTGCCATAAAAGATAACAATGAAATCCAGTATGTAACAAAAACATGATTTTGTCAAAGTCGAACAATTGTGAAAAAAATGGGTCCTTAACTCACTAAAATTTTTAACTTTCACTTATTTATTTGTCATTTAATTTATCAGCTGTTTCTTTTTCTTTTTTCTTTTTTTTTCACAAAATTGGACTTTTTAGTTCTTTTGATGGGCGAGAAAGTAGTAAATACGTCATATTGACAATTTTGGTATTTCATACTTTCTTTTGGCAATCTTCCCATATTACTAGACACCGAAAGAAACTGAGACACAACCTGTCACTATTAAATTTTGGTTTGTGTAGCAATTCAGTGAACATTTATGTGGGAATTGAAACTAACCGTTCCATAGATGAAGAATCATACACAAAGGATTTAGAATTGACTTTTAATGAGATGAGAAGGGACTCACAAGCCTTGGAGCATCATCTTGAAACTTTTTATTCTGTAGATGATAATTTTACTCCAGGCATGTGAAATCTACTTTGAATGAGATGAAACATGACGAACATGCCTTGGAGCACGATCTTACCTCTTCGCATGTAATATAAACTATCTATCATAAGTAAACGAATTACAATTACAAGATAAATTATTTTTAATTAATGTTTAAACCAGTGCATTAATTAATTGTTTCTCATAACACAACATAGGCATTGGAACAACAATACGAGATTGCGACGGGAATGACAATGCCAGAAAATGTAGAAACCCACAAAAGATGTAAGACAGTTGATGTATTTGAAAGTCTAAGATTTGAATGAAAGCATTATCTTTATCATATACACTAGATCATTACATTGATATCTCTTTTATCCTTAAGATGGTAATATAAATGGTTCTCATGTTACCTTTATGTATTAATGCTCATGTCAAGCTTACCACACATACATAAATGATTACCATTTCTGTCGTGTACATGTATTTACTATTAGCGTTCATATGAACTGAGAACATTCAACATGAGATATTTAAAGATAAACGTTAATATACAATGTTTTGAGAAAATAAAATGGTAACAATAACCAAACTGCATTTTATTCATGTTTTTACCTTACTAATATTAACCGTCTTAATAATAATGGTTGATTCACATACCTAATATTAGTTTGTTTTCTCTTATTTCTTTGCATCAACCAAAATTATTGTACAAATTTTACATGTAAAGAAAATTAATGACTTATTCAAACGTTAAAAATTTGAATTACGGTACATTTTGAGACAATATATTATGTATTAATTTAAAAAATAAGGTAATTGAATAGTAAACAATGGTAAAAAAAGAATTTATGCTGTTAATATGTGATAAAAAAATTCATGCCAAAAGACTGTATCTTTAAATATAAAAATATTGTGCTATTTAAGCATACTTTTTTTATCAATATCTTTGAGTGCTATTTATAATTCTTAACCAAAAAAAAAAAAAAAAAAAAAAAAAATACCAACAACTAAAAACAAAAAGAAACAATTGTTTTATAATATTGTTTGAAAATTCTAAAAAATGAATTTCAATTAACAAAAAACAACAAACAAATAATTGTAAGTCATGCTCGACTATTGGGTGGGCTTCGAAACCTTAGAAACCAACATGAACTGAATTCAGGGACTGAATTCCTTTTTGGGTGGGCGAATGTGACAAACCGTAATTTCAGGTCATTTCTCAAATTTACTATTCATCTCGGGAATTTACTATTCACTAGTTACTATTCATCGTTTTTGAAGTCAGTTTGCGATTTTAAGAAGCTATTTTAAAATTTTACTATTCACAAAACACTATTCATTTCCGGAGAAAAATCACTATTCATGCTTCGCGTAACCGTAAGGGTTTAGCTGCGAATTCATGAAAAATCATTGAGGACATTACATATAGACTAGAGTTAGTCTACATATCATCAGTAACATCATCATCATATTAGTTCATGCATGGGTTTGCATATTTCATTAACGTATAATTTTCCTATTAAATAAACGCTATCGCACGATCATTTATTTTGAATAATTGATCCGACACTTCCAAAAGTTATTTTGATATATTTTTATACTCATTTTAAGACTATAAAAATTATACTATTAGTTTACCCGATGTTTTGAATTTATTTTGTATATAAATTGTTATATATATATATTTACGACGGTTTTCGTAAATTCCATTCGATAATTATTATTTCACTCAATACTTGCGAGAAATGTATTTTTATAATTTTTATGACTTTGATATATTTTATTTTGTTCCGTAAAAATCGATTTCTAGCTAACGCTACACTAAATACCTAATTATATTTATAAACTACACATGATACTTAATAAAAAAATACACTTAATTATCAAAACTCATCACGCCCTCCCCATATTATCCCTTTGCCGACCTCCCCCCATGACTCACCAAGTCTTTTATAAAAATCTTGACCTTAAAGTTGTACACATACACATTTGATAGATATTTTGTATAATACCATAATTATATTCAATTTAAAACACATAACTTACACATACAAAAGGTGAAAACAACTAAATTCTCTCTTTCTTTCTTTGTGGAGAACCGGCCAAGGCAAGAAAACAAGAAGAAACATAAGATTTTTCAAGATACAAGTGATAATCATAACCCTAGTATACTTCTATACAAGGTTTTGAAATAAAAACCAAGAAGTAATTAGTACCTAGTTACCTTAAACCTCATCATAATACTAGTAAGCTTCTTATAAATTTTATTATACTTTCATAATCTTACTTGAGCTATTTTGATCATTCTAGTAAGAAAACATGCAAGTATCATATGTATTTATACCACTTTTACTTGTTTTAGTTCATATTATAAGTTTTAATCATCCTATAATTAATCCCTTGAAACATATCATTGTTGATGAATTTTAGGGACCCATGACACCTTAAGAAGGTGTATGGTAGGTTTAGAATAGATTTGTTGTTGATTTGAAGTGATTGAAACAAGTATTACACTAGAAAAATCATTTTCGACAACTTAGAATTGAGGTCTGATCGTTTTTACAAAATCTGGAATTTTCGACAGGTCATGAATTATTTTGGGCTAAATTTTCAGAAAATAGACTTTAAAACGAAACCGTGGTCGCTTGAACGGGTTAAAACGGATTTATAACGAAGAAGTTACGCAATTTTCAAGTTTTGCTACGAAAACTAATTTTCTGAAAATAAGTATGCTGTTAAGGGTTATTTTAAATGGCAAAAATGAGTTTTAAATATTATCTAAATGAGTCGGTTTATCAAAAATATATTAGTATATATTAACACGAAACTAAGGATATATAAAACGTAGACAACGGACTTATAACGACTAAGTTACACGCGATTTAAATAGGGTTATCGTAACTATTTTTCACAAGTAATAACACTTACATATTTTTACTAGACCAAAAATGGTTATCGCAAGTGACCATGTTTGGAGTCATTTTTCGTATCGATAGAATACTTTTGAGAAAACGATGTCTTCAAGTAAAAGTAAGTTTGCCTATTCTATTTTCCAAAACGTTTAACCGTTTGTCAAACAAAGGTATAACGAATAATTTACGATCACTCAAAATTAGTCATTTTCATGAATTGTCAAAGTGTATTATTTTACGACGAAAAACTATAATTTCTTAATAAATCACTAAATGACTATCGTAGGATATCATTTCAACGTAATTACTTATAAAGTAATTTATAACTTGACAATACGTTATAAACTTATTTTTCGACGATAAACTTTATTTCCAAAATGCACAAGTGGTATGGATGTCATATGAGTTTGCATGCATAACATTATTTCATTACTCATATTAGATCATATCATTCATAATAGGTCGCGGTTAGAGATTGCACCTCATTTCAGTATTGCCACTATATCATCATAATCATTGTATCAGGTGAGTTTTCATAGCCCCGTTTTATTCAAGTTTATACTTTATTTCAAACCTACGGGGGAGAATACATTGCACATCATTTTTATTACGATACCAAGTATATCAAATTCATTACATTGCTTAAGTTACCTCATTGCCAATTGAATGTCCCTATTTCATAATCATGAACCGTTAATTACAGAGTAAGCGAGGGTGAGTGAATAGATCTATTGAGGGTGACTCCTCCATCCGGGTTGGTGGATTCCAACTGGTCAAACGGATGCATTTCATTTAATATCATAATTTGAGTTGTTTGGCAAAACACTCTGTTGGGGCGAACATCATGATCAGTCTAGATTCGGTGTCATGTGCTTATAGCAATTTTAACATTTTTATGTGACATATTTGTCATACATGGCCTATACTTGTGGTAGTCGTATAAAACATTTACACAAACTCTATGAACTCACTCAACCTTTTTGTTGACACTTTTAGCAATGTATTTTCAGGTATCTAAGGCATATACTTCATGGCATGCATAAGGACTTATCATAGAGTCGCGATGACGACGCGTCTCACCTGTTTATTATTGCACTTTAAAACATCGTTTGGTTTGTAACAAACTTATTTCCGCAAATGTTGATTACCTTTTGGGACCTATACTTTGTTAACTCTGATTATTTTACTCAATCAAACGATGTATTTTCCAAACGACACTTTAGGTCGTTCAATATAACTGTAACTGTGATGCTATGACAGTCATCCCGCAATAATTCCATTTCGCTGCAAAACATGTATTTTGGGGGTGTGACAGATTGACATCAGAGCAAGAGTTATAGAGAACTAGGTTGGATCATTGACCCTAGACTATAACTACATCATCATAGCATCTCATCATTTCATCATAAGTGCATATTCACTATACATGCGGTTTATACGTACATTTTGCGAGTTATTTACTTTCATTTCAAATCGATTGTCACATAGATGTCTTCAAATACCCATTCCATTATCCTTTCTTTAGACTCCAATGTGGAGAATGCCTTGTCATTCCCTATCACAATTTTAACATCAGTTAACACATCACCGATAACATCGAATGCCGAGATAAAACCTTTAAGGAGGGTGAAGTCACTCTCACTCCTTTGTTTCACCACCAACATGTCAAGTTACACGCTATTCACACATTAAGTCACTAAACCATCATACATTTGAAGCACTTACGACATCTCATAACCCATCTCCTAGGAATTCGTCAATCATTTTGAAAAATAACCTCAAACTTATCACCTCCTATCACATCTCTTTAGAGCGTTTGTTATTAACATAGGAATTTGCTACGTCTCACCCTTACTCTTATTTTGAAGAGTTATGGCGCCCAAGAAAGCTCCACCAGCTATGACACAAGCTGCTATCCAAAAGTATATAGAGGATAGTATAGCTAGGGCACTAGAGAAAGAAAGAGCAATAGTAACTGCTGCTGCCGAGGCCGCGGCTACTGCTGAAGCTGCTAGACTTGGTGCTGCTACAAGAGTTGAAGGAAGGTATGGAGTTCGAAATTGTACATACAAGGACTTTAAGAGCGGTGATCCCCCAAAGTTCAAAGGCACAGAAGGAGCCACTGCTATGATCCGTTGGTTTGAAAAGATCGAGTCTATATTTCTTCTATGCAATTGCCCAGATGACTGCAAAGTGAAGTTCGCTACTAGTACACTCTTAGATGGGGCAATGTCATGGTGGAATTCTTATGCATAGCCTATTGGTATGGAAAATGCTTACAAGCTTACATGGGATCAATTCAAGAGGTTGTTGACTAAGAAGTATTGTCCGCGCACTGAGGTGAAGAAATTGGAAACGAAATTTTATGAATTAGTGACTGTTGGTTATGACATCGAGACCTACATCAGAAGGTTTCAAGAGTTGGCTGCTCTTTGTCCAGCTATGGTTTCGGACAATGAGAAACTACTAGAAAATTTCATTGGAGGACTTCCAGAAAGTATTCAAGGAGATGTAACTTCTTTCGATCCACAAACAATTGAAGAGACTATCAGGATAACTCAAATACTCATGGCTCAAGTTGTGAAGAGGGAAAACATTATCAACAATAACCACAACAACAATAACAACAATCACACCATCAACAACAACAACGACAACCAAACTAACAACAACAAAAGGAAATGGGAAAATGACCAGGGAGGTTATAATAATGACAACCAAAACCATAACACTAACCATCACTAACAACATAATAGAAGACAAGCTGCAATGGCTTATGTTGCTGCACCAATAGAGGCAGAGGTTATGCTGGAACACACCCATTATGTAATCGTTGTAAGTTTCATCACTCAGGTCCTTGCCCTGCCAAGTGCCACAAGTGTCAAAAACTGGGACACCTTGCCAGGGATTGTAGAGGCAAGGCCATAATTACATGTTTTGGATGTGGGGAACAAGGACACTATCGGAACCAATGTCCCCAAAACCAAGGTCAACAAGTTGAAGGTGCTCATGGGAAAGCATATATGTTAGAAGGAGGAGAAGCTCACCAGGGTATCAACAACGCGGCAGACTGAAGAAGTTTAGAATCTAACACTCTTATTTTCATATGTACTATGTGATACTAAGTTTATGTCTTTCCTAGTATTCGGATCTTAAAGACTTAAGACTATCTACTGTTGATAAACCACTCATTGTGTAATATTCTCATCTATCGTACATTATTTTCATTTTCGATTTGTTAGCACTTACAAAATCTTTACTTCCTTTACTTTAACTACCAATTGAACGATATAGTTTAAATCTCTTTAAACATTGAGAGTTATAACAACTAAATCGAACGTCACATTATCGTTCCTTAATTATACATAGCCTAGCTACCTATGTCTAATTATGGAGGGATCATGTTATGTTGGTGTCACACCCCTAAATTACCTGTTTTGCAGCGGAATGGAATTCCTGGGGATTGACTGTCATAGCATCACAATCACAGTTATATTGAACGACCTAAAGTGTCGTTTTATAAACACATCGTTTGATATTTATTTAAAACATTCAGAGTTACAAGATAGGTCCCAAAAGTTGATAAAGTTTGCGGAAATAAGTTTATTACAAGTCCAAACGATGTTTTGAAAATGCCATAATATACAATGAGACGCGTCGACGCCGCGACTCTATGAGGGTTCCTTATTCGTGCCATGATGCGAATGTCTTAGTTACCTGAAAATACATTGCTAAAACGGTCAACAATAATGTTGGTGAGAAATCATAGGTTTATGAAAAATGTTTAATACGACTACACAAGTATAGACCATGTATGACAATCATGCCACATAAAAATGTTACAATTGCTATAAGTCCATGACACCGAAACTAGACTGATCATGATGTTCGTCCCAACAGAGTGTTTGCCAAACAACTCAAATAATGATATTAAATGAAATGCATCCGTTTGACCAGTTGGAATCCACCAACCCGGATGGAGGAGTCACCCTCGATAGATCTATCCACTCACCCTCGCTTCTATAAAATTAACGGTTCATGTTATATAATGGGGACATTAAATTGGCATGAGGTAACTTAAGCAATGTAATGAATTTGATATCATTGGTATCGTAATAAAAATGATGTGCAATGTATTCTCCCCCGTAGGTTTGAAAATAAGTATAAACGTATACAACGGGGCTATGAAAACTCACTTGATGAATTGATGCGATGACAAAAGTGAGTACACCGAAATGTAGCGTGAATCTCAAAACATGACCTACTATGAATGATATGATACGTAATAAGTTATGATGTAATGTTATGCATGCAATTCGGATGATATCTATACCACTTATGAATTTTTGAAAATAATATTTCTTGTCGAGAAATAATCTTTTAACGTCTTGACCATTTTTAAATTACTTCACATGTTTTTACATTGAAATGATATCCGACGATAATCATTTAGTGATTTATTATGAAATTATAACTTTTCGTCGTAAAATAATGTCGTTAAAATTTTTCATGAAAGTGACTAAACGGCCTCTAAAAGCTAGTCGTAAAATGGTGCACGTCGAGCGTTAGGAAACGTACTCAACGGTTTTGGGAAGCTTGTATCATTATATCAAAGTTTTAGTACATGAGTTTCCATCCTAGAGGTATCGATCATAAAGAAAAATATAGGTTAAGTATGGTACTTGTGTCCAAAATATAGTTTAAGGGTGGTTTTCGGCAAATTTTAAGTGACCGTATATAATTCATTACAACTGCGCTTGACAAACGGTCGGACATTTTGAAAAATATGCTTGGCGAACTTACTTTTACAAGAAGACATCACTTTATAAAAAGTTCTACATCAATGTTAAAAACGACCTTCAACATGGTCACTTGTTGCCGTATTACTTGTCTATTAGAAATTTAATAGTTTTTCTTACATAATAAAGTTACGGCAATTTTGTGTAAACGTAAATAATTTAATCGTTACAAATCCGTTTTCTACGTTTTATATGTCCTTAGCTTTGTATCAAAGTATACTAATATATTTTTGATAAGTCGACACAATTTATAACGCCTAAGCCTCATTTTTGACTCGTACAAAGTAGACGTAACATGCTGAAATTTTCAGAATTTTATAGTTTCCGTCGCCTAACTTGAAAAAATCATAACTTCTTCGTTATAGCTCCGTTTTAATCCGTTCAAGCGGCCACGTTTTCGTTTTAAAGTGTATTTTCTAAATATCTAGGCCAAAAATTTTTACCTACTGTCGAATTTTCCAGATTTCAAAAATATGGACAGACCCTTTAGAAAACTTGTCGAAATGAGTTTTTCTCGCGCCAAACCTATTCTAACCAATTCAAAACAACTCCGAAGCTATTCTAATCCTACCATACAACTCCTTAGGGTGTCATGGGTTCCTAGACATCACCAAGAGTGATATATTACAAGGAGTAATTATAGGATGACATATGTATATAACTCTTAAAAACAAATGAAAAAGTGGTATAAACATCATATGACTTGCATGTTTTCTCAAGCTTAATGAAATGAACATAAAAATAAATATGAAATATGATCATGAATATGGGATGCTTACAAGTTAACTTGATGAGGTTATAAGAACAAAGGATTTTTCCTAATCACCAAAGGTTTTTATTGCACAACCTAATCAAGAGTGATACTAGAGTGTATAAAACTTGTCTTGAAAATATTTTGATGATCCCTTCTTTGATCCTTGTGGTTGCCGGTTCTAGCAAGAGGAGAGGAAGAGAGGTTTTGATTTTTATCACTTTGCAAGTATGAGTTGTATGTGTTGTGTTAAAGTATAATACAATATACTTGAGTAGATATTTAGCAAATTAAGTGACTCACCCCCCCTTGTGTCGACAAGGGGGTATTAGTCATCACTTTAATACTTTTTTTTTTATTATTTATGTATAAGTATAATTAAATGTAAGTTAATTGAAGACATGTGGTAACTTGAATACACATTTGAGTATTTAGGGTAGCGTTAGCTAAAAATAAATTTTAACGGGTCAAGATAAAATATATTGAGGTCATAAAAATTATAAAAATACATTTCTTGAAAAATTTGAGTGAAATAATGATTATCTTGTAGTATTTAAGAAAACCGTCGTAATTATATAAATATAACAATTTAGATACAAAATAAATTTAAAACACTGGGTAAACTCATAATATTATTTTGTAATGTTAATATAAGTATAAAAATATATCGGGATAATTTTTGGAAGTATCGGATCAATTGTTCAAAATAATTAATTACGCGATAGCGTTTATTTAATATGAAATTATACGTTTAATGTAAAATGCAAAACCATGCATGAACTAATTTGATGATAAAGATGCTAATGATGTGTAGACTAAACCTAGTCTATATGGAATGTCCTTGATGATGGTTCATGAATTCACAGCTAAACCATTAAGGTTACGCGAATTTGATACTCATAAACCTAGTTTACGATAAATGATAAATGGTGAAGATAAATGTTTTGAAAAAATGAAATTCTCATGATCATCTGTCCGTTCCCAAGTAAACTCAGGAATCCAGCGAACCTTCACGATAGGAATACGACTTTGTTTCAACTGCTTTACCTCGCGGTCCATGATTTTCTCGACGAAATTGAGTTTAATGAATTTCTTCCAATGGAATAACGAGTGATTCGTCCGAAAGACATTTCTTCAGGTTGTAACGTGAACGTGTTGTGTGCGTGACCAAGTTGTGAAGCTCAAATATGCTACAAGGCGACTCTGCTCAAAATTTTGAACAATGTATCTCGGGTTCAACTTCCGCGTTTTCAAAAATCTGAGTTGTCGTCTCCAACCTCGGCCCAACAAAGTGAACTTTCGAGAGTGCCTATGGTCCTTTATCTGGTGTGATAACTATTGTTGTACGAGAATTTGACCAATGGCAAATGGTTAGCCCAACCATTTCCAAAATCAATCGCACAGTCTTCTAATGTTTGAATTGTACTTTCACTTTCCGGTTTGTGGATGATATGATGTGCTCACCTCTAACAAATGAATCTTGTAATGATTTCCGAAGTTTGAAGTGAATCGTCGAAAATGATGGAAATGGTGCTCCATGCCTTGAGACTATTTCCTTGGGTAAGTTGATGGAGTCTCTCTAATTGGTATGAAATAGGAATTTGGTAAGACGATCGCGATTACCCATCAAAGATGAACGAAGTGGGGAATTTCTTGTTGTTGGAGTAACGAAGGTTCTGATATTGACTTTTACCTTAGAGCAAGTAAGGCATCTGCTAACGTACGTGGCAATTTCCGCTTTCATGTTCGACCACCAATAAAGTTTCTTGAGATCCTGATACATCTTATCAGATCCTGGGTGAATAGAATACTTTGACTTATGCGACTCATGCATAATCAATTCTCGTATCCTGCCATAAAATGGTACCTACATTCTATCCTTGAAGCATAATACTCCATCTGCTCTCTTTACAAAGCCATTTGCATTTTCGGGCATACCATAAAGCTTTTCACTTGGTCGGTTTTCCTCCTCGAGTGCCTTGATTTGTGCCTCGAGTATTTTTGATGGTAAAGGTGAACTGATCGTCATTCCTAATGATCGGACTCTTAAAGGTTTAGGTCTTTCTTTCCGGCTAAGAGCATCAGCCACAAAATTGGCTTTTCCCGGGTGATACTTGATTTCACAATCATAATCGCTGAGTAATTCCAACCAACGACGTTGCCTCATGTTAAGTACCTTCTGATCAAGAACATATTGTAAACTCTTGTGGTCCGTAAACACTATGCACTTTGTACCGTAAAGGTAGTGTCTCCAAATCTTGAGTGCAAAAACTACGGCCCCCAACTCAAGATCATGTGTGGTGTAATTCTTCTCATGAACCTTAAGTTGTCGAGAAGCATAAGCTATCACCTTCTCGTTTTGCATTAATACAACTCCAAGCCCTTTATGTGAAGCATCGCAGTATACAACGAAGTTCTCAATTCCTTCGGGTAGTGCCAAAATCGGCGCACTGCAAAGCTTTTGCTTCAACAACTGAAAAGCAGCTTCTTGTTTCTTTCCCCATTCGTACCTCTTGTTTTTCTGTGTCAACTTGGTCAAAGCTTTAGCTATCTTTGAAAAACCTTCGATGAATCTTCGGTAATACCCGGCGAGTCCTAGAAATTGTCGGATTTCCGTAGGATTTGTTGGAGTAGCCCAATCTTTTACGGCTTCAATCTTTGCGGGATCAACTTGTAGTCCTTGACTATCAATGACATGACCAAGAAATTGTACTTTGCGATTCCAAAAATCACACTTCGAAAATTTGGCATACAACTTCTCATTCTTGAGTAGTCCTAAAATCGTTCTTAAATGCCCTTCGTGCTCTTCTTTGCTCTTTGAGTAAATCAATATGTCGTCGATGAATACTATAACAAACTTATCCAAATACGGTTTGCATACCCTATTCATGAGATCCATGAATACTGCAGGTGCATTAGTTAATTCGAACGGCATTACTTGAAACTCATAATGTCCATAACGTGTTCTAAACGCTGTTTTTGGGATATCCTCCTCCCGAACTCTAAGTTGATGATAACCTGACCTTAGGTCAATCTTTGAGTAGATACTAGAGCCTTGCAACTGATCGAACAAGTCGTCGATTCTGGGGAGTGGGTAACGATTCTTCATCGTTAACTTGTTCAGCTCTCTATAATCTATACACATTCTGAAGGATCCATCTTTCTTCTTCACAAACAAGACCGGTGCTCCCCAAGGCGAGGAACTTGGCCTAATGAATCCTTTGTCTAAAAGTTCTTGCAACTGATTAGACAACTCTTGCATTTCTGATGGTGCTAATCGATAAGGTGCTCGCGCAATTGGTGCATCTCCGGGCACTAAGTCAATATGAAATTCTACTTGACGTGACGATGGAAGTCCCGGCAAGTCTTCGGGAAAGACTTCAGGAAATTCTCGAGCAATCGATACATCCTCAAGTCGCTTCTCTTCCGACTTCTTCTCGGTTATATGTGCTAAGAAAGCAAAACAACCTTTCTTTATGTACTTCTCCGTCTTGATGCATGATATAATACTGAGTCTAGTTCCACTTCGCTCCCCACGAATGATCAAAGTTTCGCCGTTATAAGGAAGATGAACAACTTTTTCATCACAAATGATTCTCGCACGATGTTTGGATAACCAATCCATACCGATGATGACGTCGAAACTACCAAGTTCTAAGGGCATAAGGTCTATATTGAAGGGATGATTTAGAAAATTAAGTGTACAACCACGGACAATGGTGTCGGTGCTAATTAAGTTACCATTAGCTAATTCAATTTTGTATGATGTGTCTAATGTGGTTGGTTTGATATTGAGTAAAGGTGCAAATATAGTGGACACAAAACTCTTATCGGCTCCCGAATCAAATAAAACTGATGCATAACGATTATTGATAAGGAACGTACGCGTGACGACATTCGGGTCCTCCCTAGCTTCTCCACCTCTCATGACATAGGCTCTTCCTTGTGCCATTCCACCTTGATTCTTGTTTCCTTGGTTCCTACCCTTCGGACACTCAGTCTTGAAGTGTCCCGTTTCTCCGCAACCAAAACATGTCACTGGTGGTTTTTGATTTTCCCCCGTAGCTGGCATCTTGCATTCCCTAGTTTGATATCCCACTTTCTTACAATTCCCGCATGGATTAGGACAACGTCCCGGCTTGTGATGACTCGAACACATCTCATACTTAGGCAAAATCCCCGTGTATCCCTTTTTCTCCTTTGGGCCTGCAACATAGGCCTTTGCAACCTCTTGTCTCTTAGGTGGTTGTTGAGTGACATTTACACCTCTGTTGTTGTCCCACTTTCGTTTGTTGTTGTTATTGTTGTTATAGTTGGTGTAGTTGTTTCGGTTATTGTTGAAATTGGAGCGGTTGTTGGTATTGTTGTTGTTTCGGTTGGTGTTGGCGATGTTGCTTCTCTTTACTACTTGTGCCATGAGCTTTTGAGTCACTCGAATGGATTCCTCAATCGTTTGCGGATCAAAAGAAATCACGTCTCCTTGAATAACCTGGGGAAGTCCCCCAATAAAAGCCTCCAGTAGCTTCTCATTATCCGAAACCATAGATGGGCATAACTCGGTCAATTCTTGAAACCTTCGAATGTAAGTATCAATGTCATACCCAATAGTTACCAGTTCATAGAATTCGGTCTCCAACTTTTTCACCTCCGTACGCGGACAATACTTCCTCGTTAGCAACCTTTTGAATTGCTCCCAGGTGAGCTTGTACGCATTTTCCATTCCCATTGGTTGAGCATACGAATTCCACCACGACATTGCCCCATCAAGTAGTGTACTCGTAGCAAACTTAACCTTGCTATCCTCCGGGCAATTACATAACAAAAACACGGATTCCATTTTCTTGAACCATCTAACCATGGCAGTTGCCCCTTCAGTACCCTTTAACTTAGTGGGATCTCCACTTTTAAAATCCTTATACGAACAACTTCTAACCCCGGACCCTCCTGCAATGCCTGCAGCAGCAGCATGTCTAGCGGCCTCGGCAGTAGCCGCAGCCTCAGCAGCAGCCGCCACCGATGCTCTCTCGGTCCTTAATGCATTGGCTATGCTATCGTTCACATACTTCTGCATAGCCGCTTGAGTCAATTCAGGTGTGGCTTTCTTTGGCGCCATTGCTCTTCAAAACCATAAGATGAAACAATTATGAGAACTCGTAAGTAGAAACAAACATTACACATATATATCCACAACCACAACATGCATAATATAAATGAGATCACAACGGAACAACCACGAAATATCACAAATATAATCACAACACACGTGGATAATATACATGAGAATTTCGGCCTACATGGACCTATATCATAGATAGTAAAACCATTCCTACATAGTTGAGTCAACACTTGATATTTTTGTTTGTACAACAACCAAAAGACAACAAGTTCTTTAAACTATGTCACACACCTTGTGACTAGGATAATAGTAATAAAAACTGTACATGATAAAAGTCTACACCAGGCACCTCCTGGTGCTCCGCCAGCTCGATCCTGTAGATCTCGAACCTGTGTAGTCAAACTAGCAACCAAACTCCTCAACTCGCTAATCTGACCCTGTGCGGTAACAATGCTCTCACGAGCTAATGCCAACTCCTGAGCCTGACGCTGAAGTTCGTCCTGTGCCATCTGGGCTCTATCATATAACTCAGGCATCTCCTGCCTCAACTCAACAATATGCCCCCGGTTCTCTAACTGTGTAGATTCTAAACCCTGGTGAGCCATATCAATTGAAACCCTACCTATCACGAGGCCTTCAACCTCCTCCTCAATGGTCTCCACTCGGTCCAAAGACAGTTCCTCCAATTGTCCTAACATCCTATCTATCTGAACCTGTTGGCTATCTATACGTGCCCCTAATGTCTTAGTGGAAGGCTGTCTAGCAGCAGCAGCCTTTGAACTCTCACCTATCTCGAACCTAGCTGGTGGTTCGGGCTCTGTAGAGGGTGATGCAGGGATGTCAAAGCGTGCACGCTTTTTGAGCGGCAAGTCCAATGTAGGTATAGGATCCCTAAGATAGTATGATGAAGATGATGATGATAATAGTGGTGATGGTGGATGAATCGGGCTATGTGTAGGGCTAACAGGTGGGGTAGGTGCGACTTCGCCCTCCTCAAAGGGTTCGGTCTCGGTGTCAGTCACTATAAGTGGTAAGTCTGAAGTAGAGCCAATAGAAGATAAAACTACAGTGTGTGATAAGGCATCGTTCATGTTGGTGTCGGATGAGACATCCTCCATGTTCGTGTCAGATGAAATAGGGATAGTGTCGAATCGAAGACATCTCTGTGACAACCGATGTAAAATAAAAGTAAATAACTCGAATAAAATGTATATGAATCCGCATGTAAAGTGAATATGCACTCATGATGAAATGATGAGATGCTATGATGATGTAGTTATAGTCTAGGGTCAATGATGCAACCTATTTCTCTATAACTGAAGCTTTGATACCAATCTGTCACACCCCCAAATTACCTGTTTTGCAGCGGAATGGAATTCCTGGGGATTGACTGTCATAGCATCACAATCACAGTTATATTGAACGACCTAAAGTGTCGTTTTATAAACAAATCGTTTGATATTTATTTAAAACATTCAGAGTTACAAGATAGGTCCCAAAAGTTGATAAAGTTTGCGGAAATAAGTTTATTACAAGTCCAAACGATGTTTTGAAAATGCCATAATATACAATGAGACGCGTCGACGCCGCGACTCTATGAGGGTTCCTTATTTGTGCCATGAAAAACATTGCTAAAACGGTCAACAATAATGTTGGTGAGAAATCATAGGTTTATGAAAAATGTTTAATACGACTACACAAGTATAGGCCATGTATGACAATCATGCCACATAAAAATTTTACAATTGCTATAAGTCCATGACACCGAAACTAGACTGATCATGATGTTCGCCCCAACTGAGTGTTTTCCAAACAACTCAAAGAATGATATTAAATGAAATGCATCCGTTTGAGCAGTTGGAATCCACCAACCCGGATGGAGGAGTCACCCTCGATAGATCTATCCACTCACCCTCGCTTCTATGAAATTAACGGTTCATGTTATATAATGGGGACATTCAATTGGCATGAGGTAACTTAAGCAATGTAATGAATTTGATATACTTGGTATCGTAATAAAAATGATGTGCAATGTATTCTCCCCCGTAGGTTTGAAAATAAGTATAAACGTATACAACGGGGCTATGAAAACTCACTTGATGAATTGATGCGATGACAAAAGTGAGTACACCGAAATGTAGCGTGAATCTCAAAACTTGACCTATTATGAATGATATGATACGTAATAAGTTATGATGTAATGTTATGCATGCAATTCGGATGATATCTATACCACTTATGATTTTTTGAAAATAATATTTCTCGTCGAGAAATAATCTTTTAACGTCTTGGCCATTTTTAAATTACTTCACATGTTTTTAGGTTGAAATGATATCCGACGATAATCATTTAGTGATTTATTATGAAATTATAACTTTTCGTCGTAAAATAATGTCGTTGAAATTTTTCATGAAAGTGACTAAACGGCCTCTAAAAGCTAGTCATAAAATGGTGCACGTCGAGCGTTAGGAAACGTACTCAACGGTTTTGGGAAGCTTGTATCATTATCTCAAAGTTTTAGTACATGAGTTTCCATCCTAGAGGTCTCGATCATAAAGAAAAATATAGGTTAAGTATGGTACTTGTGTCCAAAATATAGTTTAAGGGTGGTTTTCGGCAAATTTTAAGTGACCGTATATAATTCATTACAACTCCGCTTGACAAACGGTCGGACATTTTGAAAAATATGCTTGGCGAACTTACTTTTACTAGAAGACATCACTTTATAAAAAGTTCTACATCAATGTTAAAAATGACCTTCAACATGGTCACTTGTTGCCGTATTACTTGTCTATTAGAAATTTAATAGTTTTTCTTACATAATAAAGTTACGGCAATTTTGTGTAAACGTAAATAATTTAATCGTTACAAATCCGTTTTCTACGTTTTATATGTCCTTAGCTTTGTATCAAAGTATACTAATATATTGTTATGACCTTATATATATCAACCTTATCACTTTATTAAGCAAACCCAACACAAACACGTATAACAAACAGATGTATGTTATGCGTATAAGAAAGAAAGGAAAGATGAAGAACTTGGTGACTTGAATATGAATTCGTATGTATGTTTAGAGAGATAAAGGAAAGAAGATGAAAACAATAAGATGTTATATTGCTTCAAAGGAAAACACACACACACACACTCAAGCACACCCCTCAAATGACATACTTGAGGGGTATTTATAGTAAGAGAGATGATGCCCTAAGGCTTGGCCATGGGCCGTGAGATGGGCTTGGACATGGATTGGGTTACATGAACTTATACAAGGCTAACTTAACTAAATGTCTAACCATTTAGCTTAGCCCAATCCATGAGCCCTTTGACTATTCTAGCACGATATCTAACACACGTTACAAAGTTCCTAAATGTGAATGACCATCACTTCTAATAAAAACTATTAAGGCTAACAATCTCCCCCTAAGGGGTGGTCATTCAAAAGATGCTCCACTTGATTTGGTCTTTATTTTTATCGAGCTTGAACTTTGTGCGTAGATATAGAATAGTCTTGATTCTTTGTTCCTTCATGCTTTGTGATCAGATAATGTGGTTGTCTGCCGTTGTCAACTTCGTTGGTTAGGTGTCTCCACGTCTTTCTCCACCATGCTCACACTTCTATTTGACTTTGATTTACCAATGACGTAGTTCTCGAGTCTTTAAACTTTGTAGATTGTTTGACATTGACGGAGAATCATCTTTAACTTTGTGTAGCCTTTGATTATGATGAGAACTTTCATGCGTTGTTGGTATGAGCATGTGGTGAATCTGCACGATCGATCCGCTCCGGAGCTTCCATAAGAAGAAAACATAAAAACAGGTTAGTAATAAGCGGATTCCGGCACTTACAAGTTTGAATTTCGAGGGTGTTAACAGCATAGTGTGAAAACACATCTCTAATTCTCACAAAGGCCGTTCCTGAACTGGAGTCCCACAAGTGAGATAACGCGATATACCGAAGTACATCTTACAGTTCAGATGAGTGTGAGGTACACGAAGCATCACCCCACGAATGTAGACCGTTTGAGACACACTAAGCGTAATCCACGGGGAGTTACCGAAGTGACCTGCTGTCAGGGCTGCTTGATGTTGACCCTGGCGGGAGTTTCCATTCAATCACTGAAGATCACAAATGTGAAACTTCTCATAAATGTTCTGGAAGATTGCTAAGATCTGCGTAGGACTCTAGAATATATCACTTGTGTCCTTATAGGTGAACAACAAGCGATGTCATGTCATGTGTTCCTATGAGATCTTTTGATGAATCTCGTGGCTCTAGACTCAATAAGTGCATTTTGGTTTTCCTGAGCGGAGACTAGGGAGAGGGTCTCCTTCTTCAATACCAACGATCTCTAAGAGAAAGTCGATAGATTATGTTGGGTTCCCAGTGAGAATGAAACAAATCCTTTTAAGAGGAATTGAGTGGCTAGAAAGTTAGGTGCAGTGCGTCACTGGGTCCATGACGTCTTTGTCTTCAATACCAGTGTCATCTTAGTGACAACCGGTAGCAGATGAATTGAACCCGGTTTCTGCCCTAAGGTTGAATATGGAGGGCTATTTCTTTTCACCCTTTCATTACATTTCTTTTTAATTCTTCAACCCCTTCTTTCTCCTTTCTCACATTACTCCTTTTTCAATCATACCTAAGGACTTCTAATACTAACTATTGGTGATGTCCTTGGGTAGATCCCTCCGGCTCTGGCGGATCATAGGACCAATTTCCTATCCTTAGTCACCTTATAACTCCATGACTGTCCCATGTTGCCATAAAATCATTTTTCTTGAAAATCTCTCAGAGTGTTTGTGATTGAAAACATGTTTTGATAACACCTTGAGAGTTTTATATTTTCAGAAACACTCCCCCTTCACATGTGCTTATAAGTTTTGACTGAAATCTGCACATAGAGGGTAGAGTTCGCACTTTTTGAATTGATCGGCTCATGATAGACAATTCCCCATGAGACACGGTTACGTTGCTTAGTTAAAGAGTTCCATTGTCAGTTTTAGGTGACAACTAGCTCTAATAACTACCTTGAAGTTGTAAACACTCCTTGAAAAGGAGGTTAGACCCATGTAAGTTCATGTCTATCACGAGTTTCTCGAAATGGTACTTTGATTACTTGTCAATTCATTGGTTCCGACTGAGTCGAGCTCTTTTGAGATTCAAATACCGATCATTAAACATTTTTTATCACATTTTAATCACGTTTCTCCCCCTCAAAAATAGCATATCTATGATGTTTTTGAAACAAAATGATTAAAAGATATGTTTTTCGGAAAGCATTTGGAGAGAAACCGATTTAGCAAGAATTTTGGAACAACTTTGGTTTAATACTCCCCCTTAACGAAAGCATATTTTTCATACAAAAAATTTAGAATCAATTAAGGGTTTAGAGGGAGTTATCTTGGTACCAAATGTGAGAGGTTTTGAAAAATCTTTTTGAACAATTTCGAATCAATGGTGCATAAGATGAAGATTTAAAAAATCTTTTGAAGATATTGAAGAAGAATTATCTTTATTTGATTTAGGATAAGTGCTCGATATTTATGAAAATCGATTTTGCGTAGCACTTTCGTTTATTTAAAGATCGGGTTCTGATCTGAAGTAACGTAAGCCATTATATTTTAGGAATAGTGCTTGAAAAATATTTAAAACCTTTGATTTTGTTAAGCACTTTCCTTTCTTTGAAGCGCGGGTCTGTGATGTGTTCAGAAGCCATTATTTTGAAGTCCGGGTTTCGTACTGAAGTATACGAAAGCCATTATTTTGAAGAAAAAAATTTGAGAAACGACATGTTTTAGAAAACATTTAAAGAACTCTCGCTCAAGCATCTGTACATGTCCGTATCATTGTTGAATGAAATTTCTAGAAACGTACAGAATATCGATTATACGAGAGACATGTCGGAGAAGAATATTTTTGAATTTTTTGAAATTTTATAATGTTTTTGTATTTTTTGAAAGTTTTATATTTTTATATTTTGCTTTTGTTGGTTTTTCAAATTTTGTGTTCCGGTTTTTTTTGAAATATTTACGAAGAAGATTTTAAGAAAGAGAAATTAAGTTGGGACAAGTAAAAGTGGAGTTAAGAGTGGAACTAGAAAAGGATTTCCACATGCGAAATTGGCATAAAGTTCTTCTTTACCACACGGGGTATATGAACCTTCAACACTTTTACAAGAACCTGCATCCACAGAAGAAGAATTTTCACAAATAACAGTGTTAGAAGTATATGTTTCCTCACGGCAAGGGTGATCACTATCAACGGTTGTAGTGGTTTCTACTTCCTTATCCTGATGATTGGCACTATTATCTGTGTTGGTGCGAGTATCAAAAATCTTTCCTGTGGGAATCCATCTAAGACCAACTTGGTTGAAAACTTTTCCCGTGGGTTTCCACCTAAGGTAAGATCTAGGAGTTGTTTTCTTTTCAGATGCAGCGGAAGACTCATTTTTAGAAAAACTACGTCCTGAAATGATCGTCCTATTAGGTGTCTTTTTGTTTATCGTTTTATGAGCGGGCTTGTTTCTATTTGGTGTCTTAGTGGATTGTGCTTTGGCACGAGAATTATCTTTCTTGAGATATTGTGAGACACATGCATCATGATTAGCTGAAAAGACACATTTTTTACATGTAGTACAGACAAATTCAATATTCTTGTTTAAAACAACAGCTTTAACTTTGTCACTACAGTCTTGTGGACATTGATTCTTGTTCGAAAAAGACTTAGAATTCCTAGTGTTGTTTTCTAAGGGCATAGCATTTTCTTTTGCGCAACTACTCTTAGATGCAAGCCAATCCCTAGTCTTTTGTAGAGTGTTCCTAGGTAATGGTTTACTACGATTAGTAGTGCCTTGAGCTCTTGTAGAATTCATCACCCTAGATGTTGCACCTAGAATTCCGTCTTTTCGAGTCTGTTCCTTTTTTCTAGCTTCTTCTAGATAGTGATTGTTGACCATGTCGTTAGAACCGACAGATTCTTTAACTGGATTTGCGGTCACATTCCGTGCACTATTCCTAGAAATGCCAGGTGTAAACACTGTTTCTTTATCAAAAACACGTTTTTCAAAAGCTTTGATAATTCTCTTTTTAATAGGCAAAGTCTGCGGAGTGACTGTTTTTGATAAATCATTTTTCTCATTGACTTTTGGAGGAAACTGAGAAATAGATATTTTTGGTTTGAAAACGGTTTGGGAACATTTGTTTTCTCCTCAGTCAATGGTTTTGCAAACTTAGTATCCACAGCCTTTCCTTTTGACATTCGGTTGAGCCCTCAAAAGATCATTTTGCTCTTTCATGTCCTTGTAGGCACGCTCATATGACAGTTTGTCATACTTGCATTCCTCAGATTTTCGATCAAGTTGTTTAAAATAGGACACGTTTTCTTTTTCAAGTTTTTCAAGAGCTTTTTCATATTTTGAAACAATTGTGGAGGTCTCAGACTGGAGTCTTTCATGATCTTCAACAGAATATGTTTGTAAGATAATGGACATGATATCGGTGGTCATAACATCTTCGAAGAGAGAATCATTCAAATTTTCCAAAACTTTGATGTGTTCAGAACATTCATTAGCTTGCTTTACCAGGGATTTATGGTCCTTGACAAAGTCAGATGTTTCTTTTAAAAAAGCTTGTTCAAAATGAATTACCCTCGCACTGATGGCAGTTAACGGAGGGGCAATTTGAGTTTCAAAAAACTTTTTTCGTTTCGTCATCATGACGAGTAAACCAGATGTTAGTAGTAATATTGGTTTTAGATTTGACAATCTCTTGAAGATACCCAATTCTAGTTTTAACGTCATCTAAAATGCTTCTTGCATCACTTGTGTTAAAAGGATTGTTTGAAGACATTTGTTCGATTTTCGAAAAGGATTTTGAGACAACTACAGGAATTGCAACTGGTTTTGGCGGTGTTGACACTTTGTTTGAAACACTTGGTGTGGTGGAAAACGTTGATTGTTCTTTTTGATTAACAAAAGTAATTCCATTAATTTTGTTCCATTTGTTATAATCAATCGGTTTAAGATCTGGATTCTTTTGTTTCATTTTTGATCTACTCTCCTCAGATAGTTCCAACGTTTCAAGAGAATCACGAACAATTATGGGTTCATGCAAAGGTTTACCATTGTTCAACACATTCGAGATTTCGAGCTGTCTTGGAAGCGAAGAAGGGTCGTTACCAAGTGCCATCTTATGTGAAGTATGAAAACGTGGATTCACTTGGTTAGAAAGCATCTTGTTTGATTTAGCTGAATGACCCGTTGTAAGAAGCAAATTGTCCAATGTTTTGATTTTTTCCGTTTTATCAAGAATTTCATCAAGAAGAGAATCTTCTTGTTTTGAAAAATCAGCAATCAACTGTTTCTTCTCTTTTCAAGATCAGAAAACAGTGCTTTTTGTTTAGAAAGTTGGTCATTTTGTTTAGAAATTTCCTTGTTTAAAGATTTTATTTTCAAGTTCAGATTCACATCAAGTGTATCATACTTGAGTTGCAATTGTTTTTCTCTTAAAACAGAATCTTGATAACCAATTTCTAATTCTGATATTTTGTTTCTATGAAATTCATAGGCTCTGGCGTTCTCTTTGTAACTCTCAAGCTCAGCGGTCAATTTTTTATTCGCGGCCTTAACCTCGCGATTGACCTTACTCACTTTCTCAATCTCAATACCACAATTATTGATTAATGATTCAAAATAAGAACGGGTTTCCTCATCGGTCTAGTATTTTGTGCCATACAGCCGCCATTAGGATCCACATCGGAGTTTGAGTTCGTATTACTACAACTCGGATTGTCTAGGTATGTATCATAAGTAGGTGCTGATGTCACAGAATGCTGTTCATCATGAGTAAACTGATTAGCAACATTACTATAATTTGGTACCTCATTAAGTGAATCTGTGTCGTAGACCGGAGGTGAGTCAAAAGTATTGCTTGATGTTGAGTCTGGCGATTGATTGTATGGTAGGTTTGCATGTGCGTTTGCTTTATCTGTCCTTCCCGGATTCATGAATTCGTATTCCTCATCAGTCAACTCAATTCCCGACTCTTCTTTCTCAGCTAACAACAACATGCACATGAGCTTTTCAGACGATATCCTTGGTTTGACACTGCATTCTGAATATCCTGAATCATGGCTTTGTGGTTCGGAGTAGCATTCGAGCGAAGTCATAAAACAGTTATTCCCATTTTGATATCCCATATTCGATATCGGATTCGATTCACGATTTGACTCCTCGATTTTCATCAAAGCGCCTGCATATTGCATCCGATTCCCCATTTGTATACCCGTAGCAAATGCATTCTGATTCCCAATAACATCAACCATTTGACCTTGATTACCCATATTCACCCGGTGTGCAATTTGCACATTGCAGTGTTTGACGAAATCCTTTGGTTGTTGTTAGTTGGTGTGGAATAGCGACTTTTGAGTGCGTTACCCAATAAAGATTATATCTGTTGTAAGGTAAACTTCGGGTGGGTTTAGGGATCGGTGATTCCTAGTTCCTGGTATTGTTGATCTGGATAGAATTGTTGTTGTGGTTGTGGAATGTATTGCTGCAAGTTGTTGTTGTTGGAAGATGATGAAGCTTGTTGTTGTGTATTCACTGAAGTTTGAGTCTTTGCAATGAGTGACAATGGATCATGATTCTTTGCCAGTCTTTCTTTCCTGACTTCATTCACTTCAGCTTGGTTTTGTTTCAGAAAATCGTTGAGTTGATCAAAGTTCACCCGATGTAAGTCTTTTGTTTGGTTGACAATAGTGACATATCGTCCCCATTCTTACGGAAGATTGTTCGGGAACTTGATGTTTTGAATGATAGTTCTGGGTGTCAGCTTGTTTCTGATAAGCTCATTCATCAAAGTACAAAACCTTCCATAGTATGATTCAATGGATTCTCTGGGTAGAAGTAAACTTTTCCCATTCAGTTAGCAGCTTGTTCTCCATGTCTTGTTGACCAATTTCTGTTCCATGACAAAGCCGTCTAACACGTTCCTACATATCGAAAGCGAGTTTCTGGCTGTCTACGCAGCAAAGATGTCTATTGGTAAACCCAGTTGGATAATATGAATTGCCATGTCATCTGCCCGACTTGTTTCGATCCTCTGCGGTGTATTCAGATTCGTATTGAAGACGAGAAGATGGTGGGACGGGAGGTGTTGCATCTGCATTTCCAGGTACATGAACTTGTCGAGGCTGGAAGGGTCCATCCTGAATGGATTTAATCATGAGTTTCCCATTAGGTTTGGTCTTGATGCAGCGGAGCATTCGACTTGTCCATTGAAGATAACCACGTTTTGCCAACATAGGAGGTCGGTTTTCGGCACCGGCTGCATGAATGTCTTGTTGAGTTTCCATTGATGAAGGTATGATCTGATAAAGTTGATGTAGGATCGATTCAACGATAAAGGAGTTGTGGTTGATGAAGATTAAGCTCGGTTGAGGTTTTTCTGAAAGTCGTACTCGTAACCTTGGTTCTTAAAACAATTTCGCCCAAAATTTGAAATTCACTATAAAAATCAATTCTAAGGACGTATGAAAAATTTGAGTTATGACAATTTTGACGCCAAATTTGACCCGAAAAATTTGAATTTAGGCCCAAAATTTGAATTTTTGACCAAAATTTTCACAGTTAAACCAAAATTTGAATTTCGCGTAAAAATTGAATGTTTAGTCTCCTCAAAAATTTGATTTTTTTTTTTTTAAACCTTTATGCGTAGAAAGAGCTTGGCGTAGAAAGCAGAAGTTCACAGTAGGACGAGGCTTAGGTAGAGATTGTGCTTATGCGTAGGATCTTATGCGTAGGATCTTAGGCGTAGGAATCCTTATGCGTAAACAGTATCTAACGCGTAACCTTAAGCTTATGCGTAGACAAAAAGTTACTCGCAAACCTTACGCGTAATTGTGAAGTTATGTGTAGAGTTACTCGTAAGCTTTTAGCTTATGCGTAAACTATGGTTAAGAACCAAAAATCCTTTACACTGTCACAACGTAAGGGATATCCACAAGTCGAAGTGTTCCACACACTTATCCAAGTGAGGGAAGCACAGAGTAACCGTTATAGCTCGAAGATTCTTCACCAAAAAGTTATGCGTAGAAAACTAGGGTTTTGACTTTTTGACTTCTACGCGTAAGAAATTTCCAACGATTCAAATGATTTCTTTTGCACAGATAGCCTTAAAAACACTCGAATAACCCAAAAATGTTGACCTTTTTCACCCAAAGTGCTTAGAAAAGTTACGAGTAGAAATGACCAATGAACCAAATACGAGTTCAAAAATGAAGAAAAACACGTAAAGCTTCGAACTTTTTGCAAAAAACTGAAACTTTAGCACCAAATAAACCTTAAACCACAAGAATCTTGAAGATTAAAGTGCAAAAAGTAAAGTTTTAAGCGTAACCACTTTTGAATACCGAGAGCTTACGCGTATACCACAAACCACAAAAAAACTTCAACCAACCACTCCTAAACCATTGTTAGGCGATTGATACCAATTGTTATGACCTTATATATATCAACCTTATCACTTTATTAAGCAAACCCAACACAAACACGTATAACAAACAGATGTATGTTATGCGTATAAGAAAGAAAGGAAAGATGAAGAACTTGGTGACTTGAATATGAATTCGTATGTATGTTTAGAGAGATAAAGGAAAGAAGATGAAAACAATAAGATGTTATATTGCTTCAAAGGAAAACAGACACACACACACACACTCAAGCACACCCCTCAAATGACATACTTGAGGGGTATTTATAGTAAGAGAGATGATGCCCTAAGGCTTGGCCATGGGCCGTGAGATGGGCTTGGACATGGATTGGGTTACATGAACTTATACAAGGCTAACTTAACTAAATGTCTAACCATTTAGCTTAGCCCAATCCATGAGCCCTTTGACTATTCTAGCACGATATCTAACACACGTTACAAAGTTCCTAAATGTGAATGACCATCACTTCTAATAAAAACTATTAAGGCTAACATATATTTTTGATAAGTCGACACAATTTATAACGCCTAAGCCTCATTTTTGACTCGTACAAAGTAGACGTAACATGCTGAAATTTTCAGAATTTTATAGTTTCCGTCGCCTAACTTGAAAAAATCATAACTTCTTCGTTATAGCTCCGTTTTAATCCGTTCAAGCGGCCACGTTTTCGTTTTAAAGTGTATTTTCTAAATATCTAGGCCAAAAATTTTTACCTACTGTCGAATTTTCCAGATTTCAAAAATATGGACAGACCCTTTAGAAAACTTGTCGAAATGAGTTTTTCTCGCGCCAAACCTATTCTAACCAATTCAAAACAACTCCGAAGCTATTCTAATCCTACCATACAACTTCTTAGGGTGTCATGGGTTCCTAGACATCACCAAGAGTGATATATTACAAGGAGTAATTATAGGATGACATATGTATATAACTCTTAAAAACAAATGAAAAAGTGGTATAAACATCATATGACTTGCATGTTTTCTCAAGATTAATGAAATGAACATAAAAATAAATATGAAATATGATCATGAATATGGGATGCTTACAAGTTAACTTGATGAGGTTATAAGAACAAAGGATTTTTCCTAATCACCAAAGGTTTTTATTGCACAACCTAATCAAGAGTGATACTAGAGTGTATAAAACTTGTCTTGAAAATATTTTGATGATCCCTTCTTTGATCCTTGTGGTTGCCGGTTCTAGCAAGAGGAGAGGAAGAGAGGTTTTGATTTTTATCACTTTGCAAGTATGAGTTGTATGTGTTGTGTTAAAGTATAATACAATATACTTGAGTAGATATTTAGCAAATTAAGTGACTCACCCCCCTTGTGTCGACAAGGGGGTATTAGTAATCACTTTAATACTTTTTTTATTTATTTATGCATAAGTATAATTAAATGTAAGTTAATTGAAGACATGTGGTAACTTGAATACACATTAGAGTATTTAGGGTAGCGTTAGCTAAAAATAAATTTTAACGGGTCAAGATAAAATATATTGAGGTCATAAAAATTATAAAAATACATTTCTTGAAAAATTTGAGTGAAATAATGATTATCGTGTAGTATTTAAGAAAACCGTCGTAATTATATAAATATAACAATTTAGATACAAAATAAATTTAAAACACTGGGTAAACTCATAATATTATTTTGTAATGTTAATATAAGTATAAAAATATATCGGGATAATTTTTGGAAGTATCGGATCAATTGTTCAAAATAATTAATTACGCGATAGCGTTTATTTAATATGAAATTATACGTTTAATGTAAAATGCAAAACCATGCATGAACTAATATGATGATAAAGATGCTAATGATGTGTAGACTAAACCTAGTCTATATGGAATGTCCTTGATGATAGTTCATGAATTCACAGCTAAACCATTAAGGTTACGCGAATTTGATATTCATAAACCTAGTTTACGATAAATGATAAATGGTGAAGCATGAGTAATGTTTTGAAAAAAATGACCTAAAATACGAGTTGTCATAGTTGGGAACAGTTATTTATAAATCTTAGTGCAAGCAAAATTTTCACATATTCCTAAAGGTCAAAGTGATGCTCATCGGAGATATTCTTCCAACATTTTCTCTATCGCGGTGTTTATACACTCTCAATCCTAGCTAGCCGTAACAACACCTCCTCATGTCTTTTTTCCTCGTTATTCATTACAAACCCTAAACCTGAGAAACCAACATGAACTGAATTCAGGGACTGAATTCCTTTTTGGGTGGGCGAATGTGACAACCCGTAATTTTAGGTCATTTCTCAAATTTACTATTCATCTCGGGAATTTACTATTCACTAGTTACTATTCATCAATTTACTATTCATCATTTTTGAAGTCAGTTTGCGACTTTGAGAGGTTATTTCAAAATTTTACTATTCACAAAACACTATTCATTTCTGGAGAAAAATCACTATTCATGCTTCACTATTCATCATTTTTCGTAAACTAGGTTTACGAGTATCAAATTCGCGTAACCGTAAGGGTTTAGCTGCGAGTTTATGAAAAATCATTGAGGACATTACATATAGACTAGAGTTAGTCTACATATCATCAGTAACATCATCATCATATTAGTTCATGCATGGGTTTGCATATTTATTAACGTATAGTTTTCCTATTAAATAAACGCTATCGCACGATCATTTATTTTGAATAATTGATCCGACACTTCCAAAAATTATTTTGATATATTTTTATACTCATTTTAAGACTATAAAAATTATACTATTAGTTTACCTGATGTTTTGAATTTATTTTGTATATAAATTGTTATATATATATATATATATATATATATATATATATTTACGACAGTTTTCGTAAATTCCATTCGATAATTATTATTTCACTCAATACTTGCGAGAAATGTATTTTTATAATTTTTATGACTTCGATATATTTTATTTTGTTTCGCAAAAATCGATTTCTAGCTAACGCTACACTAAATACCTAATTATATTTACAAACTACACATGATACTTAATAAAAAATACACTTAATTATCAAAACTCATCACACCCTCCCCATATTATCCCTTTGCCGACCTCCCCCCATGACTCACCAAGTCTTTTATAAAAATATTGACCTTAAAGTTGTACACATACACATTTGATAGATATTTTGTATAATACAATAATTATAATCAATCTAAAACACATAACTTACACATACAAAAGGTGAAAACAACTAAATTCTCTCTTCATGTCTTTGTGGAGAACCGGCCATGGCAAGAAAACAAGAAGAAACATAAGATTTTTCAAGATACAAGTGATAATCATAACCCTAGTATACTTCTATACAAGGTTTTGAAATAAAAACCAAGAAGTAATTAGTACCTAGTTACCTTAAACCTCATCATAATACTAGTAAGCTTCTTATAATTTTTATTACACTTTCATAATCTTACTTGAGCTATTTTATAATTCTAGTAAGAAAACATGCAAGTATCATATGTATTTATACCACTTTTACTTGTTTTAGTTCATATTATAAGTTTTAATCATCCTATAATTAATCCCTTGAAACATATCATTGTTGATGAAGTTTAGGAACCCATGACACCTTAAGAAGGTGTATGGTAGGTTTAGAATAGATTTGGTGTTGATTTGAAGTGATTGAAACAAGTATTACACTAGAAAAATCATTTTCGACAAATTAGAATTGAGGTCTGATCGTTTTTACAAAATCTGGAATTTTCGACAGGTCATGAATTATTTTGGGCTAAATATTCAGAAAATAGACTTTAAAACGAAACCGTGGTCGCTTGAACGGGTTATAACGTATTTATAACGAAGAAGTTACGCTATTTTCAAGTTTTGAGACGAAAACTAATTTTCTGAAAATAAGTAAGCCGTTAAGGGTTATTTTAAAGGGCAAAAATGAGTTTTAAACATTATCTAAATGAGTCGAGTTATCAAAAATATATTAGTATATATTAACACGAAACTAAGGATATATAAAACGTATAAAACGGACTTATAACGACTAAGTTACACGCGATTTAAATAGGGTTATCGTAACTATTTTTCACAAGTAATAACACTTACATATTTTTACTAGACCAAAAATGGTTATCGCAAGTGACCATGTTTGGAGTCATTTTTCATATCGATAGAATACTTTTGAGAAAACGATGTCTGCAAGTAAAAGTAAGTTCGCCTATTCTATTTTCCAAAACGTTTAACCGTTTGTCACACGAAGGTATAACGAATAATTTACGATCACTCAAAATTAGTCATTTTCATGAATTGTCAAAGTGTATTATTTTACGACGAAAAACTATAATTTCTTAATAAATTACTAAATGACTATCGTAGGATATCATTTCAACGTAAGTACTTATAAAGTAATTTATAACTTGACAATACGTTATAAACTTATTTTTCGACGATAAACTTTATTTCCAAAATGCACAAGTGGTATGGATGTCATATGAGTTTGCATGCATAACATTATTTCATTACTCATATTAGATCATATCATTCATAATAGGTCGCGGTTAGAGATTGCACCTCATTTTAGTATTGCCACTATATCATCATAATCATTGTATCAGGTGAGTTTTCATAGCCCTGTTTTATTCAAGTTTATACTTTATTTCAAACCTACGGGGGAGAATACATTGCACATCATTTTTATTACGATACCAAGTATATCAAATTCATTACATTTCTTATGTTACCTCATTGCCAATTGAATGTCCCTATTTCATAATCATGAACCGTTAATTACGGAGTAAGCGAGGGTGAGTGAATAGATCTATTGAGGGTGACTCCTCCATCCGGGTTGGTGGATTCCAACTGGTCAAACGGATGCATTTCATTTAATATCATAATTTGAGTTGTTTGGCAAAACACTCTGTTAGGGCGAACACCATGATCAGTCTAGCTTCGGTGTCATGTGCTTATAGCAATTTTAACATTTTTATGTGACATATTTGTCATACATGGCCTATACTTGTGGTAGTCGTATAAAACATTTACATAAACTCTATGAACTCACTCAACCTTTTTGTTGACACTTTTAGCAATGTATTTTCAGGTATCTAAGGCATATACTTCATGGCATGCATAAGGACTTATCATAGAGTCGCGATGACGACGCGTCTCACCTGTTTATTATTGCACTTTAAAACATCGTTTGGTTTGTAACAAACTTATTTCCGCAAATGTTGATTACCTTTTGGGACCTATACTTTGTAAACTCTGATTATTTTACTCAATCAAACGATGTATTTTCCAAACGACACTTTAGGTCGTTCAATATAACTGTAACTGTGATGCTATGGCAGTCATCCCCCAGGAATTCCATTCCGATGCAAAACAGGTATTTTGGGGGTGTGACACTAATTTTTTATACGGAGTATTTATTTGGTCAAATGAATAATTATGTCGGCATTTATAAATTAAATTTAATAATTTCAAGTCTTTTTTTTTCTTCTTTTTGACACTGCTCAGATCTTATTTTTTCATCTAAAAGGATTAGTTTTCAGTAAGTGATTTAATTAAACATCCGTAAGTAATAATATTATTGAAGTATCGTTCATCAGTTTTTTTTATAATGTTTATCAGTTCAAGTTAGTATTGTCATCATCTCATCAATTTTCTAATAAAAACACAATGTTTATCGGGTCATCAGTTATTTTTGATATTGTTCATCAGTTTGTTTTTAATAACCTTAATCAGTTATTTTTTATAATGTTCAGCAGTTTTCGAAAAAATAACGTTCATCAGTTATATTTCATATTGTTCATCAGTTATTTTTTATAACGTTCATCAGTTATTTTGTATAATGTTCAGCAGTTTTCGAAAAAATAATGTTCATCAGCTATATTTGATACTGTTCATCAGTTATTTTAGATGACGTTCATCAGTTATTTTGTATAATGTTCAACAGTTTTTGAAAAAAATAACATTCATCAGTTATATTTGATATTGTTAATCAGTTATTTTTTATAACGTTCATCAGTTATTTTTTATAACGTTTATCAATTATTTTTTATAACGTTCATCAGTTATTGTTCAACTTTAACGTACGATATCTCACTTATATTATATTGGATTTGAGTGATTCGAATTTCTGTGTAAAGAATGGCCAAAAGCTACAACTTTCATGTTTTAAGTTTTGCAAAATTCGACTTTTAAACTAGACAAAATTAGAGCCGAAAATGCCAAAAATTTCAAGAAAATCAACATTCACATAAGAAATTGAAAAAAAAAAGTTGTGATTCATATATCATAATGCATACCAAATTAAATAGAATTAAATTTTTAAAATTACAGTGAAATCGGTTTTTCATAAAAGTTTGTCTTTTGAAAGTTATTTACGTTTGAAGTTTTAGTGTGAAATAAAAAAAATTGTATAAAAATACCAAAATGCTCCCTAACGGAATTTAATAAGAAAAAGGGAGGGATTGGATGAGGGGCACATATCACTAGATGATAGGCTTTATAGAATTTTTAATTTCTTTTACTTTGCAAGGGATCCTAACCCATACAACGATAACATACCCAATCCTGATGAGCGAACTGGATCCCTTAATATGAACTCAAAATATTGATACCCAAAAAAACCCATTTATTATTGTTTGGAGTGGAGGATTTTCAAGTACCTGTGGGTACTTTAAAGTTGTTGAAGTAATAAGTTATAACAACTTTATATGATAAACTCTTTGAAAACACTCTATAAAAGAAAGAAAAAAAGAAAAAGAAAAAAAAACTTTGATTTCATAACAAATATGGTATGACTTAGTTACTAGCAAGATACTCACGTGTAATCATTATCTACTTTTTTGTTTTGTCAATGACAGGTTCGACCATATTCTCCAAATCTGTGATGTCTTGCTTCAAATCAGCAACCTAGAATGAACCAAAATTTATTAGGAAATAAAAGGTAAACATCAAAAAAAATTGTTGTTAAGTACCTTGTGAATAAACTCTTCTGTCATTCGAGCGTCGTTGGCAATGGTAGTAGATGCATGTTCTACCATTAGAGCAACTTGTTTCAGTTCACCATTATGTAACTTCTCTGCAACTTCTGCTGACATTTTCTCGGTTGTAGACGCCACCTTTTCTACCACTTCAGCCACTTCGTCTACCTCTTTAGCGACTTCCTCCACTTTGCCTTAATTAATAATGATCTTTAATTGTTTCTAAATCTATTAATGAAATAAAATATATTACTGTAATATGTATGTTAGGTTCCTATATTTGTAACACAAGCCTCAATATGTAAGAAATAAAGATAAGATGATCGGTTGAACAATACAAGACACTATGCATATGAATATGACACGTTTATGCGTAGAGAATGAAATGAATTGAACAACCAACCCTCAAGTGAGGGTTTACAAGGATTATTTATAGGGCAAGGAGCTAGGGCAACACTACTAGCATCCTTCCCTTCTTATGGGCTTGGGCCAAGGCTTATGGGCCTTCTACACAAGCATTAGCTTAATAACAAACATAAAGGCCTAATTAAGCTAACTATTACATATTAATCACTAACTCTTGTAATCTAGTTTAGGAGTGATTCCAACAATCTCCCCCTAAGTGTTGGTGATGAATGAAAGAGTGATAAACGTGGTAGGTGCTGATGTAATAGTAGCTTTAACGTCTTCTAACAATCTTCTTTCTTGTGAGAAGAAGTGCATTAATACGAACAATCTCCCCAGTGTAGGGATCTTGTATCTTTTGAAGTATTATGTTTTGACGTCTTTTGATTTCTTTGTTCTTTAGTTCTTTGTTCTTTGTGGTGAAAATGATAGTATGTTGAGGTTATCCGCATCAGGTCTTCTTCGTTGCTCCAGCGTCTCCACGTCTTTCTCCAACATGCTCGCACGCTCTTTAACGTTGGATTTCAGCTTTGATGAAGTTTTTTTAGTCCTTAAACTTTGTGGATTCTTTGTTGATGAAGAATCATTATGACTTTGTGTTGCCTATGAATATGAGAGAACTTCTTTGATGATGTAGTTGGCATGAGCATGTAGAGAATCTGCGTGATCTCTTTTACCCGCATGCATCCATAAGAAGAAAACATAAAGTATGGGTTAGAAATAATCCAGCGCTTACAAGTTTGAACTTCGAGAGTGTTAACAGCATAGTGTGAAAACACAACTCTAATTCTTACAAAGGCTGTTCCTGAACAGGAGTCCCACAAGTGAGATAACGCGATGTACCGAAGTACACCTACAGTTCAGATGAGTCGCTGAGGTACACCGAAGCATCACCTCACGACTGTAGACCGTTAGAGACACACTAAGCGTAATCCACGGGGAGTTACGAAGTGACCTGCTGTCAGGGCTGTTTGATGTTGACCCTGGCAGGAGTTTCCATTCAATTACTGAGGATCACAAATGTGAACCTCTCATAAATGTTCTCGACAGTTGCTAAGATCAGTGAAGGACTCGATAATGTATCACTTGCGTCCTTATTGTTGAACGACAAGCGATGAATTGTCAAGTGTACCTAAGAGATCTTTTGATGAATCTCGTGGCTCTAGACTCAATAGTGCGCTTTGGTTTTCCTGAGCGGAGACTAGGGAGAGGGTCTCCTTGCTTCAATACCAGCAATCTCTAAGAGAAAGCCAGTAGTTTATGTAGGGTTCCATGTGAGAATGAAACAAGCTTTTGTTGAGAGAAACTTGAGTGGCTAAGAAGGTTTAGTGCATGCGTCACTGGGTCCATGACGAATTTGA
Source organism: Chrysanthemum makinoi (assembly GCA_910596185.1). NCBI lineage: Eukaryota > Viridiplantae > Streptophyta > Magnoliopsida > Asterales > Asteraceae > Chrysanthemum > Chrysanthemum makinoi. Next base: position 211,502,646 of record OU343221.1, on the reverse strand, counting down.
TCTTCAATACCGGTGTCATCAAGTGAAAACCAGTAGCATATGAATTGAACCCGGTGTCTGCCCTAAGTTGAATAATCTGGAGGGCTATTTCTTTTCACCCTTTTCTTTGCATTTCTTTTTAATTCTTCAACTCCTTCTTTCTCCTATTCTCATTTTCTCCTTTTTTTTTTTTTTTTTTTTTTTTAAGGACTTCTAATTCTAACTATTGGTGGTGTCCTTGGGTAGATCACTCCGGCTCTGGCGGATCATAGGACGGTTATTCCTAACCTTAGTCACCTTATAACTCCATGACTAACCTATGTTGCTATAAAACCATTTTCATTGATAATCTCTCACAGTGGTTATGAGTAAAAAGCATTTAATACCACTGTTTGAGAGTTTTAAGATTTTGCATAATTACTCCCCCTCCACACGTGCTTAAGAGTTTTGACTGAAATCTGCACGGTGAGAGAAAAGCACGCACTTTTGAATTGATCGACTCAAGATAGACAATTCCTTGTGAGACACGATTACGTTGGATAGTTAAAGAGATACATTGTCAGCTTTTAGGTGACAACTAGCTCTAATAACTACCTTGAAGATGTGGACAACCCCGAAAGGTTTTCAAACCCGTCAAAGTTCATATCTATCAGGAGTTTCTCGAAAGGTACAATCTACTCGGATAAGTCTTGGAAGACAAATCTTTTCGATGTATGACTGTTCAGATTTCGTCAATTCATGGGTTGAAGTCTTATCACACGAAGATTCAATAGCAAATCACAACATATTTCTTATCACATAATTTTTCTCCCCCTAAAAAATGGCATATAAATGTTATTTTTGACGAAATTTTGATATTGAATATGTCCATTTTGAGTTTTACGGGAAGATTACCACAAAGAACAATTTAGTGAACAAAGTTTTAAATCAAATACTCCCCCTCAACAAATGATATTAACTTTTGAGGTTTTGAAAATCATAAGGGGAAGTACTTGTTCTTTTGAGCAAAACTTTGAAAATGAAAGTTTTGATAGTTTTACTCAAAAGTAAGAAGCTTTCGCTCCTTTTATAAGGATTCTGGCACTGAAGCATACCACAGAGTCCTTTCATTACAAGAACGGGTTGTACACTGTTATGTGTGCACAAGCCATTATTAAATATAAATCACACAACCAAGTAATGATAATGAAACAAATCAAGGGTTACCAGGAGAATCCGGTAGTCCAGCAATAACTACAGGAATGTGTTCTGGACGATGATAGTCTGTGAGAGAAATGCTGGGACGACTACCTACGAAACTTTCCAACATTACGGCGGTCCCTTGAACAACCTTTCATCGATGCGAGTGATGATCCTCTTAACATCCCTTTTCTCCTTCGAATTCCATCTCTTATTCGACCTTATGCCTTCATGTATCTCCTTTAACCGATAAGCTAAACCATCCCTGACGTTCTTCCGTGTATGATCCCCAAACTTATGAAGCTCTCTACATGCCATTAAGCAATTTCGATGTAGTTCACTGCGGTAGACGACTCCAAATGGTTTCTTTGATGAGGGTATCTTGAGGAAGTGTGTTTATGTCGGGAAGGTCGACGTGGTTTAGTGAGGTTAACACGAGTCTGATACGATTCCACGGCAAGCTGAATGTCTTCTACACGTTCTCGGATGACAATGCTTCTGATGTAGATGAGTAGGGAATTGATGTATTCGCGTTGGATAATTGTGGAGAAGTGTCGCATTCGTCCTTGCACCTTAGCGAGCTACATATCTTCAATGTCATTCAGCGACAGTCTCGAAAAATCCGCTTCACAAAATTCGTAGTCCTCTTCGTCTTGTCTTTTTACCACAATGTTTTTGAGAAATGTGTAGTCCCATTTAGACGCAAGTGAGACATGCCTAATAGCAACGATCTGTTTATCACTATACACTTCGTGTTTTGACTTTTGAACCTGGCAGCTTTTGTAGTAGATTCTTCGGCGTTCTGGCCAATGGTGAATCCCATACATTGCATCAAGGTCATACCTTTCCACGCTGTTGGCAAACATGTGAGTAGCCTTTTATTTGATGGTTATGCAGTTGGAGTAGTTAGCTGCCGGGAACGGAAGTGTAAGTGATGTAACGTATTTCGTTGACACATCGGTACCATGTAGAAGAAATTCCAGGTCATTGTTAAAGAATAACGGAATGGAATCTTTGGTTGATCTGGTTGGCCAATTGTAGGTAGAGGTCTTGTCCAGTCTGTGTAGTATGGAGCTTTGTCTTTTCGTGTGAAGTCAATGTTAGCTTCAGGGTTGAGCCAATCGATGTTGTTGGACATGGCTCGCGCTATGTTTTCAAGATGGTATTCAACTTCAATAGCACTTTCAGAGCTGTCTTTGAGCAGTTGAAAAGCTTCATTCTTGATACGTCTCAACTCTGCTTTAGTCATCTTCTTCACCCGAAACTTTTCTTGAAGTAACTTAGCATGCTCCAATGTTCGACCATCTAGCATTTCTTGACCTTCGGTAGTGAGGAGTAGCATCAACAAGTGTAGAAAACTAGTCGTATTCAGCGGTGTCATCTTCGTCTAGCCATGAGACAACATCAGTTTTTGTCTTCTTCTTCTTCTTCATTGGCTTAGATGAGGACTCTGGTTCCCTTGTTGTGGTGGGAGAGGTGGTTTGTTGTCGGGGCTCAGGTATCTCTTCATCGTCACCACCAGTATACTCGAAGTGATCACGGTTTTCTCTCATGAGGTGGTAACTCAAAGTCACGAGGTTTTTCTTGGCTTGAGAACTTGGTGGAGAGCTTCTATCAGTTGGAGTCTTTTGGGTTGGTGGTGGCATGGAGGATGATTCACCAGTTTTCTTCGAACGTTTAGGCTATGTATCTTTGTCTTTATCCTTATCATCATCGTCTCTTGGACGCTTAGGCCTTTCTGCTTGCTCCTTGCATGAAGTCTTGAGTTGATATTCCAGTAATGAATCAAGTATTTTACTTTCGTCAAAGGTGAGAGTTGCAGATCGTTGAGACAATTGTAGCACCAGCTTGGAAATCAACTTTGCATCAGAGAGAACTGCAGGCTCAATTGGATTGATCGTCATTGTTACCGGGGTGGATTGCATTGTTTGCTTGACCAATTTCATGAGATTTGGATAGAGCTGTCTGGTGAACATCTCCCTTGTAACTCTAGGAACAGTGTCGAGAAGAAACTTGTGAGTATATTCTCTTGCTGTCTTCTCCATTTCCTTTTGGAATTCTCCTGTGATAAACTTCTAGATATGCTCCATTTCTTTCAACAACTCGTTTATCCCGTTTTGAAGAAAGTTGATTCTGTCAGCAAGTTGATTCAGCTTTTTGTCGATCACGTCTTTCTTCTTCACTTGCTTGATAGCTTTGACAATCTTTGTCTTAGCTCGGGATATCCAAGAGTCGGTTGGTTTCTTCACTTACTTGGATGTGGATCTGGTTGTGCCTTTGGATGGTGGAGGTGAAGAGTGAGAGGACGAGTCGGATGATGATGAGACATGAGGAGAATCAGGGTCTTTTGGTAGCTCAAAAGTTTGTTCCTTGGAACGTGCTGGGCTGTCTAGAAGAAAATCATCATAATCAACTTCGTCATCTTTTCCAGACTTAACCATTTCTTCAGCCTCAATCCTGGCTTCTTCCTCTGTTTGAGCTTGAGTTTCTTTTTCTGCGTTTTCTTTAGCTGCAACCTCAACATCTTTATCAGAAATCTTCTATGTCTCTTCCTTTTCTGGTTCCTCAAATTCATAGGTGATAGTGTCCTCCAGTCGTTGTTGTTGTGGATCGTGGGTGGTGGTACCAGTTCCCTTATCGGGTTGATTAACCGCATCAGGAACTGGTGTAGATAGTGCACCACCACTTGACCCTCCGGGGCCTCGAGTTTGTTCCTTTACGAACTCTTTGGCAACGTGTTGGAGTTTGATATTCTTCCCCTTTTTCCTGTAGTCTCTGTCCAGTTGTTCTTCATCCGAGCTCTCCTCTTCTTCTGGCTCAGCAACTGGAGTTTTGCTTTTACTTTCATCAGCTTTCGGACTAGGAGGTTTTGCTATTGTTTGAGTGTCATCGATTGAAGTTTCAGAGTAGATGACCTCTTCGTCTGATTCAGTATCCTCAGAGCTTTCATCCATTAGCTTTTGTTGAGGTTCAGGCTTGAGAATTGGAATGGCTTCTTTAGAGGGAATTTTCCTTTTGAGAACATGTGTCCTCTTATGAAACTTTCTCTGACTCTCAGTGCTTGTAATGCTTCCTGCACTGCCTCTCCTGGTTTTCCTAGTAGGTGTACCAGCGGACTTTTCATCAAGGAAAGCTACTTTGCCTTCTTCAACTGCCACGGATATCGTTTGTACGAATCTGATTATTTAATATCATCGATGATAAGATAATCGGCAGCACGCACCTTGTTTCTTTGTTGTTGAGTCCTTAAATCTGACAGTGAGTGTGGGCTCATACAACACGGAGTTTTGTTTGGGGTCATCAAGTCTCAAGGGAATATCAGGATTATACCCTAGAGCTCTTTGGATCAACAGTTTGGTCTATCTGATATACGGGATCTTGGTGCCAAGCTTTTTAAGGAAAGTCATCATGTCGTCCCATATCAGAGCTTCAACTTCTATATCTTTCTTGTTGACCAAAGCCCAAAATATTTGTAGTTCGATGAGCCTGGGATGCTCATGACCACTATCACGTCCAGAAACATATTTTGCAATCATTATGTAGAGGGTTCTCCACGGCTGGGGAATGTTCTTGAGATCAACAGATGAATGCTTAGTGATTACCCCGGTAGCTTCATCATAGCCGATGTCGACCATGAACCGGAGAACGACCTCTTCAGTTGGAGTGGCATTGAATTGACTAGGTTCGATGAAAAGAATGAGAAGAACGGCCCTCAAATCTGCTGGTGTGATGGTGACTTGTTTGTTGTTAAGCGTCACCATCACAGCATTTTGACCTTTGATCTTTTGCATTGTATGCCAGAATTGGTGAATGTAGATCTCCGGTCACGATGCGAGTTTGTGATCATGTTCTGATAAGGGTGAGACTTCAGAATATCCGCAACAATCTGGCATGAAGACTCAGAACAAGAGAAGGTATCAAAATCAACTCTGAGGTTGTTCTTTCCGATCTTCATAGGGTAACCATGAGGGAAGATATATTCAATAGTGAGAACATTTGGTGCTTCCACATTTTGCATTTGAACGTCCATGTCGTGATCTGAAAGATATTTAGCAAAAAGAACCAACATATCGAAAGACATTATGTTAGTCAACAGTTGATTTTATTGTCTATTTATTGAATGTGATATGTCGATGATTGTTACGAGTCCAATGTCACTTGTTAGTCCAATAGTCCAAAGACGTGGTGATAAGTTTCGTGAGTTGATTAACTTTGAGTTTTAAAGTCCAAGTTTTCACTTCTTTTTCACAACTTATTAAACATTTAAGCTTATTAGTGACATTTTGGTTTCGTGGCGTTATGATTTATTTATATACAAGTTTGCACGCGTAACAATTCATGATTTTGGTTAAAACTAGGCTTAGGCGTAAAATTATAAGTTTATGCGTAAACAGAAAGGTTATATGTGTAAGCATAAGCTTATGCGTAGGTTCTTGACTTACGCGTAAGAAATATTACGCGTAGGAAAGAGGGCCTTAGGCAAAGCTTACGCGTAAGCGTATATGGAACCTTACGCGTAAGGCTTACTCGTAAGAGTGAACCTTATGCGTAGAGGTTACTGTTTACGCATATCCTTCACAGGATACGCGTAGTCCCCATTGTAGAACCTTACGCATAAGATTTCTCTTACGCATAACATTCTACGCGTAAGGTGATCCTTATGCGTAGATGTTCAAGTAACCTTGATTCTGAATTATTCAAGCGTAGAAACCTGAAATTAATTCATCATAACACCAATATTAACACATTCATTCAATTATCCATCAGATCTAAACATAGATTCACAGTTTAAGCAGTTATGTGTACAAAGTTTCTTACGCGTAAATATTAAACCCTAAACATTCAATTCTTACGAGTAACAATTCTAACCATAGGATTAACACCAAAATGTTTCTGGGATATCTTAGAGGCTTATTGAGATGTCCTAAACAAGTTTTAACATTCAAAACCCTATGAATCAAAAATACCCAACTCGTATGAGCTTTAACCCTAACTTTGAATTCTTACACAATTGATGTTTCTGGGTAAGTAATGAATGTGGATATGATCAATTCATCATAGAAACAACATCTTTTAACCATCTAATTAACCAAAAACTCTTATACTTGAAAATACCCAATTTCACGCTTAAGAACCCTAATTTAGAAATCATTCAATTAGTGTTTGGGTGGATTAGTTTGATAAAAACAGTTAATGTATGAATATTTAAGCATTTTGACACCATTTTTATTAACATAAACACACAAATGAATGATTTGTGTTCATGGCTTACGCGTAGAACACAAATCTCACTCAAACATAACATTTGACCGTTGGATTTGCATAAGAATCAAAACCGTTGTTTGAAACCATGTTAAGATTTCAAAACCACTTACAAATTGATGATCAAAAACACAGAATTGAAGGTTGATTCTTAGGCGTAGGATATGGGTTAGTTGTATAATAAATGTGATGAGTTAATGTGTTTAAGAGAGTTAGGTGGGGAGTTTTGTTAAAAATACTTTGAACTTTTGGCATATTCAGTCCCTCCCCCTAAAACATTTACATCCAACGCCCATAACTTCCATTTTGGTTACCAAATGAGAGATATTTGGAAAGCAACTTGACGACACTCCCCCTTTACTTAAGAAATAAAGAAATTTTATAAATTTGAGTCCGAGGAATGTCAGTAAACCAGAAATGTGACCACCATAATCAAAGACACAATTGGGATAAGGTAACATGCAAGTACAAGGTTTTATGAAACCGAAAAATATTTACGTTCTCCCCCTCAACACTTGATTGAGAAAAATACTGAATTTTGAAATAGTAAAGTGTTGACGGAAGAATTGTACTTGCCATGTTACAAGAAATATAGATAGAAGAATATTTTTGTTGTTTTATCGGATTTTATAATTTTGTATTTTGTTTTTGAAAATATTTACAAAAGAGTTTTGGTGTTTGACTGGTTTTAAGAATGTTTTAAAAGTTCATCCGGTTCCTCTGGAGTCAAACACCGCATACCAATCCGGTGGACCAACTCATTAAACCTAGCAGGAGACAAGGCTTTGGTGAGGAAGATCCGCCAATTGGTATTGACCCACAAAGTATAATTCAACGGTACCCTTTTCCACGTGCTCCTTGATGAAATGATATCGAAGATCGATGTGCTTTGATTTGAATGTTGAGCGAGAGGCCGAGATCGCAATAGCACTCCGATTGTCGCATTACATCGGGATTACTGTCAAATACGTAACCATAGTCTTTGAGTTGTGTTCTCATCCAAATGACTTGAGCACAACCGCGTCGACATGGCTACATATTCTTAGAGGACATCGATGTACAATCTTGCTTCTTCGATTGCCATGACACCAGTTTATCACCAAGAAATTGTAATGCTTTTGAAGTACTTTTCCGTAATCTAAGCATCCTGCGTGATCGTCAAAAAGCTATTAGTTCAAAACCAGAATCCTTCGGATACCGGATCCCTAAGTTAATGGTTCCCTTGATGTATCGGAGGATTCTTTTAGCCTCAGAGAGGTGGGTTTCAGTTGGTCTCGACGATACTTGAGCAAAGATATACGACAAACACTATATCGGACTGCTAGTCTGTTAGATACATGAGAGACCCAATGATACTACGGTATTTGGTAGGATCCACCAATTTCCCATGTAAATCAGCGTCTAGTTTCTTGGTATGTGCCATTGGTGTGGCATAGGTGTCACAGTTTTGCATTCCAAATTTGTTTAATAGTTCAAGGGCATATTTGGACTGACTTAAGAAAATACCACGGGGTGATTGATGAACTTGCATTCCAAGAAAGAATGTGAGTTCACCCATCATTGACATTTCAAAATGTTTTGTCATTAGTTTAGCAAAAGCATTTGAGTATTTTAAATGTGTTGAGCCAAAAATGATGTCATCCACATAGATTTAAACGATTAAAATGTGAGCCCCGTGATATTGTATGAAAAGTGTAGGATCGACCGAACCTTTAGTGAAATTATTGGCAATGAGGAAGGATGATAACTTATCGTACCAGCCGAGGAGCTTGTTTGAGTCCGTAGAGAGCTTTGTTAGGTTTGTAAGCGTGGTTGGAAATCTGGATCAATGAATCCTTCGGTGACATAGACCGTTTCTTTCAGTTGACCATTCGAAGCGGTTTTGACGTCCATCTAAAAGACCGTTATATTTATATCAGCCACGAACGCCAGAAATATCCTAACAGCCTCAAGACGAGCAACCGGAGCGAATGATTCTTCAAAATCAACACCCTCTTTCTGTCTATAACCCTTAGCCACCGAGGCGTGACTTGTTTCGATTACGGTTCCTTCAGCATCCAATTTGTTTTCCAAATCCATTTGAGACCAATGACGAAGACCCCTGTTGGTCTTTCAACCAATTCCCATACTTCAAGGCGTTTAAACTGATTGAGTTCTTCATGCATGGATTCAATCCAGGTTGTATTTGGTCATTCGTCTTTAATGTTTTAGGTTGATTGGCAGGTGAGTGCATAAATGCAATGTTCGCCATCTGTGTGAAGGCGTTGTCTTGTTACGACTGGTTGATTTGGGTTACCAATAATGTTCTCTAGAGGATGATCTTTCGTCCAACGATGTGTGGAAGGTTGATGTTGATATACATTATGCAGATTTGGAGGATTCAAATGGCTTGTAGATGATTCCGCGACATCTGGTGCAACAGTTTCATTAGCAAACGGGTTAAAGAACGCATTTGGATCAAAATCTACAGGTGGGGGTACTGCATTATTCAGAACATCATTAGCTGGTTCAGCGTCGTTGGAAGCAGTTTGTTCAACTGTTGTTGTAGAGTCAACTGGTGGTGCTTCTTCAACATTGGTTGTTGTAGCAGTGTAGCAGTGTAGCAGGTGTATCGTATTGCAATATGATCGGGTTGAGCAGCGGCGGAAACATTGGATACACGGGTACTCATCAATATCATCACTAAACAGAGGAGCAAATAGCTTTTCCATTTGTTGACGAGTAAGCTGGGGGCTTGGTTCAGCTGATGATGGGGTTTGAGGGAAGTTTAAACGGTTATGACCGGGTTCCAAGCTGTTATGCTCAGAAGCCATTTCTGTAAGCTCATCGAAATTTGCATGAATCGTTTCCATAACTTGCTTTGTACAACGATTCCAGATCCGGTAACCTTTAGAATTATCACAGTGTCCAATAAAAACTCCAATGTCGGCTTTGGCTTTGAGCTTACCAAAGTCATCACGATCATTATTCGGATAACAAAGGGATCCAAATACATGAAAGTGTTTGAGATTCGGTTTACGGTTGTGGATAAGCTCAAAAGGTGTTTTATTGTGGCGCTTGGTAATCATTGAGCGATTCTGAGTGTAACATGCGGTTGACACGGCTTCAGCCCACAAGTAATCTGGAAGTTTAGCATTAATTAACATCGTTCTGGCAGCTTCCACTAATGTACGGTTTCATCTTTCAACAACTCCGTTTTGTTCTGGTGTACGTGCAATAGGTGTTTGATGCTCGAGTCACACTTTCTCATAAAATGCGCGAAGAGTTTGATTCACAAATTCAGTTCCTTTGTCATTCGATTTGTGACGTGTTTCGGAGCTGAACTTGAATTTTTGTGAAAAAGGTGATGATCATCTGTGGAGCTTGATCTTTACTTTGAAGAAAATATACCCAAGTCCATCTTGAATAGTCATCTACAATTACCAAGATGTAGTGTTTGCCATTAATCGTCTGCACACGCATCGGGCCACACAAATCCATTTGAAGAAGATGAAGCACATGCTGAGAGCTGTGTTCCACCATTGAAGGAAAATGAGCACGAGTGCTTTTTCCTTGTTCACAAGCTGAGCACAGGTGATCTTTAGAATACCGGAATCTCGGGAGACCTTCAACAAGTTTGTATCGAGCAAGGTTGGTTATGGTTTGAAAGTTTAAATGTGAGAGACGTCGGTGCCATAGCAAAGATTTTGTAGATGTTGCTTTTGAAAGTAGACAGATGGGAGATGAAGCAATCATGTCTTGCATTGAGATTGTGTATAAACTTGAGTTGCGGGTGCCAGACATAATATCGTTTCCTTGTAGATCACGAATGAAACAAGTTTTCTCCCGAAAAGCAACTTCCAAATCTCCATCACAGAACTGACCTACTGAAAAGAGATTGTGACCGAGACCTTCCACATAATAAACCCTGCTAATTTCGATGTTGCCATTGACGTAATCTCCGTAGCCCATGATAGCTGCGAAGTGATCATTCGAATCGGCAGTGCCAATGAACTTTGCAACAAAGTTTGATAACATTTGAGATTGCACTGTCATGTGTCGGGAACATCCGCTATCAACAATCAAAGGATGATCTGTATCACCTGCATTACACACAGACGACATAGATGGAATAGAAGTAGATGTGGAACCCGAAGAGTTAGAGGGTTCCATGGCAGTTATAGTAGCAACACACATATCAATGATTTTAGGTATCCATTTAAATTCAAGTGTATTATGTAACCATTTCTGCCATCTCCAACTAGTCTTAGCTTTGGTCTTAGTGAATGCACTAGGTGAGAAGTTCTTCCTAGAGGATGAAGGTGGAGCTATGGGTACATCAATGTGCGTAGCCAGAACACTAGAGGGTGGTTTACCTAGCATAGACTTAGAAGCATTAGTGGGCCTAGAGGGATTCCGTTTTCTATTATTCCGCTTACGATTCAAGATAGCCTTAACAACACACTTGTCATGACAACCAGAGAACATGCTCTTATGACAACCAACACAAGAAGCTTCAAACATAACATTTAAATTACTTAAAGGTTCAGCATGCGTTACAACACTTTTTCCATTACATTTGTCGGGCCAATATCTAAAGTGGGTGCAACTTGAGTTTTATTCAAAGTCCTAAGGTGTTCTTCTACTTTGACATTCTTTATTGATCTTTTCTTAGGTCGCAACTTCCTATTCTTCCTTGTATTGCTCCTAGGCTTTGAAGTGTGGACGTTGGGAAAAGATGCAACTATTCTGTTTGAGGGAAGCACATTAGTATCTCGTGGTTTGTTATTAGGCATTCTAGTGTCACTTTTTCTAAGTGTTACAGTGCAAGTTTCAATGTTACTAAGGTTAACTTGTTCATACTTTCCTAACTTCTATTTTAACTCAATGATAGTGTGCAACAAATCTTGATTTTCAGAACGAATATTTCCAAAAAAATTCATGACTTCTTTAGTGTGTGCAAGATGATGATCAAGTTCGTTTGATGCTTCATCACGAGTCTGTTCGAGTAAATCAAATATGACACCATATTCCTTTTTAACTATTAAATTACTTAAAGGTTCAGCATGCGTTATGACAACCAGAGAACATGCTCTTATGACAACCAACACAAGAAGCTTCAAACATAACATTTAAATTACTTAAAGGTTCAGCATGCGTTAAAACACTTTTTCCATTACATTTGTCAGACGCAATATCTAAAGTGGGTGCAACTTGAGTCTTATTCAAAGTCCTAAGGTGTTCTTCTACTTCAGCATTCTTTATTGATCTTTTCTTAGGTCGCAACTTCCTATTCTTCCTTGTATGGCTCCTAGGCTTTGAAGTGCGGATGTTGGTAAAAGAGGCAATTATTCCTGTTTCAGTAGAGGGAAGCACATTAGTATCTCGTGGTTTGTCATTAGGCATTCTAGTGTCACTTTTTCTAAGTGTTACAGGTGCAAGTTTCTGAATGTTACTAAGGTTAACTTGTTCATACTTTCCTAACTTCTCTTTTAACTCAATGATAGTGTGCAACAAATCTTGATTTTCAGAACGAATATTTCCAGAAAAATTCATGACTTCTTTAGTGTGTGCAAGATGATGATCAAGTTCGTTTGATGCTTCATCACGAGTCTGTTCGAGTAAATCAAATATGACACCATATTCCTTTTTAACTTTTGCAAGTTCTTGTTCATATTTTGAGATTTGACATTTCAAAGACACGTTTTGATCATCCAGTTGCTCAAGTTTTGGATTAAAAGTTTTGGACTGCAACTGGTGGATTTTGTTTTGCCAAGCGAGTTCACGAGTATGAAAATCTTTTTGACACCATTGAAGATGACGTTTTGCATTTGAAAGCTCGTTTAACAATCGCTCATTTTCAACTTTTAAAGATTTGATTTGTGACACATTATCAGTATTCTCAACATTTGCAATAGAATCAACAGAATCAGCAGAGATATAGTCAAATGCATTATCAACAGAATATAATAACACCACATTATGGATATCAGCACATATAACATCTTCCAAGAGTCGATCAACATCTTTTCGTAACAATTTCTTTTTACGTTTTGTATTTGAAATAGATGTTTCTGTTTTCTCAAAAATAATTTTCATTAGTCCAAGTTCCTTATGAAATTCCCTTTCCCAATACAATGCACATATTTTTCAAAATTTTAACATGGGGTAAAATTCTTTTCTGACAAATATCTCTTTGTTCTCGCGCCTGAGGCGATTGAAAATGTTCAACTTTTATTTCAGAATGAAATTCAATCTCACGTTCTAAAAGTTTGATGTCAGAAGTGAAAATGTCAAAATATCTAAGAGTTTGACGATTTTTGGGTTTTGAATTTACTTCACTGAGTGAAGGTAAAGGACCATAAATTTGTGCATAATTTGGTTGGGGAGCAACATTAGAAGACTCATACATAGGTGTGTTAGAAGAATCCTTTTATGTGACGAAAGTGACGGCTTTTGAATAGTTAAATGGTTTGTTATAAACAACATTTTCTAATTTTGATCGACTCTCGTCTTCTGCATCTAATTCCTCTTGACGATGATATTCAACAACACTCATAACAGAATCATCAATTTTTTATTTTGCACTGGAAACTTCAGGATTTGGTTTGAATGCTTTGTTTGAAAGCTTTGGTTTGTAATCAGCAAGATTCGGTCCATATCCATTTGGATTGGGTTTTAAAGTAAACTTTTGAATAGTTTTGATTGACTCACCATGTTTATAAACAACATTTCGAAACTCTTTGAGTTTGTTTTGTAAGCCGACAATTTCTTCAAGATAGTCATCTATTCATTTCGTTGAATGCTTTTTGTACGCAGAGAACTGTTTTTGACAAGTTAACAACTCAGCCTTGGCTTTTTGAGTTTCCAAAGTAAGAGCGTTAAGTTGTTTTTTATGATCATGTTTCAGTTGTTCTATTTGAGACAACAAAGCATTCTTTGATGTGGCTAGACCACGTATCTGTCGTTCTAATGATTTTTTGTTTTGGTGTGATTTAGCAAAAGCGACTTCAAAACCTTGTTCACGCTTTTCTTGAGTTTTTAAAAAGTTGAGTTGCCTTTTTAAGCATTCAATATCCCTGGTTAACAGTGCATTTTCACTGTGTAATTGCTGATTTAGTGCACAACATTCTTCCATTCAGGATTGTTGGTCTTTAAGTAAGAGATCAACATCTGGATTAGGCAAAGATTCAGCGTGTTAAACGTGAGTCACAACATGATCACTATTCAGATCCTCAAGTATGACCACGGAGTCAATTTGAGTATCAAAGGTAACCATAAGGTCATCTTGATCATCAAATGTAACTATGGGGTCTAGTTGAGAATCGTCATAATGAGATGTGGACGGCTCACATTGAACATTCTGAGCCTCGTCGGATTCAGATGTTGGCTGAGAGATTAGATCAGTAATGAATATGGTTTGTTCGGGTACCTGAGACAAGCCATCAGTGTCATACACTGGGCCTGTGTCATTCATGTGAAGAGCTTGCATTTGTGCCATCAACATCACTGCTGCATTAGCCTGCAAGTCTTCCATATCATCTCTTAAGAGCCAAAAGTAAAGCCTCCTTGTGATAAGCACTGCCTCTAGTCCTCAGCTTTGGGCATGCATTAGCCAGGTGACCCTTCTCACTACAGTTGTAGCAGCGAAGACCATTTATCCCATTCTGAGCATTCCCTTGTTCAACCACTTGAGCTCTCTGTTGTTGTGGAGCACCCATGTTATCCTTTCCCATAGGATTAAACCCTTGACGACCTCCCATCTGACGACCATAACCACGATTCTGAACTTCAACACGTCCATTGTTCACAACAGCCTGATTCCTTGTGTTTGATGAGGAACAAATGCGATTGTTTGATTTGTTTGTATATCGGCCGAAGGCTTTAGCAATCATAACAAATCCTTGTTGCAATGCATCAAAAGCATCGGAGTCCTCATTAGCTTCACTGTAAAGTGCTTGATCATTGTTGTTGTTGTATGGAACCAATTGAGTTTGTTGAGATTGTTGTTGTGACGGATCATATGGTGTAATTGTTGTAGTTGGTTGAGGAACGAGTTGAGGAGGATAACTAGTTTGAGCCCACAAAGCAAGTTGTTGATTGTCCGGAAGTGACGGTGGAGCCGGGAGTCCACGGATAGCCCTTTCTTTGTCAACTTCTTTTTCGTGAGGCTTCAAATAGTCGTACAACAATCCGTATGTAGTATGATGAAGATTCTTAGCTTGACGGATGAAAATGACATACTTCTCCCAATCAGGACCAAGACTACTTAGGAACTTAGTGTTGACTGCAATTCTTGGCATAATGATGTTATGTTTGTCCAAGTCATTGATGATGTCTGAGAATCGATGATGATATGACTCTAATGTCTCTCTGGTTCAATCATGAAGTGTTCATAAGCCAAGTAGATTTTGGATTCCATGTCTTCTTGATTGAGTTCAGTGCCTTCCATGAGAAGATGAATATGTTCCCACATTGCTTTTGGAGTCTTTTGAGCATCAACACTTCGAAGGATTGGATTGGGTAATCCTAAAAGGATATATTTGCTAGCTCATCAGCCTTGAAATGTAGAAGTTCATCACCGATAGGTCAACAGTTTCAATGTTTGTGAGATCATCTCTTGGTGGAATAGCATTTGGATCTCCGGGTGTAACGACAATAGGCATCTGAAATGGACCTTCCAAGATGACCTTCTTTAAGAACTTTCCATGTGGCTTCTTTAGATCACAAAACCTAAAGAACCTAATTACCCATTGATCATAGTTTCTAGGAGTGATCATTGGAGGTCTATCAAGTGATCCTGCCTCATGAATGGATTGTTGGCTACTTAAAGCTTCACACATCTTTGCAAACCAAGATGGTTCCTTCATAGTATTCCTGGATGGATGTTGATTGTAAACGTTTGTGTAAGGTTGTACTTGAAGACTAGGTGGTGGTTGAACCATTTGTGGTTGAATTGCTCCTTGTTGTGGATAGTGTTGTTGATTAAATTGTTGTTGATAAATTTGTTGTTGTTGATTGAATTGTTGATGTTGTGGACTAAGTTGTTGTTGTTGTTGTTGAGTATACGTGTAAGGAAAGTAGTTAGAGTATGGAGGTTGAGACATGTTGAAAACTTGTGTTGTAAAATGGATATTTGTAGTCGAATGAAACGTTGTTGATGAAGTGTCCTTAGGCGTAGAAACCAAGTTTAGGCAAAGTAATGCTTAGACGTAAAAACACCAAACTTACGCGTAAAAGCAATAGTTACGCGTAGGATTAGCTTACGCGTAAGAATTGAGAAACACTAAGATTAGGCGTAAACTAAAAGGTAAACATAGAAAACTTATGCGTAGGATTAGCTTATGCGTAAGACAAGGCTTAGGCGTAAGAAAAATCTTAGGCGTAAAGAGTTCTACGAGTAAGTTTAAGCTTATGCGTAAAAATTAGGGTTTTGCCCTGATTTCTATAAAATTGAAGGCTCAAGGGTCATGTGTGTGGATAAAACCTCAATATCGATATCAAAAATAATCACGAAGATAGATTCAAATTCTCTTAGGAAAAAGAATAATAAATCAAATCCCGTGTGTGATTGTGTGTACGGGTTAGACAACCCGAATCGTTTTCCCAACGAGGCGTGAATTGCCAACGTCGTTTTTGGTTCGGAATTTAATGCTCGATGTTTTGATTTGTTTGTTTTGATTATTAAACTACGGGAATGGGGAAAGTAATTAAGGGAATCTATTTTACCGGAAATCCTAAGTGCGATTATAACTAAACGTAATTAATAAAACGTAACTAAAATGCAACTACGTCTAAATTATGCCCTAAAAATGCCTAATTCTACTTTTATGCTAAGAATGATATTAGAAAACTAATTTAGAATTAAAACTAATTTTTTTGATTTTTCTGAATTTTATTTAAATTAAAAACTAATTTTTAACTAATTAATCTAAATTAAATTCTAAAAATTATGAAATTTAGGGAGAAAAATATGAAACTACTTTCTAAAAATCTAAATTATCACTAAAGACTTTTTAAAACTATTTTTATATTTTTCAGATTAATTTTCTATTTTATACTAATTTAAAACTAATTTAATCTAATTTAAATTGTGAAAAATACTAAATAAAAGGGGAAAAATATAGAAAAATCTTTTTTATGCTTTTTATATTTATCTCAAACTATTAAAATTGAAAAATTATTTTTTGAGCTTTTTCTTAATTATTTGCAATAAAATCTATTTAAAAGTGATTAAAATCTATTTTAAATATAGAAAAATAGCAAACAGTGACAATAATTGATGAAATTTTCAGGAAAATTCTAAAAAGTAGTTTTGGTTCTATGAAAAATGAGAAATGTAGTGCCTATATGACAGAATCAAGAGCTGTAGTGTAATTGGATACCAAATAAGCACTTAAAAATAAGCTACAAGCTATAAACTGATTTTAAGCTAAGGGGATCTTAAAGTAATCTTAAAATGACAGTGATAGAGCTAAGGGAACATACAATAGGCTAGTAATTCAGGGATGATTTAGCTAAAGTGGAAAATACTTAAAGAAATAAGCTAATAAGCTAGGGGATCATTCAAATAAGCTAAATATGAAGGGAGACCTAATAAGCTATCTAAACTAAGGTATCTAGGAGTAATCTAAGCTAGTCTTAAAGTCTAATAAGCTCTAAAAGCTAACGTGGTTCTTGAAATTCCAACAAGAAGCAGAAATGTGGGACAACCTTTGAGCTTATTAATAAGCTAGCAAACAAGTTTCTATTGCCAAAATAAGCTAGATCAGATTTGACCCATGTACCAGAGAGTACAAAGAACCAATTTTTAAGAGTTTTGAAGCTCAAATGAGGAGTTTAAAAGATCTGATCTAACAGGGTGTTGAGGACTCTACAGGACCTGTTTTGCTGATAAGCAGTTTGGACAGATTTGAAAAGCCAATTTTGAGCTTGTAAAAGCTATTGGAACTTCTTGAAAACTGATTATAAGCCAAGTATAACTGCTAGACTCTATACTAAACTAATTTTTTTGGGTTTTTGAAATGATTTAAACAGTAACAGTAGCTAGAGAAAGTGACTAGTAAATCTGTTTTGACAGAAACTAGAGACAGTGAGAGATTGAGCAATCCTTTTTGAAACTAATTGACACTTAAACCAGGACTTACAATAGACTCAAAAGGGACTAAGTAACTCACAAGATTGACTCAAACAAGAGCTTAGATCAAAGCTAAGCTAGAAGCTGTTGTGACAGCTATTGGATATCCAAAACTTGAAAACACTCTAAATTCTATGAAATCTGATCAAACTTACTACAAAAATTACTAAGACTACTTGATCTAATGACCACAACAGTTATAACCCAAAGAGTACCTTAAAATGGGTCAAAAAACCATTTATACCAAACACTCCTTTATGAAGGGTGTTTGGTACAAATTTGTTGGCTTTACCTCTTGTTTGGATTTAACTGATGAAATAAAGATCAAAGCACATCCCTTTTATGATGAAAACACAAATATGAAAATAAGCAATCTCAAAATAAGCAGTTTGACTTTCTTTGACTTTTTTTTGATTTTTGTAAAAACTGAATAGGACTAAGACAAGACTTGTAAAACAAGCTCACATAAGCTATTCAGAGCTTATATGAGCTTAAACTAGTAAAATTAAAAACTAGAAGCAATGGAATAGTACGGATTAAAGCAAGAAATGAAATACTTGGAAATTTTATTTAAAACTTAAAGTGAGATTACAAGATAAAAACTGAGACTAAACCATTACTGAAAAGCTAAAAAGATACAAGAAATGAAGATTAAATGAAAGGTAAATTGCTACTAAAACACTACACACTTTACAATGTGAACAAAGGAGTCCTATTTATAGCCTTGAGGAGGTGGAGGTCTCTTGGATCCTTGGAAGAGCCTAGAAGCAGAATTGAGAGCCACACAATCCTTCCATCTTCACTTTGCCCAATCAAAATGCCCCAACTAGCTCAAATAGGTGTTTCGGCCACTAATGATGTGCCATTTGGCCACGTGGCCATCTTATCCTGACAAGTCAGCTGGGAAAGAGTTTCTAGAATGATTCTAGTACGAGGTTGATGTTTGGTTTAGGTTTATTGTGGTGAATGGGTGTGTTTGGTGGTATACGGGGTGTGTTTGGGTGGGGAAGGAGGTAAGAGGCGCGTTTGGATTTTAATATTATTGTTTAAATGGGTTGACCGGGTCGTTGGGTCTTTGACCGTGGGTAATTATCGGGTAAGTAGTGGTTTTCGGGTTGGAATATTAGTAATAGGATAGCCGGGTCTTGGGTGTATAGATTGGGCCGGATATGAGTGGATTGGATCATGGGATTTAGATAAGATATTGGGTAATAAAATGGATTGGTATTTAATGGACTAGTGGTGGATTATTAGTAACGATAGGGACCATTTATGTAATTTCGGATTTCCAAGGGGCTAATCATGTACTTCTGAAATTATCTTCCAAGGACCACTCTTGACAATCTTCAATCATCTAGGGACTGATTTGCAAATTTCTGAAACTCAAGGGCCATTTCTGACAATTGCTGAAACTTGAGGGACTGTTTCTGACATTTCTTCAAACTTTGATCAAATCTTCACAAATCATCCTCAGAGATTAGAAATCTTCAAAATGCATAATTGACCTTCCGGCTCAGCTTAAACTCTCTTGATCTCCCGTGCTCGGTTTTCTGTCTGATTTGGGTCCTTTTTGCGTGTTTTTATATATCCATACCTGCACAAGCACAAACTCAAGAAAACCACAAATATTAGCAATAAACGGCTTTTTTCTTGGTTGTTTTGGGTCTATTTTGACAATGAAAAGGTATGTGTTTTAGCACATACCAAAATACCCCAGACGAAACTATTGCCGTGTCCTCACGCAATGCAATCAACTCACGCTTATAAAACCTAGGATTTCAATCTCTTTCTACTAAACCATTGATATGTCCAAACCGTCAAGTTATCTCACACAAGCTAGCCACTTGTGAATGACTAACCATAAGAAACTTAAAACAGTTTAGACAAACCAATTAGAGAAGAAGTAGTCAATGTTCCTCAAAAGAGATTAAGAACCCTTAATTCTAAAAACGCCCCGTTTACCTTTTAATTCACATATATAGATATTACAATTAAGCACATACCGGTTATGAATGACGGTTTGTTGAACTTTCATGTCGATCAATAACTCAAACATTTTTCAAACGACACGTTAGGATCACGGAGTAGAAAACACAACACAGCGTGAAGTGACCATACGGATAGAATACATCGTCCCTGATTTTTCACAAGTCCCAAACTAAGCGTAAAACCGAAATCATTGTTACATATGATTCTAGATGCTAACACTACCCATGGAAGTTACTTGTGTAAATACCTTTTGTTCCCATTTTCCTATTTCCTCTAGATTTTTTTTTTTATTTTTGTGAGAAATGAATTTCTTCAAATTCTCGTTTCGATAAGAGTTATTCTGATAAAGATACAAAGCTAAGTCGATAATTAGTTATCCGTCTTCTCTCAAGAACCATTGTCGTAAAAATGAGGTCCACATCAAGGAATTTTTATTCACTAACTTTTGACTTTTTTTTTTTTTTTTTTCACATGAACTTTTACTTATATGAGCTGTGAACCACGGAGCTTCACGGGGTAATTCCAAGACTATAGGCTTCATGAGATGAGAATCCCGGCTGGTTAGGCTAAGACCTCATTCAATCCCGGCTAAAGATCCAAGGGTCCGATCTCGACACCGCAGCTCACAACTTTACTTATTACTTTATCACTTGATACTCAGCACTTATTTCTTTATTTATTACGGATCCTTGATGTGTACCCAATTTTTAAAACAAAGATTCTTTAAAGAAGATAAAGAACTAACTATCGCCAAAAACTCGACATCTCTAATTATTTAGACAGATATGGGGTGAAACAATTTTGTGGGAACAAAAAGCCATAAGTACCTTCGATGGGCTCTAAAGAGAACCAACTACTCCACGCTTAGCATCTAAACACATAAGTAACTCTATCATTTCTCGATCTCTGCAAATTTAAAATCCCAAATAATGAGATCCGCAGATGCTTAGCCGATAATTTTTAGATTATCTATGGTTAAGGGAACAAGCTAGGGCTCAACACGCGCGGTCAAGTCAGAATTCTATTCCTACTCTCACCAGCGGAAAGTCAATCAAGGTGTCAAAACATATATTCACTTAGCAAATGCTTCGTCTAATGAAATCAAGTCATGCATATTTAAAGTCACTCAGGGAAACTTGCAAAATCTTGGCCTTGTGAGCTAGAATTCGCATTTTATAGCTTCTTATCTAAGAGACTAGCCAACTTTTCAATCAAAAAGACTTAACAAAAGCTTACAAAAATTTTTAAATTTTTCTCATTTTTGCACAATTTTTCATTTTCTAAGGAAAAACGGGGTTACGAGAGTACACGACAGAAATACAAAGCAAGTGCGGTCAAATCAAATCGAAGATTACCCTACCCCAGACTAGAACGAAACATTGTCCTCAATGTTTAAAGCAAGGGTATCACGAAAATCTAAAAGCCGTTTATAAAGTATGCTAGAAGATAAACGTTAGTCGATAAGATTAGGATATCGGATTTCCATCAGCATCGATCATGAGACTCGAGTGGAGAAAATGACAAACTTCGAGCACGAGAGTCTTCATATCGGGAACATCCTACACACAACATCACAAACAACCAAACACGAGAAATCGAAGAGGCGGACCCCGTCACTTATTAGAAAGAAAGAAAGAAGGATAAGCATGGGGTGCCTCCCACGAAGCGCTATTGTTTTTGATTACCGAGTCGCTAGCTTGACTCGATCCCCGAATTCAATTGTCCATGGGGAAGAAAGTTTGGAGATCCGGGACAACCATAGATGGGATGTCCCCTCCAAAATAATGTTTCTCACGATGACCATTCACCTTGAAATTTGGGCCATCGGGTTGAGAGAGCTCCACCGTTCCATACGGGAAAACTTGAGCGATGGTGAATGGTCAGGACCAACGGGATTTGAGTTTGCCCGAGAATATCTTCAATCGAGAGTTGAAGAGGAGAACTTGATCACCAACGTTGAAAACGCGGTTTTTGATCTTAGCATCATGAATCCTCTTAGTCTTCTCTTTGAAAATCAAAGAATTCTCGTAGGCCTGATCCCTAAGCTCGTTTAATTCATTCAATTGAACTTTTCGGTGATCACCCGCGGTCTTAAGATCAAAATTAACATGTTTCAAGGCCCATAATGCCTTATGTTCGAGCTCGATGGGCAAGTGACAAGCTTTTCCATACACCAACTTGAATGGGGTGCACCCGATGGGTGTCTTGTAAGCGATGCGGAAAGCCCATAATGCATCATCTAACTTATCAGCCCATGAAGCTCGATTCTCTCCTACGGTTCTCTCTAAAATCCTTTTCAAACCACGATTCGAGACCTCAACTTGTCCGCTCGTTTGCGGGTGATACGCGGTAGAAAGGCGATGGGTAACTCCATATTTAGCCATAACTTTAGCAAATTGTTCATTACAGAAATGGGTACCGCGATCATTGATGATAGCACGAGGTGCTCCGAATCGGGAAAACAAATTCTTCAAGAACTTAACAACCACTCAGGCGTCGTTGGTGGGGGCGCCTTCGCTTCAACCCATTTGGACAAGTAGTCGGACGGCCCGAGGATATACTTATTTCCTTTAGATGATGGAAATGGCCCCATAAAATCGATGCCCCACACGTCAAAAATCTCACAGACTTGAATAGCATTTTGTGGCATTTCATCCTTTTGTGAAATTTTCCCTTGACGTTGGCAAGAATCACACGATTTGACTAAATCATGGGCATCTCGATATATGGTCGGCCAATAGAATCCGGAATCAAAAACCTTCTTAGCGGTGTAGCTTGCACCATGATGGCCACCAATGGGTCCGTTATGGCAAGCATTGAGAATATCAAGAGCCTCTTGGCCATGAACACACCGCCGGATTACTTGATCCGCACAAATCTTAAACAAGAAGGGGTCGTCCCAGAAATAATGCTTAACATCTTTGAAAAACTTTTTCTTTTGTTGAGACGACATCCCTTTCACGATGAAATTTCCCGCATGGTAATTTGCAAAATCGGCAAACCATGGGGTGTTCGGGTCTTTCTTAGCAACCATCCCAAGTGTCTCAAGAGGAAATGTTTCCGTAATCTCCTTTTTCTCGAGCACACTTTGATGGGGATTCTCAAGTCTAGAAAGGTGATCGGCAGCCAGGTTCTCCGCTCCTTTTTTATCAAGAATAGTAACATCAAACTCTTGAAGGAGGAGAACCCACCGAAGTAATCGTGGCTTAGCATCTTGCTTTGCCAAAAGATACTTAAGGGCAGAATGGTCGGTATACACTATGGTCTTCGACAAGACAAGGTAGGGTCGAAATTTTTCAAAAGCATAAACAACGGCCAATAATTCCTTTTCAGTAGTCGTATAATTGTGTTGGGCCTCAGACAATGTCTTACTCGCATAGTGTATGGGCTGAAAATGTTTCGACTTACGTTGCCCCAAGACTGCCCCAATTGTGTAATCACTAGCATCACACATGAGCTCAAAGGGCAAATCCCAGTCGGGGGCAACTAAGATCGGTGCCTCAGTCAATTTCTTCTTAAGAATATTGAACGCTTCAATACATTCGTTGGTGAAGATAAACGGAGCATCCTTTTCAAGGAGATGGGTCAGAGGGCGGGCTATCTTAGAGAAATCTTGGATGAAACGGCGATAGAAACCGGCATGACCCAAAAAACTCCGAATACCTTTGGCGGTAGTGGGATGAGGGAGTTTAGCTATAACGTCGACTTTAGCTCGGTCGACCTCAATCCCAGATTTTGAAATCTTATGGCCGAGGACAATGCCCTCTCGGACCATGAAATGGCACTTCTCCCAATTCAAGACCAAGTTGGTGTCTTCACACCTTTTGAGCATGTGGTCTAGATGGGAGAGGCAAGAAGTGAAAGAATCTCCATAAACCGAGAAATCGTCCATAAAAACTTCCATAGACTTTTCGATCATGTCGTGAAAAATAGCCATCATGCACCTTTGGAGCGTCGGGAGCATTGCATAGCCCAAAAGGCATGCGTCGGTAAGCAAAAGTTCCATAAGGGCATGTGAAAGTGGTTTTCTCCTGATCCTTTGGATCGATTGGGATTTGAAAATAACCGGAGAAACCATCGAGAAAGCAATAGAACTCATTTCCCGCTAAGCGTTCGAGCATCTGATCCATAAAAGGTAGCGGGAAATGGTCCTTACGAGTAGCATCGTTCAACTTTCGGTAGTCAATACACACCCTCCATCCGGTGATGAGGCGTGTGGATATCAACTCATTTTCATCGTTAGCGACGACGGTCATTCCTCCTTTCTTAGGGACACAATGGATAGGGCTAACCCATGAGCTATCGGAGATGGGATAAATGATTCCGGCGTCGAGGAGTTTAAGAACTTCCTTTTTGATAACATCATGAATCTTTGGGTTAACCCTACGTTGTTGTTGAATCACGGGTGTACAATCATCCTCCATCGAATTTTGTGGAGTACGAAAGCGAGGATTGATTCCTTTGATGTCAGAAATTTGCCAAGCAATTGCATTTTTGTGTTTACGTAGGACATCCAAAAGTGCGGTCTTCTCCTCATCTTTCAAGTTTTTAGCAATGATAACGGGAAATTTGTTCGGTTTTTCAAGAAAAGCGTATTCAAGATGAGGAGGTAAATCCTTGAGCTCAGGTTCCGGAGGATTTTCATCGACGTTTGTATTTCTTTGATTTCGTCAATCGTGATTTCTTTCGGAGGAGTAGCGGTAATGGATCTTCGTTCAACAATTGTTCAAGATAACGGATATCTCCTCTCGAATCATAAACACCATCATCAATTCTCGGTGGAATCGATTCATCATCAGCAAGAAACTCATCGATCTCTTCCAAAATGAAGTCACCTCCCTCAAACGGAGTGAGAGAGGGGAAAAGTCGGCAATAATAGGCTCAGAAGATGGTTCAATATTTTCAGAAGGAATGGTGGGATTGCCACCCATAAAATCAAGAACTTCTTGAGCATATTCCTCCGTAGCAATATCAAGAATGTCGATTCGATTAATAGAAGCATCATCGTAGTTGGAGGAGTATCTCGAAGGTTGGTTGATATTAAGCGAGGCGGTTTCCTTGTTAGCTCGTAAAGTGATTTCTCCTTCATAAACATCAATCATCGCACGACCCGTTCTTAGAAAAGGCCTCCCGAGCATAAGAGGTACTCGGGGTCGACATCAAAGTCAACGACAACGAAGTCGGCGGGAAAATGCAGTGGTCCTACTTTCACATAGACGTCCTCGGCGATTCCTCTCGGAATAGAGGTTGAACGGTCCGCGAGTTCAAGAGTCATCTTAGTAGGTGTGAGTTCCGGGAGAGAAAGTTTGTTATAAATCGAAAGAGGCATTAAGTTAATACTCGCACCAAGATCGGCCAAGGCGGAGCATTTCACTATTCTCGGAAACTCACAAGGGATAAGGAATTTGCCGGGGTCTCCTAACTTTTCGGGAAGTTTCTTGAGGAGCACCGCCGAGCAATTTTCATTCAACGGTGTTTTTGCTATTTCAGCCAGCATTTCTTTGTTACTCACTAAATTTTTGATCATAGCGGCAAACTTCGGCATGAGGAGTAAAGCATCGGTGAAACTGATGTTAAAATTCAAGGATTGAACGATTTCAGCAAATTTCTCCATTTGGTTTTCGGTTTTATCACGGAGCTTTTGATTATGAAGTCTTGAAGGATAAGGAAGTGAAGGTTTAAGAGTAGTCGTCGGAACATCGGGTTCGAATC
The DNA here is from genome assembly GCA_910596185.1 of Chrysanthemum makinoi. Taxonomy (NCBI): domain Eukaryota; kingdom Viridiplantae; phylum Streptophyta; class Magnoliopsida; order Asterales; family Asteraceae; genus Chrysanthemum; species Chrysanthemum makinoi. The sequence goes on along the minus strand of OU343221.1, from coordinate 211,477,409 downwards.
GAGTCTGAACGACCGGAGGTGGTACGGGTGCGGGTTGCACATTTTCTTCAACAACCTCGGTATCTTTTTCCTCCTCCCTTATCAGCGGAGTAGGAGCTAAGGGTCCATCAATAGCCTTACCACTCCGTGTGGTTATGGCTTTCAACTCACCCTTCGGGTTGGGAATAGTATCACTCGGAAGAGAACCCGAAGATGAGGGTTGGCTGACCTTACACAACACAACATTCAACATGTCTTCGAGTTTATTCTGTGAAGTTTCCAATTTGTTGTTCTGAAGTCGAATCTCATTCCTAAACTCATTGCTCTGTCTAGTTAACGAAGTTTGAAACTCGTTCCTCAAACTTGTAATCTGATTTTGCATAGTGTGGATGGTAGAATTGGTGTTTTGAACATAAGTTGTGAAGTCATTTGGAGGCAGAGGTGAAGCTTGAAAGCTTGGGTTGTGATATACTTGATTGTAGTTAGCTCCTTGATTTGGGTATTGATTTGGTGGAGCTTTGAATTGGTTTTGAACATTCGGTCCACGAACTTGATTCTGATTGAAACGATTCTGATTGTTCGATGGAGAAAATCCGGAGGTCCCATTTGATTACTAACACGAGGGTTCGTTTCAACTTGAGGACGGTATTGGGCACCTCCGGTTACGGCATTAGATTGGAAAGGATTGCCATCGGTGGCGGTACAATTGTAGTAGGCATGCGGGCCTCCACAAGTAGTACAAGTTGTTTCCACCGCTTTGACTTGAGCGGGTGGAGAAGAATTACTCTTAACCAAAGCATGGATCAAATCCGCAAGCTTATCAATCTTAGCATCGGTGCTAGACGTATTTCCGTTAGACGAGGATGATGGTGTATCATTCACTCGGGCAGCAACCGATTTGCTACGTGAGGAACGAACTTTGGATTTGTTCTCAATAATCGACAAGGCATATCTCGTTGATCGGGTCAACAAATTACCACCCGCGGCGGCATTGAGAGAGTCTTGATCATTCTCATTCAAACCATTGTAAAACGTATCAAGTTGGTGCAACTCAGAAAAACCATGATGGGGACATTGCCTAAGCAAATCTTTGAATCGGTCCCATGCCTCACTAAATGATTCATCAAATCTTTGTGTGAATTTTGTTATTTCATTTTTTAAGCTTGTGGTTTTAGACGGTGGGAAGAATTCGTTCACGAATTTTGAAACCAAATCCTCCCATGTGGTTATCGATCGAGGGGTAGTTTTTCGAGCCAAATCCGGGCCCCCCCCTCGAGTGAAAACGGGAAGAGTAGTAGCTTGATGGCCTCTTCCGGGCGTTACGGTACTTGATCGTAGACGTGAGCTTGTTGAATCGTCGGATATGAGAGTGAGGATCGTCTCTCTCGAATCCGTAAAATTGGCTTGACGAAACCAAATTTATCAATCCGTGTTTAAGATCGAAGTTATCGGCAAGCGATTGCCGGACGACGATGGCTTCTCCATAACCCTCGGTGGGTGCTTGGAGTTGCTCTAGCATAGATCGGTTGTCCTCCGCCATTTCGATGATGGGCGGGGCTTGATTAGTTCGAATCTCGGGTTCGACTAAGGGAGCACGTCTATTTCGCCTTCGCGGAATTGTAGCGGCTTCGCGTATCGGTTCGTAGTTATTAGAGCGAGTGCGCATGCACTTTCAAAACCAGGGCAATTAAAGCGAGCGGTATTCGAAAACACTGTGAACTTTACCAATAATCCCAAGTGAGTAAATCACCTCTACAAGACAAACGCACAAGCGAGCGGAGAAGCTTTTTAGGTCGTGCGAAGCTTATTAAAACCCGCTTCTTTACGGCCGCAATTTAATGTCAGGCCGTCCTTATACCCACCACACAGTTTGTTTGTCCGATAGAAATAAATAAATCCACAAGCGACACAAAGGCAAGTTTTTGATCTTTAGTTCGGGAACTTATTAATGATAACACCTCCGTTGAGAATGTTATATAATTGGTGTCTTCTATTTATTAGCAAAAACAAAGAGAAAATCTTTTTGTATTTTTAATCTGATATATATATATACAAAAGAAAAAGGAAAATATTTTTTACTTTTTTATTTTATAGAAAAATAGTAACTTCACGAATGAAGGATCTCGAGCCACTAATCGTCAAACCTCAAACGATATTGTCGTGACACAACCTCCCCGGCAGCGGCGCCAAAATTTGATTTCTATAAAATTGAAGGCTCAAGGGTCATGTGTGTGGATAAAACCTCAATATCGATATCAAAAATAATCACGAAGATAGATTCAAATTCTCTTAGGAAAAAGAATAATAAATCAAATCCCGTGTGTGATTGTGTGTACGGGTTAGACAACCCGAATCGTTTTCCCAACGAGGCGTGAATTGCCAACGTCGTTTTTGGTTCGGAATTTAATGCTCGATGTTTTGATTTGTTTGTTTTTTATTATTAAACTACGGGAATGGGGAAAGTAATTAAGGGAATCTATTTTACGGGAAATCCTAAATGCGATTATAACTAAAGCGTAATTAATAAAAGCGTAACTAAAATGCAACTACGTCTAAATTATGCCCTAAAAATGCCTAATTCTACTTTTATGCTAAGAATGATATTAGAAAACTAATTTAGAATTAAAACTAATTTTTTTGATTTTTCTGAATTTTATTTAAATTAAAAACTAATTTTTAACTAATTAATCTAAATTAAATTCTAAAAATTATGAAATTTAGGGAGAAAAATATGAAACTACTTTCTAAAAATCTAAATTATCACTAAAGACTTTTTAAAACTATTTTTATATTTTTCAGATTAATTTTCTATTTTATACTAATTTAAAACTAATTTAATCTAATTTAAATTGTGAAAAATACTAAATAAAAGGGGAAAAATATAGAAAAATCTTTTTTATGCTTTTTATATTTATCTCAAACTATTAAAATTGAAAAATTATTTTTTTGAGCTTTTTCTTAATTATTTGCAATAAAATCTATTTAAAAGTGATTAAAATCTATTTTAAATATAGAAAAATAGCAAACAGTGACAATAATTGATGAAATTTTCAGGAAAATTCTAAAAAGTAGTTTTGGTTCTATGAAAAATGAGAAATGTAGTGCTTATATGACAGAATCAAGAGCTGTAGTGTAATTGGATACCAAATAAGCACTTAAAAATAAGCTACAAGCTATAAACTGATTTTAAGCTAAGGGGATCTTAAAGTAATCTTAAAATGACAGTGATAGAGCTAAGGGAACATACAATAGGCTAGTAATTCAGGGATGATTTAGCTAAAGTGGAAAATACTTAAAGAAATAAGCTAATAAGCTAGGGGATCATTCAAATAAGCTAAATATGAAGGGAGACCTAATAAGCTATCTAAACTAAGGTATCTAGGAGTAATCTAAGCTAGTCTTAAAGTCTAATAAGCTCTAAAAGCTAACGTGGTTCTTGAAATTCCAACAGAAGCGAAATGTGGGACAACCTTTGAGCTTATTAATAAGCTAGCAAACAAGTTTCTATTGCCAAAATAAGATAGATCAGATTTGACCCATGTACCAGAGAGTACAAAGAACCAATTTTTAAGAGTTTTGAAGCTCAAATGAGGAGTTTAAAAGATCTGATCTAACAGGGTGTTGAGGACTCTACAGGACCTGTTTTGCTGATAAGCAGTTTGGACAGATTTGAAAAGCCAATTTTGAGCTTGTAAAAGCTATTGGAACTTCTTGAAAACTGATTATAAGCCAAGTATAACTGCTAGACTCTATACTAAACTAATTTTTTGGGGTTTTTGAAATGATTTAAACAGTAACAGTAGCTAGAGAAAGTGACTAGTAAATCTGTTTTGACAGAAACTAGAGACAGTGAGAGATTGAGCAATCCTTTTTGAAACTAATTGACACTTAAACCAGGACTTACAATGGACTCAAAAGGGACTAAGTTACTCACAAGATTGACTCAAACAAGAGCTTAGATCAAAGCTAAGCTAGAAGCTGTTGTGACAGCTATTGGATATCCAAAACTTGAAAACACTCTAAATTCTATGAAATCTGATCAAACTTACTACAAAAATTACTAAGACTACTTGATCTAATGACCACAACAGTTATAACCCAAAGAGTACCTTAAAATGGGTCAAAAAACCATTTATACCAAACACTCCTTTATGAAGGGTGTTTGGTACAAATTTGTTGGCTTTACCTCTTGTTTGGATTTAACTGATGAAATAAAGATCAAAGAACATCCCTTTTATGATGAAAACACAAATTTGAAAATAAGCAATCTCAAAATAAGCAGTTTGACTTTCTTTGACTTTTTTTTTTTTTTTTTTTTGATTTTTGTAAAAACTGAATAGGACTAAGACAAGACTTGTAAAACAAGCTCACATAAGCTATTCAGAGCTTATATGAGCTTAAACTAGTAAAATTAAAAACTAGAAGCAATGGAATAGTACGGATTAAAGCAAGAAATGAAATACTTGGAAATTTTATTTAAAACTTAAAGTGAGATTACAAGATAAAACTGAGACTAAACCATTACTGAAAAGCTAAAAAGATACAAGAAATGAAGATTAAATGAAAGGTAAATTGCTACTAAAACTACACTACACGAATCACAATGTGAACAAAGGAGTCCTATTTATAGCCTTGAGGAGGGGGTCTCTTGGATCCTTGGAAGAGCCTAGAAGCAGAATTGAGAGCCACTCATTCCTCCATCATCACTTTGCCCAATCAAAATGCCCCAACTAGCTCAAATAGGTGTTTCGGCCACTAATGATGTGCCATTTGGCCACGTGGCCATCTTATCCTGACAAGTCAGCTGGGAAAGAGTTTCTAGAATGATTCTAGTACGAGGTTGATGTTTGGTTTAGGTTTATTGTGGTGAATGGGTGTGTTTGGTGGTATACGGGGTGTGTTTGGGTGGGGAAGGAGGTAAGAGGCGCGTTTGGATTTTAATATTATTGTTTAAATGGGTTGACCGGGTCGTTGGGTCTTTGACCGTGGGTAATTATCGGGTAAGTAGTGGTTTTCGGGTTGGAATATTAGTAATAGGATAGCCGGGTCTTGGGTGTATAGATTGGGCCGGATATGAGTGGATTGGATCATGGGATTTAGATAAGATATTGGGTAATAAAATGGATTGGTATTTAATGGACTAGTGGTGGATTATTGGTAACCATAGGGACCATTTATGTAATTTCGGATTTCCAAGGGGCTAATCATGTACTTCTGAAATTATCTTCCAAGGACCACTCTTGACAATCTTCAATCATCTAGGGACTGATTTGCAAATTTCTGAAACTCAAGGGCCATTTCTGACAATTGCTGAAACTTGAGGGACTGTTTCTGACATTTCTTCAAACTTTGATCAAATCTTCACAAATCATCCTCAGAGATTAGAAATCTTCAAAAAAAATGCATAATTCGACCTTCCGGCTTAAACTCTCTTGATCTCCCGTGCTCGGTTTTCTGTCTGATTTGGGTCCTTTTTGCGTGTTTTTATATATCCATACCTGCACAAGCACAAACTCAAGAAAACCACAAATATTAGCAATAAACGGCTTTTTTCTTGGTTGTTTTGGGTCTATTTTGACAATGAAAAGGTATGTGTTTTAGCACATACCATGCCCAAAAATCCTTTACACTATCACAGTGTAAAAAATATCCTAAGTCGAAGTGTTTTCAGGCTTATCCAAGCAAGAAAACACTGAGTAAGCCAAGAAAACTGAAGATCATGCCACGGATTTCTTACGCGTAACGCTAGGGTTTTGTTACGCGTAAAACTTAACCAAAACGGATCTTTTGCCCAAAGTGATTCTAAACCAGATTTTTGTGATGAAACAGCTTCAATATCACCAAAATAACACAAAAGTGTGAAACTTGATGATCCAAAGCTTATAAACACCTTACGCATAGAAATGAACACACGTAGAAATCAAGCTTAAAACCAATGAAATACACGTAAAGTTTGAAACTTTTTGCCAAAAACTGAAATTTTAACACCTAAAAACCTTGAAAGTACAAGAATCTTGAATTGGAAAGTGTAAAAAATGAGTTTTTATGCGTGACAAAGTTTGTATACCGTAACTTACGCGTAAAACCAAGACAACTTCAAAAACAAGAAACCTTTTCACCCAACTATTTGGCGATTGATACCACTGTTAGGTTCCTATATTTGTAACACAAGCCTCAATATGTAAGAAAGAAAGATAATATGTGTAGGATATTGGATTTCACATACACATCAAACCATAACCCAAAGTAGGCGTATAAGTGGAATTCTAGAGAGAGAAAGTTAGAGGTTTAGGGAACTTTAGTGAGAGAAAGAAAATTCTTATTATGAGCTCCAACCCTCTACCTTGGAAGGTAGAGAGTATTTATAGTCTTACAATAAAACGCCACACAACGGGCCGTGGATCAGGCATACAGTGGGTAAAGACCCGTCCGTCCTCCACGGAGTTACTAAACTAAATACTACTTAACATAAAAGTACTATGACTACGAGCTTTCTAACGATTACATATACTTGAGGTGACCGACTCTTTAATACATGGAATTTCTAATTCCTAACAATCTCCCCTAAGGGAGGTCACCTCAAACATATACTAAAATGACATTGAATACAATGAGATATTACATTAACAATTGATCTTGCATTCTTGATGTAGTACTTTGCTCCGGAGCTTGTAGTCATTGATTCCACTCATTGCATGTTTGGTTAATCCAAGTGGAGGTCTTTTCCTGATCCACGTGATAATAATGTTGAGCCGACTTTTGAGATCATCGGCTAATAGAAAATCTCTGATACATCCATTGTGGTGTTGGTATTATGTGATGTTGTGACTTTTGGACCGACATGCTCACATTCTGGATCATGATATCTTCTCATCGAAGTAGCGGAAGCTTTCGTTGATTCATGATATTGGCGGCGGCGTAGCGAAGCATGGAGTTAGAATATCCGAGTCATTGATGCACCAATCATGATTTCTTTCGATATGAATGTGTTGTGTGAGCATGCGGCTATGAATTGACCGCTCCATTACGATCATTTGCAAGCGTCGGGTGTACCGCATAAGACAGTTAGCAATAAAGCGCACGAAAGTGTCTTTGATCACTTTCGATGAATTGAGGTACACGGCCCACGGTTCTTCGTTGATCAGTACAAAGTCTTGCTGTGATCATGTATAATTCGAAGAATTTCCTTGACAGGGTTTCGCACTGCTCTAGCGTTCTCAAACCGAGCGTCTCAAAGAAGACAACACGGAGTGAGTGAACCAAATAATTTAAGTCCACCGATTGATGAAAAGAGATTTGAAAAACAATCGTGTATTGCTCAATAGAAATTGTTTTTGCAATATAACGAAGGTTTTAATGAAAATCAATTATCAATCATAAAACACCTTTTGATTTGAAAAATTAGTACACGGTCGGCGTGCTAATGAAAAGAGTTTTAAAGCACAAGGACGGTTTTCAAAGGTATCCGTCAATCCATAACTCGAACCGGATTGATTCAAAAGATTGAATCGCCCCATTGTTTCTGTTCGGTTGTCACATGGTTGATCTGTATAATAGATCTCACATGCCACCTACCAAGAGCTTGTTAGATGTTGGCTCTAGAAGGCTTTCCATCTTCACAGTGAATATGTAAACACATCACTCGGATGTTACGGCAATACCACAAGGATAATGCGTAGGACTCGGGATATAATTTCTCTTTCCACATTGTGTGAAACAGAGAGTCTTCATTGAAATTGTCCTAATGAGATTTATTGATGATCTCGTGGCTCTAGACTCAATTTGTGCATTTTGGATCCTATATCGGAGACTAGGGAGAGGGTCTCCTTCTTCAATATCAACAATCTCTAAGAGAAAGTCGATAGATTATGTAGGTTCCCGTGAGAATGAAACAAGCCCTTTTAAGAGGAACTTGAGTAGCTTTGGGAAGTTTAGTGCGGTCGTCACTTTGGGTCCATGACATCTTGTCTTCAATACCGGAGTTACCTAAGTAACCACCAGTAGCATATGTATTGAACCCGGTTTCTGCCCTAAGGTTGAATTATTGGAGGGCTATTTCTTTTCCCCTTTTCACATTTAATTCTTTTTCATTCTTCAACCCCTTCAGTGCTTACCGAGACTTCATAACTAGAACCTTGTTGGGTTTATTCCAGTACTAGCTCTGTCTCAGTCCGCACTCTTCCCATATCTCACTTTTCTCTTTTTTCATATACCTAAGGACTCTACACTATCTAGTGGATTGTCCGTGGGTAGATCCCTCCGACTCTGGCGGGATCATGGGAACCAATACCTAACCTTATCATCCTTATATCACCGTACATAAAGTAAAGTTGGTCGGTCTATTTGGTATTGTTCATCCGCCATAGGAACCAATTGAAAACCATTTGAAAATCAATCCGGATACTTGTGATATATTATCAAAGCATTTTGTACCTGAATTGTTTTGATATTTTTAGAAGAAGAACTCCCCTCAACATGTGAATCAAGTATTTGAAATAGTTTTCCACACGGAGGCAAGAGAAAGAATTAACTTCTTTGATTACCATTTTCTAAAAATATCAACATCACTTCCCTAATCGAATCAAGTAGATAAAGCATTTTGGGAAGGATGAGGTTTTCATGATTTTGCTCCCCTCAATATGTGCCTCGAGATTTGAAAAGAGTTTTGCACATACTAGAGGGAACCCGCACATTGAGATAAGTGATCACGTTTCAAATCATAGGTTTAAGATAGATGCTCCCCTCAACATGTGCATGGAAAATTTGAAATCGTTTGTCACATGTGGGAAGGAGAGCTTGTACATCCTTATAAAACCATTTACCAAATTATCAGTTTAAATCCAATTTAAATCACACATTCTCCCCTATCACAATTATCAAATCATTTGAGATTTGTGATCTCTTATAGATTTAAATTGATTTTGAAAGCTTTTGAGGAGAATTGTGACTTGATTATGAAAGCGTTTTAACTGATAAGGATCTGATTTTGAAATTTTAAACTCCATTAGTTAAACATGCATGATTATCTTTTGAAAACAATTGAATGCCAAATAACTTTTTAATTTAATTGAAATCATTCTCCCCCTCAATCAATAACATAGGTTGTTGATTGAGAGATAGATATTTTGACAAATAAATCCCGATGATTATCAAAAATAGAGTCCGAGTTATTTTTTCATAGCAGTTAGTTTTCAGCAGATAAATGTTTTTAGAATCAGAGCATGGAATTTTGAAAATATGATACATTATGGCTCTGTTCTTTCTTTGACAAGCGGGTTCTTGCGACATGACAATAAACCATTTCTTTTTTTTTTTTTTTTATAAGAATTGAGCAACATCTAAAGTCCGTGTCATTCTTTGAATGACAACACAAAGACCGTAGATATTATCGAATCGAGAAAAACATGACAAATTGACAATATTTTTGAAGATTTTTGAATTTTTCAGATTTTTATGGATTTTGAAAGTTTTATAATTTTGTATTTTGTTTTTGAATAAATATTTACAAGAGATAGATGAGCATAGACCTTTACTCCTCGTCTTCTTCCCGAAGACGTTTGAGTGTTTCTGGTTGAAGGCTTTTCAAGCCTAGTCGTGGAAGTATGAACTCAAAACTCTTGGAAGAGCTTTGGTGAAGATGTCGCTAAGCGATATTCAGACCTCACAAAATAGAGTTCCACCACACCCTTTTCCACTTGTTCCCCGATGAAATGATGACGAATGTCGATATGCTTAGCTCTTGAGTGTTGAACGTTATTGCATGAAAGAGCTATAGCACTTTTATTATCACAGATCTGAGAGGATTTTGTTAAATACAAAGCCATAGTCGGTTAATTGAGATCTCATCCAAAGGATTTGAGCACAACAAGATGACATGGCTATGTATTCTGCCTCTGTAGAGGAAATAGAAGTACTCATTTGCTTCTTTGAAGACCAGCTCACAAGCTTATCACCCAAAAACGAGCACCTCGGGCGTGCTTCGACGAGTATCTTGACATCCTGCATGATCGGCATCTACATAGGCATTAGTGACATACCGGTGTCCTTCTGGTACCAAAGTCCCATATTGATGGTTCCTTGGAGATACCGAAAGACCCGTTTAACCGCTTCAAGGTGCTTTTTAGTAGGCTTAGCATGATATCTAGCACACATGCAAACGAACAAGATGTGCGGTCTACTAGCGGTGAGGTACATCAGGGATCCAATCATACTACGATATTTCGTTTGGTCAATCATGATCCCCGAGTGGTCCTCATCTAGTTTGGTTCGATCAATCATGGGAGTGTCAACAGGGTCACTTGAATCAAATCCAAATTTCTTTAAGATCTCAGGAGCATATTTAGATTGATTTATGAAAATGCCTCCGGGACTTTGTGAAATTTGTAATCCCAAGAAAAATGACATTTGTCCCATCATTGACATTTGAAATTTTGAACTCATTTCATTTGAGAAACGGTCACACTCATTGGGGTCAGTCGAGGCAAAAATGATATCATCAACATAAATTTGAACATAAATTAAATGTTTGCCGACTTTCGGTGAACAATGTTGGATCAACTGCTCCTTTTCTGAATCCGGTAGATAGAAGAAACTTTGATAGCGTATCATACCATGCCCTTGGAGCTTGCTTTAAACCATAAATAGCCTTCTTCAAACGATAAACGTGGGTAGGATGTTCGGATTCACAAAGCCTTCAATTTGGTGACATAGACGACTTCTTTAAGATCTCCGTTCAAGAATGCCGTCTTCACGTCCATTTGATAGACTACCATGTTCTTACTTGCAGCATTAGCCAAAAGATTCTAATTGCCTCGATTCGAGCCAAAGGAGCAAAAGATTCTTCAAAGTCTATACCCTCCTCTTGACGGTATCCTTTAGCAACTAATCGAGCCTTGTTCTTCAACACATCACCATGCTCATCAAGTTTCACTTTGAAGATCCATTTTAGAGCAATAATCATAGCACAATCTGGGGCAGGTACTAACTCCCATACATCAAGTCGATCAAACTCATGAATTTCTTCTTGCATGGCATTGAACCGGCTATCTTCATTCATGGCGGTTTTGACATCTTTTGGTTCCGTGTTGATCTTTGGGCGAGAAGGATTTCCAATGATGTTGTCTAATGGATGATCGTGAGTCCATTTTTGAGGTGTTCATGTGGTAGTTGTTGAGGGACTGAAGTAGCAGAGTCGATGTCTCACGAAGAAGATGGTTCGATGAAGATTGAGGAGCAAATATGTTTTCAAACGGAGCATCTTCAGGAGTAGCAAAGGGATTAACTTCATCATTGATGCCCGAAACAGTTCCATGATGTACATTTGAAGAATGATGATTTGTTGATGAGACTGAAGGATCGGCAGTGGCTTCTTGACTTAATGATATTGAGACCTGAGGGATTGACTTCATTCACGGGAATATGAGCACCTCTGTTGTAGGAATCGACACCTCATTAGTACTTGGATCATAAAGTTCATCAAACATAGGATCAAACAATTTCTTTAAATCATCTTCCGATGGAGGTACATATGGAGTTTCTTGAGAAAAGTTTGGAACAAGGGATGAACCAATGGGACTGTTATGAAGTGCGGGTTCTGGATTGTCCAGGAGCCATTTGAACGGTCAGCTCATCAAACGTAACGTGAATTGTTTCCATGATATTTCGGGTTCTTTTGTTGTAGATTCGGTATCCCTTTTTGTTTGGTGCATACCCTAAAAATATTCCAATGTCGCTTTAGCTCTAAGTTTGCCTAAGTCTTGACCCTCATTAGTTGGATAACACAATGCACCAAACACACGAAGGGAAGAGAGATTAGGTTTTCTGTTGTGGACAAGTTCATATGGAGTTTTTCCATGAGCGGTGTGAATCGGGAACGATTTTGTGTGTAGCATGCAGTGGCAATAGCTTCAGCAAGAGAAACATTGGAACCTTTGAGTAAATCAGCATTGTTCTAGCGGCTTCTACAAGAGTTCGATTTCGTCTTTCAACTACACCGTTCTGTTGAGGAGTTCGTGGAACACTTCTTTGATGGCTGATTCCAATGCTTTCATAAAATTCACTAAGTTGTTTGTTAACAAACTCAGTTCCATTGTCTGTCCGGATAATTCAGACGGTTTTGTTAAGTCGAACCTGCGGTACTGTTTGATGAGTTTGATGATGATATTCGGAGTTTCATCCTTTGTCCTTAAGAACTTGACCCAGGTGAATCTAGAGTAATCATCAACCACAACTAACACATATTTCTTCCCAAAGATATTCCGCACTCTCATTGGTCCACATAAATCCATATGAATTGTATGAAGAACTTCGTGAGTTAGTAGGTTTGGGTTTATGGGCATACTTCTTGCTTTTTCCCAATTGACATCTTGAACAAAGATGATCCTTTTCATACTTTAGTCGAGGTAAACCTACAACTAAGTCCTTTCTCTAGAGATCATTGATGGTGCCGAAGTTCAAGTGATTGAGACGACGATGCCATAACCATGACTTTGTTTTGAAGCCTTTGACAACAAGCAAATTGGAGAAGACTTCATCATATCATCGATAGAGATGGTGTAAAGATTTGAACCACGAGTTCCTCTTAAAGTTCCTTACCATCAAGTTCTCTAACAAAACAAGTATGTTTTCTGAAGGCTACTTCTAGATCAGAATCACAGAATTGACCGACAGAGAACCGATTATGACCAAGACCTTCCACATAGTATACTCTAGAGATAACACTATCACCAACAACATAATCACCATAACCCATAATTGCACCGAAATGATCATTATCGAATCTAACTGTCCCGATGAATTTGCTCACGAAGTTCATGAGCCACGACCGGTCTCCTGTCATATGCTTGGAACGACTGAGTCCAGTACCACGAAGCGATTTGAACGATCTGCAGTTGAACACAGACATGAATGGATAACTGGATAATTGGGATCCCCATGCAAGAATGGGCTCCACTTGGTTAGTACTTGTAATTGGAACACCCACATCAGAAATAGAAACATCCATATCGGAAGTAGAAGCAATGGAATTATTGGGAATAGATGCAATCTTGGTGTGCGTATTTGACCTATTCAAAGTATGTTCACTTCTTAAGGGAATAGTTCTACCAGGAGGCATCCATTTTCTAGTGGGCATAATCTTAGCAGTTTGAGAGCAAAACTGATTATTCTTATGGCCAAAAGGTATCCAATAATAACCTATCTTTATAAAAGTTCTTCTTGTGGGTTTCCACTATTTTCTAACAATCTTTCGTTTTGCCTTTTGCCTTCTTTGCACGATTATTAGCGTTAACAATTTTAACGGGCATTTGACAGCATTAGACAAAGCATTCACACCACATTCATGATTAGCAACAGAATTCAAGCGGACATCATTACAAGGTTTGCAAATAGTATCGAATTGAATTAATTACAGACGCCTAAGGCTAATACTAGAATCAACACGATTCTTTTATTCAACTCAAGCTTAAAGATCCTAGGTTGGTCTTCTACTCTCTTCCAATGCACATTTTAGCTTGCGAGGTCCTATCATTCCTTGTATTTTCTTGAGACTTTGACCTTCGCTTTAATGTCATTGATTACTCCTGTAGAGGGAATTATGGGAACATTAGTTGGTTGATCTACTTTTTGCATTCTGAACTAGGCGTGCAAGGATCAGTATTACTAGACGACACATTGATATATACTTTCTTAAAACTGGGCCTAGAATGGTTTGAAGGCTCGACACTAGGCATAGAACAAGGCATCACAGCTTTGCCTTTTGCACCTAAGGTTAAGGATTTGGGACATGTTGCAATTACACATTCTAGCAGCTCTTGAGATCGTTTGGCCCGGAGGCAAGCAAACCTAATTTCACTATCAAGAGGTTTGTTAATGAAATCCTCTTCGACAATCTCACGGAGACATTCTAGACTATCCTTAAGGTGAGCACAGTAGTCATGAAAAGCATGTTCATTATTCCTAAGATGAGGAGGAATATATTTAACTGTCACAGTGTATTTGCAATCTAAGGGTGACTTTGAGACAACATTCTTATTGAAAACAAGTGGTAGTTTCCCATTTCCCTAACTTCTCAGATTCTCAATTTCCTTTTGTAAAGACGTTATTTTTTCGTTGTTTTGGTCACGGGTGACTTTTATTGAATCATATAACTCTTTAAAATGTCGTTTAACTTTTTCATTTTCTTCTAGAAAACTCTCGTTTTCCTTTTGTAAGGCATTAACTAAGTTTTGAAGATGAAAAGTTTGAGAATTTCGAGAATCTAAAGGAGGAGGCATTTGGGAGCCTGTCATATTGTTCTTTTGACCCTTTAATTGAGAGATTTGGGCTTTCAACTTTCTGATCGTGTTGCAATGAGCTTGAATCTTCATCACGTTTGTTAATTTGAAAAGCGCATCAAACTCTGGAGCATCCGAGGATGTCTTGATATTTGAAGTTTTGACATTTTCTTTAAGATGTTGATATTTTAGTTGTAAATTAAAATGCTCAACTTTTAGTTTAGAAAAATGTTTAACCAAATTGTCGTGATCATCCAGTTCAATTTTCTCGCTTAATTTAGAATTAGTTTTTCAAGCTCAATGACACGATCATGGGAGACTTTCAGCAACTTGAGATAATTCATGAAATTGAGAAGCATTAATAGAACAAGTTGTAGCAGTGAAAAACACATCTTGAGCAATACATTCAGAAATCATATTCTCATTAAGTGTATGCAAGTTCTTCCTTTCAATCTCATTATATTTTAATGCTCGCTCATAGTCACTAACCTCAACTATCATAGCATCAAATTCCTTTTCCATTTCTTTAATTTCTGAATTCATTCCCTTTTTAAGACTCTCAAAGTGATCTTTTAGTTGTTTAAAGAAAGGGATGACTTCAGTTAAATAACATTCTTTAGTTTGCTCAAAACCTCTTTCTCCTTCAGTTATACCAGTGGGTGTGATCCTTTTCTTGCAAGTTTTCTCAAAATCAACAAATAGTTGAAAGATAACATATTGACTGATTAAGGTCTTGCTTTTAGTGGCAATTGTTCTAGGAACTAGATGCATTGGTGTATTTGGAGGATACACAGTTGCTCTAGGCATTTTCCAAAGGGAGGAGGTTGGTTTCAACAATATTTTCACTTTACGCTTATCTAAATCCATTTTCCAGAACACTTGTTCGGGAGTTAACAATGTCCGAGGCTTAAACTTGTTTAAGGCAATCCAATTCTCCTTTTTGTAATCATGGGGTGTGATGATTACTTTCTTTTCTTTACATTTTGGATCAGCTAGTTTCTTGTTTAACTTTTCCTAGTGATTTCATCTGATTTCTTATCTTCCTATGTGCACTCAGCGCAACTAGGTTTCTGTCTAGGTTTAAGGATTTCCTTGCCATCATAAAGAACCTTATGAGCATTTCTAGCCTTTTTAATGACCTCTGGATTTGGTTCCTCAACAAGGGGAATGCTATGCTTATCGCTTAGGACTCTATGCTTAGTGATCATGTGAGCAGTCTGAATGGTGTTTCCTTGTACGTACAACTTATTTTCAAGCTTGTTTTTCAAGGTTTTTAGAAAAGTTTTGATTCCTTAGCACTGAATTCTTGCTTAAGCATTTTAACATTTTCTTGAAGTTCATGTTTTTGCTTAGCTGTTTTTGAAAGTTTTTCTTGTAAGGAGTTTAACTCTTGTTTTAATACTTCTTCTCTAAACCTACTTTTTCTAATAGTTGTACGCATTTGGTCATCCATTTCCTGCTCACGGGTGGTCAACTCAAATTTTGCACGTTGTTCATAAATAGCAACACGTTCTTTGATGCGTGCCAACAGTCAAGCTAAATCACACAAGCCCGCCACTTGTGAATGGCGGACCGTAACCAGCTTAAAACTGCTTAAGCACGAAATCAATGAAGATCAGAGGAGTATAGGGTCTCCCCGGGTCGTTATGTCCCAGCGAGCTATGCAATGGATCAATCAACGTATAGTGATCGAGAAGTTTGAACGAAAAAGGGATTCTGAATTATTATTACTACAGAAAAAGCCAACAAATTACAATGGCTTAAATGCAAATTAAAGGAAATTAAAAAGATAAAATCTATTAAATAAACGCTATCACTATAACTAAATTGATGTTTTTGTTTTTATATTTTTATAAAACTGAATTTAAAAACTACGTGACGTACAACTAAAAACGTGAAACTAAAGCAATATTAACCCTAAAAATATGAAAATGATGTTTTTACAAACCTAATGATAAAAGAAACTTTTTAGAAAAAGAAAATTATTTTTTATAACTATTTAATTAATTATTATTAATTAAAAACTATTTTTAACTATTAAATAATTACCTAAAATACAAGAAAATAGGAAATAAAGCTAGAAAAATAAAATTATGAAATGGAAAAGTCTAAAATATCAAAATAGAATTTTCAAAACTATTTTTGTATTTTTATGATTATTTTTGGATTTTCTATGAATTAAAAACTATTAAAAACTAATTAAATTACTAAAAATTACCAAATGAACTATGAAAAATATGGAAAATTACTTTTTTTACTTTTTATATTTATCTAAATCTAATAAAATTGAAAAATTAAATTTTTGGACCTTTTCTGAATTTTTTGTATTAAAGACTAATTAAAAATGCTTAAAAACTAATTAAAATCAAGAAAAAAAAGCAAAACAGCTTATAAAAATCTGAAAATTTCAGGAAAACTCTAAAATGATGATAAGAAGCTAGGAAAATTGGAAAAACAGTAGGCTATGTGGAAGAAAATGAAACTGCTGAATCAAGTGCTTATTGAAATAAGCACTTGATAAGCAAATGAGCAAATCAAGCAACCCACTGAAAACAGGAACTATGGAATACTAAAAATGACCAAATGAAACAGTAATCAACAAGCTATAACTACAGAACAACCAAATAACACAGATTTGAAGCTTATGAGATTAAGCTAAAAACAGAAATGGGTGCCTACTTGCAGTCCAAAAATAAGCACCCAAATAAGCTACAAACTAAAAACCAATTATCAAGTCCTAAACTAGACCTGGGTATCTGCTTATAACCAAAAGACCAGCCTTTAACAGGCTTATACAAGCTCTGTGCAGGCTTGTCCACAAACTGAGAAATCACTCAGTTAATACTGAGTTGGAGCAGGGCACCAGACCACGACTTTGAGCCTATGCACAAGCTCAACCAGAGGGCTTGAGCTAAAAACAGTTATTAGGTCTTAAAGTCCACCTAGTAGACTACTTGTATTCCAAAAATGAAACCACTGAAAAGCCCTATGAAGCCTGTGCAGATGCTGCAATATCTGCTCAAAACCAATTTTTGGCATGTTTTGACTTTTGAACAAAAGATGAAAAGTTGACTTTGTTGAGATTTGGATCAAATTTAATGACTGATGTTGTAGTAATATGATGTAATGAGTATAATGAAAGCAATGGTTAACACTTTTAAACACAAATCCAGGTTTTGCAATTCCAAAATCAACAACAGTTGACAGTGAGACAGATCAAGAGTTAATCTTGACTTTTTGAACTAGCAGGTGCAAATTTGACTCCAATGAGTTACTTAGAGCTAACTAGACATGAACCAACCAAAAAACTACCACTGCATTCACCTGTGAGACAGTTTTGACAGCAAACCAAACACCCCTTAATATATTGATTTGAAAATTTAAATGAGATAAAACCTGACTAAGCATGCACAAATGATCAAACTAGATTAACTTAACCTAATTAATACTTTTAGAACAGATCTGAACCAGTTTTAACTACAAAATCAAACAATGCAAAGAAACTTGGATTTTACTTACAAAGGGTCCAAAGCTGCTATAGCTTGCAACAGTTAACCAGAGGACCACTAACCTATCTCAATCAACCCACTAGACCTAAATCAACCCATTTCCATAGCTGTTTCACCCATTGACCAAGTCTGCATCATTTTCACCCCGTTTGACTTTTGTTGACCAAGAAACTCAATTACTCAATCCTTGAATATTAGCTTATACAAAGCTATAATAAGCTTAGATAAACCTTTTTTGAGCTTAAAAATCAGCTAATAACAGCTTGTACACAAGTTTTAAGTAATGAAATTTTCAACAGTTAATTCAAATCACAAATTGATAGAGAAACTTAAATTAGTACTTGGAATGGATTTATATTGATATAAAAACTTAATATGAGTGCACTTCAACAAAATATTACAGAATTCTGAGCTTAACTAAAACTTATTATTAAAAACGACATAAAGAAATATTTTAAAACTAGTAGACTCTTTTTATTGCTTCCCAATGCTCCTTTTATATCCCAATCTCTTTATCTCTCTTCTCTGATGAATTCCCAACAATTTCTTAGCCATTGGATGGCTAGAATCAATCCTGGCCTTTGAATCCGTTTTTGGCGCCAATTTTAGATTTCAACAGTTGGGGTTGATATGGTGGGTAAGGGGTGCATTAATTGATCCTTGGAAGTTAGTTGAGGTGGAGGGGGGACATGGTGAGGTGATTGGGAGGCTGGGTGGTTGTGTTGGTGGCTGGGCATGGTGGGCAGACAAAGGGAGGGAAAACGGGGAAAGGGGAAGAGGGGTGTGTTTGACTGGGTTTTACTAATACAAGGGGGGTTCAAATTGGTTAAAGACAGGGGTCCAAAGTAGAAGGCAGGGTCCAAAGTAGAAGGCAGGGTCCAAAGCATATGATAGGGTCCAAAAATAGGTTTAAAGAGTTTTAATAACCAAGGGACCTTTGTGCAATTCTGAAAATGAAAGGACCTAATCTGCCAATTCATCAAACTTGATCCAAGGGCTGAAAATGACACTCTTAAAAAGTATAAGGACCAGACTTGTCATTTTGCAATTTTTCAGGGGCCATTTCTGCCAAATTTTAAACTTGAAGGACCAATTTTGTAAATTTCTCAAACTTTGTATATTTTTCACCAAAGGACTAATTTTGACAAGTTATGATTTTAAAAAGACCTTTGGTGATTTTTCTTTTGAAATTATGTGCTCAGGGACTGTTTTTGACAACTTTTGAAACTTTGGGGGACTGAAATTGCCAATTCGCAAACTTAGCTCATTTTTCATCTGATTTTGAACATTTTGCATCTGAAACATATAAAATGCACTTTTGAGATATTTTCAGTATTTTGATGCATTTCTGAGCATTTTTAAACGTTTTGCAGTTCAGATTTGACCAAAAATGATGAGTATTTACATACTCATCAATCCCCCACACTAAACTATTGCTAGTCCCTAGCAATCTTTTGAGAAAAACTTAATGGATTTGCATCTCTTTACCAAAAGCCATTACTTCTGGAGTAGCCAAATGTTTCAGTTCAAGCAAGAACCATGGTACACCGATAACCATCTGATTTATTGGCAAATCATAAACCATATAACGGATATGATGTGTCTTTACCAAGCCGTACCATTCGGACTAGCCAACTCTTAGATAAATTATCAGAATTATCTTTGGTGAGGTGAATACCAATTATGGTTTTTCCACTGCCTTTACCACAAGCCATAACCTTGCGGGCTAGCCAACTCTTCACTTTTTAGGACATGGTGAGTTGAGAACCATACAATTTTGGGCAAATTGCAAGCCATATAAACGGATTTGAGAAATCTTTACCAAGAGCCGTTTGCTCTGGATTAGCCAATCCTTTTGTCTTACAGACATGGCGGACTGATAACCAAATGAGTAAGTGTAGAACACTTACTCCAAAAAAAAATTTTGGCCAAAAACGGGGGGATTGGGCGATATAATTACATGATAAAATTCGAGAGAATCCCCCCCACACTTAGAAATGAATATTGCCCTCAATATTCAAAGTACCGGCGGTTATGCCAAAACAAAGAACGTAAAAGGGAAATACTACGGCCATTTATTTAGAAGAAGATTTTTTTTTTTTTTTTTTTTTTTTTTTTTTTTTTTTTTTGATATGATTTATATACAAAACATGTGGGGTAACCCCCCCACACTAGGGTGGTAGAAAGAGGTAAGAAGACAGAAATATGGGTGAAAACCCATATGGCATGCTACTGTTTTTGATTACCGAGTCGCTAGCTTGACTCGATCCCCGCATTCATTGGTTCATGGGGAAAGTTTGTAAATCCGGGACAATCACAGGGGGAATGTCCTCTCCAAAGTAATGCTTCACTCGATGACCATTCACTTTAAAATTAGGACCATCGGGTTGAGATAACTCAATGGTACCATAAGGATAAACCTTAGCGATAGTAAATGGACCAGACCAGCGGGATTTTAATTTTTTTCGAGAAAATCTTCAATCTTGAGTTGAAAAGAAGGACTCGATCACCGACGTTGAAAACGCGGTTTTTGATTTTTGAGTCATGAATCTTCTTTGTCTTTTGTTTATAGATCAAAGAGTTCTCGTAGGCTTGATCACGGAGTTCATTTAATTCATTCATTTGAACTTTCCGATGATCACCAGCTGTCTGAATATCAAAGTTAGCATGCTTCAAGGCCCAGTATGCCTTGTGCTCGAGCTCAACCGGCAGATGACATGCCTTCCCGTACACCAGCTTGTAAGGAGTGCACCCGATGGGTGTTTTGTAAGCTGTACGGAAGGCCCAGAGTGCATCATCTAACCTATCCGACCAAGAGGCACGGTTTTCACCAACCGTCCTCTCCAAGATTCTTTTAATCCCCCGGTTAGAAACTTCCACTTGCCCACTTGTTTGTGGGTGGTACGCAGTAGAGGTACGGTGAGTTACACCATACTTTTGCATGACTCTTGCAAATTGGTCATTGCAGAAATGCGTACCACGATCACTGATTATGGCTCGTGGAGTTCCAAACCTAGCAAATAAGGATTTCAAGAATTTCACAACAACTCGGGCATCGTTGGTGGGTAAAGCCTTAGCTTCAACCCATTTTGACAAGTAGTCAACGGCCACGAGTATGTATTTGTTACCACGGGAAGAAGGAAATGGCCCCATAAAGTCAATGCCCCATATGTCAAAAATCTCACACACTTGAATGGCGTTTTGCGGCATTTCATTCCTTTGTGAGATATTCCCGTGACGTTGACAAGCGTCACAAGTTTTGACAAATTCATGGGCATCCTTGTAAATCGTGGGCCAATAGAATCCGGAATCAAACACCTTCTTGGCGGTGTAGTTGGGGCTATGATGTCCCCCAGTAGGTCCAGAATGGCAAGCCTTGAGAATGTCAATAGCTTCCTGACCATACACACATCGCCGGATGACTTGATCCGCACAGATTTTAAACAAGTAGGGGTCGTCCCAGAAATAATGTTTCACATCTTTAAAGAATTTATTTTTCTGTTGGGACGACATCCCTTTCACCACAAAGTTACCTGCATGGTAATTTGCAAAGTCTGCAAACCATGGGGTAGAAGAGTCTCCACGAAAAGAAACCATATTGAGTGTTTCGAGAGGAAATGTTTCATTTATTTCCTTTTTCTCAAACACATCCTGGTGAGGGTTCTCTAATCAGGACAGATGATCAGCAGCCAGGTTCTCAGCTCCTTTTTTATCACGAATAATGATATCAAATTCTTGCAGGAGGAGAACCCAACGGAGCAATCTCGGCTTTGCATCTTGTTTTGCAAAGAGATATTTGAGAGCCGAGTGATCCGTATACACCACGCATTTGGTCAAGATAAGGTATGGCCGAAACTTTTCAAACGCATACACCACAGCTAATAATTCTTTTTCCGTAGTGGTGTAATGGGTCTGAGCTTCAGTCATAGTTTTGCTTGCGTAGTGGATTGGCTGAAAATGTTTGGTTTTGCGTTGCCCCAAGACTGCACCGATAGCAAAGTCACTTGCATCGCACATGAGCTCGAAGGGTAAATCCCAGTCGGGGGCAACTAGAATGGGTGCTTCCGTAAGCTTTTTCTTAAGTGTTTCAAAAGCTTCGATGCACTCAGGAGAAAAGTTAAAAGGAGCATCTTTTTCGAGAAGATGGGTCATTGGCCGAGCGATTTTAGAGAAATCTTGAATAAATCTACGATAAAACCCGGCATGACCAAGAAAACTCCTAACACCTTTGACAATAGTAGGATGAGGAAGTTTAGCAATGACATCAACTTTTGCTCTATCTACCTCAATCCCATTCTTGGAAATCTTATGGCCGAGGACTATGCCCTCTTTGACCATAAAGTGACTCTTCTCCCAGTTTAGACATAGATTGGTGTCTTCACACCGTTTTAACATTTTGTCTAAATGGGAGAGACATGTATGAAACGAGTCCCCAATGACCGAGAAGTCATCCATAAACACCTCCATAGTTTCCCCGATCATGTCGTGGAAAATGGCCATCATACAACGTTGGAACGTGCCAGGAGCATTACATAAGCCAAAAGGCATACGTCTATAGGCAAACGTCCCGTATGGGCAGGTGAATGTAGTTTTTTCTTGATCCAGCGGATCAATGGGGATCTGAAAGTAACCCGAGAAACCATCAAGGAAACAATAGTACTCGTTCCCTGCTAATCTCTCAAGCATTTGATCCACGAAGGGTAGAGGAAAATGGTCTTTACGGGTGGCTTCGTTTAACTTTCGATAGTCAATACATACACGCCATCCCGTAACCAATCGAGTCGGAATTAACTCGTTTTCTTCATTTGTGACAACAGTAATGCCACCCTTTTTTGGAACGCAATGAATTGGGCTAACCCAAGGACTATCAGAGATCGGGTAAATCAGACCGGCATCAAGAAGTTTGAGAACCTCTTGTTTGATAACCTCGTGAATCTTAGGATTCACCCTTCTCTGACTTTGGACTGCTGGCTTGAAGTCATCCTCCATTAAGATTTTGTGAGTACAAAATTCAGGGTTGATACCCTTAATATCGGAGAGTTTCCAAGCAATTGCTTGCTTGTGTGACTTCAAGACCTTTATGAGAGCAGTTTTCTCCTCCTCAGTCAAGTCTTTAGCAATTATGACTGGTAATTTATCATCACCCTCCAAGAATGCATACTCAAGATGAGGAGGTAGGTCCTTAAGTTCAACCTCGGGAAATTCTTCAGTAGAAGTTTGTACTGATTTGATTTCCTCAATCGTGATGTCGTTCGGAGGGAGTGAAGGTAATGGATCTTCATTAAGCAATTGCTCAAGATAAAGAATATCCCCCTCCGAATCATAAACACCATCAATTCCAGGCGGAATTGATTCATCAGTAGCCAGAAATTCATCGATCTCTTCCAGAAGGAAGTCACCTCCCTCAAACGGAGTGAGAGAGGGGGAAGAGTCGGCAATGATAGGATGAGAAGATGTGGTGGGATTGGAATTCCCACTCACAGAATTATGAAGATAACCAAGAAACTCTTGAGAGTACTCCTCTGAAGCAATGTCAATCAAATCGACTCGATTAATTGATTCAGTATCATAATTTGAGGAGTACCTCGAAGTCTGATCGAGGTTAAAGGTAACAGCTTCATTACCCACACGTAGAGTGATCTCTTGCTCAAACACATCAATAAGAGCACGGCCCGTCCTCAGAAATCCCAGCCCAACAATGAGGGGAACTCGAGGGTCGACATCGAAATCAACGACCACAAAGTCACTGGAAAATGGAACTTTCCTACTTTCACAAATACATCCTCGGCGATGCCAAGAGGACACGAGATAGAACGATCTGCAAGCTCAAGAGTCATGCAGGTAGGAATAAGTTCCGGAAGAGCAAGTTTCTTCCACACCTGAGTAAGGCATCGATTGATGCTTGCACCAAGATCGGCGAGGGCAAAGCATTCAATCATCCCAGGAAAAACACAAGGAAGAAGAAATTTTCCGGGATCTCCTAGCTTCTCGAGACGCTTTTTTAACAAGACACGGTGAGCAATTCTCATTCAAAGGAGTCTTAGCCATTTCAAATAGCTTTTCTTTGTTGCTCAACATGTGTTTTAGAGTAGATGCAAACTTGGGCATTAACATGATGGCATCCGCGAAGCTTATGTCAAAGTGAAGTTCTTGGAAAATTTGAAAGAATTTTTCCATTTGATGACTAGCTTTCTCGTGGAGCTTTTGCTCATGTAAACGTGAGGGATAAGGAATAGAAGATTTGGATTTCTGATTCTCAACAGGAGCTACAGGAGGTTCAAAAACAACTCCTTGATTTGACTTGGGTTTCTGGACCACTTGAGGTTGGATTACCGAAGGTTGGACGTGTCTTGGTACCGTGGACTTGAATAATGCACCTTGTCCGTTGTTTCCTTGGTAACTTGACTTATTGCCACAGGTGGAGGAGGCATTGGAGTCGTAGGTCCATTGTGTTTTGGAGGTTCACTTTCCACTACCTTTGGGATAGAAGAAGAAGAAGAGGTAGTAGGAACAGCAGGTCCAGCATATGAAGCACCACTTCGGGTTGTGATCGCCTTTGCATCGCCCCTCGGATTAGCGATCGTGTTGCTAGGTAGAGTACCTGAGCCAGAGGGTCGATCATTTAAAGACTTCTTGATGTCAGAAATCTGGTGACCAACAACCGATTCATTTCCTCTTGGGATTTCATGAATTGTTTCAACAACTCATCGGATGATGGTCCAGTTGGAACAATGGCTTGAGTTTGCATAGGAAAATTCTGGCCTCTATTGTTAGGATTAGGGCCTTGGTTCTGAAAATTCCCTTGATTGTTTGCATGAAAATACACTGGTTGAAATTTCCCGACACTGGTTTCTATTGTAATTTCCTTGATGTTGGAAATTTTGATTCTGATTTTGAAAACCGTTGTTTTGATTGAAATGACCTTGGTTTTGAAAACCTTGGTTTGGTCTGTTTTGATTCTGATTACGGTTTTGATTTTGATTGAAACCGGGAGGTCCAGAGTAGTGGTTAGGACGGTGGTTGGTCTCTGAGCACGATATTGATTGCCTCCTTGATTAGGCATCCCGCCCACAGCATTAGCTTCAAAGGGGTTACCATCGGTGGCCATACAATTATAGTAAGCATGGGGGCCACCACAGGTAACACAGACTTCCACTTTCTTAACTTCAGCAGGAGGTGAAGTTTGTGGAAAAGAGACTTTCTTTTGGTTGGAGAGAACCAAAGCTTGGATAGCTTCCGTGAGTTTATCAATCTTAGCATCGGTGCTAGACTGACTCACGGGCGATGAAGAAGAAGAAGAACCAACACTGACTTGGGAAACAACCGGCTTGCTTCGTGCAGTGCGGACTTTAGACTTGTTTTCGATTATCGCTAAAGCTTCTTTGACAGTTTTGCTTAGGAAATTTCCTCCCGCGGAGGAATTGAGCGAATCTTGATCAGATTGACTCACTCCATTGTAGAAAGTATCGAGTTGCATCAACTCGGAGAAACCGTGGTGAGGACATTTGCGAAGCAATTCCTTGAAACGATCCCACGATTCACTGAAGGATTCATCAAACTTCTGAGTGAACTTGATGATTTCATTTTTAAGACTCGTGGTCTTGGAAGGTGGATAGAATTCATTCACAAATTTCTTCACCAGATCTTCCCATGTCTCTATTGATTTAGGGGGTTGCTTTTCAAGCCAAATCCGGGCTTGCCCCTCAAGAGAAAACGGGAACAGAAGAAGCTTAACAACATCAGAAGGGACATTCTTATACTTGATGGTAGATGCAATCTTGTTAAACCATCTTATATGAGCATGAGGATCATCCCTCTCAAAACCGTAGAACTGATTTGAAGTTACAAGATTCAGTAACCCGGTCTTGAGTTCAAAATTTTCAGCCACGATGGCTGGTACAACGATAGCATCTCCATACCCGTCGATGGGTGCCTGGAGAAGCTCGCACATAGGAATCTCATCCGCCATGACAACGGGAGTAGTGCGAACAGTCCGGATCTCAGATCCGACTGATGGAGCAGAAAGTCTACGGACACGCCTTCTTGGAATCTTGACAAGCTCACGAAATGGGCTCACAGATCTAGAAGAGCGAGTGCGCATACACAAGAGTTAACTCTAAGAGACCTCAGAGTTAAGGAGAGAAATGGAATTATGAAGACGTTTATAAAAATGGTGGTGTGAGAAGAATCTTTATGGGTTTTCTGGTTCTGAAACGTCGATATCACAACAAAATCAATTAACACAAAATCGAGGCAAAACAACAGTGAACTTAACCAATAATCCAAGATGAATGGCTTCTTTAAAAAGGTACACCAATCACAAGGACACAAAGGCAAGTTTTATATCTTTAGTTCGGGAACTTATTATGGTCGCACCCCCAGTTAGGTAGTGCACCGCCTTGGTTTGCGGTGGTAATCTTTTAAGTTGTTAATTATTAAAGAAAACGACGATTCTTTTTGTATTTTTATTTTTGATACATATATAGAAACAAAAGGAAAAATATTTTTGTGTTTTATACGTTTTTGGTTGTTTTTGGGTTTTTGGATTTTTTAGAAGAAAATATGGATATATATATATACAGAGATGGATGATATAAACAAAGAGTGAGGATTCAAACAACTAATCTGCTAAATAGAAGATAAATCAGCACAGCTCCCCGGCAGCGGCGCCAAAAATTTGATGCGTGCCGAACAGTCAAGCTAAATCACACAAGCCCGCCACTTGTGAATGGCGGACCGTAACCAGCTTAAAACTGCTTAAGCACGAAATCAATGAAGATCAGAGGAGTATAGGGTCTCCCCGGGTCGTTATGTCCCAGCGAGCTATGCAATGGATCAATCAACGTATAGTGATCGAGAAGTTTGAACGGAAAAGGGATTCTGAATTATTATTACTACAGAAAAAGCCAACAAATTACAATGGCTTAAATGCAAATTAAAGGAAATTAAAAAGATAAAATCTATTAAATAAACGCTATCACTATAACTAAATTGATGTTTTTGTTTTTATATTTTTATAAAACTGAATTTAAAAACTACGTGACGTACAACTAAAAACGTGAAACTAAAGCAATATTAACCCTAAAAATATGAAAATGATGTTTTTACAAACCTAATGATAAAAGAAACTTTTTAGAAAAAGAAAATTATTTTTTATAACTATTTAATTAATTATTATTAATTAAAAACTATTTTTAACTATTAAATAATTACCTAAAATACAAGAAAATAGGAAATAAAGCTAGAAAAATAAAATTATGAAATGGAAAAGTCTAAAATATCAAAATAGAATTTTCAAAACTATTTTTGTATTTTTATGATTATTTTTGGATTTTCTATGAATTAAAAACTATTAAAAACTAATTAAATTACTAAAAATTACCAAATGAACTATGAAAAATATGGAAAATTACTTTTTTTACTTTTTATATTTATCTAAATCTAATAAAATTGAAAAATTAAATTTTTGGACCTTTTCTGAATTTTTTGTATTAAAGACTAATTAAAAATGCTTAAAAACTAATTAAAATCAAGAAAAAAAAGCAAAACAGCTTATAAAAATCTGAAAATTTCAGGAAAACTCTAAAATGATGATAAGAAGCTAGGAAAATTGGAAAAACAGTAGGCTATGTGGAAGAAAATGAAACTGCTGAATCAAGTGCTTATTGAAATAAGCACTTGATAAGCAAATGAGCAAATCAAGCAACCCACTGAAAACAGGAACTATGGAATACTAAAAATGACCAAATGAAACAGTAATCAACAAGCTATAACTACAGAACAACCAAATAACACAGATTTGAAGCTTATGAGATTAAGCTAAAAACAGAAATGGGTGCCTACTTGCAGTCCAAAAATAAGCACCCAAATAAGCTACAAACTAAAAACCAATTATCAAGTCCTAAACTAGACCTGGGTATCTGCTTATAACCAAAAGACCAGCCTTTAACAGGCTTATACAAGCTCTGTGCAGGCTTGTCCACAAACTGAGAAATCACTCAGTTAATACTGAGTTGGAGCAGGGCACCAGACCCTGACTTTGAGCCTATGCACAAGCTCAACCAGAGGGCTTGAGCTAAAAACAGTTATTAGGTCTTAAAGACCACCTAGTAGACTACTTGTATTCCAAAAATGAAACCCTGAAAAGCCCTACTGAAGCCTGTGCAGAATCTTTGCAATATCTGCTCAAAACCAATTTTTGGCATGTTTTGACTTTTGAACAAAAGATGAAAAGTTGACTTTGTTGAGATTTGGATCAAATTTAATGACTGATGTTGTAGTAATATGATGTAATGAGTATAATGAAAGCAATGGTTAACACTTTTAAACACAAATCCAGGTTTTGCAATTCCAAAATCAACAACAGTTGACAGTGAGACAGATCAAGAGTTAATCTTGACTTTTTGAAC
The DNA here is from genome assembly GCA_910596185.1 of Chrysanthemum makinoi. NCBI lineage: Eukaryota > Viridiplantae > Streptophyta > Magnoliopsida > Asterales > Asteraceae > Chrysanthemum > Chrysanthemum makinoi. The sequence continues at coordinate 211,449,239 of OU343221.1, read as the reverse complement.
TAGCAGGTGCAAATTTGACTCCAATGAGTTACTTAGAGCTAACTAGACATGAACCAACCAAAAAACTACCACTGCATTCACCTGTGAGACAGTTTTGACAGCAAACCAAACACCCCTTAATATATTGATTTGAAAATTTAAATGAGATAAAACCTGACTAAGCATGCACAAATGATCAAACTAGATTAACTTAACCTAATTAATACTTTTAGAACAGATCTGAACCAGTTTTAACTACAAAATCAAACAATGCAAAGAAACTTGGATTTTACTTACAAAGGGTCCAAAGCTGCTATAGCTTGCAACAGTTAACCAGAGGACCACTAACCTATCTCAATCAACCCACTAGACCTAAATCAACCCATTTCCATAGCTGTTTCACCCATTGACCAAGTCTGCATCATTTTCACCCCGTTTGACTTTTGTTGACCAAGAAACTCAATTACTCAATCCTTGAATATTAGCTTATACAAAGCTATAATAAGCTTAGATAAACCTTTTTTGAGCTTAAAAATCAGCTAATAACAGCTTGTACACAAGTTTTAAGTAATGAAATTTTCAACAGTTAATTCAAATCACAAATTGATAGAGAAACTTAAATTAGTACTTGGAATGGATTTATATTGATATAAAAACTTAATATGAGTGCACTTCAACAAAATATTACAGAATTTTGAGCTTAACTAAAACTTATTATTAAAAACGACATAAAGAAATATTTTAAAACTAGTAGACTCTTTTTCTTGCTTCCCAATGCTCCTTTTTATATCCCAATCTCTTTATCTCTCTTCTCTGATGAATTCCCAACAATTTCTTAGCCATTGGATGGCTAGAATCAATCCTGGCCTTTGAATCCGTTTTTGGCGCCAATTTTAGATTTCAACAGTTGGGGTTGATATGGTGGGTAAGGGGTGCATTAATTGATCCTTGGAAGTTAGTTGAGGTGGAGGGGGGACATGGTGAGGTGATTGGGAGGCTGGGTGGTTGTGTTGGTGGCTGGGCATGGTGGGCAGACAAAGGGAGGGAAAACGGGGAAAGGGGAAGAGGGGTGTGTTTGACTGGGTTTTAATAATACAAGGGGGGTTCAAATTGGTTAAAGACAGGGGTCCAAAGTAGAAGGCAGGGTCCAAAGTAGAAGGCAGGGTCCAAAGCATATGATAGGGTCCAAAAATAGGTTTAAAGAGTTTTAATAACTAAGGGACCTTTGTGCAATTGAAAATGAAAGGACCTAATCTGCCAATTCATCAAACTTGATCCAAGGGCTGAAAATGACACTCTTAAAAAGTATAAGGACCAGACTTGTCATTTTGCAATTTTTCAGGGGCCATTTCTGCCAAATTTTAAACTTGAAGGACCAATTTTGTAAATTTCTCAAACTTTGTATATTTTTCACCAAAGGACTAATTTTGACAAGTTATGATTTTAAAAAGACCTTTGGTGATTTTTCTTTTGAAATTATGTGCTCAGGGACTGTTTTTGACAACTTTTGAAACTTGGGGGACTGAAACTGCCAATTTGCAAACTTAGCTCATTTTTCATCTGATTTTGAACATTTTGCATCTGAAACATATAAAATGCACTTTTGAGATATTTTCAGTATTTTGATGCATTTCTGAGCATTTTTAAACGTTTTGCAGTTCAGATTTGACCAAAAATGATGAGTATTTACATACTCATCATTCTTTATAGGCATTCAGTACAGAGATAACAGCATCATCAGGGGCACATGCAGTGTATTCATCAAAAACATAGTCATTGTTGACTGCAGAAGATGCATCACTTGATACAATTTCACTTTCACTTTGTTTCACATATTGATCATATGGGACAACATTGATATTACCCATGTTTTCAAAATTTGATTCAATAGTTTGATTGATTATACTTTGTCATGCATCTTTTGTACATCAGCATCATCGTATAGTTTTAATACCTCTGAGATGAGTTTGTCATTGGATGGGCCAGCTTGTGTTGAAGAAGAGACCTTGGGAGAAACCATTGGAGAAATGCTAGCCATAAAAATTGTGTGTGCGATGGGTCCATCATCCACATCAGTCGTATGCATCACAATCAGCTGACTTGAAAGGCGTTTTGATGATTGTGACCTATCTCCAATTGGTACGCTCATCCACATCTGCATCATAGGTCTTGGCATTGCCCTTAGCAAGAAACAATAACTCCTCTTCATCCAACGCAGCACCATTATCCTGAGCTTGTACAAGCAGCATCTTATCTCTGAAGTAATCAACATTCTGTGGACGTTTTGGAGATGTGCCGTTCCTTGCAATGTGTCCCTCACCACCACAGTTATAGCATTTGATCGGCTTAGTTTGACCTTGATTTCCATTTCTTCCTCGATTCTGATTACCAACATAACCTCTACCAGCTCCTCCTCTTCCTTGATCAAACTGTCTTTCCTGAATGGTTGCACAACAATTTTCCCATCTCGACGGTAGCTTGATTGTGTGGGTTAGAAGTCGTTCGAGGTGGTTGTTGGTTTGTGGGAGAGAATTCATGTTTTGACTAATCAGGAGAGCCAGTTGATTAATGAAGTTACCCACGTGTGCATCAACATCAGCTTGTTTGAACTTTGGATCGGGAATGAGTTTGTGAGTTCCATCACCCATGGGTATAACTTGTGAAGCTTTAGTGGTAATCCCAATGTTTGAGTAGAAGGCAGTTGAATCATTTGATGAGCTTGTCTCTCCTGGATTTGTTTTGTGTTGTTCAAGAATCCTCTTTTCAAACATGGCATGTCTCTCATTCTGAAGAAGGAAGGCATAGAGGTGCTCATAGTTAGTATTCTTCAATCCTTTAGTGAGCTTCACAGAAGTAACAAATTTGTGCCATTCGGGATTCATGTTGTTTACAAATTTTGAGTTCAACTGAATGTTAGGCATAGTCATTCCGATGTTCCTCATGTCATTCACCAACTTATGAAATCTCACATAGTACTCATAGACACTTTCATTTGGTTTCATCTTGAAGTACTCAAATTCATCATAATTTGTGATTCTCGGTCTTCAACAGTTAGCTTCAGAACGAAAGAAGCATCTTGACATTATCCCATACTGACTTTTGCCTCGGTGTTGTGATTGATAAGCTTGTAGATGTCCTTTGGTAGACCTTGCAGTTATAATCTTTGGAAGCTCGGATATCTGCATCGAATCTCTTTTTCTCCTTATCGTCAAGCTCATCATACATCTTTAGTCAGTCCATTCCGTAAATCAAAGTTCCATCTTCAGCAATATCAAGTATATCTCTAGTAGTTTCAACTCGGTAAGGTCTTTCATCAATGGATTTGAGAATGTTAACCCCATTTTGTTTTCCAAGACAGTACTATCTGATTCGTTGAGCCCAAGAGTCATAGTCGGTTACGTCAAGCATGGGTGGACGAGGTTCGAACCATTGCTTGAACATCCTCATTAGCAGTGGAGATGATTGTAGGAACGTTGGTAGACATGATGACAAGTTAAACGAGATTTTATAACTCTTTGATTAAACCGGGAAATAGATTCTTTCACGGGATTTTACTGAATCAAGAGAAAACCGTATTTAAAGGAAATCACTCAAGTCACTAGGAAAATTGTGAACCAAGTCGCTAAGTGCTAAGTCGTTAAAGTTCCAAGTCGTTATGTAACAACTCGCTACAATCCAAGTCGCTAACAAAATTTTGGCAGACAATTAAGCTAAGCACCAAGTCACTAAATATTCAAGTCGCTAAATAGCAACTCGCTAGGTACCAACTCGCTAACACCAAGTCGCTAACAATATAAAGTACAAATCGCTAACTTCCACCAAGTCGCTACCCGTAGTGGAGATTCCACTACTTGTACTGTTTTCGCTTGTCTCACTAGGCAAGTCGCTAGGCCTAAGTCGCTAACTCCACAAACGCAACTTCGCTACCAAAATGTAAAGCAAGTTGCTAGCAAGAAAAGCTATCCGTAGATCAAGTCGCTATCTAGAAAACTTCACAAACACCACTTTTCAATCCAAAAACAACCCAACCAAGATGATTCAAGCTTACCAAATGAAAACCTAAACACTTGTGATGATTCTAAACACAAAAGTACTAACAAAATCCAAGCTTTAACACAAGAAATCAACCAAATGATGCAAAAACCACTAAACTTTTTCAAACTCAAAACCACCTAAAAACCACTAGAAATCCAAAGATGTGTAAGATATGATCTAACCATGGCTCTTGATACCAATTGAAGGATATTGGATTTCACATACACATCAAACCATAACACAAAGTAGGCGTATAAGTGGAATTCTAGAGAGAGAAAGTTAGAGGTTTAGGGAACTTTAGTGAGAGAAAGAAAATTCTTATTATGAGCTCCAACCCTCTACCTTGGAAGGTAGAGAGTATTTATAGTCTTACAATAAAACGCCACACAACGGGCTGTGGATCAGGCATACAGTGGGTAAAGACCCGTCCGTCCTCCACGGTGTTACTAAACTAAATACTACTTAACATAGAAGTACTATGACTATGAGCTTTCTAACGATTACATATACTTGAGGTGACCGACTCTTTAATACCTGCAATTTCTAATTCCTAACAATATGATCGGTTGAACAATACAAGACACTATGTGTATGAATATGACATGTTTATGCATAGAGAATGAAATGAATTGAACAACCAACCCTTAAGTGAGGGTTTACTAGGATTATTTATAGGGCAAGGAGCTAGGGCAACACTACTAGTATCCTTCCCTTCTTATGGGCTTGGGCCAAGGCTTATGGGCCTTCTACACAAGCCTTAGCTTAATAACAAACATAAAGGCCTAATTAAGCTAACTATTACATATTAATCACTAATACTTGTAATCTAGTTTAGGAGTGATTCCAACAATGTACATAACTTACACAGATTAAATGTACTTACCTTCTAGCTTTAGCATGTTGTCCCGATTTTGCTTCCAAAATGAGAACATTAAGGGCAAGATAGAGCCCAAAACCCATTTTACCTTGCACCAAATTTGTAATTTCATTATACTAATGATGGTTAGGTAATGGGTAAAAAAGAGTTGTCTTACGGGTATTTTTTGTATGGGTCAGGCTACTCAGACTGACCCACAGACGCTTGTTGTACATTTTAAAAGATATCTAACTAATTAACGTGTTAAGTATGATTCAAAAAAAGTATCTCTTTTTTGTTTGACATGTTTGAGACTAAACACATCTCCAATCGAACCATTCAGGAGTAAAGTTTGAACTTGCAACCTCTTGTTGAAGTGTATAATATTGTTTCTTATAGCACCATATACATACTTATTTTGAATACCATGTATCACTTTTTACTTTGGGTTAAATATCAAAAATTGTTAAATTGTTGTGCTTATTTTTTACAAGTGTCAAAGAGTCCATACCATGAAAATATGTTAGGTCTTGGAGGAGCTGGATCAGAAGGTTGAACATTTAACGCAACATCTTTTTGTTCCCTGTTTTTGGTTCATATAAGAAAGAACAAGCTCAAAATGCAACTATTAACACAAAACAGAAAACAACTGAAAGACGAAGATGTGCACATTTTACAATCTGGTCTTTCATTCAAGTCGCCACTCGAAATTCTTGACACTTGGTGCATTGAGCTACCAATGCCATAACTTAACTTGGGAAATCTCGTGTCACCGCTCATTTGCTGGTAGGCCGAACTGCTTGCTGTTCTCCCCAAGTTAACTCTATAGCGGCATATCAACAAGGTGGCAAAGGTTCGGACCCCGTAAGATGCTGAAGAATTTCTTGGAGTCATATTGGTCAAGTTGACTTTCTATACATGAAAACTAGAATGAAATGATTTTGGTACCAAGAAAATGCAATTTTGTATGGAACAGAAAATGGTTTGAGAATGATAACGATGCATGTGAGAAGTTGTTATAGATTTTGGTGACTTTTAAGCAATTATTGGAGCATTTTGTTCAACAAGTTATATGTTCCTTGCAAGTTTTAAAAATGAAAGTGTTACTTTGGAGGCATTAAAGTGCATAATTACGGGTTATAAACAAAAGCATCCCGGAACTTTATTACATTAACGGAATAAAAATGGATAATATCGTAAACGTAAACGAAGCGTAAGACATTCAAGGCGTTAAAACTATCTCAATTTTCACTATGTTTTAAAATTTCACGTAAAAACTAATTCCATTACAAACGATGCTTTGTTGATTGGGATTATATAACTTGTGACTTAAGCTAATAAGTGCTTTAAAGACACTTTTTAAGAAAATTTTATGAGTGTAATTAACTTGCCATTTTTTTCTACTGATTCATTGAGCTTAAACATTTTACTTCTATATCTCTTTTAGTAAATTAATTTCGTAGATTGAAAATGCTTTGCTTACGAAGTGTGGTTGTACATGTAAAATTACTCTTAATTTTTCTTTTACTGAAAGAGAAAAGTTAATTATATGACAAAGTTTAGAGCATCCACTATGGCGTGGCTTAGGAATAGGTTCAATAAATTATGAAGAGATTCAATAAAAATGTGTGTACGATATTGAGGAACCGTTTCAAGTCTAATTAGTGGCATGCAAAAGGTTTAGCATTTTGAAGAGGTAATTTATAATTAATGCATTGCATGAGTTGACAATTTTATAAGCCTACTTTATTTATCGCGGGAATATGTTTATAGTATGAAAAAGGATTGTATATTAGTGATATTTTATGATCGGATGACAATTTTATAAAACTCTTAATAGGTTTATCATAATGGAGAACTTTTTGTTTCTAGTTTCCTGGTTTAATCGTTTAGTTTAGTTTAATTTAATCATTTGGTTACGAGTTTTAATTTGGTTTTTGTATTTGTAACCTCGGATTGCATCTGATTGGTTGAGAACAAATCATATACTTTTGATGCCATCACACCAAACGGTTGATCCAATTACATAATATTTATATTGATGAATGCTTTTGAACCTTGTGTGACAAAAACAATCTTATTATAAAAACTTACACGTTAAAAAGCATAGTACAAAAGTTTGTGAATCTTGCCAAACAAGCATCAATATATTTGTCGTCAATTCATATATCTTTGGAATGTCTTTTTAATCGACTATTGCAAAAATATTCTAGTTATTTACCTAATAATAGAGAAATTGACATGTTCATATAGCCTCCTCATACATGTTACACTATGTATAGAGGACTTGCAACTTTATTATTCATTACATGATGTAGACTAGCCAACACAAGTACATGATTATGCCAAATGAGTTGATTGATATACCCAAAACATGATTAATCATTAGATAGGATACATTGATTGTTATATTGATTGATGCGATATCCACCTCTTAAACATGGCAAAGCATTCTTCTGGCTTATCTTGAGGCGGTGTGTGTCCACCACCCTGCAAAGTAACAAATCTATATCAGCAAAACCATTTAACTATATGTTGGGTTCAGTAAATACCCAAACCCCTTAATCTAGGATTTGAATAGAAAATAGCCCAAGTGTTTAGTCCGTTAAACACTAAACAGGTCAATGAGTGCATAGCCTCTCAGTGAGTCATCTTCGGGATACTCAGTACGAGGCGTAGAAGAAGTCTCTCCACTTAGTAAGGCGGAACTTAAAGGGTGAAGACTGAGTCAAGAAGAAGATGATGGATACAGTGAGTGATGACAATAACTCACTGAATCCCCAAGACTCCTTTCCAACTACTTACACTGAAGACAAACTGAAGTAGAAGACTAAAGGATGTAAAGACTGAAGAAAGAGCGGGACAAGGCGGGATAAGTTTGAATCAGATAAGACAATGTCCTTATCAACCAAAGTCAACTTTCCCTGAATGGCAAAACATCAGGCTCAGTGTCATCACTGAACTTAGGAAAGTAGTCTTGTCTCTTACGTAGAATAGTCTTTGTAAACAGAGACAAAATACATCAGTATTTTGTCTTCTGAATGATGTCAGTTTGTCACTTAGGAAAGACTCAAAAATCATACATGTATAAATAGCATAAGAGATGGAGTGAAAAGGTTACGCTTGTGAATTGTAAAAACACACACACGCAAGCCATCTTTTCACTCCTCCAAATACAACTTAGTTCCTGAGATAGCTCAGTGAGCTCGAAGGGTTGTGCTCAGACTTAGCCTGAGCTTAGAGAGGAGTCACCAAACTTTGTTATTTCAATCCCAAGTACTATTCCGCAAGTACTTGGGTAACATATTCTTTGTTGATCTATTTCTAATAAGAATATGATGTTGAAAATTTATAAGTGTGTTTTACTTGTGTTAATTTAGGTCATTGTTCACTATTAACTTGTTTTTTATTCTTAAACTGTTTTAAACGATAGTGAGCGGGGAACAACAAGTGGTATCAGAGCAAGGCTAATTATAAAACTCGTTTTTTAGGCCGCTCTAAAATTTTTTAAATTAGGAACCTAAATGGTTTGAAATTGATGTACCCCAACTAGTCGATAAAAAGGGTGGAGCTTATTCAACTGTTGCCCCTAGACTTGAAGTTGGCAAATTCAACAAATGGAAAAAGCGAATGCTTTGCTATTTGATTGGGATGGAACCTTATTATATCAAGTGTATAAATGAAGGTCCATTTGTCCCAAAGACTGCTGAAGGGTTGCCTAAACCTGAAGCTCAGTGGACCCAGGATGAAAGGAGAGTGGTCAACCAGGACCAAAGACTCAAAAGTATCATAATATCTTGTCTTCCTGACGATATTATGGAGTCTGTTATAAGTTTTAGTACAACTAAGCAAACCTGGGATGACCTAGTTCATAGTCATGAAGGACCATCTGATACCAAGGAAAACAAGATAATGGACCTGAAACTTGAGTATAACACCTTCAGGGCTAAGGACTCAGTAACTCTCTCTCAAACTTACACCAGGTACAAAACTCTTTTAAATGAACTGTCAAATGATGCAGTTAAGTTGTCCAAACATGAAATCAATGTTGGTTTTGTCAACAGTCTTCTTGAGAAGTGGTTGAATTTCTCTCAGGGACTTAGGAATGCTAATCATATCCAAAATCTTGAGCTTCTTGAAATTTATGAGAAATTTGTCTATGAGGAAAACCTCATCAACAGACGATACCTTGACTTAAAGAAGTCTCAGGAAGTCAAGAAGTCCTTGACCACTACCTCATCACCAATATCAACTGCTTTCTATTCTAACAATGTTGTTCAAGATTTTCAGGAAAATTCTGATGATGAGCCTGATGAGAGATCAAGTGAGGAGTACCTAAATGACCTGAACACTGAATTTCAGGAAAGGGCACTTCTTGCTAACTCTCGAAGGTTTATAAAATGAAACAAAAGTTTTTCAAATTCTAAAGCAAATGAGGACACTGAATGCTTTAAGTGTCACAAAAAGGGTCATTTTGCAAAAGACTGTTTTTCTAAAACAATTTTAGAACCCTCTTATAAACCATCAGGGTCAAATCAGTCATCAGGCTTTAGCAAATTTCAACCAAAAATGAATCAGTCTCATCAAAACTTTCAAAACAAATATGATCAAAACAAAACTGTTGATTTTGAAGCTAAGTATAAGAAAGTCAAAGCTAAGCTTGCATTGCTCGAGGCCAGTCCCTCAGAAGCAACAAAAAGTGTTCAATGCGTGCAGAGTAAAACAAAGGCCTTGTTGCTTTGAGACCTTCGATGGGATGAAGAGCCGTGTCATCAGATGATGAAATGGTGCATGTCAAGTACCTGATGGCCCTCTTAGAAGAGGACAAGCTAGCTGTTGGAAAGAATCATGCCAAAAATGGAGAATGGGTCAATATCACAATGAAAAAGGTAAATATTCTACTTTCTATGGATGATGACTCTGATTGGCAGTCTTACATGAATTATCTTAATGTTGAACTTAAGTTCGTAGAGGAGCAAAGACTTAATCTTTTTCAAAATACAACAAGCTAAGTTTTGAATTAAACAAGTGTAGGGATGAACTGCTTCTTTTAAAACAAGCTAAGCTTGAGGCTGTCACTTTGCAAATTCAAAACACTGAACTAGTTAAAAGAAATCAGGCTCTTCAAGACGAACTCAAAAAGGTTCAAGATATTCTTGATAGTTGGACTGCCAAGAATCCTAGGGTCTTTGATGTTGTGGGAGCCCCGCAAAGCAGAAGAGAGTCTTAGGTGAAGATCATCTTCCTGACTCTCTCAACAAAGACCAGGGTCCTAAGCCATTTGTGTCTAGTGGTATGATTACCAACATGTTGACTACTCCCAAACTAAGTGATTAGATTGAAAGGGTTAATCCTGATAGTAAGCTTCCAAATTTCGATTCTGGAAGGATTCTAGAGCCTGAAAGCCAAGCTCTAAAGAGCATGCTTGGACTCCCTGATGTACCCAGTAGTACTGAACACATCTCTGAGTCTGAAGCAGAATCTCAAGCACCGCTTCCACCCATGAAACCTCTTCGGTGCGCACCAAGCTCTGAGCTTACTCCATTACAATTCAATCCTCACTCACCAAAAAAAAGGTCCGGACTTGGTAGAACCATCCTGAAAAGACCAACAAAACCAACTCAACAAGAGTCTACTCCTACTGAGACTTCAACATCCTCTGTTCCCACTGAAGCTGACCAAATTCAGCAACTAATTGAGCTTGTGAGGAAGCTGACTGAAAAGATGGAATCCATCGAAAAAGCTCTTGATTCAATCAAGGATATTAAGTCAGCCTCATCTAGCTCATCAAAGTCAAAATCCACCAACAAACCCAAGCAAAAGCGTGAGCTGTGTCATTACACCAGCCATACCACTGACAACTGCTATAGAATCCTTTTTGCATGATCTGCAAAAAGGATGATCACATGACTGCAGACCACCTACAGTATGTTAGTCAAGCAAACTATACCAAAGTTGGTCATCGGTATGCTTCATCCTCCAAAACTGCTCCCAAGAATAGAGCAAAACCTTTTCCTCTGCCCTCATTGTGGGTTTAATGATCATCATCAGGATGATTGTCTCATGAACACATGTTGTGATATATGCGGTAATCCAGCTGATGAGACATCCCAACATGACAGTGTCATTCATGCAAGGAGAGGTACAAAACAACCCAAAATCACTGAGTCATCCTCGGTCTCTAAATGCAAAACCTGTGGTAGCACAATGCACTCAACCACTGACCATGAGTCAATTACCAAATTCAAAGAGACCCTGAGACCCAAGCCCACTAGTAAGTGGGTCACTAAGAGAAACTAATTCAGTTTACTACTAGTGCAGAGACACGCCAGGGAGCCTATTTGGCATCTAGGACAGTGGATGCTCAAGAAGCATGACTGGTGTAAAGGAGTATCTGCACAAGTATATAGAGGAACCAGGACCCAAAGTAGTGTTTGGTGATAACTCATCATGTCCCACTGAAGGTTACGGTTCTGTAAACTGCAATGGAATAGTTTTCTCTAGAATAGCTTATGTCAATGGTCTAAAATACAATCTCATCCGTGTCAGTCAACTATGTGATGCTAAGTACATTGTGCAATTCAATGACAAACAAGGCACCATCTTCAATGCCAACAAGGAAGTGGTGTTGATAGCTCCAAGGAGAGATGATGTTTATGTGTTAGACATGTCAACACTCTCCCAAGATGGAACTTGTATCTTTGCTAAAGCCACTGAAACTATCAATTGGCCGTGGCATAAGAGACTCTCACACTTAAACTTCAAAAATCTCAACAACTTGGCAAAACAAAACAAGGTCCTTGGCTTACCATCACCGGTTTTTGCAAAAGACAAACCATGCTCGCCGTGAAAAAGGTAAACACCACGAGCATCATTCAAAAGCCAAACAAAATTTCTCCATCAAAAGCTGCCTTCACCTCCTCGCACATGGATCTTTTGGACTGTCAGCCCCAGATCAATCTAGCATGAGAAGTATACACTTGTCATTGTTGATGAGTTCTCAAGATACACTTGGGTATACTTTCTTTCCAAAAGAGTCAGCAACAGATACAATAATGTCATTCATCGGGAAGATTGAAAACCGAATGACATTATCTGTTAAACAAATCGAATGACAATGGTACTGAGTTCATAAATCAAGAGCTTGAGAGTTTCTGTGATGAAAAAGGAATTTCTCAAAATTTCTTATCTCCATATACCCCTGAACAAAATGGGGTTCTTTGAAAGGAAAACAGAACTCTCATTGAGGCTGCTAGAACCATGCTAAATGGCTCAGCTCTCTCAAAGCATTTCGGGTAGCACCAAAACTGTTACACTCAAAACAGGTCAATCATTGTCAAAAGACATAATAAAACCCCATATGAGATCTTCAAAGGTAGACTTCCTGACATCAGCTATTTTCATGTGTTTGGATGTCCTGTGTTCATTCATAACTACAAGGATCATCTAGGCAAGTTTGATGCAAAAGTTGATGATGGATACTTCTTAGGCTACTCACTGATCTCCAAAGCCTTCAGGGTTTTAACACAAGGAGACAACAAGTTGAGGAAACCTTTCATGTCACCTTTGATGAAAGGTCTGAAAGCATCAGGTTCACCAACACCTCAGTGGAGGAAATAGGAATTGATAACTCATCAAGATATCCTCCTGATGAGTACAACACTGAATTCAATTCCTCATATCAAGTTGATGCTGACATCTTATATTATGTCTTACCTCACAACCTACCACAACCAACTATCAGTGAATTCATTGATAATCAACCAGTCCCTACTGGGATAGGTAATACTAAACCAAATGTTCAGGAACCTGTGATTCAAAAACCCCAACCTGAACAGGACATCTCAACAGATGCTCTAAATGACTCTGTTGCTCCTGAGACTAATCTCACTCTTGAGTTTTCAATGACCTCTTCAAGCTCAGATCCTAGACCACAAAGTAAGTGGACAAAAACTCAGGATATTGAGCTTGTAAACATTATTGGTGAACCCACTGAGGGCATGCTCACTAGAAGCATGGTACGCTAAATTAACCTGCAACTTCAGCCAATGAATGTCTATATGTTGATTACCTATCAGAAATAGAACCCAAAAGTGTCACTGAGGCTCTAAAGCACCCAAGCTGGGTTCAGGCTATGCAAGAAGAACTGCAACAGTTTGATAAAAACAAAGTCATGACCTTGATCAAATGTCCTCAGGATGTCGTTGTCATAGGAATGAAGTGGGTTTTCGAAACAAAAGCTGATGAAAATGGCACTGTCATTAAAAACAAAGCAGACTTGTAGCCAAAGGTTACTGATCAACAAGAAGGCATTGACTATGATGAGACATTTGCTCCTGTTGCAAGAATGGAAGCAATCGGGATCTTCCTTGCATATGCAACATACATGAACTTCAGGGTCTACCAAATGGATGTCAAAAGTGCATTCTTAAATGGTGATCTGAAAGAAGATGTGTATGTTCGGAACCTCCGGCTTTGAGTAGTGAATTCCCCGACTATGTCTGCAAGCTTGACAAAGCCCTTTATGGTCTTAAACAAGCTCCAAGGGCATGGTATGAAACTCTCTCAACCTTCCTGATACAAAACAAGTTTGTCAGAGGAAAGATAGACAACACCTTGTTTGTCTATAGAACACAACAGGATGTGATACTAGTCCAAGTTTATGTTGATGACATCATCTTTGGCTCAACAAACTATAAACTTTGCAAAAAGTTTGAAAAACTGATGACAAAGAAGTTTGAAATGAGCATGATGGGTGAACTCACATACTTCCTTGGACTACAAATCAGGAAAACTGATAAAGGGATATCCATCACCAAGAGAAATACACCAAAATCTCTTGAAGAAATATGAGATATCGACGTGCCTCGTGAAGACTCCAATGGTCCCTCCTAACAACCTTAGACCTGATCTCACTGGCAAATCAGTCAATCAAACCCATTTTAGAGGGATTGTTGGATCATCGATGTATCTAACTGCTACTAGACCAAACATACAATTTCACTGTTAATAGCAAGATATCAGTCCAATCCCAAAGAATCTCACCTCACTGCAGCCAAAAGAATACTCATGTACATGGAACCCCAAACCTTGGACTCTATTATCCAAAATGCTCGTGGTTTGATCTCTAAGGTTACTCGATTCGATTATGCCTGGGCTGCAACATGGACAGAAAAAGTACCTTAGGGTCCTGTCAATTTCTTGGAGGAAAACTGGTTTGTTGGAGTGCTAAAAGCAACAATGGTGGCTATGTCCTCAGCTGAAGCTAAATATGTAGCTGCTGCAGGATGTTGTGCCAATGTATTATGGATGAAAAGTCAACTCAGCGACTATAACATCCATTACAAAATGGTGCCCATCTTCGTGATAACACCGATGCTATTGCAATCTCCAACAACCCTGTCCTCCACATTGATATCAAAGAACCAAACACATTGATATCATATATCACTTCATCAGGGATCACATAATGAAAGGAGGCATAGAACTTCATTTCATTTAAATCCATCTCTTGAATATCAACTGGCATCACTTTACCTCATCCCACTGATATCTTCACCAAATCCACCATCAGAATCGCTCCCTTACCTGCTCAAAGGAGTGGTGGCATTAAATGTGGAGGATGGTGGTTCTCAAAATTCAAACCTCTTTTGGAAAACCCTTCTTGTAAACATTTACAAAAGTTGTTGGAATCACTCCTAAACAGTATTTCAAGTATTTATATTTCATATGTAATAGGTAGCTTTATTATGGCCTTTATGTTTGTTTAAGGTCAAGCTTATGTAGAAGGCCCATAAGCTTGACCCAAGCCCAATAAGGAATAGGGAAGGAGAAGGAGTGTTGCCCTAGCTCCTTGCCTATATAAACCATGTAATAACCTTCATTTGAAGGTTGGTTGTTCAAGTTTTTCTTTTCACACATACTCTTTGCATAACCGGTTATACTATATTGTGTGTGTGTGTGTTTGATACTTGTTCAATCGCCTCATCTCCTTTCTTATAAGCTTGTGTTGTAAAACTAGTGACCTAACAGTGGTATCAATTGCCAAATAGTTGGGTGTACTCGTTTGTTTTTTTGAAGTTTTGATTTTGTGTCTTACGCGTAAAGATAACGCAATCTTTGGTTATCTTAAAAACTCGTTTTTACACTTTTTAATCCAAGATTCTTGTACTTTCAATGTTTTGAGGTGTTAAAATACTTGTTTTAGGCAAAAAGTTTCAAACTTTACTGGCGTGGATTTCACGTTTTTAAGCTTGTTTTTGTTAGGTGGGTGTCGTTCTACGCGTAACCCGTTTAGCAATTTTGGTACATCAAAATTCACACTTTTGTGTTCTTTTGGTACTATTGAAGCTATTCCATAACAAAAATCTGGTTTAGAAACACATTTGGGCAAAATCAAAGTTACGAGTAATCCTAGGCGTATCAAAACCCTAAAATTACGCGTAAGATTTTCCTTGGTTTGATCTTCATTTTCTGGTTTATTCCGTGTTTTCTTACTTGGATAAGTCTGAAAATACGTCGGCATTGGATATCTTTTGCCTTTGTGAAGTGTAAAAGATCATTTGAGCAAAAACCTAAAATTACGCATAAGCATAAGCTTACGCGTAGAAATCCTACGCATAAGATTCACTTTAAGCGTAAACTTAGGTCTACGCATAAGGTAATCCTACGCCTAACTTTCTACGCCTAACTTTTGTCTACGCATAACTTTAGTGCTTTTATCCTACTGACGCGTAAGCTAAAACCTCTGCGTAACTCCTCATTGTTAAGCGTAACTTTTGGTGTTTTTACGCATAAGTGCTACTTGGTTCTTGTCTTTTCTCGCCTAAGGACACTTCATCAACAAAGGTTCATTCGACTACAAAGATCCATTTTACCACACAAGTTTTTCAACATGTCACAACCACCATACTCTAACTATTTCCCTTACACTTATCCTCAGCGACAACAACAACTAAGTCCACAACATCAACAATGGAATCAACAACAAGCAATTTATCAACAACAATTTAATCAACAACATACTCCACAACTTGCTGCAAATCCACAACCTCAAATGGTTCAACCACCACCAAGTCCTCAAGTTCAACCGTACACAAATGAATTCAATCAACATCCATCAAGGAACACTATGAAGGAACCCACTTGGTTTGCAAAGATGTGTGAAGCTTTAAGCGGCCAACAATCAATTCATGAGGCTGGATCACTTGATAGACCTCAATGCTCACTCCAGGAAACTACGATCAATGGGTGATAAGGTTCTTTAGGTTTTGTGATCTGAAGAAGCCACATGGAAAGTTCTTAAAGAAGGTTATCTTAGAAGGTCCATTTGAGATGCCTACTATCATTGTACACGGAGATCCAAATGCCATTCCACCAAGAGATGAACAAACGAACATTGCTCTTGTTGCGATTTAAATCCCCAGAACTTCTACACTATGAAGCTGATGAACTTGCAATGGAATACATCCTCTTAGGATTACCAAACCCAATTCTTCGTATTGTTGATGCTCAAAAGCGCACAAAAATGTGGGATCATATTCGTCTTCTTATGGAAGGATCTGTACTCAATCGGGAGGATTTGGAATCCAAAATTTACTTGGCTTATGAACACTTCATGATTGAACATGGAGAGACACTAGAGTCCTATCATCATAGATTTTCGGACATCATCAATGATTTGGATAAACACAACATCATCATGCCAAGAATTGCGGTGAATACTAAGTTCTTGAGTAGTCTTGGTTCTGAATGGGAGAAGTATGTCATTTTTCTCCGTCAAGCGAAGAACATGCATCATTCTACCTACGGATTGTTGTACGATTACTTGAAACCTCATGAAAAGGAAGTTGATCGGGAAAGGATTCTCCGTGCTCAAATTGCTCCACCAACACATTCGGAAAATCAACAACAACTTGCCTTATATGCTCAAAACCGTTATTCTCCTCAACCAGCAACTCAACCAAATGCTTCAAACACACCTTCACAACAACAACCTCAACAAAATCAATTGGTTCCATACAACAACATTGCTCAAGCATATGTCGATTGAAGCGGCGAGGAATCCGATCCGTTGAAGCATTGCAACAAGGATTTGCTATGATTGCTAATGCCTTTAGCCGTTATACCAACAAATCCAACAATCGTATTAGTTCCTCATCTAACACACGGACTCAAGCATTTGTGAACAATGGGCGTGTTGAAGTTGAGAATCGTGATTATGGTGCGTCGGATGGGCGGTGGTCAAGGGTTTAATCTTTGTGGGTAGGAATAACAACGAGCTCAAGTGGTGGAGCAGGAAATGCTCGGCATGGGTTGAATGGTCTTGATGCTACAAGCGCAATGAGAAGGGACACTGGCTAATGCATGCCCAAAGCCAAGGACTAAGGGCAGTGCTTATTTCAAAGAGGCTCTTCTTTTGGCTCTTAAGAATGAAGCTGGTGGAACTCTCACGGACAAAAACGAGCTTTATGGCAAATCTTGACTCGGATGATGATATGGAGGACTTGCGGGCCAATGCATTTGTTATGTTGATGGCTAATATGCGGCGTTACACATGAGTGACACAGGCCCGGTGTATGACACGATGGCTTGTCTCGGTACCGAACAAACCATATTTATCTCTGATCTCATATCTCCGCCAACATCTGCATCCGGCAAGGCTCGGAATGTTCAAAATGAGTCATCCACATCTCATTCGGCGATTTTCAACTAGACCCGTAGTTATATTTGGCGATCAAGATGACCAAACGGTTTCCCTTGATAATCAAATTGACTCCGTGGTCATACTTGAGGATCTAAATAATGATCATGTTGTGACTCACGTTGAACAAGATAAACCTTTGCCCCATCAGATCTTGTTACGTTACTTCAAGACCAACAATCCCAAATTCTGCATGTGTTGCATTAAATCGAGGACTTGAAAAGTAAAATGCACTGTTAACAAAGGATTTTGAATGTTTACAAAAGCAACTTAACTTTTTCAAAACTCAAGAAAAGCGTGAAAGCGGTTTTGAAGCGACCTTTGCCAAATCTTATCAAAGCGAAAAATATTTAGAGCGGACAGATCGTGATCTAGCAGCGAAGAATGCTTTGTTATGCGAAATAGAACAAGCTGAAACATGAACATAAAAAGCAAATTAGCGCTCTCACCTTGGAAAATCAAAAAGCTAAAATGAGTTGTTAACTTGTCAAAAACAGTTCTCTGCATACAAAAAGCATTCAACGAAGCGAATAGATGATCATCTTGAAGAAATCATCGGCTTGCAAAACAAACTTAAAGAGTTTAAAAATGTTGTTTACAAACATGGCGAGTCGGTCACAACCATTGAAAAGTTTACTTTAAAACCAAATCCAAATGGATATGGACCGAATCTTGCTGATTACAAACCTAAGCTTTCAATAAAATCATTCAAACCAAATCACGAAGTTTCGGTCGAGAATATAAAATTGATAATTACATTTATGAATGTTGTTGAATATCATCGTCAAGAGGAATTAGATCGAGAAGGCGAGAGTCGATCAAAATTAAAAGCATTGTTTACAACAAACCTTTTAATTATTCTAAACCGGTCACTTTCGTCACACCAGCAGTTCTTCTAACACACCAAGAGTTATCATCGAACACACGAGTCTTCTATTGTTAATCCCAAAGCAGGACTTTGCACAAACTTATGGTCCTTTACCTTCCATTAGTGAAGTAAACTCACAACTTGAAAATCGAAAAATTCTTCGATATTTTGACATTTTCATGGTGACCTCAAAATTTTACAACATGAGATAGAATATCGATCGAAATCAAAGTTGAACATTTTCAATAAGCCTCTGGCGAGAACAAAGAGACATTTTTGAGAAAAATCTTTTACCTAATGTTAAAAACTTGAAAAGTTGTGCAATTGCATGGGAAAAGGATTTTCATAAAGAACTTGGGGTCATGAAAAGCGTTTTGAGAAAGCGAAACATCTATTTCAAACACTAAGCGTAAAAGAAAATGTTAAGAAAAGATGTTGATCGACTCTTGGAAGATGTTATCTGTGCGGATGTTCAAAATGTTGTGTTATTGAATTCTTTGTCATATGCATTTGATAATATCTCTGCGATCTTTATTTATACGTGGTAAATGTTGAGAACGATAATGTGCTTGGTCGAGTCCTTAAGCTGTTGAAAACAAGCGATTGTCAAGCGAACTTTCAAATGCAATACGTCGTCTTAATTGGTGTCAAAAAGATATTCACGATCAACAAATTGCTTCTCAAAACAAAATCAACCGATTCGCGTGCAAAACCTTCGATTCTAAAATTGAGCAACTGGATGATCAAAGCGTGTCTTTCAAGTGTCAAATCTCAAAATATGAACAAGAACTTGTAAAAGTTAAAAGGAATATGGTGTCATATTTGATTTACTCAAAAGACTCGTGATGAAGCATCAAATGAACTTGATCATTATCTTGCACACACTAAGGAAGTTATGCATTTTCTTTGGAAATGTTAGGTCACGAAAATCAAGATCGATTCACACTATCATCAAGTTAAGAGAAATGTTAGGAAAGTATGAACAACTTCCGCCAACAATCATTAAGAGATTAGCCCCGTAACACTTAGTACTCATGCACCTAGAATCTCTCTTGCCAAATCACAAGTAGCTAAGCGTGCTTCCTTCTCTTGAAAGCGAGGAATAGTTGAGCCTTTTCCAAGCGTCCGCACTTCACGACCTAAGAGCACTCAATCGAAGAATAGGAAGTTGCGACCTAAGAAAAGATCAATCAAGAATGCTAAAGTAGAAGAACACCCTAGGACTCTGAATAAGACACACGTTGCCTCCACTATAGATATTGCGTCTAGCAAATGTAATAGAAATAGTGATGTAACGAATGCTAAACCGTTTAGTACTTTTGATATTGATCGATGCACCTTGTGTTATTTGTGGTAAAAGTATGAATTCCGATTGCCATGATAAATGTGTTGCTAAAGCTATAATCTCTCGTTTAAGGAATCCTAAGAACAGGAATACCTCTAGGCCAACTAATCTTTCTAAGTGCATTGCTTGGTAGACCGCCATCTTTAGATTCTAAGAAGCGCATTCTTTGTCCCTGTAGCTCGGTTTCACCTCCTAGGAATGTAGTACCACCTAGTGAATTCACTAAGACTAAAGCAAAGAGTAGTTATAGATGGGAGAAATGGATATATAACACACTAGGATTTAAGTGGATACCTAAAGCTATTGATGTGTGTATATCTACTATAACTGCTATGGAACCCTCTAACATTTCGGGTTCCACATCTACTTCTATTCCATCGTATTAGATGCATTATGTGTAATCACGGTGTCTGAGATCATTCTCTGGATTGTTGATAGCGGATGTTCCCGACACATGACGAGGCAATCTTAAAGCTGTTATCAAACTTTATTGCAAAGTTCATTGGCCTTTGTCGGGTTAGGGAATGATCACTTAGCGGCTATCATGGGCTCACGGAGATTATGTCAATGGGAACATCGAAATTAGCGGGGTTTACTATGTGGAAGGCCTCGGTCACAATCTGTTTTCGATGGGTCAATTTTGTGATGGAGATTTGGAGGTTGCTTTCGGGGAGAAAACTTGTTTCATTAAGTGATCTACAAGGAAATGACCTTATATGCGGCTCGCGTAATTCTAGTCTCTACACTATCTCTATGCAAGACATGGTTGCTTCCTCTCCCATTTGCTTACTTTCTAAGGCAACATCAACAAAATCCCGGCTATGGCACCGTCGTCTCTCACATCTAAACTTTCAAACCATCACCAACCTTGCTCGACACAAACTAGTTGAAGGACTCCCACGATTCCGGTATTCAAAAGATCACCTTTGCTCGGCTTGTGAACAAGGGAAAAGCACTCGTGCTCATTTTCCTTCAAAGGTGGAACACGACTCTCAGCATGTGCTTCATCTTCTTCACATGGATTTGTGTGGCCCGATCTTGGCGTGCAAGCGATCAATGGCAAGCGCTACATCTTAGTAATTGTTGATGACTACTCTCGATGGACTTGGGTCTACTTTCTTCGTAGCAAAGACCAAGCTCCACAAATGATCATCACTTTTCTCACAAAAATACGAGTTCACTCCGCAACACCGTCGAGAATCATCGAGCAGACAAAGGCTGAATTTGTTAACAAAACCCTTCGTGAATTCTATGAGAAAGTGGGAATTCAGCATCAGACATCTATTGCGCGTACACGAACAAAGCGGAGTTGTTGAAAGCGAAACCGAGCGTTAGTGGAAGCTGCAAGAACAATGTTAATAAATGCTAAACTTCAGTTACTTATGGGCGTATCTCTGCATGCTATACTCAAAACCGTTCTATGATCACCAAACGCCACAACAAAACACCTTTCGAGCTTGTCCATAAAAGAAAACCGAATCTAAAACACTTTCATGTATTTGGATCTCTTTGCTATCCGAATAATGATCGTGATGACTTTGGAAAGCTCAAAGCCAAAACTGACATTGGAGTCTTTATCGGATCTTGTGATAATTCCAAAGGTTTCGAATCGGAATCGTCGTACAAAGCGGTGATGGAAGCGATTCATGCTCATTTCGATGAACTTCTGAAATGGCTTACGAGTATAACGACTTAGAACCGGTCACAACCGCTTAAACTTCCCTCAAACCCCATCATCGGTGAAGAAAGCCCTCGGACTTACTTCGTCAACAAATGGAAAGGTTATTTGCTCCATTTGTTGGTGGCGATATTGATGAGCGTGCTCGGTGTATCCATTTGTTTTTGCACAACGATAATATTCCTATACGATACACTGCTACAACAACTCTTGTTGAAGAAGCACCTACACCGATTGACTCCAACACACAGTTGAACACACGCTTCCAACAATGATGAACCGGTGATGATATTACGAATGAAATACCCCCACTGCGATTTTGATCCAAATCGTTCTTCAACCCGTTTGCTAATGAGGCTGCTGCACGGATGTCGCGGAATCTTCAACAAACCATTTGAATCCTCAGAATCGCACAATGTATACCAACATCAACCCTCCACACATAGATGGACGAAAGACCATCCTCTGGAAAACATTATTGTCAACCCGAATCAACCCGGTCGTTCGAGACAAGCGTCTTCACAGGCGGTGAACATTGCATTTATGCACTCAGCATGCCAATCTGAACCTAAAACATCAAAGGCGCAATGACAAAAGACAACTGGATTGAATCCATGCAAGAAGAACTCAACCAATTTAATCGTCTTGAAGTATGGGGGCTGGTTGAAAGACCAACGAGGAGTCTCGTCATTGGTCTAAAATGGATTTGGAAAAACAAATTGGATCTTTGAAGGAGCGTCATCGAAACAAGTCACGTCGGTGGCTAAGGGTTATCGTCGGGAAGAGGATTAGACTTTGAAGAATCTTTTGCTCCGGTTGCTCGTCTTGAGGCTGTTCGGATATTTCTAGCGTTAGCAGCTCATATGAATATAACGGTCTATCAGATGGATGTCAATACTGCGTTTCTCAATGGACAACTTAAAAAGCGGTTTATGTCGACCAACGGATGGATTCGTTGATCTGAGTTTCGAATCATGTCTACAAAGCTGAACAAAGCTCGTATGGTCTCAAACAAGCTCCTCGGGCATGGTGCGATAAGCTATCATCTTTCCTCATTGCTAATAATTTCACCAAAGGTTCGGTTGACCCAACTCTTTTTATACAATATCACGGGGAACATATCTTAATTGTTCAAATTTACGTGGATGACATCATTTTTGGGTCTACACATAAAAGTTTTCAATCGCTTTTGCAAAACTAATGAAGAAAAATTTTGAAATGTCCATGATGGGTGAACTTACATTCTTTCTCGGACTGCAAGTTCATCAATCACCCGTGGTATTTTCTTGAGTCAGTCCAAATATGCCCTTGAATTGTTAAACAAATTTGGAATGAAAACCAGTGACACCTATGCCACACCAATGGCTCATACCAAGAAGTTAGGCTGATTTACATGGGAAATTGGTGGACCCTACAAAATACCGTAGTATTATTGGATCTCTCATGTATCTAACGACTAGCGGACGATATTGTCTTTGCCGTTTATCTATGCTCCGTTATCGGTCGCGACCAAGCTGAAACCCACCTCTCGAGGCTAAAAGAATCCTCCGATACATAAAGGGAACCATTAACTTGGGGATCACGGTATCCAGAAGGATTACGGTTTTGAACTAATCGCTTTTGGGGCGACCACGCGGGATGCTTAGACTCACGGAAAAGCACTTGGGAGCTTTACAATTTCTTGGTGATAAAGCGGTGTCTTGGCAATCGAAGAAGCGAGGATTGTACATTTGTCATCAACGAAGCGAGAATATGTAGCCATGTTCGCATGTTGTGCTCAAGTCATTTGGATGAGAACACAACTCAAAGACTATGGTTACGTATTTGTGAGAATCGATGTATTGCGACAATGGAGTGCCATTGCAATCTCGTGCAACTTCGTTCGGCACTTTCGAAATCAAAGCACATCGATCTTGATATCATTTCATCAAGGATCACGTGGAGCAGTGTCTTGTTGAATTATATTTTGTGGAGTGAGAATACCAATTGGCGAGATCTTCTCACCAAAGCCTTGCCTCCCGCTAGGTTTAATGAGTTGGTCCAACGGATTGGTATGAGGTGTTTGACTCAAGAGGAATTGGATGATCTCCTAAAAGCAGTCTTAAAACACATCAAACACCAAATTCTCTTTTGTAAATAATTTTTCAAAAACAAAATACAAAATTATAAAACATGATAAAAACAACAAAAATATTCTTCTAATCTACTTTTCTTTCAACATTGCAAGTACATTTCTTCCGTCAACACTTTAATCTTTCAAAATTCAGTATTTTTTCGATCAAGTGTTGAGGGGAAAAATAAATCTTTAACTGCTTCAAAACATCGTGTACTTGCATGTTATCATATCTCGGTTGATTTTTTACAAATGGTGGTACATTTTCCGGTTCAAAGACACTCCTCGGACTTTAATTAATAACCTTTCATTATTTTCTCAAGTCGAGGGGAGTGTCGTCAAGTTTCTTTCCTAAAATCTTAGTTTGGTAACCAAAATGGAAGTTAAATGGCTTGGTTTGAAAAAGGAAAAGGTGGAGGGACCAAAACTGTCAAAAGGTTAAACTCTTTTTTAATAAAACACCCCTCCCACCTACTTTCACTTCTCATTTATTACAAAATACCTAAAACCATCCTACGCTTAAGATTCACTCAAGAAATCCGTGTTTTGATCATCATCTTGTAAGTGTTTTTGTGATCACAACATGTTTTTAATCATAAGGTTTTGAATTTCATGAAAATCCTACGGCTAAAACGTTTTCTAAGCGTGATTAAGTGTTCTTTGCTTATGCGTAAGAACACACAATCAACATGTGTGTGTTTGTGGTGTAATGGTTTGTGTCAAAACGTTCAAAATACATCAATGATACCATTTTTACCATCAAAATCCACCCAGAAACACGAATTGATGATTTTTGAAAATTAGGGTTTATGAGTCGAATTGGGTATTTTCAAATGTGAAGTGTTTTGGTCAAAAAGATTGTTGTGTTATGCTCTTTTATTATTGAATTGATGATTTCCAAGGTCTATAACCACCCAGAAACACTAATTGGTTAACAATTTGAAATTAGGGTTTAAGGTTCTTAAGATTGGGTATTTTTGATTCACTGCAAATTAAGTGTTAAAACTTGGTCATTATGCTCTCACAACATCTAAGATATACCAGAAAAACTTTGGTGCATATTCCATGGCTAGATCTCATACGCGTAGATATAGGGTTTAGACTACTGGCGTATGCGTTCTCGTAAGCTGTTTTAACTGTCCAAATGTGTTTTGATCTGTCATAAAATGAATGTTATGTGTTTAACATTGATGATATGATGCTTTATTTGGGCTTGCAACACTAAATATTCAGAATCAAGGTTAATATAAGCCTACGCATAAGGATCACCTTACGCGTAGCTTGTTATCGCGTAAGATTTGTCTTCGCGTAGCGTCTACGCATAAGGTTCTACATATGGGACTACTGGCGTATCACTGTGAAGGATATGCGTAAGCGATGACCTCTACGCATAAGGTCAACTCTTACGAGTAGCCTTAAGCGTAAGGTTAATATATGCCTACGCATAAGCTCTACGCATAAGGTCTCCTTTTCCAACGCGTAACACTTCTTGCAGCGTAAGTTAAGACCCTACGCGTAAGTTTACGCCTACGCATATATCATTCCTGTCTCGCATAACTTTACCAATCCTACGCATAAGCCGAGATCATACCTTCGTTATGAATTGTTACGTGTACAAACTTGTAAATAAACTAATCATATCATCACGAATCCTAAAATGTCACTAATAAACTGAAATCGTTTGATATGTTGTGAACAATAAGTGATAAAATAAACTTTAAAACTTAAAGTTAACTAACTCACGAAACATTTCACGGCGTCATTGGACTATTGAATATACAAGTGACTTAGGACTCGTAACAATCATTGACCCTGTACATTCAATAACTAGACAATAAGACCTTCCGTTGACTAACATTATGTCTTTCGATATGTTGGTTCTTTTGGCTAATGTTTATTCAGATCGCGACATGGTGAACAAATGAATATGGATGCACACGAAGTTCTCTCCATTCTTGATATCTATCCTCATGGCTATCCAATGAAGATAGGAAAGAATAATCTCCGTGTTGACTTTGACAACCTCACTTGCTCTGAATCTTCATGTTTTATTGCTATTGACATTACGAGGACTCATCCGTATCGAACATGCTTTCACACTCTGCAAGCTGTTCACGAGATCTACATCCAACAGTTACGGAACACTATGGAAAGGGTCAAAGGACAAGCTGCGTGGCGGTGACTCTGAATCACAAACAAGTCACCATTACACTGCGGACTTAAGGGTTGAACATTCTCCTAATTCACGATGTCGATCCAACCAAACTATATGCCACACCTGCTGAAGAGCTCACTCTCCAATTCTTAATCAATATCGGTTATGGCGAGGCTACGGGGTAATCACCAAGCATTCTCACGTAGAGCTTAAGAGTATTCCTCAACCACGGAGAACTCTCTACATGATCATCACCAAGTCATTTTACAGTGCGTGGCGGCTATGAGCACCCTAAGCTCATGGGCTGCAAATATTACGGGCATTGGTCAACAAGAAACACATCGCTATCGAAGCTCCGATTTGGGATGACATGATGTCATTTCTCAACAAACTTGGCTCAAAGATTCCCTACATCGGATATACAAAATTGTTGATCCAGAGAGCACTTGGACTTCATCCCGACATTCCCAAGAGGCTCAATGACCCCAACAATCACGACATGTTGACGGAACCCATTCTATCTGTTAGAATCAAGGAAACGTCTACAAAGAAACAAGGTCTTTGTGCTGCAGATTTCCTTCTAGCGAAGATGTCGAAAGCTTCGAAGCATACAAAAGGTATGCAGGCGGTTAGACAAGGCAAAGTTGGTCATCTCGACGAAAAATCTTACGGAACACTGTAAGGAGAACCAAAAGAGGAAGTGCGGGAATGCGGCAAATCTTGTGAGTCAAAGGAAGTTCCCCAAGAGGAACCCTCCTTCAAAGAGGATTGTTCCATCTAAGGAAGCTGCTCCCATCCCAATTCCCAAACCCGAACCGCAAAGAAAGCTTGTGGGCGAAAGCTCGAGATGCTTGACACGGATGAAGAGATTACCTTCTCTGAATGCGCAGCGTATCCCCTCCTCCGCTGACTAAACCTACAAGTCCAATAGCGAACATGGAAAAGGAAAGACTCACGTACTTGAGTCTCATGATGAAAGCTCGAAGAAGAAGAAGAGCAAGCTGGATCAATCCTACGGGAAGAAGTTTAAATTAGTTAGACAAATTCAAAAAGCTGAAGAATTTGCAAAATATCAAATGGGTGGCCGGAGGATCAGTGGTCTTGTCCACTCTTCACGAGTCTGATGCGGTTAATCAACCCGATAAGGGATCCGGTGCCACCACTCTTGTGCAACAACAAACGCTTGTGAAGGAGTCTACTGATCTTAACATTTAGGATCCAGAAAAGAATAAGGCGAGAAAGAAAGCGATGAAGAAGCTAAGGAGCAGAGCGGAAGAAAAGGCTAAAGCTGGACATGATGGCGAAGAAGATTATGATGACTTTCTTCTCAGCAGTCCAACTCGTTCCAAGGAGGATACTGTTGCACCTCCAAAGGACCCCGAATCTCCTCATGTTCCCTCCTCATCAGATTCTTCATCTCACTCATCACCACCACCATCAAAAGATCAACAAAATCATCATCCAAATCTGTGAAGAAACCACCTCGATCTTGGATTTCTCAAGCTCATAAGCGAATTCACAAATTTGTCAAACAAGTCGAAAGAAAAGCGTGCTCTACAAAAGCTAAATTTCTTTCTTTGATCACATACGACATATGTATGGCGAGCATGACAAGATGGAGAAAGAAAGGGAATTTGTTCAGAAGTTCATGAAGAGTCATCGTAAAGAGGAACTGAGCGAAATGATCGAAGGTTACACTAACAAGTACCTTCGGGATATCGTTCCTAAAGTCCAAAAGGCTGGAAAAGGCGACAAGAGATCATACTCACAAGTTTCTTCTTCGACCTTGTCCCGGTGTGACTAGAGAAATATTTTCCGGACAACTCACCCCTAACATCGTAGCATTGGTTAAAAATACAATGGCCAAAGAAGCGATCTCTCTGAATGCGAGTTAATCGCTAAACTTGTGATACAAATGTCAAAGCGATGGAGCGTTTGCCGGATGAAGCTAAATTTTTGAAAATCTACTTGATTTTCAACTCGGATCATCATGCAAGGAGTCGGCCGATCAACCCAACGACCAAGAGATGGCGATGATAAGGATAAGGATTACGCACCTAAGCGTCGAAGCGATGCGGTAAATCTACCTCTATGCCACCTCCTCCACCACGAACTTCTTCTCAACAAAAGTCTCCTCCACCTCGGTCTTCTACTGATAAACCTCGGGGCGATTCGAGTTACCACCCACGACTCATAAAGCGGTGATTACTTTGAGTATACGGGTGGTGGCGATGAAGAGGTCCTTGAGCCCCGACAACAACCCACCTCACCCAAACAAGTGCAGAAACCGGTATCATCATCAAGGCCTTCCAAAAGAAGAAGAAGCGACTTCGGCACTGGAGTTGTCTCATGGCTAGATGACGATAAAACCGAAGAGTTTGAATGGTTCTCCACACTTGTCAATCAAACTCCCTACCTGATGAAGGTCAAGAATTGGTAGACGGTTCTACATTGGAGCCGCATAAAACTTTTGCAAGAAAAGTTCCATGTGAAGAAAATGGCGAAATCTGAATTGAAGCGAATCAAGAATGAAGCATTCCAACTTCTTAAAGACGACTCTGAAAGCGCGTCGAGGTCGAATATCATCTTGAGAACATCGCTCGAGCTATGTCTAACGACATGGATTGGCTCAATCCGGAAGCAAACATTGACTTCACACAAAGGGACAACCCTCCATACTACACCGATTGGACCAAACCCCTACCGACCATTGGCCAAACAGGCGAACCACGGATTCCCTTCCGATACTTCTTTAACAGAGACACGGATTTTCTCTTACGGTAGCGATGGTTCGCGAAAATCGCTACATCATTGACTCTTCCATTCCAGTGACTATTTACTCAAAGCGCATAGCTATCGAGGAACGTGCAAATCACTTGTTTTCTGACAGCGTGCAAGCATACGACCAAGATGCATTGTATGGGATTCATCATTGGCCTAAACGCCGAAGAATCTACTCTGAAGCTGCACGGTTGAAGTCTCAACATGCGTGTATAGTTCTAAGGACATCGTGGCCATCAAACACATTGATCTCAAGTCTAAGTGGGACTACACATTCTTAAAGAATATCATAGTCAAGCGACAAGATGAACAGGACTATGGATTCTCGAGGTGACTTTGAGAACTTGTCCCTCAGCGACATCGAAGACATGTACCTTGCCAAAGTGCGAGTGCGTATGAGACAATTCTCGGTGAAGTTCAAGCGTGAATTTATCAAGTCGGTTCTCATCTTCATTAGGCGCATTGTGATCAAAGAGCGTGTTGAAGATATCCGGATGGTACATTGAATCTTATCGGGGCGTGTCAACCTCACTCCTCCAATGCTTACTCTTCCCGATCTCAATCGGCTACCTCAATATCGCTCATCGGCAAACCTTTGGAGTTGTTTACGCGGTGAACTTCAAAGCTGCTTAATGGCGTGTAGTGATCTTCAGAAATTCGGGGATCATACTTTGAAGCTGGTTAGGGGCGGATTAGCATCTGAGGTTGAAGGATATACGCTGAAAGTGGGATCTAAAGCTGGAATTCTCGGGGAAAGGAGGGATGTGAGAAGGATCATCACCATGATTGATGAGCGGTTGTTGAAGGGATCGATTCGAGCGATTGGAGAGCTATGTTGGTGGTCGACCGGGAGAAACATCACCGGCTTTCAGCGTCCTGCGCACTCACAGGAACATCACTACACTTCCCGGTACCCCTTGAATTGTTTCCTTCATAATTTTGGATGTATGATTATATATGTCAATGGCTTGTGCACACATAACAATGTACAACCCGTACTTGTCAAGAAAGGACCACGTAGTGCGCTTGATTGCCACAATCCTTATAAAAGGGGCGAAAGCTTCTTACTTTTGAGTAAAACCTATCAAACCTTTCATTTTTCAAGGTTTTGCTCAAAAGAACAAGTACTTTCCCTTAAGACTTTCAAAACCTCAACCGTTTATATCACTTGTTGAGGGGAGTATTTGAAACTTTGTTCACAAATTGTTCACAGTGGTCATTCTTCCCAACACTTTCGAAATGGTCATATTTATTCTCAAACGTTTCAAAAATAACACTTTAATATGCCATTTTTGAGGGGAGAAAATTGTGTGATAAGAAATATGTTGTACAAAATGCAAATGAATCTGTGTACCTCAGACTTAACCAGCGAATTGTGATACTAAAGCTGTTAGTAACTTCGAAAAGACTTGTCTGGGCGGGTAATAATTTCAAGCTAGTTAAGCTAGTGATGTAAGCGTGTCTCATAAAGGACTTGTGCGAGTAGAATGTACCATTCGAGAAACTTTTGATAGACATGAACTCTGGCGGGTTTGACAACCTTCCAAGGTTTGTCTACACCTTCAAGGTAGTTATTAGAGCTAGTTGTCACCTAAAAGCTGACAATGTAACTCTTTAACTATGCAGCGTAACCGTGTCTCGCGGGGGATTGTCTATCTTGATGGATCAATTCAAAAGTGCGCTCTTTCCTCCTTGTGCATTTAACCATTAAAACTATTAAGCACATGTGGAGAGGGAGTATTTATGCAAAACATCATCTCTCACAATGGTTCAAACATGTTTTTCATTAACAAACCCGTTGAGAGACATTTTTTCATCTGATGGTTTTAATGGCAAACATAGGTTAGTCATGGAGTTATAAGGTGACTAAGGTTAGGAAAAACCGTCCTATGATCCTTGAGCGGAGGATCTACCCAAGGACACTACAAATAGTTAGTATTTAGAAGTCCTTAGGTATGATTGTAAAAAGGAGAAAATGAGAATCGGAGAAAGAAGGAGTTGAAGAATTAAAAGAAATGCAAAGAAAAAGGTGAAAAGAAATAGCCCTCAGTTATTCAACTTAGAGGCGGAACACGGGTTCAATTCATATGCTCTTGGTTGTCACTTAGTGGCACCGGTATTGAAGATTAAAAGTCGTCATGGACCCGGTGGCGCATGCACTAAACCTTCTTAGCCACTCAAGTTTCTCTCAGCGAAGCTTGTTTCATTCTCACAGGGAACCCTACGTAAACTATCGGCTTTCTCCTAGAGATTCTGGTATTGAAGAAGGAGACCCTCTCCCTAGTCTCGCATTTCGGGGAAAACCAAAAGCGCACTATTGAGTCTAGAGCCACGAGATTCATCAAAAGATCTCTTAGGAACACTTGACATTTAATCACTTGATGATCAACTAATAAGATCATCGGTGGTTCATATCGAGTCCTTCACGGATCTTAGCAATCTATCGAGAACATTTATGAGAGGTTCACATCTGTGATCCTCAGTGATTGAATGGAAACTCTGCCGGGGTCAACATCAAACGACCACTGTCGGAGGTCACCGGTAACTCCCGTGGATTCGCGGAGTGTGTCTCAAGCGGTCTGATGCGTGAGGTGATGCTTGGTGTACCTCGGCGACTCATCTGAGCTGTAGATGTACCGGTACATCGCGTTATCTCACTTGTGGGACTCGGTTCGAGAGCGGCCTTTGTAAGAATTAGAGTTGTGTCCTCACACTATCTTTGTTGACACTCTCGAAGTTCAAACTTGTAAGTGCCGGAAACGCTTATTACTAACCGTTTGAAATGTTTTCTTCTTATGGAAGCTCTGGAGCGGGATGATCGTGTTGATTCTTCTCATGCTCACGCCAACATCATCACTAATGGAAGTTCTACTCTAAAGCAACACAACCGTCGAGAATGATTCTTCGTCAAACCAAAGAATCTACAAAGTTAAAGACTTAAAGAACTTCATCGATATTGAATTCCAGCGTCAAAGGCGTGTGAGCATGTTGAAGAATGGCGTGGAACCTTTGGAGCAGCGAAGCGGACACGAGGCGGACCGATCTGGAACAACAACATACTATCACTTTCACCACAAAGAACAATGATCAAAGAACAAAGTTAAAGATGGCGTCAAAGCATAACTGTTCAAAGATAACTATCTCTCTACCTTTGGGGAGATTGTTGAATCAAGGCAATTCTTCTCACAAGAAAGAAGAATGTCGGAAGGCGTCAACTGCTACTATTACATCAACGCCTTCACCGTTTACATTCATATATACTTGAGGGGGAGATTGTTGGAATCACTCCTAAACATATTTCAAGTATTTATATTTCATATGTAATAGGTAGCTTTATTATGGCCTTTATGTTTGTTTAAGGTCAAGCTTATGTAGAAGGCCCATAAGCTTGACCCAAGCCCAATAAGGAATAGGGAAGGAGAGGGAGTGTTGCCCTAGCTCCTTGCCTATATAAACCATGTAATAACCTTCATTTGAAGGTTGGTTGTTCAAGTTATTTTCTTTCACATATACTCTTTGCCTAAACCGTATACTATATTGTGTGTGTGTGTGTTTGATACTTGTTCAATCGCCTCATCTCCTTTCTTATAAGCTTGTGTTGTAAAACTAGTGACCTAACAGACTGAAAGCTGAATTGGGAATGCTTGACATTGAAAGTCAAGTATCTGAAAACCAATCTCAGTAAGTTCTCTGAAATGGTTCATCTTCCCTGAACACCCAAAATAAACCACTCACTGAATGAGTAAGACTCATTTCTGACATTTGACAAAAGAGCATTGAATGAGTAACTAAATGATCCAAGTATGAGTTACTTAAATGTCCTAGGTTGGTAACTATGCCAATTTAATATAGGAGTATATGTCTCTTTGTCTTACTGTCATCCCACTTGGTATTTAATGCCTTCTCTCACAAAAAATATCAAATTGATATTTTATCTCTGCAAAAGTGCACTAGCACATTTCTTTGCCTTTGCAAAGCATTCCCTTGAAAAAGCAGGATTTTCACTGCGGGTAATGGGTGGTCGGCATTAAATGTGGAAATTCAAGCGTTTTTCAAAACCGACTCTTAATATTCCCATTTGTGCACAAACCACCCTTCTCACCACTCTATAAATACCCTCTTCCAAAACAAACAAACACACACAAATTATTTTCTGCAACAAAACTTTGTCAAAATCATTTCTAAAACCCAGAAATATTTGTGTGTTCTCAAAACTCTTCAAACCTCTTTTTTTGAAAACCCTTCTTGTAAACATTTACAAAAGTTTTTCATCACAAAACTTGAGAGATCTAAAACCTTGATTGTTCTAGTCAAAAGAAATTATTTTTCAAAAACCCTAAAATCTTTAATGGAAATGGCTAGAACACAATCTCTCTAGTTTGTTTCGATCAGGTAAGGGGATCTAACAAATGTTGAGTTTAAAACAAATAATGTCATTGGCAATTTTGAATATCCTCAAAATGTCCCGACCTATAAGGACATTATGAAATTTCTTTATAAGCCACTGAAACGGCATTTGTTCATGTCCCTCTACGTACATTGCAAAACCTCCTCAGGGAGTTTTGGTCTCATAAGGCCTTTGACCCGAAACCTTCTACTGATAAGAACAACCTTAGACCTCTTAGGAATATCTCATGGGTTAGGTCTCAACGAGGGGCAACAATTCACCTGGATTATAAAACTTTTTGCACATCACGGGGTTAGATTACAACAAAGGTGTATATGTAGCCCATCCTGAACCCTCCACATTGAAGGATGGGTTAAAACAAATTGTTTTAGATCCAACGTTTTTGGACAAGACCCAAGTCACCAAGATTCATTTCGTGGCTTGGAGGATCCTATTCACATTTGTGATTCAGGTCCTCGGCCGGAACCACTCATCCACTGAACAAGTTAACTCTATTCAGTTGATGATGGCTTACTGCTTGATGAATGGGTCACTGTCGACATAGGGGAGATTATTTACTGATCAGTAACCAAGCTACTGAGAGCAAAACTAGGATGAAATACATTTCGTATCCTTGGTTTGTCTCTTGTGCTACAAGTGATATCTTGGTACAAATTATCCTCGGAAGAAAAATTTTGTGCTTTACACGGCATCATGAGCCAATCAAATTTTCAAAAGGACCCATCCCTTGTCACAAACATTGAATTGACGGCCCATATGGTTCCTGTAAACAACCAAAGGGAATCAGTGTCTCTAACCCCTGCTCCTTTAAAGAAAAGGGGAAGTCTCGAGGCTGGGACTAAGACCAAACCCAAGTCTCAACAGGGCTTGGAGCACTGCCAAAGGCAAAGATGGCCTAAGACTGATTTGACACCCATTGGTGACCAAGCAACATCCACCCCCGTGACAACGAAGGACATTGATACATCACGGTCGGTGCCCTGGTCACAACCACTACTCCCCAAGATCAGAGGAAATATACAACCCGCTAGTAGGAGAGCGCCTTCCACAACACCCAAGGATGACATTAGAAAATCACAGCCTTTGTCTGGGGCACTTGATCGATCCCAAAGACTTCGAGAGGGAATTAAACAACCCGTTGATAGGGATACAACTATCACGACTCCTCTCGCTAAAGGCAGGAAACACCCACCGGTGTCTTGAGGGTCATCGGGGACAAAGACTCGGAGGGAAAGGAACAACCCGCGATATGGAACCCACAACCAATCGACTCCAGTGAGAGGCCTTTGGAAAATGCCCACCAAAGTGTCCAGAGGGTCAAGCGAGGGACAAAGACTCGAGAGGAAACATACCACCCTTGATATGGAACCCATCACCAACCCCTTGTTAACCGTTGCTGATATTCTTTGGAATACTCTTTTCGAAGATGAGCTTGCTGGCCCGATGATGAAGTTTTATCATTTTGGGGAAGAAGTGGAAGCGAGGTTCAATCTGAACAAGAGCCTCACTGATCCAAAGGAGCATCTTGAATCATCATTCCAGCATGAAAATGATGACTCCTCTTCCTCCACTGATGAATTTGAACGATTTGATAATGTTCTCCCACTGAAAGGCGGCTTGTTCGCTGGATCACCAAAGCTTCAAGAAGGTTATACTCAGGGGTCACTGAAACACGTGGGAACAACACCTTGAGAATTTGTGCCCGATTCTGACTGCGCGTGATCTTAAATCCGATGTGCTCACTTTCAATGAAAATGTTCAACACAGGATCTTATTATCAACAGACATTGGCGAACAGAATGCAAACCTGGGTAAAATTGAGAGTATCTTGAAGTGTAGCTCATCAATAGATGATATCAAAATTGTTAAGGAGGACCCAGCACTCAATTCTAAAGTCTTTGGAAGCCTGAAGTTTATATGAAGAATTCCTCCCGTCTCACTGACCGGTTGATATGCAGTCACACTCGCCAATGTTCAAGGCCTCACGAGTTCCTGTTCAGTCCTTACAATCTACATTGGGTTCTCTTGATGCTCGTGGCTAATGCTAGGCATCATCCTCCATGGCTTGGAATCTTGGGCCTCGGATGATAGCCTTGGAATTATCTCATGCTAATTTGGAAGCAAAAAGTCACGGCATTCAAACGGATACCTCGGATATGAAGGCAATGATCACTGAAATTTATCGGGCCTTCAAGGGTCAAGCAGCTCCTTCCCCTCGGCACCAACACCAACTCTTGCCCTCACGAAGCTCCTACATCAGAGTTGGGGAGAAAACTGCCATTGAAGAAACTCCTCTTCACTTTGAGGGGGAGCCAACACCATCAGTATCTGTAGCTCCAACAACATCATCGCACCTAGTCTCAGGCAATACCCATCTCATCCATCCACCACCAACACCTTCAACAACAACAGCGATGTAATCACACCAATAACAACAACAACACCGCCCTTGGTGGCATCATCTTCCTCAGGCCAGGACAAAGGAAAAGGCATCATGACAACTACTAAGCCTGAGAAGATTCCCTACAAAATTGGTGACACTGAATACCTTCTCACACCTCAACAGCTAAGTAAGTATCTTGATAAAGAAGAAAGGAGATTGAAACAAGCTGAGGAAGATAAGAAGAGTAAGGAAGCACTAGTTAAAGTGATTGCCGAGGAAGCTGAATGCATTGGAATTGATGCTAAGAAACTTGAAAAAAGGCGAGGACGAAGTTCAAGGATGCTCAGAAAAATGGCTTAAATGAAAAAGCGGTTGGAAGAAAGAACAAAAGAACTGTAGCCATCAGGAAAGCAAGAATTGACCATTATAATTGGACAATGACAAGACTGCTGAGAAGATCACGATGTCAAAATCATCCCCGTGGTCTAAACCACTGGCAATGAAGCGTCTGCCAGGGGGTTGATAAAGGCATTCGAGTTCATGATCCCCTAAAATTCACGACTTTGGGATCACTGGCTTCGATGAACTTGTCCAATAATAGAAAAGAAGCAAAATCACGGTTGGTTAAGGAGCTGATAAAGATGCTCAGTAAAAGATATGAAAGAGGCTGAGGATTCACCAGCACCGGCCCCAGAATTCACCGCCTTAACGCGCACCTCAAGGATCTCAACCACAATCATCCAGCTTGGCGAAAGGAAGAGAGTTGAGTTCCAACACGAGATTAATGTGGTTGGAGTGTAATAGGGGGGGCAGTCTCCTGTAGGAGTGAAATTTGTGAACTGTCTAGTGATTGAAAAGCTCAAAGAGGGCTATTTTTCATTGATGTCTATGGAAACCCAGCATTCCAAAGGTGGAGTGATATCGATCAAGCAGGAGTGGCTACAATGATCGGCTATATTCCAGTTGGCCTCTCAAATTGGACTCCTCGCTTGAATATCGGGTTCTGCTGATGACTTAAATGCAAAGATAAGAGACCATCCTGACATGGAAACACTCATCACCAAGAAAGTCAAGCTTGGAGCTCTGGGAATCCATCACGGGTGACATCATTTTGAATTATCTTTTATACTAGTAATAGGAACCTTGTAATTTGATCAATAAACGATGTATGTTTTTGTTAAAATATTCAGTGTTCTTTATTGTATTCATTAGTACATTCAATGTAAGAAGAAGCCATTTGCTCACTTACACTAATCAAACATTCTGAGGCTATTTGTATATCCAAATAGGGGGAGATGTTGGGTTCATAAATACCAAACCCCTTAATCTAGGATTTGAATAGAAAATAGCCCAAGTGTTTAGTCCGTTAAACACTAAGCAGTACCACATGAGTGCATAGCCTCTCAGTGAGTCATCTTCGGGATACTCAAGATTATGAGCGTGAAGAAGTCTCTCCATTTCGGTAAAGTAGGAACTTAAAGGGTGGTGAGTCAAGAAGAAGATGATGGATTCGTGAGTGATGACAATAACTCACTGAATCCCCAAGACTCCTCTCCAACTGGTTACACTGAAGACAAACTCAGTAGAAGACTAAAGGATGTAAAGATGAAGAAAGAAATGGGACAAGGCGGGATAAGTTTGAATCGATAAGACAATGTCCTTATCAACCAAAGTCACCTTTCCTGAATGGCAAAAGATCAGGCTCAGTGTCATCACTGAACTTAGGAAAGTAGTCTTGTCTCTTACCTAGAATAGTCTTTGTAATTAGAGACAAAATACATCGATATTTTGTCTTCGAATGATGCCAGCTGTGTCACAGGAAAGAGTCAAAAATCATACATGTATAAATAGCATAAGAGATGGAGTGAAAAGGTTATGCTTGTGAATTGTAAAAACACACACACGCAAGCCATCTTTTCACTCCTCCAAATACAACTTAGTTCATGAGATAGCTCAGTGAGCTCTAAGGGTTGTGCTCAGACTTAGCCTTAGCTTAGATAGGAGTCACCAAACTTTGTTATTTCAATCCCAAGTACTATTCCGCAAGAACTTGGGTTACGTATTCTTTGTTGATC